>VMRM01000004.1:23382266-24582266 GCA_010277075.1 Poeciliopsis retropinna
ATTTGCTGAAAAAAAAAAACACAGAGAAGTAATTAAGTCAAAACTGTGTAAAAATATACACATTTTGCACTTAGAATATAAAAAAAAAAACATTTGGCTGAAAAAAAAAACTTTCCAGGTGGCCTATTTATCTAAACCTGGTTGAAATTGTGTAAAAGTAAAATAAAAACTGCACACTAAACGCTTTTTACTCTCCAATTGTTAATCAGTTAATCCAAAAATGAGCCTTACACTGCATTGATGTTAAGTCAAGCAGAAATTACTGAGGTTTTCACATATTGATAAAAAAAAAAAAATTATCCTTTGCTACAAATGATCAAGCAAAACTAAAGAAATTCTGCGTTAATGCAATTTATGCAAAATAAAATGTTTGTTTTTCTATTTAAAAAAGAAATGTAATTATTTATTTACATATTTCATTGTGTTCCCAATATTTCATAAAGTGGTTACACTTTTATTGTGGCTATATTATAGCCACAATATTGAATATATAGAATAATCATTAGTTGCAGTCACAGATTGAGCTGCATTGTAAGTCAGTGTGACTTTTTGATTAGATGGGAATGAATTGCAGCTGTTTATAAAGAGCCTGAAGATGGCATTCGGTGTCATTTGCCAGTATCCAAATAAATGTTATCAAAATGGCTATAAATCAAATATTACTGTACATACAACATTAAGATCTCATTTTTCCCGTTTTTGCTCTCCAGCTCCATCCGTAGATCTTAATCTGTGTCCACCATGTCGTCGCGCGTGTTGCTGCGCCAGCAGCTGATGCGAGAGCAAGCCCAGGAGCAGGAGCGGCGCGAGGCCCAGCAGCTGGCCTCTGCCTCCCAGCTCAGAGCCTCCGACTCCACGCCAGCCATCTCCGTCTCCCTGCCGCCCAACGCTGCTCGGCCCCCACCGGCGCAGGTGCCTGTGGAGGTGCTAAAAGTAAGAGCCAGGCATTTATTTATTTTTTATTAATGTGTAACTGCCATTGATTGAACGGTGTGTCATCTGTCTTTTAAAAAAAAAAAAAAATTTAAATGGCTGCGTGTAAGAGCATGAATTTATGTTTGTTTCACCGCCTCAGCCGCAGTGTGAACTAACTTCAAATGTACCGCACCCTAAACTAATTCAGAAATACATTCAATGACAAAACTGCTATTTTTAAATCAAATTCTACTCACAAAAATTGGGAGACAACACAAAGTGATCATATTTTCCAAGCCCTCTGGTTTCTTTATGTTGTCATAGTAACTAGCCACATCAGCTCTATGACTTATGCTCCAAAATACACTTGAATTAAAACTTGGCTAATTTGAGGAAGTTTTTATAGGAAGACTGACCCTTTTATTGCTGCAAACTCACACAAAAAAAATCAGTTTTCTTCAGTTGAACCTGAAATAATAAGCTAATTGATTCCCTTTCATTTAACAAATAAAAATATGCAACAAATAAAAAAATCTGATAACTTTATTGATTGCTTTAAAATAGGTTCAATTTTAGCTTTGTAAATTATTTAATTGTAAATTATTTGAAAAAAAAAGTTTGGACCCTCTCACTCTAAAGATTTTTTTGTTGTATACTGCCACGTATCTGAAAACTAAAAGTTTTCAGAGGATCCACTTTTGTTGTTTTTATTTCCTTCCTGGTTTTGCAGCCACCCGTTGCTCATGTCTCAAGCAGGGAAAATAATAACAAATCAAGTTAAAAACAGGCAATTCCAATATGTTTGCATCATTAAATCTTTTTTTTTTTTTTTTTGACACAATGTTGTGTGTCTCTCAGGGGGCTCAGGTGGGAATCTGAGCTTTTAAACTGTTGAAATGTTCCAGGTGCAGACGCACTTGGAGAACCCCACCAAGTACCACATCCAGCAGGCCCAGAGGCAGCAGGTGAAGCAGTACCTCTCCACCACTCTGGGGAACAAGGCGGTCACGCAGTCGCTCGGCGTGTCCCCCGTGCACCAGTCCAGCTCGGCCCCCGAAGTCGGCGGCCCCACCGCCAGCAGCGCCCCCAACAGCCCCATGGCTCTGCTGAACATCGGCTCGAACAAGGAGGAAGTACGGGAAATTCCTAAGTTTTTCACTCTGGGTTTCGTTTTTATTCCTCCCGCAGCGGATTGCACAACGCCGCCCATCCGTTATAGTTTCTGCAGATTCGCCGAATGTGTTTTGAGGAAGTTAATTGCAGGTCGCCCGGCTCGTTTCTAGTTTAAAGGCTGTGTTTGCTCGGAGCATGCCTTCCCTTGTCGCATTCTCGTCGCTCTGTTTTCACAATAGGATGTTAAATGTTGCACCTGCAGCTGAACAGAACCACGCAGCTCCGTCTGTGAAGCCAAGCTCCGCTTTATGTCATCACTGTTTTGCTCCCGGAATGAATCTGACGGAGGCCTTTTCTCTCTCTCTCTCTTCTCACCCAGATCGATGATGTGATTGACGACATCATCAGTCTCGAATCTAGTTTCAATGACGACATCATCACCTTGATTGACTCAGGTCTTCAGCTGCCCAGCACGGTATGAAGAACAATGCTGTTTTTTCTGAATGCTTCCTGTTTGACATTTCCCTCAGGACCGACAGGTTATTCTGGTTGCCACACTGTATCGCACCCATCAGAACCCGGCTCCTGAGGGCTTTTTCCACGAAGGGAATGCTCTCTTTCACGTGTGGAATTCAGAAGCTGTGGGAGTAAACATACATTTGTGGCACTAGCTTACGATTCGTCACAGAAGCGCCGCCTGGGCAGGCCAGAGCCGTCACGGGCCGGCCCGACGAGGGGAGGCGAGTCAAAGCGGGTTTGTGTCGACTGTTAAAAACGCAACAGCAGGTTAACTGATAACTGGGGGTGGAGGAGAAACTTGTAGGATAAATTGAATAATGAGGATTGTGATGATGCTTTTGGAGGACCAGAAAAGGAAACAAGCCCAGGTAAACGCTCTAAACTTTAATGCTTTAAAGCTCCTGCGATGAAGAGCAGCTTTCAAATTGAACAGCGGTTTCATTTTGAAGTTCCTTACGTGTCGTCGTTTCAATAGATATTTCCCTTTTTTTTTTTTTCCTCCTCTCATTGACTATTCACTGCATGCACGATAACATGTTTGCCGTTGCTGTAGCTCCCGGGAAACCTGCTGGATGTTTACCACAGCCCTGGAATGGCAGCTCCGACTCTCACCGTCAGCAACTCCTGCCCTGCTGACCTTCCACAGATCAAAAGGGAAATTACCGGTACAGAGCCTGCTTCTTTAACTTCTGCCTGCGCCATGATGAAACTTTTATCCAACTAGTCTGATGCCGCTGCAAAACTCCTCTTTCAGATGCCGATGCCAAAGCATTATTGAAGGAGAGGCAGAAGAAAGACAACCACAACCTCAGTAAGTCGCCCGCGGGGTTTGAGTCTCTTTGAATTAGAGGTGGGCTGGAACGACTGATGAAATAACCATGAACTAATTTAGCAATCAATTACTAGTTAACTGGAGTAAACAGACTTAAAAAAGGATATTTTCTGGAAAAAAAAAAGACACATGCACACACAGTCAAAGCAGTAATTAAGCCAAAACTGTACAAAAAATACACTGCTCAAAAAAATAAAGGGAACACTCAAATAACACATCCTAGATGGACAGTTTGATTTCACAGAAGTTTGATTTACTTGGAGTTATATTGTGTTGTTTAAGTGTTCCCTTTATTTTTTTTGAGCAGTATATATGCTTTGCATTTAAGATATAAAAAAAACTAAAACTTCTTCTTTAAAAATGTTCTACCCAGAACTCTTTAGTTTTTTTTCATGTTAATGGTAGAAGTACTTTTAGCTCCACATGCATCCTTTGCTACAAATGATCAAACTAAGGTAATTGAGTGGTATATTAATGCAATCAAATGTTTATTTTCCTATTTAAAAAAAAGAAATTGAATAATTTCTTTATCTGCATTTTCAATTTATTTGTTTTTCGTGAAAAATCTGCAGAATGTGCCAGTTTTTTTTTTTAACCTCATTAGTCATCGGAATAACCGATAGCTGCTTAACTCTTTCTTTGCTGTGCCTGCAGTCGAGCGGAGGCGAAGATTCAACATAAACGACCGAATAAAGGAGCTGGGTACTCTGATCCCCAAGTCGAGTGACCCGTAAGTTGCTAAAAAGAACAACTTATTTTCCTTTCTCAGTAAACATTACAGTTGTGACTTGAGCAACTGCATTTACATTGTTGTTGGGTTTTTTTTCTTTATTTGGGCCTGACAGGGAGACGCGTTGGAATAAAGGCACCATCCTGAAGGCCTCTGTGGACTACATCAGGAAGCTACAGAAGGAGCAGCAGAGAGCCAAGGATGTCGAAATGCGCCAGAAGAAGTTGGAGCAGGCCAACCACATTCTGATGTTACGCATCCAGGTCTGAGTTTGCGCTCTTTACAGCGTTCACTGTTGCACACTTATGCACACACGCTCGTTGTGGTGAAACCTGACGGCGGCAGCATCGTGCAGAGACGGGGAAGATTTAAGACCAGTGCAGAGGTTCACCTCCGGTGCAGTGAAATGTTTTGGGTCAAAACATATTCATCTGTTGGGAGCCTAGTCAAATCCAAACCTAAATCCTGTTGATAAAACACGGCATTTGGAAATCGCAGAACCACTCTGCCTATGTTGTCAGAGTAGGGCTAGATAATAAATTAATAACAATATATATCGCTATAGATGATTGATATCAATAGTTATTACAACCGACTGATTTTCAGTATTCATTACATAGAATATTCACTGAACTCTGATTCAGAGCCGCACTGCATTCTGGGAGAGGGAGGCAGAGCCTCTGTTAGCTATTGCTATAGGTTAGCGACATCACCTAACTAAGCACTTTGTATTGCCTTGTTGCTGAAAATGTGCTATATAAATAAAATTAACTCACTCCCTCTGAGGTTGCTTAGCAACAACTTATTCTCCAACTTGCGCAGCTGCAGTACCTCATAACTGCTTCAAAATAAAAAATTTGGAAAAGACACAAAACAACATGTCAATAGTTTGGAAGCATTTAAGATATTATTTAAAAAAAAAAAAACGATAAAATAATTATTGATATAATAAATTATTGTTATTGACTGCTCTGAAACACTGATAGGTGTTTCAGCCATATCAGAGGTTGAGTTATTTTGCAAAGAAAAATGTGCAAAGCCTTCAGTTAAATAAACACTGAGCGACTTGGCAGCCAGAAGTTAAGTGGAAGCTGATCCCACGCTGTTTGGATAGAAATCAAGCCACAAGTTGTGGATTTTTATTTGTAATTGTACTTTTGTAAGGAGTTGTACTTTACAGTCCTAAAACATCTATTAAACTTTCCTTTTTTTTTAATTGGAAGTGGATTTATTCTTCACAGTGTCGTTCTCACATATATTTCTTCAGGAACTTGAAATGCAGGCACGGCTCCACGGACTGCCAGCCTCCCAGCAGCAGCAGCATCAGGCGGTGGCGGCGTCCCACGGCTCCCAGAACCCCGGCGCCGCCTCCACCCTGGACCTCTCGGCTCTGTCCGCCATAGCGCAGCCGCTGCCGGCCTCCTTCCTCTCCCCGCCCTCCTCCGACTCCCCCGCCGGAGTCACCATCAGCAGCCCGCTGGACCTCGGCAGCCTGAGCTTCGCCGAGCTGGACGACCCCGTCTCCTCGGCGCTCTACCCGGACGTGGGCCTGGGGGACATTCTCATGGACGACGGGTGCGCCCTGTCCCCGGAGAGGATGGGCGAGCCGCTGTTCTCCCCGCTGTCACCAGGTGCCTCTAAAACCAGCAGCCGCAGGAGCAGCCTTGAAATGGACGAGGACTTGTGACGGGTTTCCATAGCGATCAGAGATGATCTGGGAAGTGCAGTCTATCCCTAATAACTAAAGTCTATTTCTAGGACTGAAAAGAAAAAAAGTTCAAAGCTATCATAGAAAACTAACTTAATATTGAATCAGGAGATTAGTTATTGAATTTATTATAATTTTTTTTTTTGCCATACATTTTGTTCCTATTGGGAACAGCTCAAATGATTGTCTAGATTTATAAATGCAATCTTATTAAATGGAGTATTATATATTAGTGAAGTGGACCTTTAGCATTAAGAAATTCAGCAGTTTTCAATTCAGAGATTTAAAAGGGACGCCTTGCTTTTACTTTTTTCTAAATTTATTATTATGATGGGAAAAGCTGTGGATTCCACGGCATAGCAAACATACTAAGAGATGCCAACAATTCAGTATAACTTTTAATTTTGAGTTTTGTTTTCTTCAACTGACTGGAATCAGGGTTTGCTGTTCGCTCCTGTTGGTTGTCTCACCAGCAGCTACAGAAGGGATCTTTTATGAATTGGCACATTGTGAAATATTTACTGCATTTTGTACATAAGAGTATTTTATTTTGAGCAATTTTATTGCACCTTACTTTAAGGCAGTCTATGCATTTTATGAGAGCTTTTTTTTTGTTTGTTTGTTTGTTTGTTTGTTTAGTACTTTACAGCCAGTGGACTGCTTCTAGGCCCCGTCGCATGTTCTCGTGATGATAAAGCCGTACAAGCTGCTGGTTTAGCCAAAGCAGGATTTCTTCCACGTTTTATTTTTTTGAGTTGATTTACTTAGTAAACGCATGAGTGTCTGAGAAGAGAACAATTTTCCAACAGTACTGTAGCTCATAACTTTTTTTATATATATATACCTGATAGTTTGATAAATGCTTTTTCATGACTAATATCTATTTTTGTTTTGTTTTCCTTTTAACCTTCTATGATCACTGAATGACTTCCACCAGTTGGCATGTTTTACTCCGATTGTTTTACTTTGCGATATCATTTCTGATCATGCTTTAATATCGTTCATTGTATGTACTACAGAGGGCTTTGACTCTCTTTAAAAAACAACTACGAGTTTCACCTCAGAACTGATTAGAAAAATGGACGATCGAGAGGAACCCGCAGGTCAACTCAAATGTTAAGAATTGTATTTAAATTTTAGTTATTTTTCTAACACCGACTTACTTTTTCTGTTCAGCAGGCGGCTTGTAGCTCATCGTTCAAAAGTTGGAGCCAGGTCTGTTTAAAGGTGCTCCACACCAAAGCACACTTCCTCTCCGCTCATATGACTTTTTTTTGCATATATGCAACTATTACATGTTCTACTCTGGTGTATGTGTGAGAGTTAAAACTGACTGTTAAACACAAACACGTGGGTGTTGCGTCCCCCTCCCCCCAGTAATTTGGCTTTTGTTTAAAAAATTTTAACAAATAAACGACTTTCTTCCAACTCGTGTCCGCCTCCTGTTTCGACGCGTCAGTGGTAGAGCATTTGAGAGATTTCCATGGCGCAGTCCAGGCACTCCGCGGCCGGGAGGCAGACGTCGCAGCCGGCGCAGTCGCAGAGGAAGCGGCGCGCGCCAGCGCACGCCCACGGGCCGCAGGTCCGCGCGAAGTCCAGGAGGGGCCGCAGGGCGCCGGTCTCGCAGCCGAACAGCGACGGGCACAGCGAGCAGAAGCACACGGTGCAGCCTCGGAAGGTCTCCGTTAGACAGTCCACGGGCCGGCAGAAAAGACAGCCCAGCAGGATGGCGGCACACAGGTCTCGAGATGAGGAAGACAAAGTTAAAAAAAAAAAAAGAGAGAAAACGGTGCAAATTCAGCCAACAACATTTGATTAAACATAAAACTTAAGGTGTGTTTAATCGACTTATTCGGGAGTTGGTGGACAGGAGGTTATTTTCCATGTCGGTAATCTATAATACTGTTCTTCAACAGTGATGCCGCTAGGGGGCACTGTGGGGGCCTCAGAAAGTTGGAGGGTAAGAAAAAAAATTGCAAAAATAAAAAATGTTGAATTTTATAAAGTTTTTTTAACTTCAGCGTTTTTATCATAATTAAGTTTTATCATAATTAAGTCAATTGTTAACTTAAATATAAGTTAAAACAATTGATTTCTATGATATTTTTGCCTGGCATCACGCTACTATATTAAGCTAGCCCAGAAAGCAAGAACTGGAACAAAGAATAGATCAAAGGAAGAGACCAGCAGCCTTGCTACAGAGGATCCTAATGCACATAACCATAAGAACTGTGGGAATAAAATAAAATTTGATGTGATTAATATAAAATATTATACATTTTCTTATAATCAAATACCAATTTAAAAAATATTTACAAAAACACCCAGCTGCCTTACCACTTCCACCTGCCTCAGTGTGAGCTGACGAGGTTTTCAGGCTGCCTTGATCTCTGGTTTTGGTCAGTGTTCGGCTCACATCAGGGAGTTTGCGGATCTCCGTGAAGGGCGGCAGCAGGGAATGCAAAACTTTCGGCTGGCATCGCTCCACAGAACACGGGGCGCAGATGTACACAGCTGTGGTCGATCCACTCTTGAAGTGAATCTGCACATCATGTTCCACAGCGGTCGCCTCTGTGTAAAAGAACAAAACCTAACAATAAGCAGCAGAAAGGCCTAGCCATGAGCTGTAATGATGATCTTACTTCTTGTCTGATTTGGTGATACAATCACAGAGTCTTCAGCTGAAGACAGTTCCATGTCCTCAGTGGAAATGTGCTCTGACATGCTGTTGACTTCAGCAAAAGATCCTGGAAGATGAGACATTGTTGTTCCATTTCTCACTGTAAAGTTTGTCACATTGCTCCCGTTAAACGTACCGGTTTGATCCGCAGCTTCAGCGTCCGACTCTGAGGCCGCGGTTTGTGAACACTGGGACTTCAGCAGCTCGTCATCTTCTTCCTTCCCGTCTCCAGTCATCCCTCTGAAAATCTGCTTGTCCTCCATTGAAACGTTCAGTCAGAGAAACAACCTGTCTTGTTCTGTTGAAGAGGAACGAGGGAGTGGACAGTGTAAAAAGGTTCATACTTTATTCATGCGTTTTATTGGGATTTTAAGTGAAAACTGAGCGGTTGGCATCAAAAGACTACAACTGGAATTAGTTCCTGCCTAAAGCATCACCATCCACAACAACCAACTCTTTGAAAATACTTATATAATGCGAGTTACAACTGCATTGAATTCCTCTTTAGGATAAATAAAGTATCTTTCAATTACAACTTGAAAACTAAAACCAAAAATGCACGACAAACTTTTGAAGAACATATATTATTTGCTGCTAAAATTCTAATACAGACAAAAATCTGGTTCCAATATTGCAAAATGTAAAAAGTAAAACTAAAAAAGTGGGCATGAACACTGTTGGGAATTAGATTTGTAACCACTTGATACACAAAGAAATGTGATGTTGGCATTGAGTGTGTCGCGTAAGATTAATATTTTAGTTACACCCTGCAAGTTGAATTAAGGAAGCTGCCAAAAGGAGAAGAAAGATCTCGACACGCCGCTGAGTCTAGATCAAACGACGGAGACCGTATATCAGATCGATAGCTGAGGTTTCTCAGCTGTTAGTGATGAGTAGACAACTTGCAAATGGGAGTGAAGTTAATCTATTATTCATCTCCATTTTGCCCACATTTAAGAGGCAGATGAAATAGATCCTGACAGCTCTGTGAGCGAGCTGGGCTCCCCTTCTCTTTGTGTTCGTCGTCGGTCATGTACGCAAAGAATAATCCGATATTTCATGTGGAAATATTGGATGTTTTTCTGCTCACAAAGTTTTTAATAACATGCAATTAGAAAACTGACATCCATAAGGCACACTATGCTGTATTGTATAGACTGTGTCAAACTAAACCCTAACCCTAACCTCAATCTCTTGAGGCTAAAATTTACAGCCTCAAGAGATTAACATTCAGGGCCATGCCCACTAACTAGAGTTCTTGTGAAGGAGGTTCGTAGGGAATAAATTGTACTTACAACCGTTTCCTCAAAAGGAGACATTCCAGGGTGAAGCCACCATCACAGATCCATCATTCGGCAAAATGTCAGAGGAGGAACTGTAGCTTCGCAGTGAAGCCTCTCTTCTTTTTTCCCCTTCCTTTCTCTCTCATCCGTCCGTGTTCTCTTGCTCTCTTAAACACACACACATACACAGTCTGGGCATACACAAATTTCTTTAGTAAAAACAAAAAAAAAATTTTCTTTTTTTGTCAGTAAATAGGACATTTTTGCAAGCACGACTATTAAGAAGGCTTTGGAGAAATCATTTCTCTAGTTCAAACACATTGATTATTGTTCTTGTGAAAAACACACTAACTCTCAAATCCCTCCTGTTTGTTGTCGTTTTTGTCACAGTCACATTTTTCACATCATCAAATGCATTTCAACACATAATAGACGGTATGAGTAAAGATCAAACTTAGTTTTCAAATGACAATTTCTCTGACTAAATAAATAAATGTGTGTCTTTATTTATTTTATGTCACTCTGGAGGAAGCTTGGCAGTACTTTAGGACTGGTTTCTTATCAACTCCCATAGGAAAAGAATGTTTTTCCAATGGTATCAATGACATCAGCAGTGATGTCATAACTCTATGATGGCACAAAGGAATCTCTCTCTTAAATGTAGCTCACAGGTAGCGTTTTGTCAGACCTGTTCCACAGTTCTATCGCGGCAGATCACTCTTCAGAGCACGTTCGAAAGTTATTGAAACAAGCGGGATATCGATTCCAGATATTGCACGCCTTTCAGAGAAGCAAGAATATCAACATGAAGCAACAACAGATTGCATGTGAACATGAAGCTTTTCCAGCTAAGCTTTCATGGGTCGACATCATGGACCTCAACATCCAAGTCGACTACGACGCTGTCGTTTTCCCTTTTGAGGATGAAAGCGACAGCCCCATTGAGCCGGAAGATGTACCAACAGAGATCCAGGGGGAATCAAGTCCTTCCGGCGACTTTGAGAGTTCAACATCTTCAGAAGTCGAGCAGAAAACAACTCGGTCTGCTGGCTTCGAGATCACCCCCTCAGTGGACGTGGTGGACAAGACAAGCCAACAAGTCACTGATCTCACAAAGCAGGTGGACGATCTTAAAAAAGAGTTGCAGAGAAACATCTTTGATCTCCATGAGGAACGAGACCGAAGGATGGCATGTCAGGCTGAAGTAAAATCACAGCAGGAGGAGATTCAGAGACTGCAAAAAATGTTACAACAAGAACGTCACCTGCAAGTCAAACGAGATCGTGACAGAAACGGGCCAGAGACAACAGGTGGCTCAAAGGCTTCTTGCTCCTCTAAAGTTACCGCCGACAAGAGCCTTCTTCAACAGCTGGATTACTTCAAGAGGGAGGCTGAAAAATATGCCTCCCGCAACAAAGGTCTTATTGAAGTAATGGTTGAAGAATATAGAGTGAGACTGAAGTATGAGGAGCAGCTCAAAAGACACTCTGAGCAAGCCTCCAAATTCATAGAACAGGAGGAAACAGTGAGATCTCTGCAGGGTCAGGTTGCAGACCTGAAACTGAAGTTAAAACTTGCTGTGGAAAGCAACCGTCCAAGAGTCTCCACCCAACCAGAGGCCCCCTTGCAACCAGAGGAGTCCAAGGTAAGACAGACCTTGGATCAACCAGGGGACTCCATTCATAGCCTGGCTTGGCCTTTGCACCGACCCACACCCAGGTTGCAAAGAGAGGATCCACGCAAAGCCAGACCTCCACACAAACATGGACGTCCGAGGAAAGACAGACGTCCATGAACCAACCTCCTCTGGTTGCATGGAGGGCCTTCGTGTTGGCATTGGCAGGAAGGGCAAACTATGCCCGGCTCGGCCTTTGCGCCGACCCACACCTGGGTGGAACTAACCTGGGTCACGATCCAAACCCAGGTTTGGACTCTCCATTAATTAATTGATTCATTGATCTCTCTAAATTTTTCTAATGTGTGAATGTGTGTGTGCAAGGATAAGTGTGTAAGATGATGGATGGATGAATATTTGTTCAAAGTGTCTGACAGTAGAACATGAAACAGAGAATCTGTGAAAGGTCCTCTGGCTCTGCTACTGTCCAGAAACAACCAATCAGAACCAAACGGTAAACTTTGGTTCTGATTGGTTGTGTTGAATGTGCCTCAGCACATTCAACACATTAGACTACTAGTCTACTGCAACTAGGCAATTGGCAGAAATACAACATTATTTCATCATTGTTTATTTATAGAATGATTTGTCAAAACTATTTCGACCCATATTAGAACTTTGCATTGATTTCCCCTCCTTTTAGTAGCGGCGATTTTGCCCAACCCACACATTTTCCCTAACCCTAACCAATACTCGTCTATTCCTAACCCTAACATTAACTAAAACTTAATTCACATCTGACCTCTAAACGTTACCCCTGACCCAAATCAATGAGTCCATCATATTAGGACCAGGCTTTGGTCCTACTATGATGGAACTAATGCAATGTTTCTCAGTTCCCCTCCTCAGGCGGATCCCCTGCCCTGCATGTTTTAGTTGTTCCCCTTCTGCCACACACCTGGTTTGAATCTGTGGGTGATTAACAGGTTTCAGCAGGACTTGATGACTGCAGAAGAGGTCATGCAATCATTTGGATCAGCTGTTCTGGAATAGAGACACATCTAAAACATGCAGAGCAGGAGGGCCTGAGGACTGGAATTGAGAAACACTGACCTAATGTGACATTAAAACATGCAGACGCATTTGGTGCGTTCACACCAAATGCGTTTTGAGCGTCAGGCGCGTCTGGTTTGGCATTCAATGTCTATGTGGAGGCGCGTCGAGCGTCTAGTGCGGCGCGATTTGAACCGTTTGGAGCGTTTGACACATCTAGCGCATCCAACACTCCACATAGACTTTGAATGTAAACCAGACTCGCCTGACGCTCAAAACGTGTTTGATGTGAATGGACCAGTAGAATGTTCAGTTCCACTGGTAACAATGACATCAGCAGTGATGACATCACTCTTTGATGCATCAAATGAATCTCTCTCCTGAGTGAAGCACAGACTGTTTTACAGACCTGTTCCTGTTTCAGACTTTTCAGTTATGAATCTTCTACAGAAGCATTGTTAAAATGATTTGAAGGCAGAATCGGCCCAGTACAGGTTCACATTCTCAGGTGAGAGAGACTCACCTGGTATAAAGTTAATTTTTCAGTACTGGAATTACACTGAAGATTAATTAGTTTAATCAAAGCACGTCATGAATATGTGGGCATGAACTCCATCTTAAGTCTAGAGCATACTAGCTTTTTTTTTGTTGTTGCTTTTGCCACCACAAGATGATCACTTGTGTGGTGGCAAAGACTCTTCTTCTCGCTCATCGTCAAGGCGTGGCTGCTCTCTATCGCCCCTCTGCGGTCACAGAAAATGACTCCAGAGTCTGTAAGTCTGTATTACAGATCTGTACCGTTGGCTTTTTGTCCACACAATGAAAACCAGCACACATAAAGCACTTTGGGGTTCTCTCTTCAAGTTTAGCCAAATCATTTTTGTTTCCTTATCAAAAAGATAAGGAAACACTGTAGGTGATGTAAACACTGCCTTTTTGCTTCGGGAGCAACTTCAAAACACACGTTTGCTGCTGCAGCAGAAATGTATTGCTGGCCCTAAACATAAGTGGGGCCCAACCTGAGTGAAGTTGGGGGGCCAACTTCACTCAGTTGAAATCCTTAGACTTCGATTTGCTATTGATGGTAACGATAAAACACACTTGCTGCAGCCACTTCATGAACTTCATTTTTTTTTTTTTTAATTCAAACAAAAAACCTAATTCACATCACACTGAATAAATAAATGTGAATTTCAAAAGATTACTAGAGCTATTCCCCAAAATATTTTATGTACAGCTAAATGTTTGGCTCTTTATTTTTTAACAAGAACCCTGATTACAGAACCCCTTTGCTTCCTGGTTAATGGGCACAGCATCACAGATAATAAACTAAAAAAACCCTCAAGAATTAGGGAATACTTTACTAGTGCTTCGTTTCCTTTTGCATCATATCCAAATTTTATATCGTATTTCTTTTCAAAGATTCAACGGGAAAAAAATTAGAACAAATTATTTAAATCTCCCTGTTCCTCCAAAAGCTAAGGAAGCCCACTTCAAAATCTTTTCAGGTTTTACCCCTCTAAGGAAGGTCTTAGACCTGAGTGAAGTTGCCGCCCCCACCTTGTCCAAATCAGACAAAATTGGTGTCAAACGTTTGTGCTACGTTTGTGCTGGTTTGTGCAGCAAAATCTTTTGTTGAAAATGTAAAGAAATGTTTCTAGAGGTCATCAAAGACTAAACCCCCCCCCCCCCCCCTTCTTCAAATCAGTCGAAATGGGTGTCAAGTAACTCGACTACATTTGTGCTGGTTTGTGCAGCAAAGATTTTTGTTTGTGCTGCTTTGGCTTTGAAGATATTAATGGAAGGTTAAAGGTCAAAAGGTCAACCAACACCCCCCCGCCCCCCCACTTTCATGAAATCATAATCAAACAAAATTGGTATCAAACCAGCACAAATGTACTTGAGTTAATTGACACCCATTTTGTCTCATTTGAAGAAGGTGAGGGGGGTTTGGGGTTGACCTTTGATGACCTCTAGAACATTTCTTTATATTTTTAAAATGATGGCGGCACACACAAGAAAGAATTTGCTGCACAAACGTTTCACAAACGTTTGCCACCAATTTTGCCTGATTTGAAGAAGGTGGGGGGGTCAACTTCACTCAGGTATTCCTTAGACTTCGATTTGCTATTGATGATATCGCTTGTTTAGTTTTGTGATGGTGATATTGAGTCGACTGAACATCTTTTCTATGAACGTGTTTATTGCAAAGCTTTGTGGGATGAAGTGCACTACTGACTTTTCCCTAAAATTCCAAACTTACCTGAATTTTCTAAGAAAGACATTACTGTTGGGATTCTGAGAAAAGGAAAAAACATTTGAAAGGCTACTAAATGTAATAATTAAAATGTTGTTTTCTTGAAGCCAAATTATCTTTTCCCCACTTTTCACAAGGAACTTTGCCACCTCTTCTTAACTCTAAAATTCACGGACAAAGAACAAGATGCAGAACTGTATGATATGATAAACAATTTGAAACTGCTGGAAAACCCACAATGGCTTGTTTTTTGTTTGTTTGTTTGTTTGTTTTTTGTCCTTTCTGTATGTATGGAAGCAGCCAGGATCAACTTCTTCAGGCTTTTCAGATTTGTTTACATCTGATGCAGATACAATATTTGCTGTATATGATGGTAATAAAGAAAAAAAACCCAAAACAAAACAATGAAATACTGCTATTTTCGGAAGGAAGACCCATAATTGTTTCCCATAATCCCAAAAGCCTTCCAGGAATAAGGTGGATACGTTGCTTGCCAACCGCCATAAAAAAGAAGAAGAGGAATATTTAATGATAGATAATTTGGCTAAAGAAGCAGGCAAGAGAAATCGAATGTGAAGTCCCACTAAGTAGAGCAGAAATAAAAGCAATTATTAAAGATAAAATAAATAATATATGGCAGGAAATATGGAATTTAGAGGAAAGCATTTACAAAAAGAGGTAATCATAAGAAATGACAGTATCATTAACAGGTTGAGGATTGGGCATACTGGTGTAAATAGTAGTTTAAAAATAATAGGAAAACACCCATCTCGTTTATTGTTCTTATTGCGGGGAAACAGAAGGAGTAGAACATGTGTTGATTTATTGTAGAAAATATATAAGAGGGTAGTGGGGATTTCAGTGACTGGATCATTTATTAGGAAAGCAGCAGTCAAATTATATAATTCAAGCACTTATAAAATATTTAAGACATACAAATTTGTGTGAGTGTTAAAGTATGTTGTTATTTTTAAGGTCAGAAGATATATAATATAATGAAATTAATTTCTGAATTACATCTCCCTCCAATTGATGGCGGTAACACACTAAGTATTTAAACGCTATAGAAGAAGAAGAACGCTTTTTTTTTTTTTTTTTTTTTTGACGAGAATGAACGAGCGCAGCCGAATTCGTCCGAAGGCACGTCCGTGTGTACAGTTAGCACAATGCTAGCTAAAGAAACGTCGCTCCTTAGTTTCTTGTAACATTAGTTTCATGGTTGGTTGCCGCTCCGCGAAAGACTGCGTGACCACACAAAATGGTCAGTATGCAAACAGTAGTTTATTTATGACATAGCGTGTGTTCTGGAGACTGAAACTGGGTCGTTTATCTGGGCCCAGTCGGTAACACAGCCGTTTACTTTGCACGGGAGTCTGTAAGTGTTATCCGTGGATAAGTAATTGCCATGCTGTAACCGAGAAATAATAACAAAAGTGGTCGTTTTATTTGGAATTCTAACTATATCATCAAGTTACCCTAACAACTTTAATTGTTTTTTGTGTGTGTTTTTTTTTTTTTTTTTTTTTTTTTTTACGAATTTAGCTTATGCTAACTTTAGCCTGCACAGTGCAGGTGTCTTTGTGTAAACAAAGCGTCTTATTGGGAGGTTTTCTGAGTTCACACTGAACTCCAAAGTTCACAGACTCTGTCTTCTTAAAAAAGAAAAAACACAGACAGCGACTGGCATACACCTTAAGATGTCCTGGTTCTGCTGGCTTTTTATGCACACGAACACTTTCAAGAGCTAGAACTTAATCAAAAATAGAAAGTCTTTTAAATCTAGGAGTTTACACATCAGAATATAATAAAAAAAATATATGTCCTTATAAAACTTTACGATTATTTAAATCTGTCTAGCATTAAGCCAAATTGAAAAACCTGGGTTTTAAGCCATACTAGTTCAACTTTTCCTATTACTGTCAAAAACCAGAACTTTGAGTCAAACATGAGGCTGTTGGGTATTTTTAGTTTTCTTTTTTTCTTTAAACCACTGGGATGTTGACTCCTGAGAAGATTAACATCTTTCTCAAATATCCACTTGTGAACAAACTTCCTCACTTTTTGAAAACCGTAGTCTCGAATTAGTCTTATTATCCGTCACAGATTCATGTGCAGCATTTGTCACTACTCTACAGTGATCGCTGATCACTTGCCTTCTTGGCACCTTTGTTGCAGATGCCCTCCAAACAGCTGGCTAATGTAACAGAACAGTTTTCCCCACCGTTCTGCTCTAACCCGGCGTGTCGTTTCATATTTCAGGACAGCGAGCTGTCGGACGTGGACGCTGCACCGGGCCCCGAGGGCAGCAGCATGGAGGGGGAGAACGCTCCGCTTTACTGCATTTGTCGAAAGCCGGACATCAACTGCTTCATGATGTAAGCTCACAATTCAATTCAGTTCAAGTCTATTCAAGCAACGACAGCACTGTAAACAACGCTACATGATTTAAAAACGGCTCAAATGTTTAGTTTTTTTTTTTTTGTTGTTTTTTTACGAAGGTCTTCTAACCACGGGCTAATTTGCAAACTCAGCCCTGTTTTGAAAGAAACCACTTGGATGCTGTTGTATTTAGAAACAGAGATTCATGCGGTGGCGTTCTTGTTTGCAGCGGCTGCGACAATTGCAACGAGTGGTTCCACGGGCACTGCATCAACATCACAGAGAAGATGGCCAAGGCCATCCAGGAGTGGTACTGCATGAGCTGCAGAGGTCAACGCTTTTCATTTTCTGTTGCAGTAGTTTCCTCCTGTAAAAACCAAAAAAAAAAAAACCCTCGTATTTCGTATTTTAATTTTAATTTCTTTTTCATTTTGATATTTTCTGGACGAAAAAAAAAAAAGGTGAGAACCCGTTGCTGGAAGTCAAATACAGATCCAAGAAAAGCCGAGAGAAGGAGCCGGACTCGGACAGAACCGAGCGACAGTACAGCACGCCGAGCACGCCGGACTACAAAAGCGACAGGCGGCGCGGATCTAAAGTAGGTCGCAACCGGTGCGTTGGGAGGCGATAGAACTCCCTCCTGCTCGCGGGAGCTGAGCCGTGTTTGTTCCTCCTCCGGACCTTTCGGTCTCCAGGTGAAACGCTCGGTGCGCATGTGCGGGGAATGCGAGCCGTGCAGGCGGACCGAGGACTGCGCCCAGTGCGACTTCTGCAAGGACATGAAGAAGTTCGGAGGGCCCAACAAAATCCGACAGAAGTGCCGCTTCAGGCAGTGCGAGGTTCGAGCCAGGGTGAGTCGTTTTCAGGGTTCAGGTAGCTGCTTCAAGTCCTGGAAAGTTCTTGAGTTTCAATTAGGTGATTTTTTTTTGTTTTGTTTTGAAGGTTTTAAAAGTGCTTCATTTCTATGTGAAGCTCTTGACAATCAAACCGCACACAGTTTTGTAATAAGGCACAATCTAATGTTTGATTTAAAAGCTTAAATTTAGAAAGCGTTATTTACGTTTAAAGATAATAAAAAGATAGTTTTTTCCTCTCTCATTTTGACACTAAATCAATCTAAACTTTTCTTGTTTTAGGTCAGTTAGAATTACCAAAATTATTTCTATTTGCGAAGAAGAAGACTTTGAGTTATTTTTTTTTCTTAGATTGTTTTTCAAGCTTTCTAAAACCTGTCGGGTGCATAGAGTGTGTGTGAGAAAGAGCTATTTTAAAACATAAAATTTTCTTATGTTTTCCATTTGGATGACTTATCATTTTCTCTCTATCAGAAACTGGACTAGTGGTCTTCAGTCTAGCCATTTTTTTTTTTTGGAGGATGATTTTGTTTACAGAGACTTCATAATTCATTTTATTTGTTGTTTTGTTTATTAATATTGAATATTTAAGATGTCCTCCACTTCCGGTGTTAAATGTTGATTCGAATTTAAAGATTATTGATCTCGTTTTCTCGTGTTGCTGTTATTATTAAGCCGTTAGCATCCAGTTGCTTGAAAATGGTCTCAGAGCAACGATATTATCGTTTATCTCAAAAACTTATGGAGACAATTTATCGTCCAGCTAAATTTGTTATTGTGACAGGCCTGCGAACGACATAAAAACTGTTATCTTTAGTTTGTTTATATTGTTTTTAATCTCTAAAGTGTGCAGGTGCTGGAAAAGTTGTGAAGACTTGCCTTGACAAATGCTTGAATTTGACTGTGGGAAAAGTCCACCAGTGCCGCCTTTTCCCCTCTTCTTTGCCGATCGACAGAAACTGTATTCTAGAAATTGTGTGAAATTGTGTTTTTTTGTTTTTTTTTTCCCCCGCCAGAAAATGCTGCGCGTGAAGGAGGAGGAGCTCTCTCTGCGCGAGAGGAGGGAGAACTCCCACCACAGAAGAAGACGGTACTCCGAGGACTACGACAGCGAGGTGGAGCTCTACCAGCAGTACAGGGCGGCGGGACTTGGCGGCGACCTGGTGAGTCGGCCTCATTTCAACCCGCCGCTCGGTCTGGATTCCTGAAACTCATCGGATTCATCCGCGCAGGCGTGGGGGAGCGACGACGACGACGAGCTGGCCTTCAGCCCCGTCATGCGGAAGAAAGCCATCAAGGTGAAGCACGTCAAGAGGCGGGAAAAGAAGATCGAGAAAAAGGTGAGTCTTCCTTTGTGCGAGACGACGTCGAGCCGCGCCGACCTTTGACGCGTCTCCCTCCCGACTGTTCAGAAAGAGTCACGGCGCCACAAGCAGAAGCAGAAGCACAGGGACAAAAACCGGCACAGCGAGCGGGGGGACCTGCGGGACAGCGGGGGGATGCGTCAGTGTCTGGGGCCCAACTGTGTGAAAGGAGCCAGGCCCAACTCCAAGTACTGCTCCGAGGACTGTGGCATGAAGCTGGCAGCCAAGTAACGCCTCCTACCCACCTACACACCGTCATGTTGATTTGAGGCTCGCAAAAGTTTTCACACCCAATGATTTATTTTTATTTATTTTTTTGTTGTTGTTTATTTTGTCACATTAGAACAGCAAACTTGCGTATGTTGCAAACTTGCGTATGTTGCATTGGGGTTTTTTTATGTGACCAACACAAAGTAACAGGCACAGTTGAAAGGAGAGGTGAACTGATTGCAGTTTCCTGGCCGATTACCGATTCTTAAAAAAACAACCCAAAAAAACAACCTCAAATGCAGACACTTATTTATTTATTTCCCTGAAAGGTTGCTAAATATAGCGACAGAGTTGATCAGTTGGCAATATAATTATTGGCTAAACTCCCAAAATGAATGACATTTGTACTGATTTATTGCCGCAGCCCTCATTAAAACCAGAAGTGTAGGGCAATAGTCGGCCCAAAGCCGATTTTTCTTTTCTTTTTTTTTGCATATGAAGTTGAAGTTGCTAAATAGAGAAACAAAATCATTTGCTGCTGTAGATATTAGTTTTGCAATCGTCACAAATTAAGGATATTGGGGCCGATTTATTGTTGCACCCATAGAAGAAATATGTTTTGACTGACTGTATGTGAGTAATATGGCAAAATTTCTCTTATCTTTTATTTTATTTCTGAGGAAAAGATCAGAAATGTCAGCTTCTTTCACCATAATTGCTATAATTTAAGCTTCTTCCCCCTCCCCGCCCTGCAGCCGGATCTACGAGATCCTCCCTCAGCGGATCCAGCAGTGGCAACAGAGTCCCTGCATCGCCGAGGAGCACGGCAAGAAGCAGCTGGAGCGCATCCGCCGGGACCAGCAGAACGCCCGGCTCCGCCTCACCGACATGGAGCGGCGCTTCCACGAGCTGGAGGGCATCATCGCCAAGGCCAAGCAGCAGGCGGTCCAGCAGGACGAGGAGGTGACGACCCAATTCTCGCCTGTTTTTTTTTTTTTTTTTCTTTGCTACATATTTTTGAAAAAGCAAAACGATGACAGAGGAGTGGCTCTTTTGTAGGTGAACGAAGGTGAGGGCGACGACACAGACCTCCAGATTTTCTGCGTGTCCTGCGGTCATCCCATTAATCCGAAAGTGGCGCTGAGACACATGGAGAGATGCTACGCCAAGGTGATTCCGCCTCCTTACAGCTAGAATGCGATTCGAGTCGCTCGCAGCCATTTTTACCTCTAAACATCCGTTTCTGAAACGATTCTACTCAACAGTACGAGAGCCAGACGTCCTTTGGTTCCATGTATCCAACAAGAATAGAAGGGTAAGAGTAAAAGGATGCTTCAAATTTTTAGTAAAGAATTTAGCCTTTTTGGACCACGCCGTTTATTTATTTTATTAATATTGATTTTATTAACTTCCTCCTCAGTGCCACTAGACTCTTCTGTGACGTGTACAACCCCCAGAGCAAGACCTACTGCAAGAGGCTGCAGGTTCTGTGTCCAGAACATTCCAGAGATCCAAAGGTGTGTGAGCCTCGATCTGTGGAAAAGCTTCCACGCTTCTCTACTGAACTGTATTCAGTGCTGGGCACGCTTCCGCTGATGCGCCAACAGCGGAGCTCATTTTACTTTTAGCGCTTATAGCGTTCTTGCTATAGAACAAGATGTATAGATAAGTTGTAGAATATGTAAATTAGATCAAAATTAAAGTGGAGCTTAAGGGTTGTCTTTCAAGTGCAGATACAATTTCAATCAAAGTTAACACACTCACATTAGCTTGTGCTAACATTATGGTGTAGAACTTTAGCATTAGGTTCTGCCAAATATTGTGATGATGTAGCAATTTAGCATTAGCTTCAACCAAATACTGTAATGGGGTGGTGCTGTAGCATTAGTTTCTGCTAAATAAAATGATGGTGTAGTGCTTTAGCATTAGCTTTTGCTAAATACCATGATGGCAGAATTCTTTGACTTTAATGGAACTAATTTTTAGTGTTTTAGGGTGTAACTTTTTAGTTAATGCCCACAACTGACCACATATAACATTAATGTGAATATTGTGATTGTTCTTCTTGTTTGCCCTCCAGGTGCCGGTAGACGAGGTGTGCGGTTGCCCTCTGGTGAAGAACGTGTTTGAGCCAACAGGAGACTACTGCAGGGTGTCCAAAAGGAAATGCAACAAACATTACAACTGGGAAAAGCTGAGGAGAGCTGAGGTGGACTTGGAGCGGGTCAGAGTGGTAAGGCGATCTTGAGGCACTCTGTTGCCATGGAAGCCGCATTAGCTGAAAGTCTTAGCAGGTTATAATGATCTCTCCTCTTTCTGTTCCCACAGTGGTACAAGCTGGACGAGCTTTTTGAGCAGGAGCGAAACGTCAGGACCGCAATGACTAACAGGGCCGGTCTGCTGGCTCTGATGTTGCACCAGACCATCCAGCACGACCCGCTGACGACTGATCTCCGTAGCAACAAGGATAGGTAGTCAGCCTGGGTTTGTTGCTGGATTTAGATCTGTAGATCACTGTACATAGCAACATAATAATTGTGTGCTGAAGATGTAAACTTCTAGATTAACTACTGCTTTGATGACAGAAGATTTTCTACCATTTTAAAGTGTGTGTATGATAATATATTTTTTCCTAATAGTGGTAGAGGAGCCACTTTTGAGTTTGGAAACTGCTGTTTTTGGTATGAACATTGGAAATAAAGCCTTGAAACAAGCTCTGTGTGTGTCAGGACGGTGCATACACACATTCATACCTTTATACAGATATCACTCTTATGAAAAATGTTTTCATACATGTTTTCAAATCAGTTTGTTTTGGGAAGATTTTATGGAGAGGACTTGCACATAAGGAAAGAAACATTTCAAATATTTTTAATGTGCACCTACTTCCACATGCCTGCTGTTAGTGGTTGCATCACGACAAAACACTGCGGCTTTCAACACCCAAAGGCTATTATCTTACTTCCCTTCAAAATTTCAGTTTTATCCCCTCCATTTATCTTGCTATAATTGTTTTATTACTATTATTCATAAAAGTACATTTTAAATTATTTTCATTGAATTTTTTTATGTTTTTGAGTGACAAGACAGTCACTCAAAAACAGGGCCCATCTCTAAAAACTTAGAGATGGGCCCTGCTTCTTCATTAAGGAATTGCATAGTGAAAACTTGGACATTTGGACTTCAAATCAATGCAGTACATTTGTATTAAAACAACTCATGCCTCCTGTTTTGATCGTATGTCCGGAGAGCACTTTGTTTTATTATATGTAATCTGTATAATCCTCACCATATTTTCCTCGTACCTCATGTGTTAAAGCTATTCCTCCCGACGTAGCTTTTCCAATACGGTAGAAAAGCTGAAAAATAACACAGACCGTGAAAGCAGCAACGACGAGTATCAAAGAACACGTACCCAGGGCAAGATGACTCACCCCCTTCCACTGAGGGATCGGTTCCCCTGAAAAGAGCTTTGATTTTCTGTAACTCTACTAGCACCTCGACAGAATTGTGAAATTTGACATTTTAATTTAAAACGTCATGAACTCGAAACTAATCATTAATATTCTGACATAAAAACGTTCTTCTTAAAAACGTGTTTCATACCTGCGCACCTGCAGACAGGAGAACGCGGGCTTCGAGGAGGTCATCTCTGTCGTACGTTCCCTTTTTGGTCCTCGAGCGCTTCCATTGGCTGTGCTGGATGCATGGTACAGGGCTAATGTAGCCCTGGCTCACAAACTGAAAGGAACCTACTTGTTGTTGTGACAGAGTGGCATAAATCTTGGGAATAATAACCGAGAAGGTGTGTCGTTTTTATCTCTCCACTTCGGCAAAAAAAAACTTTAACAGAGTGACGACAAAAACCAGCTGATAACACATCAGTGGTTGATGAATATCAGCACAGCAAAGCACCACCAAACGGTGCTACGGCTAGCAGTGGCTAACGTCATCCCCGCTATCAGCAAATGTTTCTATCCGTCTGGTGCACCAGCAGTTTTGTGTGACTGTTCGCTACATAGCCGGGTTTTTGCCGTAAATGGGTGACTCGGACAGAGCAGCCGGGGAGTCGGTGCATTTTGTGCGGAACGGGCGCTCGCTTGTTAGTGCGGCTAACGTTGTACTCGGCGGCTAACAATAGCCGCAAACCGTTGCAAGCTAACTAACCGTTAACAAAACCTCCTCGTAGCCTTCCGTGGCGAACGGTTTCTCGTCAAAGCACGTGCTGACTTTGCGTTATACCGGAATACAACCTTCTTCACTCTTATCTGAAACCACCTCCCCCCGTTTTTTCTTTTTATTTATTATTAGTTTTTATTACCCAGACCCCTTTGGGAGTCAAGCGTCAAATAAACAGACCGCTCTGAATGGGATGCCCGCGCAGCTGTAGAGGAAATTATCTATCTGCGGGGAGACTCGTTGGATTCTCTGTGGCCCTTCCTCGGTGCACAGATGAGTGAAGGAGCAGCAGGAGAGAGAAAGCTCCCCGCCAGTGAGGCAGTGGAGGAGGAGGAGGAGGACCAGGGGGAAGACGCCGGGGAGAGTCCCAAAACAGACCATCCCTCTGAGAAACCGCCAGCACCCTCAGATGACCCCAAAGAGACAGCCGAGATAAGCTCGGACCCTGCCGGAAACACCCCAGCGGAGGCCAAAGAGGAGGAGGAGGAAAAGCCTACTGGCGAGCCTCCAGTGGACTGGTTCGAGCCGCTCGAGGATGATGATGATGATCCAGATGAAGAAAGTCTGGCAGGAGAGACGGAGAGCATTGCAGGCAGCGAGAAAGCCACGAGACATCTCTATCAGTAGGTCCACACTTCTTCTCTACATTCCACGAAACGTTAACTTGTTTTGGTTCATTTGTTTTCATGTTTCTTTTTTTTCTTCTTCTCCTTCTTCTTCTAGGATTTACGGGTATCGACGTAAGCGCGCACATCCTGAAGAGGGATGGGTCGAGTGGCCGGTGCTCGGACAAGGCTGGAAGCGCAAAGAGGTTGTTCGACGCTCAGGCTCCAGCGTCGGCCAGAAGGACGTGTATTATCTGAGGTAGGTATTAGCCAGCTGATGCTTTTCTTTTAACTGTGTTTTTTGTTGTTGTTTGTTTGTTTTCTGGACAAGGTGCCCTTTTTCCCAGTGGAGCACCTGCTCCCCAAAATATCTTTGTGTGCCTCTGCATGTGTCATATATATTTTGGTTTTGGTTTGATTTTTAACGGCAGTAGAACCCCTGAATGATACTTTGCCAATCAGATTTCTTTTAGTGGCTTTAATTGTGTTCCTTGGCAGTCCACGGGGTGATCGAGTGAGGAGCAGAGTAGAACTAGCCACGGTGCTCCAGGGAACAGACTTGACCCAGTTTGAATACAAGAGCGGCAAGTTCGTGGAAGGGGAAATCCCACCAGTCAGAGGCCGACCCAGAACGAAGGTATCATAAACTTCTTTATTTATTTTTAGCAATTTTAAACTTATCTAAAAAGAAAACTACAATGTTTCGCCGCACTCCCCTACGTTTCAGAAGCGCTATCGGGACCGGTCCTCCTCGGAGTCCAGCTGGATGGACAGAGGAGACGGGGCCGAGACTCCGGACTCCCACCACCGGCTGACTCCGAACATCACGCCCAGGAATCTCCACAGCAACCAGACGAGCGTCTCGCTGAACAGCTCAACGGGGGAGTCGAAGCAGAGCCCCAACTCCGAGGAAAAGCAGTCGGAGGAAAAAATCCGGCTCCCTTTCCCCTCGTCGTCTCGTCCGCTCTCGTTGCCTTCGATCAAGGGAGAATTCGGATCGGAAGAGAGCACCCTGTAAGTAGGCCTGTCACGATAACAAATTCTCTGCTGGATGATAAATCGTCACCAGAAGTTATTGAGACAAACGATAACATTGTTGTTTTGAGACCATATTTTTCAAGTAGTCTATTGGTGTAACGATGCAAGAAGACGTTCTCAAAGATCAGTCGACTTTAAATTCGAATTAATATTTAAGAGCGGAACTGGAAAATGTCCAAAATAAATAAACAAAACAATTGAAACAACAAATAAAATAAGTTGTGAAGCGTCTAAACAAAATTGTACTTCAAAAAAAAAAAAAAGGTCTAGTTGAGACCAAAGCACCAGACCGGAGAAATGATTGAATTTGTTTTAATTTATCATGCGGTTGATTCATTCATTGCTTATTGCGACAGGCCTACCTGTAAGTTCGTAGCTAAACACAGCTTACTGTTTTTCTTTTATTTATTTTTTTTAAACTGGCTTCTTAATCACATTGAGGACTCACATTTTATATATATATATATATATATATATATATATATATATACATCCATCCATCCATTTTCTTTCACCCTTGTCCCTAATGGGGTCGGGAGTTGCTGGTGCCGATCTCCAGCTGCATTCCGGGCGAGTGGCGGGGTCACCCTGGACAGATCACCAGTCACAAACAACCATGCACACACACACCTAGGGAGAATTTGGAAAGACCAATTAACCTAACAGTCATGTTTTTGGACTGTGGGAGGAAGCCGGAGGACCCGGAGAGAACCCACGCATGCACAGAGAGAACATGCAAACTCTGTGCAGAAAGACCCCGGGCCGGGAATCGAACCCAGAACCTTCTTGCTGCAAGGCAACAGTGCTACCAACTGCGCCACTGTGCAGCCCCATATCCTGATGTTCTCACATCCACAAGTCATCCTGTAATATTCAAACATGTTATCAACCATCAAGTTTTGTATAACTCTGGATGTCTAAATTAAACAAAATAAGATGAGGAAGAAAAAAAAAAGATTTTGGAAAACAAACTGTTCAGTCTTATCTGAGCTCGGACAAAAAGTCAAGGTTGTGTACTCCTCTTGTTCTGAGATCCCAGGGCCTGAGCCGGCCCCGTGTGCGACTTTTACCTGTCTCGTGTTTATGCATGTCACTGCAGCGAGTGTGCATTAATGTCGCCCTGTTTCTCCACAGGATCTGTGCAAAGTGTGGTATTTCGTTTACGGGTACATGGTATGACAAACAAAGAAAGCGGCCTTGCTGTCCCTCCTGCTGGGGTATGTGTCTGTAGGAGTGTGTAACTAGTAATATTTTCAGAAATAAAACATGTTACAAAAGCATTTTCATGCGTTTTTTTTTTGTTTGTTTTTTTTTTTTCAATTTTTCAATTTTTCTTTTAATCTCAGCAACGTCAAAGTCGATAGAGCACCCTCTGATCCGCTTCAGGAAGGTAGAGTATCACCAGATGACAAGCTGCAGCTTTATGCTGATGAAGTTCATTCAGTCTGCATAACTTTTTAATGTACCCCTTATTAGTTTCTAGATTATTCAAGTCTTTCAGAGATAAAGCAAACATAAAAAAACCCTTTTGTCTGTTTTTTTTTTTTTTTTTTTTTTTTCTTTCTTTTTGACCTGTCAGTGGATTCCTTGTGGACAGTGCGTGGGATGTCACAACGCCATTGACTGCGGTCAGTGTGCAAACTGCAAGCACAGCCTGCAAAGCCCCGAAGCTAGAAAACGCCTGTGTCGAAAACGCAGGTGCATATGTCCGATACGCAAGGTGAGCTGACAGAGGCGAGCAAGCTAAGCTAATCAGCGTTTGTCTTAGCTGAACTTGTTTTAAAATTCAATTGATGTAATGTCTTTTTGTTTGTTTTTTTTTACAGCAAGGCCCAGGAAGCATAAATGTAACTTACAAGAGATCTTTTGTTGACCCTGTTGACACGTATGAAGACAGTGTAAGTCTCCAAAGAACAACTGAAACATTTCCCTTGCCAACTGTTTTATTGTAATTGTTGTTGTTTTGTTTTTGTTGTTTTTTTTATTTCTCTTGAAAATGTACAGAATGATGTCACAGAGTCACAGGTAACACTTTTGTATTGCAACTTGCTCCTACATATTTTTTACTCTTAAGAGTGCACCGATTCCCTTAATTTTGTGAAATCGACCGATCCTTGACAAACCGATCTCATCCATCACTGCAAAGGTCTCAAAGTCACCGTCTCCTTTCGCTCTGCGGGGAGAGACGGCTGCCCGAAAAACATCTGGTCACATCTGCACATGCTCACTTAACAATAGTCAATTCAGAATTCAAGATATATTTTGATCGCAAAGGGAAATTTAATGTTGACAACTTAGCGACTTTTTCGCTCTGTTTGGCGACTTTTCAGGCGGGGGAAAAAAATTGAAAAATGCGGCATCGGTCAAAATCTGAACCGGGTTTTTAAATATCGGTGAGTCCATCGCCGATATTTAAAACCGCAATCGGTGCACTCGTGTTTCACACGCACTACCTACATGAAAAACTGCCAGTGAGGAACCCCATCGCATTTTTCCGCACGTAGCACCCAAGTCTCAAAAGCAGCGACACGGAGAACTTCTCGGCGAACGTGGACCTCGACGATGACGACATGTCGACAGATGACGACGATGACGTGAGCACGTTTTGTTTTTGTCTTTTGACGATGCTTGCCAAAGTTTGTCCCGGGTATTTCCTGTTGGCGTTGTGCTGTTTTGTTGCCACCGAGTGCAGGAAGCTTCTCAAACGTCTCGGAGAGGGCATGGCTAGTCGTTAAGAAATGCTAATCAGTCTCAGTAGCAGGGAAAGCAGCAAAAGCAGACGGTTTGTCACACACAGGATCTGTGTTTTTGGTTATTTTTCTGAAAATTGATCCATTTGAAAGCTATGAGAAGCAGTGGTCATTATTTAGTCTAGTTAGTTGTTTTTTTTGGTAGATTTTGTTTTTTTAGTAAATAAAATCACTCCATATAAACACTTGTATTTACTCTGATGTTAAAGGTAGTTTCATGATCTGAAACGCATGATTTTAACAGACAATAAAACAGAAGAAATCAAAAGAGAAATGACTTTTTCACAACCTTCTGTCTCTCTGACTGATTCTGATGTGTGCCCTGCTTTTGAAATCAGATTTTTAATTTTTTCACTTGTGGAAGAGCAGAAACTCTGAACAGTCGTCAGTGTTTTCGTCCAGTGAACGCTGGGGTTGTTGTTGAAGCGTTGCTGTTTCCACTATTTTCAATACGGCTGATATAAACAGAGCACACAACTCTTGTTTGACCAGACTGCTGACTGTGCTTGAACGCTCTTCCGTCTGTTGCCATTCGAGAAGAAAATATTACCGAGCTCTACTCACAAACAAGAGGCTGTGTTTTCAAGGCTTTCATAAAACAGAATGGATAAAAAAAAAAAAAAAGTGAAATCATGTTTCCAGTTTGCGTCCTTGATTTTTGGATTTCTCTCCTCACTTTTGTTTCCAGTGGCATAAAAAGCGGAAGCGGCGTTCCTGTGGCGAGTGTAAGGCCTGTCTGTGTAGGAAAGACTGCGGCGTGTGTGATTTCTGCGTAGACAAGCCCAAATTTGGAGGCAGCAACAAGAAAAGGCAGAAGTGTCGCCTACGGCAGTGTCAAAGGCAAGCGATGGTAAGACACTTGTGCAATGAGGCTATTTTTACATTTCTGTACAGGGTGTCTGCGCATCCTTAAAAAGGCCTTAATATGTACTAAAATCACATATGTTAGTTTAGTGAAAGGTTTTCATTAGAAATATACAACGCACTGAAATTACTAATGAGAAAAGGAAAATATTAATAATACTAATGAAAAACCTATCCTGTAAAGATGAACAAGCCCAGTCCTGACTGTCATTTAAGAACTGTGCAAAGAACGCAAAACAATACATACTGCTATACAACACCAGATCAACCAGTATAACTAAAATCCAAGCTGGTCTTAAATATGTCAATCACAGGTCTTAAACTTTGTTGTGTCAGGATTATTTCATCTGTATACATGTTTTTGTTGGCCTTTTCTGTCAGGCAAATGATTGAGTTGCTCATTTGTTTTGTTCTGTGACTCCAGGCGGTTGACGCTACTGGTAATTAGCTGTTAATATACACTCTCTAGCTAGCATAAGTGTATTAGCAGCTATATTAGCAGGGATCATTGGTTATGTTTCCTGGAGTGGAAACGGAGGGAGGAGAAAAACTAGTTAGCTAAGAAAAAAGCAAGCTAGCGTCTGTCATGGTCAAGTTTATTTACATATATCGCATGTCGGTAACAGGGCAGTTCAAAGTGCTTTATGTCATAAAACATCATACAGTCACTATTTATGGAACAAGCAATAAACAGTACATTTTGCTGCCGATACATTTGCTTAAGTTCAAATGTATCGGCAGATGGCTGGATGACATTCGTCTTTGCCATTGGCAGTCCATTGTCGACCCATTCAGTGGGTGAAAAAGCTCAGCACCACCGAGGTTTAGGCCAATTTTGACATGATCCAGGTCTTAAATTTCGTTCATGGTGGTCTTTAAATTTGAATTGGTGAAACCTGCCCAAGCCGTGTCATAGTAAAGCAACTGCACATTTATTTCCCAGAGACATTTGCTGCCCTTCCAGATGGCAGGAGCCGAGTTGGGACTAGATGCCCCTTTGCTGCCCGGCAGGCCGAGGCCTCACTACACGTACAGCCGCAAGACCAGCTTAAAGAGAAGCCAAGATCAGCAGGCCGACATGGACTACACCGACGACGATGACGACGACGACGAGGACAGCAATCCTCAACCGGTGAGGCTCGAAGGGCTTTGGCCGGAAACACTGTTGCTAATTTTCCAACTGGATCTCGTCAACGTTAGTTGTGATAACAAACACTTAAAATGTTACCATTTTCTCTGCATTTGCTGAGTACTTTTTAGTTAACATCTTTTTTCATTGAATTGACTGATAAAGTGATACTTATGCGTGCAACTAGTAACTTGAAGCTGCATTCATGTAGCCCTCTCTGGTCTTTGAGGGCCACATAAATGGCTACAGCAGGCCAGATTTTGCCTTCACTTTGACACATGGCCTCTTGAGCAAACATAACATAACTCCATTTTGTGTTTCGCCAGCTGAATCATTCCGATTTTGGGGTGCGGAATGGCATGCCGGATCGATTCCCTCACATCAGCAATCATAACTACTCCCAACCAGTAAGTTTTCATTTTTAAATAATACCTTGAACTTAGCTGAATAAGCTAAAATATTGTTTTATTTACTACAATTAAATTGGGATGTATGTAATTATTTTGAAACTTTCTACTTGCATGTCTGTGAGAAGTTTCTGTCCAGTTACATGACATTCTTTTAAAATGATCACGTAATCGCAAAGCTGGCATTTTAAGCTGACTTTAGCGGCTTACATTAGCAGTTAGCATCTTAACGGTGGGACAGGTCGCATTGCTTAAAAAACACTCTCTATGTATCTAACTGTGCAAAGTGGAGATCCTTAACATATGAGATTTCTAGAAAGCTGACAACATTTCCAAATGCAGGATGTTTCCAGACTGAGTTTTAAAAAAAATCTAATGGAAAATGTTTACTGTACTTCGTTAACCTTAGCAACCTGAATAAATCACAGACTCAATGTTTCTTTTTAATGAGCTCCTCAGCATCTCGCTGACACTGATACTAGTTTTCAGTTTTTTTCCTTCAGTAACAACGTCCACACCAAAGAGTGTTGTATTTTGAGTTGCTGGCCAAAGGACGATGAAACTGGCTACCTGCCAACAACAGTCACAAGCTTATCGTTTGCTAAATCTCCTATTTAGCTTAAAAATAAGCATGAATTGGAAGACAGACGGAATGAGAGAACGGTTCATTAGAGCTAACTGGCCACACGTTTGAACTCTGTTGAAATTAAAACCTGTTTTGAGCGTGTGGCAGCGAGCCATCCCCCACTAAAAGGTAATCCGATTCTGCTGTCATCCCTCTTTTCTTGGCCGTCCTTCAGTTTTTGTTATTGCTGTAAGATGTTACGAGTCATCTAATCAGATAAAAACATAATGTTACAGTAAACATTCATGAGCTTTTTAAGCTGCAGGACCAAAACGGGTGCAACGCGCTCAAACAGTGACCGCCTGACAGACACACGTCTCTTGGACACCAATGCATCAGAAAGTCGATGTTGTTGACTGCACAACTAGAGACTGACTAATCATTTCCAGTTAAGCATTAAACTAGTCAAAGCTGATTGAGCTGATCACCAATTGATTTATAGGTGCCGGGCCACCGCTGTAAAAACAAAGCAAAATAAATGGTTGTATGTGGCTCAGAATTTGGTCTGCAAGTAGTGCCATAGTCTCCTGCTCTCTGATTGGATGTTTTTTTTCTCTATATATGTCTGTCATAATTAAGAAGTACTGCGTTTACTATTTTAGAGTTGCTTATCTGGAGCTGGGCAATAAATCAATAACAATATATCAATAGATAATATGTCTGATAGAGTACTCAAGAATTTCACTGATCTCGCAGCCAGAACCGCACTGCATTCTGGGGGGTGTAGGCAGAGGAAAGGCTCTAGGCGCTCAGCCTCTCACGACTAGCTAAGAAACGTTGTTGCCATCCTCCAACTCACTCGCTCTTTGGTTACCTAGCAACAGCCTGCTGTTGATTAACTTGCGCAGCAGCAGATAAAGCAGGAAAGGCCACAAAACTGATAAACTATTATTTATATCGACTGATGTAAACTCTTGTGTCGTGATACGTTTTTCACCCATATCGTCCAGTCCCAGGATTCACCGATATGAATATTTGGGCCGATATTGGTATCCAATGTTAATATTGCTGTCACAGCCAATAACCGATACTTACCGATACCACATCACTGCGTTTCTGCTTCGGTGAAACTTCCCACAATCCCACAATGTCATTGCCGATATATTGTGCATCCCTACTGTTTTTTGGGTAAACTTTCCTTCATGTTTCTTTTTTTTTAAAGTGTTTGTGAGATAATGCTTCATTATGCTCAACGGTTTTAACTCATTAGACTGTGTTTATTACTGAAGGACCATCATAGTCAGTGGGATACAGAGAAATCGCACACAGGCAGAAATCCCCCAAAGCACATGGAAGATGACGAGGACGAGTTTCCCATGGTGAGTGTCCAGCATGTCTTTTTTTTTTTAATTTCCCAATGTGTTAACCAAATAATCCCGTGTTATTCATTCCTCGGATCATCCACAGATTACACAGATCTTCAGCCTGGCTGAGAATCCGTCGGAGAGCGGCATGGACCTGGAAAACCAGCTGATGAAGCTGCTCCACTCACTCCGCTCCTCCGTGCTGCCCATCCTTTGGTACGCCATCATGGTGGAGGGCCCGCAGCTGCAGCTCATCCAGTGCTCCAAGCAGTCCAACATGGCCGACACCATGGTGCTGATCGACCCGGGCTTCTGCTACCAGGTCACCGTCCAGAAGCAGCCGCTGCTGCCCATCCACCCGCTCTACGACATCCACCCGTCGCGGCTCGGCACGGCCACCGACGTGGTCAGCCTGCTGCTGTCTCTGGAGCGGTTCGTCGTGTGCCAGGGACTCCCCACGAAGCAGTCGTCGTTCGACAAAGGGCCGATCGTGCTGGAGCGGGCGGCCACGTGCGACTTCCTGATCAAGAAGAACGAGCGGACCTGCGCGAGCTGCAAAGCACTACAAGAACTTCATATCCATCACAGAGAGTGAAAAAACAGTTGGATGGAAGCAGTGACTTCTTTTTTTTTTTGGTTTTTTATTTTGTGCCATTTTCCTTTTTTCTTTCTTTTTTTTTCACTATATTGTACAGTTGAGAGACAATTTAACAGACTTACCTCTGGACTGTGATAGTATGTTTTACCTTTTTGAAAATCGCCAAAGGAATTCCAGGAACTGTATGAGTGTGTGTGTATATATATATATATATTTTTTTTATTTTTTATTTTTATGTTTTTTTTGAACATTTTTATCACACTGGTGTTTTTTCTTTTTTTTTCTTCTAAACAAGTGGCTGTGTGTTTTGGCAGTGTGTGGGATTATGTATTTTATTTCCCATGGTGCATTTGTCTCTTACTTGAAAAAAATAGCCCCTCTACAACTACTACATATTTGAATAGTCAGTCCTCAGACAAATTGATACTTTAGGCAGTTTTTCTCGCTGGCAACTTTGGTCTCCGTGTTTGGTTCTGTGCTACACCCGTGTTTAAAAATAACGGAGTCAAACAGCAGTTAGATTCTGATTGGAAAAAAAATTAATTTGCAAATTGGACAGAGTTTGTGACTCCGGGTTGCCAGTCTAACGTCACGTTACTGTCTCGCTCTAATTTCTCTTTCGTACCGTCTTACTTTACCGTTGATTGATTGCATTTTAGAATAGTATCTTATTTTGGAGGCAAGTAAACATGAAATCGTGATTGCCTCACGCAGGTATTATTTACAGCATAACTTTGTTATTGTGGATCACACAAATTTACTTTGTATCCTTTGCTGCCGCGAAGGATGCAAATGAAGACATTCTCGGTACGAAACGGCCAGCACGCTTCCTTTGTCATGTAGCAGTTTGTTTCTCTCCAATCCTTTTATTTTCAAGAAACCGTTTGATTGTCGTCAGGTTTGTCTTTCGAAATGTCTCCAGCACCCTTTCCCTTGACGTATGCAGTGAATCGGAGAATCCCGCGCGGCCATCGGGAGAAAGAAACCTGCAAGTTCGTCAAATAAGAATGTGTTTTAAAAAACCGGTAGCAGTTTGGCAGTGAGTGAGTGGCTCCTGAAAGAAACAAAACACTACCTCTCCATTTTATTATCTCGTCCGGTCACTTCCTGACCCGGAAACAGAGTGGGATATTTTTTTTTATTTTTAATTTTTTTTAAATATGCTTGCAGTTGTCACATTTAAGCTAAAAGATGTGCAGCTTAAATGGAAAAACCCATGAAAGATTCTAATTTGGAGGGGCTCTGCCAGATGTTTTTTGCACAAAGGGTAGCATAACGTCAGAAGTTGAGGACATTTGTATGTAATTGTTCTGAGGGCCTGTACTTTCTGTGTGTGTGTGTGTGTGCATTCCAGAGTGATGTCCTCAAATGAAGGTGCTGATGGAGTCCAGTCATCAGGCAGATGATGCCGTTCAAAAACCTGAAGCTAAGTTTCTTTACTTTTTTTTTTTTTTCCCTCATTTGCAATCATGGCTAATAGAAATATTTAAAATTATTTAATAGAATTTAAAACAATCAGATCTTTGTTTTTCATTTAGTTTTTTTTCCGTTGCCCCTGCCGTCTGCTTCGGGATGTTTGTGGAATAACTCAGTGACTTTTTTGACAATGTGAAACTTTATGCATTTTCAACATATATATGTATTTTGGTTATCATGTTTTCTTCAATTACTTTGTGTATATTTGATGCTTTAAAATTCTATTGTAATTTAGTCATCGGAAGAAATCATATTTGAAGAGTTGGATCAAAGACTTTTTTAAAAATCAGTACCCAAAATGTAGTTGTTGGTTTTTCTATGGATCATGTGTCCTGATCATGAGAGCGAGGAACTTATTGTGCTCAATTTGGATTAACTATTGTACTTGGAGACAGAAAATGTTTTTCTGTTATTAATAAAAGAATACAATTGTGACTTGGCTTCCTGTTACAGGTTACCAAAGGTGCCTAAATCTGTCACACCCATCTACACATCCTTCCAGCTCCGTATTTAACATCCCTTTTTTGCCTAAATCATGTACTGGTTGCTATAGCTACAATTTTCTCCAAACAGTTGTCCGATATTATGATTTGATCTCATTTACGTCTCCAGCTTCACCCCCATTTTTTTGTTTTGCTAATACCACTCAGACTGCAGTGTATTTTAATGTCTTTTTGTGATCAAACTGCTGAATAGTAAAGGGAAAGAAAAATAACAATTTAATTTTATTCTTTTTATGTCTCATATAGAAACTAAAATTTTCTACTTTGTCTGAAAGATTCAAACTTAGAGAAATTTAAAGTGCTTAAATATGCGCTCAGTTTTGCTTATGTTTAGCATTATCGACCTGCTGGAAGATACACACAACAGATTTTCTTCCAGGATTGCCTTGCATTTTGTGCCATCGTTTAGCTGCTTAATTTTTGGGTTATTTAACTTATTAAAAATCTAGTTTTTTTTTTTTTTCTTGCATGTTAAAACAATGTAAGGGTATAATATAAGTCAGAAAATCTGTGAAAGGATAGATGTCCTCCACCTCCTCCCAGTGCTGCTATTGGATTCTGAAGAAATGCACCGCTCCCGGTCAAAAAATAACCAATCAGAGCCAGGAGGAGGGGCTTAATGCCGCCAATCATCTTGTAAGAAGAAGAAGAGAAACAACTTTCCATTGCATGAAAACTATTTGTCTGCAGTGGCCATGCTGACCACATTATACTGTCTCATGACCAGTGATGTCAGTAATAGGGTACCCGTTACTTAGTTACTGAAGTCGGACCACTTTTTTCAGTAAAGGAGAGTAAAATCCTTTTTATAGTTTTCCAGATAATACTGGAACACACAAAAACATGCACAAATTACTTACGTTTTTCTGTACTATTGTAACCATTAAACAATCTCCCCTTCAGTTCAACCATATAAGTGGAAACGCATTGTTGACGTAATCATTATAAAATAACTTTCAATTAAGTAAATCAATGTGATTTTCACAGGTTGGAGAGTGTTGTTGTCAGCAGCTGCTGGAAGTAACTAAAATAGTTACTTTTAATGTAACTTAGTTACTTTCCAAATCAAGTAGTCAGTAATCTAATTTGCTTTTTCAAGGAGTAATCAGTAATCCGATTAAAGTTACTTTTTCAAAGTAACTTTGCCATCGCTGCTCATAACAAAGCAATAGTTTAACAAATATGTAAAAAAAAAAAAAATTATAAAAGTTATGTACCCCAGCGTTAAGCTTTATGAAAACAATCACACTGCAGGCTATTCTGTGTTTATTCAAGTGACTCTCATTCATCTTCTCAGAACTAAAATATATATTCGGTGTATTTACACACACACAGACACACACAATACAATTTTACATTTATAATATTTAATAACTATTTCTAGCAACAATGTATTTAAGTTTAATACACATTTAATCTCACTTGAACTAAGAAGGGAAAATCCCTTCAATTATCTTTTCCTGCTTTTCCGTCTCGTGCTTAATAACAACTGGGTGACATTAATGTCACCGGGAGGCAGGAAACATCTGGGCGGGGCCTGCGTGTTTGTGACAGCAGCGTCTCAGCTGGCCGTGAAACCCAGCGGCTCCTCGGTCTGTGGAGAAGGGGGAGCTTTCTTCTCCATCTCAGTCGGAAGAGAGACTGCTGACTGAGATGCGCGCGGCTCCGACGCAGCGGAGGTCGCGAGGCTGCTGGTGAATTACAATTGGCACGCGGAGCCGCCGTGAACGGACGGCTTTTTATCTCTAAATCGCGTGCGACGAATTTCCACCCCCTTTTTTTATTTATTTATTTTTGCTAATTGTAGCATTTTTTCCACCGAAGGGAATTTTTTTTGCCTTTTGCCACATGAATGTTTTTGCCCGGCTGGTTTTTGCTTCAGAGGACCACGAAGACCTTCGGTCATGCTCTCTGGTAAGCTCCAAGATGTCTCTCTCATCCCGACTGGGCGGACGAGGGTATCTTCGTCAGCACTGCTTTTATGTGTTACATTAACATTTAAGTCGACGTCAACAGAAGTATTTATGGGGTTAAACAAATAAATAAATAAGTAGAGCTCCTGTTTTTAGACCAGCCTAAAGACACACCTGCGAAATGTTATTGCTTGAATGAATTAGTCCTGGGTGGCTCATTAAGAGCCGGTGTTGCTGTCTCAATGCGGGGAAGCTGCAGCCTGACAAGCCGGGCTTTAACGAGGGGCATGCTGTGTGCCGAACGACACGTCTGCGCATTAAATGCAAGGACTGCATGGAATGAGGCCAAATATGTATTTTTTTTTTTCATCTGGGTGCAAGCGAGCGCTCTGCTTTTCCCGTGGCAGGCGCCAATACATTGAGAGAAGGGAATGCGCGTCCCTAAGCATGAATATAATCAGGTGCCATGAAGGAGCACCGATCTGTGTCAGGCTTTCTGGGAATACAACTTCTCCCTGTTGCTGCGTCCTCGGGCAGGATCCCGATACGGCTGTCTCTCACATGTTTCGCCGTTTCCACCTCCATGAGCGCCGCCTGTTCCCATGCAGACTCGTTAAGTCCTATTATTAACAGATTCCTGAACCTGGAGGCCTGCGGGGATGTGGACAAGCTAATCCAGGAGAAGTTGTTGGTCAGTCAGTGCCTCCAGGGTCATCTGCTTGCCCCCATGTTTTGTTTTTGTCTTTGTTTTCAGAACTTAAATGTGGTTTTACTTTTGAGCTGAAGGGGGATTGTTGCCTCTGTTTTCTGGTAAACATCTGCATAGTGGAATCTTCTTCAGATCCATCTTTAGTAAATTTCTGATATTAGGTGTGTTGCAGTGGTAGACGGTTGAAACTTATGTCGTTTCTTAAGTGCTTGGTTTACCTTTCTGTAAACAAATGGTCCGTCCATGTTTTCAAGAACAAACCAAGTCTGAATATTTGATTCATGGTCAAAAACTTCAGTCTGCAAAATTCAGTGCATGTTGTTTTATACACATTAAGTATCTTGGACACATAATCTCATTACTCAAATGTTTAAGCTATTTCAAATTAAATAATTTGTCTGGACATACAGCTTTTGGTTTTTATTTTCGCTTGATTGCCTCAAATGTGAAGTCATGTCACTTTTCTTTAGCACTCCCTGCATGTGTTTTTAAATGTAAAATTCAGCTGAGAATAAATTATTAGTCATATCTGTGCTACTCAGAGATTTTGTTCCCCTTATATCAGATTTTGGCCTGATTCTGAAGTATGCAGATGTTGAAAAACTATAACTAAAGCCAAAAATCTTTAGTTCTGCTTTCTGGATGAATTGAAAATGGATCTAATTTATATGTTACGTTACACGTTAATAAAACTATTCTGTCACAAGCCAGTGTTACAGAGCCGAAGCTATCAGTGCCACTGACGCAAATACTGTCTGGGACAGATGAGGCTGTACAAAATAATAATAAGTAAAAAAAACAGCTTCTATTTCACTGTTCAGAACGTAGCACCATAGGTACTCAGCTTTATTCCTTCAAAGTAACTTCAAAAAAACAATAGCTTAATATTTGAATGTTAAAATCCTTATTTACCAGATCATTGAATCATTTATTCAGTTATTGAAGAGCCTAATGACATCACAGGATTTAATAGTTCAAAGCAAAGATGCGATTTTGGAAATTACACTTTAAACAGGTTTTAGCATCTTGTTTTAGCTGTGAGGGCAATTAGCAGGTGTGTATGCCGTGTAGCATTATAAACCATTCCTTCCCTGAATTTCCTGATAGAATTAATGTCATCAAAAGGATAAAGAAGAGCAGCTTTATCTTTTATTCATTTTTACTATAGTCTACAAAAGTTTCTGTTTTGCCTGAAGGAAAAATAGTTTTTTTTTTCTCTATTAGCTCCTGAGCTTCTTTTTATTCTTATTAAACACCTCATTTGCTCCTAAAACAGTGAAATGGGCCTTCTTCCCTCTGTAACAACTTCAACATGGAAGAGTGTTGTCAGCGCAGTTTATTGGTATTTGCATTGGTGTATTTAGTGATTTCTTGGTGCAACCTGGCCTGGACCTTAGAAAGGGTTTAAAGTGGCGGTATCCCAGGGTTACAGTTTATTTGTGATGCTCACAGATTATCTTTTATTTTTTTTATGAATACATGTTTGCGAACATTGTGCTATTGTGAGTAATAGACTAAAACCAGGTGAGTTGTAATAATATCTGGGGTGTTTTGTGCATATAAACAATACCAAAGTATTTGAAAAATTATAGTTTTTTTTTTGGAGGGGGAAACAACATGGTGCTATTAGCCAAGGGATGCATTAAGCCTAATCAGTTGGTATCATCAGTTCATATCTGGTTATATATAGGACATATGAATGTACTTCAATTAGCATAATTAGCATCAGCATGAGCAATAATTAGAGAACCAAACCGATTTCCAGCCCAGGCCTCCACATCAATGTAAATTCGGCCCTGGATTCACCTCTAGTGGCAACGCAGAGTTTTTTTTTTTTTTTTAAATCCTGTTTGTCTTTTTGATCCATTTTTATTTCTGCTCCTCTTATCTTTTTACATTTTTTTCTATAACCATAGCAACTGGTTTAGTAAAACTCCTCTGCTCTCTCTTGACATGTATCTACTTAAACATCTGCACAGATTTAACATGAAAACACCCTTGGGGACGAATCAAGTCCCAGACCTTATCAAGTGGTGGTCTTGTTAGCCACAAGATAACCCACTTTGTCTTTAAATTGCAGAAGCACAAAAAAAAAAAGAGGCACAAAATGGGAAAATGAAATCAGATCAGAGAAGCTATCGTATGTGTGTGTAAGTAAAGCCTCTGACTGCAGGGCCAGTCTGCCTTCATAAATCTGACTGAAACAAAAGCGCTGAGCTGCTTCCAAAATCAACAAAGCGGATTACGGAGAGTAGAAACACTCTTTGGAGTACATGCAGGAGTCCCTCCAGGTGTGTAGAGCAGAGGGGGGGAAAACGTATGGAAATAATCCCCTTGGACTACAGAAGCACATTCCTTTCTTTATTGCTACTCCCCTTCTCTCCCCACAGCCTATCATAGCAGACTCCAGGTGGATCGCAATCAGCAGGTCTATGTTTTGCCCGTGGTAGGAGCAAAGGTGACCAGTGAAGGGGGAATAATACACCAACGTGATTGGTCAGTGTGAGCCTCCTTTGTGCTGCTTGGTGTGTTTATGGATCAGTATATAGTGGATACAGATTGCACAGCTGGAGATTACTTCGTAATCAGGGGTCGGTGGGGGTCACCTGACCTCCCGTAAACTTTCGCACAGTTCCTTTGGTTGGGGTCGCTCAGGTGGGGGTAAAACCTGACTGAGCTGAGCGCAGTCACACAGAGAGAGGTTTGGAGGTCAGATGACAAACAGAGTGTAGGCCCTGTAACTGTGTTTCCATTAACAATAAAATTGTGCAACTTGAAATTACGAAAATAAACTGGCTTAAATGAAATACAACAGTTAAAACAAAAAAAAAATCACGTTTTCAGATTACGTTTTCGGATGTTACTACTGGTAAAAACAACAAAGAAGAAGACAGGAAGTAGTTGGAGGATAATGTTTGTTTCTTTTTTGCACAATATGCAAAAGTTGTGTGTCATTCATAGGCCTGTCATAATGACAGTTTTGTTGGACGATAAATTGTCCCAGAACTTTTTGCGACAAACGATAACAATGTTGTTTTGAGAACATTTTCAAGTAACGTAATAGTAATAATTGCACAAAATTGTAAGAACACATTCTCAAAGATCAATAAACTTTAAATTCTAATGAACATTTAAACACCGGAACTGGAAGATATTTGGAATATCCAAATAAATAAAATAAATAAAAAAAACTAAAGAAACACCAAATGAAATAAATTATGAAGACTCTGGAAATAAAATTATGTTTCAAAAAAAGGTTTAGTTGAGACCAAAACATCAGACTGAAGACCTTTATCATGAAGTTTTTGGTAAAATGATAGAAAAGAGAAACAATAAATCAAGCAAATAAAAATCATTGTTTCTTTTAATTTATTGGGTGATTAATTGGTTTATTGTTTAATGTGACAGGTCTAGTACTCACACATGTTGAATCCGTCCTGTAAAATCACCAACTCAACTTCACCAAACCCCGACATTCATAGTTGTTCCCATACAGCTTGTCGCTCCAATGCCTGAATAAGACACAGATGACGCCAGAGCTGATTATAATAAAACTGTTTACATCCATCCCTGACATGATTTGTAATGACTTATCGCAGGAACAAGCTTATTCACATGTGATTTTACTTTCATTGGGAATTTTTTTATTTTTTCCAACATCAGCAGACCATGACAATCTTTGTCATGATCATTTTAAAGAGACACGCTCTATATAAACTCTAACCTGTGATCCTCTCTCTAATCTAACTGGAGGTGCCGACTTGTAGCCCGGCCCCGGGGCGGGCGGCACGTCGGGGGGCACCATGTGTAAGTTGACAACAGCGGCAGCTGCGTCAACACCAACAGTCAACATGCGGGTGTCGGCCTCACCTGTCCACGGCGAGCTGGACGAACGCTTCCAGCTGCTTTTTATGCGTCAGCTGCTCAGAAACGAGTTACTGTTGTAAAAACACGCGGATTTCTTGGAGGTCAAACTCTTCAGCAATAAATTTCTAATGGTGGCTCCACACAACTGGTTATGATCTCAGGAAGGTGAAGAATTTAAAACATACAAGCTGTGAGTGTTTTGGTTTCTACAGATTGTAAGACACCTGCTGTAGGAAAATGGACTTTCTACCGCATGTAATGTCATGTAATTTTCCACCTTTATTAACTTTTTTCTTTCAGATTTTCAGACCTCTTGTTTTCTTTTGCATTTTTAATTCATTCTTAATGTCAATTTCCTACTACTTCATTCATAACAAATGGTAAATTAATTTCTATTGTTTCTTAGAGATGTTTCAGTTCCCATCTAAATGTTTTTTCCCGTTTCTGAACTGAACTGATGAATCCTTTTGGATGAGAGGAGGAGTCTTTCATAAACAACTTACATTAGGACTATCATGTAATGACTGAGAATAGACACTAAACTGCAATTTCAACTATTTTAGCAAATGTCATTTTTTTGTTTTTTGTTGGTTACGATTGTGTGCCCTCAGTTAATGACACTTTCTATTCTAGTTGCCTAATAATTTTACTTCCTGGTTGGTATTTTTTTGATGCGATTGCTGATTGTTGTCGGGATGCATTTGACCGTATGAAAGGTGCTCTATAAATAAAATGTGAGTAAGATGAAAACACAAAGCAGCGAAACAGAACGATTGGAATCATGCAGGGATAAAAGCTGCGTATAAATTCATACGAGTTGGAGAGTTAATCTTACTGTGAACGTTATAATCTCTTGTGAAGATGAAGATGCGACGTTCGGGCCTCTCCAGTGCTGTGATCTGTACCAGGGTAGTTCTCAGCCCATGTTTAGCCAACAAGTCCTCCTGGGTGCCATCTAAAGCTCTACACATGCAAAGTCAACATGCATTTGATGATCTGATGCTCGGGTCTCTTCCCTGGATGCTTTAATGTAATCCTTTCTTTGATGCTGCTCTCCGAGTCTTTATCTGATTCTCCACTGTCCCACCAGCATCCCCCTGGAATCTGCTTCCTTTGTACCTGCCCACATCTGCAAACCAGATGTTTTTGAACATTTAGCAGTCAGGTGCCCTGTACTTTAGACGTTGTAATGATCAAAGGTTTAAACCTGGTCGTCCTCTTTGTTCGGCCTGTTTTTTGTGTGTAAACCACCGCTTCTCCAAAACCTCATAAACGCACAACGCTGAGCTCCAACCAGGCTGTTATAATTACACACTGAAGTGTAGCAAACACTGACTGTATTGTTCAAAGCCAACTTATCTCATCTGATACTTGTTATGCACACCAAACCCATACAGACCCCAGTAATTTAATTAGAGAAACCAGGAGCTCAGTTCGAATAAAAACGCTTGTTTTGCTGCACAGACGACCAGCGTTGAAGATGTTGTCCTCGTGAGATGAATACCACCATGAAAAAGTTGTCAGACTTTTTGAATTGTTTCACAGTTCAAAGATAAACCATTAGAAACTAACACCTTGTTATTTAAACATTCACAAATAGGCCGGTCACAATAAGAAATAATAACCAATTAATCACATAATAAATTAGATTTTTCTTTTTTCTCTCTCTTGCTCTCAGTGAAAAAAAAATGCTTATTTTCATCTGCTCGCTCCCTGCCCTGCTTGCTCTGTTTTTTTGTCTTTTTCTTTATTTTGGAGCCTTTCTTTGCATTTTCTCCAAATCTACAAATTATGGATCTGGTCAACCGGTCTCTCGATGCAATTGATCAAATTTTCTCCACGAGAAGACTGGGCACAGGAGAGCCCTCTTGTCCTGCAGGGACACACCCGGTGGGATTCACCCTGGATTTATTCATGATAACAGGATTTCTGTTGTTTGGAGCTTGCGGACACCTGGCTTATTGACAAGTTTTGACGGACTTGGCCAAAGTAGCAGACACTCAGACAGTTGGTGTGGACAGAGACACAAGTTGGATGTGAGTCTTGCTGAGACTTGCAGCCCAGCTGAGTACTCAAAAACTCACTAACTGGATGGACTCAATCTTGGAGAAGTTGCTAGTTTCGGTTCAGTGGAACGACCAAATTCATTTGGGAACTGAGAGACTTTAGGGAAGATTGAAATGTATAATCTACCTGTCTAAGACATTCTGTATCTGAATTGGCTTTCCTCATGTTGCCTTGGAAGGGCTGCATATTTCCAATCTCCTTGAAGACATGTAAACATAACGCTCCTTCCCACCTCCTGTTATCCATGCAGCTGTGGAGCTGAGCGCTCCCAAGGACATTCCTCGATAACAGCATCTTATCGAACTTCTGCGGGGAGGCTGAGCAACGTGGTTTCATGGCCCTGTGATGTCACCGCCTTCACTCATGTCTTTGCTTTGCCCTTTGTTTTGTCTGAATGTTGCCACTTACCCTAATGTGTCCTTTCCTCTTTTTTATTTTATTTTGTTAGAAACTGTGGAGCACTCACTTTTAACCCAGAAAAGGAATTAGAACAAACTTGGAATCCAGAGACTCTAGTTAAATAGTTTATTAGTCACTCTTTATTATTATATTTTAGAAACATTAGCTTATTCTCTAATTAGATCAATATTAGATTAATTTTTAGATTATTATGTAGAGAGACTCCTATTATTGCAAACCAGAAAAGGAATTAGAACGAACTTAGAATCCAGAAAAAATTCTTCCAGAACAGGAACATTTAGTTTTTATTATTACTTAGAAAGTGTAGAGTACTCACTACTTTTACAAATTTAGAGCATACTTAGAAAGTCCAGAGAATACTTATATTTATTTAACAACCCAGAACAGGGATTAGAACTGGGAACCCAGAAAAACTACCTTAGCAACTACATTTTAGACTCTTAAACTCCCAAACCAGAAAAGGAATTAGACCAGAGGATACTTACTTATACTTACATAGCAACCCTGGATATTATCTAGTTTATTTACTTTGGATCAACATTAGATACGTTTTCTTCTTTTGTTCTTTTCTTTGGTTTGTTTTTTTGTTTGTATTTCCTTTCAAATCCTGTAAAGCACTTTATATTGCCTTGTTGCTGAAAATGTGCTATATAAATAAAATCACCTTTAATTTAGAATGAGCTCAATAATTTCCATTTGCATGATTTATTGTTTTTCTACCTAAAACTGGATGATAAGTCTTCAGTCTGGTGCTTTGGTCTCAACATGACGTTTTTATGAAGTACAATTTTGTTTACAGACTTTAATAATACATTTTATTTGTTGTTTTTTATTTATTTGGGATTATTATGTCTTCCAGTCAGGGATCTCTAAATAACAGTATTATCGCTTTATCGCATTAACTTCTGGGTCAATTTATCATCCAGCAAAATGTATCTCCTATTCACAATTCAAATGTCATAATATGTTTTTTGATAGTTCTTTGTTTTAGGTAGGTAGAAGTATAAACGTATTCAATACTGTCTCCCTTTTATTAGATTTTACTTTTTACACATTATTCTTCATTTAAGAAACAAATATTTGCATATGTAAAATATAGAACAATAATAAGTAAAAAACCCAGAACAATTTTTTTTTACGTCAGAGAGCTAACACACCCAGGTCTTATGAGAACCGAGTCTTTCTCTCACTACTACCAGCTTACATCCTCCAACATAGAAGCATTTAAAATGACTTTTTATATCATATATCATTTATACGGCATATAAATGATATCATATATATCATATGTCATATGATATTTTTATATCATATTTTAAACTGAGTTATGTCATTATGTTTCAACATTTAACCCGTTCCATAAATCCACTCCACAAACTTTGTTCTTTTTTTCTTTTGGAATAGACTCTATTTAAAAAAAAAAAAAGTTTTGTCTCCTCTTAATGTATAACCCAACATTCTCTCACATACCTTGTATAATAAATGTGTACTGAAAAAATATATTATTTCAGTGTTCTTTCACGAAGGAAAGTGTGGCAAACAGTTGTATTATTTGCTATTATACGTCTAGATTACTTGCAACCACTTGTTTTTACCTAACTGACACCAAAAAGATGCCTTCATAATTTATTTATTTTTTACACATGAATCGTTTTCCTTCCACTTCCCAACTAGTTTGTGTTGGTCTGTCACATAAAATCCCAACTAAATGGATTTAGTAGTCGTATGTTGCCTCAAAGTGGAAAAAGCTGCATAATATTTACTTATGAAACCTTGTAAAAATCATCCACTGTTAGCCAGCAGATCTGCTGAACATAAACTGTAAAGCTAAAGTGAAAATTGTGCCCCTTGATTTACTGGATCATTTACCAACAGGAACAATGTGGTGTTTTTTTATTTTTTCTTTGTATGTCAAAGGATTAAGTAACACAAGCAGAGCTGCGAGAGTGAAATATTTGTTTTTAGTCAAGATGGTGGGAACATCTTTATTGAGAAAAGGCACCAAATGTCTGAGCAAATGTTTCTGTGGCACAACAAAGCAATTCTTAAGAGGCATGGCAACCTTTTGGTTCCCGCGTTCAGCTGCCTAGATGAATACCAAATGTTTCTCTCTTGTTTTCTCAAGTGCTTCTCTCTCTGGTTCTTCCACAGTTGTGATGGTGTATTGTTTATCTCAGGTAAAGAAAAACCCCCCAAAACAAAACTTCCTCTCAGTCCATTAGATTAGCAGTGAAAATCCGATCATCATAGACTCCACTTGGTCTAACGGGATTCATGTGACGAGCTTTTGTCCGGGCAGCAGTCGTAAGTCTGCCACATGTTTTTTGTGAAAGGCTCCCACTTGTCTGTCAAAGGGAGGTCAGGCATGCTTTGGTGGAGGGGGGCGGAGGCTTTCACACATACACTAGCTACCGGTTCATTTTCAGGACAGAAGCCAACACAAACTTTTGAAGCATCTAGTGTCTGTTTTCACAGAAAATGATGCTGTAACCGGTTGATTGTGAGCAGGGCTTTGAAGGTGGCTGCTCTTACTAACCTGTAGATAAATGTTTCTGTTTCAAAGATGCAGCGCCGGCTGAAGCGGCCTCAGCCACGGTGATTGTGCGCCAGGCCTTAAGAGCCCTCCGTGTGGATTGCCGAAAGTCGTTTTATGATTTAAGCAACTGGCAAAGAGACAGAAGGGTGATTGTTAATGGCAGCATTCTGTGAGCAGCGATGAGTAAGGGGGTTTTGGCAGAAAACGCTGTCACTATTTTTGGATATCAGGTCTCTATTGGATATTAGAGATGAAGCTTTGTGCATTTGGCACATAGGCTACATGAAAACAAAAACAATACCTGCTTCAGTTCAGTGAAAACAATACTTTTAAAATGCTTGGGTGCATTTCTTGATTGAAATATTTTCAGAATGATCTCTCAGTGGTGAAAAATCCTAAATTTGGGAGTTGGAAATCAAGACAGGAGGAGATAAAATTGATTTCCTACTTTTGTTACCGATTCCACCAACCAGGTTTCAGTCCTTTTTCAGTTCCTCTTGTTCTCCTCCTCACTTTGCTTTAATCAAGACATGGAGAAACTACTAAGAGAACAAATTTCTCCTCCTCTAATTCAGTTCATACATTATTAATGTTACTTATTGTGTCTCATTTCCCATCTTTTTGCAAATTAATCAGTTGCTAATTGTAGTAGAGTGCTAATTTTAGAGTCATTCTTTCAGAATCTCTTACATGCATGTTAAAATCAGACTCAAAACTGGATTTGAGTTCAGTGTAGAATTGCAGATGTTTCTATTTGGATTTAACATGACTGGCCAACACAAAACAACGCTTAATTCTTTATATATTTAAAGTGTGGGATGCATTTTTTAAACTCCTTTAATTCAACAATTAAGCCCATTGTAAGTGTAACAAAACAAGCCTAAAGTTGTTGTCTCTGTACTTTAATAAATGTGCAATTTAAATATTCCCATGTTTTATTAAAAAAAAATAAACACCTTGATATTTTAACTTTACAATTGTGCCCTACCTTGTGTTTGTCTATTTTATAAAAGCCCAATAAAATACTAAAGAGTTTGTGGTTGCAATGTGACAAAGTGTGAAAAATGTTATCTTTGCTGGGCATTGCAGTCGTATCTAAAGTTAGTGTATCGGTGAATTGTTGCAACTCTAATCATCAGTTTTCTTTATCCTTTTTACTTGCACTATGTGGTTTGATTCACTTTTAAATTCCTATTTTTTGTAAACCTAGACCAGCAGAGATAATAATAATATTATAACATTAATGTGTATTTCTTCTTTTATCGCTCTCAGAATTTGATTTTATCCATCTGAGCCGAGGCGCTGCACCTCCCTGTGTGTCTCCCACGATTCGGACCCCGCCCATGTTTTTCTAATTTGGAGAAAAAATGCTGCTACCTCCACACCTCAACACCACAGATGGCTGCAAGGTGAGACAGAAGGAAAGATTGAAACTTGCAAACATTTCTATCCGTGCCTTTCAGATGCAAATGATCTCTAATCTGTCTTCATCCAGGTAAGGGTGTTGCTGGGAGAGTGAGTCTTGACCCCAAAGTTACTTTGCATGGAGGTCAAAGGACATCTGATAACATCCATGGGTTTGGGGACTCCTGGTGAGTAGCAGAGTCGTCTGACTATGTAAGACAACAAAGAGGAAAAACAGCCCATCATGTCTGGACAAGCTTGAAATGGCCTGAGAAATTTATTTAGTTGCTTGATTTTTTTTTCTTCTGATGAGTTTTCTCATGGCTGAAAAAACATCTGCTTGTGTGAAAGCCTTTTGTTCACACAGTGTCACCACAGCTGCAAGGTACTTTAATCAGAAAACTAGAAATCTGAGAACAAAACGGTGCAAAAAAAAAAAAGAAAGACAGTGATATGATGGGAAAAACACTTGTTGCATCAGGTTCTTTTTTTTAGCTACTGTACGTGTAAACCTGAGTCATTTGCTCTAAAAGTGAAGCTGCTGTTGTTTCCTATCTAAAGATGCTTTACATGTGTTGTGGCCTGCAGATGTTCAAAGCTGCCATGACAGCAAACTGCAGGCTGAGAGGATTGCAGCTCTGCAGGAGAGAAAGCAGACCCTGGAGGCTCTCCTCAATGCCAGAGTGGGAGAGCTTAAACAAGTGTGTTTGCAGGAAGCGGTGAGTAGCTTTCATTTCAGTTTTCAGATGTACCAAATGAAGGTCAGGATAAAATTAAAAAAACGTATTCCCTTTCACCATGTGAAAAAAACCTATTTCTTTCTTGGACATATGGATATTACCAGCTTTCCCAAGATGCTGAAAAATAAAACTAGTATAACCAAACAATTAAAACTGAAGGCATTTTAACATTTTCTGCAAAATCAGTTATAACATCCCCACTTTTACTCCCACTAGTAATGGCTGAAATTAAACATTAGCATGTCAGCTCAGGTACACGACTAGTAACATTGTCACTGAGCATTTTCAGGGAGGTTTGTCATTGTGAGACCTTCAAAGCACTGTGTGGAGGCCATAATGCAAACCAGTCAAACATACCTAGTGACCAGATATGACTGGTTCATTTCACCATAGCAACACTTTATAAGGAATCCACCAAACAGTAGTGCATTTGTTCTGACTACAACATATGTATGAGGCCGGTACTTCCGACCACGTTCAGAACTGAAAGAGCCTTTTGGAGCAATCGCACGGGTCTCACACACACCGGTCCTGCCAGGTTGGTGCACCAGGTGCATAATCTGAAAGAGCACAACGCCTGTGATCCTTCAGCTTGGTTTGTATAATGTGAAAGGAATTGATAATTGTGTTCGTTGTAGAGGGATTATGATCAGCTCACCATCCAGAATCCTAGAAACCCATCTCAAAGCTGAAAGTGAGGAGAGGTGTCAGAAATTGGTAGATGGCCACACATAAGCCTGTCACAATGAGTAATAAGTCAATTAATGGCATGAGAGAGTAAAATCAGCATGTTAATATCTATTTGTATGTTTGTTTGTGTAGCTAGAGATGCTGCCCTTTAATATTATTGAAAAGCCAGCATTTTAAAAAATGCTGCAAACATTTGACAATCAGTACAAAGTGGTTAGTTTGCACTTTCTTTTGGCAGTTTTTCCTGTTTTTTTCTTTCTGAGCCTAATATATGATCTGAAGGGAATTTGTGTTTTGTTGAGACTGCACAATCCATTCTATTTATTGTTTAGGTTGTTTTGTTTGTTTATTTTGGACACTTAAAATGTCGCTCAGTTCCAGTTAAATGGAAATTAAAGTTTATTGATCTTTGAAAGGGGGTTCTTGCATTATTATATTAGCTGAAAATGGTCTCAAAATACCAATATCATCATTTATCGCAATAATTTCTGGGACAATTTAAAACAGACTCTCGGTGGATAGGCTGTCCTAACATTTTTCTCTCTTTTTTAAAGTTATTAAATACGATAAAATTACTTTTTCACAGACATAAAAATTAGATTAACATCTGTAAACATTTCTTAATGACAAAGTATTTAACAGAACAACCTAATTAATCCATGTGGCTGAGAAGTGGTGTTGTCTTTGTCCGTTTACATTCACGTTCAGTTTACCTCCATATTTTCACCCTCTTTGCTTCACCACCATTGAGCTCGGACTGATGGAGCAACTTGCTGCGCCGTTTCCTCAAATACAAAGGCCTGCAGATGAATTGCTCCTGAGAGCCTGTCAGCACATGTTAATAAGGCCACAGCGCCCTCAGCTTTTCTTTGCAGCTGTTTAACACGTCCCTTCATTTTCAGCTAGATGTGTAGTGAGTCACTCCATCTGACTTCGCCCGTTTTTGGACTCAAATGGCAGGAGAGCAGCTCGTCTCGGATGTTTTGAACGGCTGCTCTTCTGCAGGATTTTATTCCTGACACAACAGATGGGAGTTTATATACAGTTGTGTCCATTGATTTGTTGCAATATTAGTGCATAATACCGTTCATAGGATTTATGTGCAGTAAACTCATGTTGGATCTCTCAGACAAATAAAGAGTTATTACTAAATGTCCTCTGTAGGAGCTGACTGGGAAGCTGCCGCGTGCTTTCCCTCTGGAGGCCGGGGAGAAACCCCCACTGGTGCAGCGCAGAGCTGGCCTGGCGCCGAGCACCAGGGCAGAGGTAAGCCATCCCCCTGAATATCAATAGTGCTTTACGCATTAGCTGGATCTCTGTTTGTGCTTGTGTCGTAATGTGAACGGCTGTTTTATGGCTTCAGGATGACTCTGGCCAAAGAAAGCAGATGAAGGCGATCTTCACCGGCGCTCTATGCAGACACTCTGAGTCAGACAGAAACGGCCTAAACAGCAAAAGGACGGTCCACCGGGGCTGTCATACAGGTGAAAGACATTGTTTCTTACAAATGAAAAGAAACCTCAAGTGCGGTGCATATGTATTTCTTGTCTTTTCACATTGAAACAAACCAATTTGTTGAATTTTATGTGATAGACCAACACAAAGTAATGTATTGTTGTAAAGATTATTTAGTATTCAGTTGTTGTGCAAATAAAAATCTGAAAGTGTGACACTTCATTTGCACATGTAGAGACTTGATTTCTTTTTTCTTGTTTAGCTCAAGTTGAGTCGGATTGGATGGGAAACGTCTGTTAACATCAATTTTAAAGTCTCAACTGAATTTAGCTGTGGACTTTGACTGAGCCATTGTTGCTCACTAAAATGCTTCACATCTGAACTAAAGCTGCACAATATGTTGAATCGCCTCTGCTTTACTGCAGTGTATGTGACATTGCAGGGGATGCCTGGATGCACTATTTGGAAGGATATATTATCACAAGTCATGCTTTCACATGCTGTATATCTAGAACATATTTGCCTCTACAGTCTATGGCTACTACCTTTATCTGTTATTGATGAGCACTGAATATTGGTCTTCATAAGGCTGTTCTTTAATTTCTCTAAAAAAATATTACATTAATTAATTTCCATTTGTGTTTTTATTATGTTTTACTGTCTTAGATTTCTTGCTAAGCTGTTTCTGCTGCTGGATTTCCCAGAGGAACCTGAGCAACTAATAAAGTCTAATCTAAAAACATCTAAACAGCTGCATTTATACCAATATTAAAACACATATACTGATTTTTATTTAGAGCTGTCTGAGAAATGTTTATTGAGAGGACAATTAAGCACTACTTTTTGTTGCTCTGTGACATAAATCCCAATGAAAGACTTGGATTCTTGTGGCTTAACATGAGGAATTCATCTCCAACTCTGCAGGAGAAGGAAATGAATACAAACAACAATGTTAATCTGTTTCACTTATTTTTAGTTTATCACCAAATTAACTAATCAGCCCATGACCTGAACTCCTCACTGTCTTTTAGAGGACACTGTGATGTCAGAAAGCACCAGCTCCATGTCGGATTCAACATCACACGACAACGGTGAGTTGACTGTACACAAATGTTCTTCTCTGAATATTTTACTCTGCCTAAATGGTTGGTATTCTTTGGTGTATGTTGCAGTTGGTCGTCATTTGCTGCCGTTTTTCTCCTCATAGACTCTTCACCCAGCGTTGCTGCTGACCAGCGCTCCCTCTCTCAGCCCCGGCTCACCGTGGGAAGCCCCGACCACAGAATCAGCAGGAAACTCTCTCCTGTTGAGATTTACTATGAAATGAGGACACGTCGCAACTCGGTCACAAGCTCTGTGAGGTAATTGTCTAAGAGTTCAGTTGTATACCTGGTCCCTCTGTCACTTATAGACGTACTGGATACAATCTCTATTGTGTAAGTTATGCAAACTTTGTGTTGACTTTTGCAGCCCAACTCACTCTTTACCCAGAAGTGCTTCTAATGTTGAAGGTAGAAGTGTCCCAGCAACTCCGTTGTTGGCCCGAACTGCTCCAATCAGCGTTCACGTCAGGTATCTTTAAGGCTTTTCTCTTACAGCAGTGTCCAAACTTTTTCTCCTGGGGCCAAAATTGACAAATCTAAACTACTAATGGGCCTCAAGATTCATTCAATTACAAATGCAAAAATTACTTTATTGTGATTTTTTGATTTTATTTTGCCTGCTCAACAATAGACCAGATTTTTCTGAAATATGTATATCATGAAACACAAAATAAATGGCTTCGGACTGTTGCCTTATTAAAAGTAAAACAATTTCCACATCTTTTTTGGCCATCAGTTGTTTACCGTTTTCAACATTTAATCAGAGGCCGAACAAAATTATTTCAAAGGCCACAAATGGCCCCCGGGCCACATTTTGGACAGCTCTAACTAAGATATTTAATCGGTCACACTGTTTGTTGAGGAGCACCTGTTATACAACATGCAAACAGCAGCTCTACATATTTTTCATATTTACATGTGTGTAGTTGGTTTGATGCATTTGTAGTGTTGTACTAATCAAATTTAGCTGCCATGTGTTATCTCACTAAAAAAATACAGAAAATGTCCACTGATCTTCATCTGTAGTTGTCTTTGTGATTGTTTATGTTCTTGTGTTTAATCCTCCTGTAGGTCTGATGCATCGGGTAGTAATGGGTTGAAGCAGTGGTCTGGCAGCCTGGATGTGCCGTACATGATTCCCCTGGCTCAGGAGGGCTCATCTTCTGATCGCAGGAGCTGCCCTTACAGCTCCAGAGCGCGGCGCAGCAACAGCTCTGAGGCCCTCCTGGATCGCTCCAGCCTGCCAGATGAGCCCGGGCCCAGAAACGGCATGCCTCAGCGGGGAGGACCGTACAAGAGCTCCGAGACCCTGACCGACGGCAAACTGCGGCAGATTCAGCTCGGCAGCCCAGAGAGCCAAGGCGACGGCTCTGTGGAGCAGAGTAAAATGCGTCTGTCAGTGGGCGGCAGAGGGGCCAGCGGAGGCTACAACGAACTACTGATGGACTACATCTGGGGAAAGCAGCAGAGGATGCAGGTGCAGCACCAGTTGTACCAGTCCACAGGCCGAATTTGGCAAGACATGTCCTCTCCTCGTTCCTCTACTGCTGCAGTGCCTCCACAAGCCAACGGCTTCTCCCATTCCCAGGTGAACCTTCCCAGTGCTGCAAGTCCTTACAGCCCCATGGTCCTCAGGGGGTCCCAGGCGGAGCTCCGGAGGGTCAAGGTCACCAGGACCAAATCTTGTGGGCCTTTCATTCCTTTGCAGCAACATTCACAAGACGGCATTTTGCTCTCGGCGTACGAGTCTCCTCTTCCTGTCACTGGCACCACCACATCCTCCATCCCTAACCTACTCCCATATCAGACTGAGCTGACTGGGCCCTCCTTTGGCCGAAGGCCCCCGCAATTTTCTCTCCCCACTCCAGAAGATTCGACCAGAAGCCTACATAAAGCTCTCGCCCTGGAGGGACTGAGGGACTGGTACTTGAGGAACGCCTTCGGCTACCCTCCTTCTGCCTCAAAGGGCCATGAAGCGGGCATCTCTCGGCTCTCGCACCCCCATCCTCTGGTGCACCAGGCCCAGTCCCTTCAAGGGGAAACGGCCAACCTCCAAAGGTCTCAAATACCCCAGTCAGCAAGCTTCCATGGTCACCCCCTGCATGGACGGTCAGTACACAAATGTCTCTCCATGACTGGAATATTCTGTCAAAAGCTAGAATTTATATATATTTATGTAAAATGAACAGATCAAAACAACATTCTGTTGTTTTCTTCTTCTTCTTTTTTAAAATGCTCTCCATGCTTTAGATTGCCCCTAACTTTAGACTGTCACTGTAAAGTATTTAGCTTGTGGTTTGTAAGGAAAGTCAACACATTGTCTGACTACAATGCACTGCTAAAAGAAGAAGAAGATAAATTAGACAGCAGAAGCATTAAAAGTCTGGATTATGAACAGTCAGGCATGTGAATTTATGTCATGCTGAATCCACAACAAAAGACAATGTCTGACTTTTTGTCCTTTTAATCTACTTTCGCCCTAATTCTCCACTGTAAAAAATAATGTCAGGGTACATTTACACCAAAAAACATAAAAACATTTTTTGGATAAACTTGGACAATCTGACATTAAAAAGTTGTAAATTTGCAAGAAAAAAATTATAAGTTTCCAGTGATTAAAGGCATGAATTTACGACTTTTAGACTCAGATATTTTTACATTGTGGAGTCAGAAAAGTGTGTAGGGAAAAAACAAAACTTTTAACCTTCTCAGATTTTTCCTGTAAACCTTCTGTCAGACATTTGTGACAGAAAATGCTGGTAGTCCTGTGAGATTGAGGTGTTAAATGTTGGCGGTGCATACTTTTAATTTGTCACGTGAGTAATAAACATTTTTACAAAAAAATAAAAACATATACAAACTGTGTAGTGTTTTTTAATTAAGCTTAGCTTTTTACATTAGTGAGGATTTAAATGGTAGAAATAAATGCATGTGCTATATCTAGCTCAATTAAACCTTTTTTAACCTTAGTGTGCAACAAGTCACCATGAGTTTAACAGGGGGCGTTTTGTCGTAAATCTGCAACACGTTTGTGAATTTCACTGAGTGATTTATGCTCGACTTCTTTGCTGGTGGAAAAATAAACAGACTTCTCAAAGTTTACACTTTGTTTAAAGGAGACTGGAGGTTGTAACTATCAGAAGACACAAACTACTGACGAGATCATGATTAGGTGGAGTTAGCAGCTGTTGTTTGTTTGGGAGATAATTACTTAAAAGGAGAATGTTGTTGTGTATCTTTCTCTTTGACCTTTCTGTTTTCATAGATCATATTTGTTCAGCTGTTGTCCAGCAGAGGACGGTCATGTTACTCTAGGCTTATCTGCTATGAATGGATCCATCATCCACTTTTACAACTGTGCCTAATTCTATGGGGGCATTTTTGAATAAGCATAAACTTCCCACCTAAAGCCTTATGCTAACATTTAGCCTCTCTGTTTGTTTGTTTTTTTCAAAAGCAGTACCAGTCAGATTTAGCTTGCAGTTTGTGACCTTTACCTCAAGTACAGCCGGGTCATGCAACAGGTCGTTGATCGGAGAACAAATACAAATCTGTCTCTGAATCATTCCCCGAAAAACAATCATTTTGAAGTGCCCTAGTCAAAGTCTGTACATAATTCGATAAAGGTGCATGATCCCAAATGGGTTGTCCATGACCAAAAACACTCAAATGTGGCAACAAAACATCAAAGTACTTTGCATCATAATTGTGATTGCGCAATAAACATTTAATTTTGTCAAATGGCATCATCAAAAGTATGAAGCAAATGGACATCAAATAATATATAATGATCATTATTCCAGTTATTATGAATCAAAACTAATGCTAAACAGGTGGATTTTTAGCCTCGATTTAAAAGAATTCTGTGTTTTAGCAGTTTTGCAGTTTTCTGGGAGTTTGTTCCAGACTAGTGATCGCTGCTTCTCCATGTAGCTCCCTAATGCTGTGCTTTTTTATATATTTTTAAAAAACTTTTAACACACTGCCTTTATGGGCTTCAATTTATTTTTTGTGTATTTTTCTTCCAGATCGATGGAGTTTTCTCTCTACCAGGAAACTCCGGATCCACAAAAGCAAGAGGCGACCCCAAAAGAGCCGAGTGCGGACCCAGGTACCCTGGTCTGAAAACCACACGATGCAACAAATCAGCAGAAACACTGTAGCCTCACCTAGACTCGATTAAAAGTTACAAGTGGATACAACGTGACCTCAGTAGCAAAGCAAAACATGGCAACCTCAGCAGAATGAGACTGAAGTGTGGCTGTATAGTTAAAAAAAGAAGAAGAAGAAGAAAAAAACGCTGAAAAATCTCCTGTGTTCTGTCTGATTCCAATGGTATAAACTTGTAACCCAGTGTTTCTGTATGAATATGCACTGGTGCTGACTTGTCGAAACATCTAATACCAGTAAACACCGCGTCTGGTCCTAATAAATCTCCCAAGATATACTTTTTTACAGAATATAGACATCTCTAAATAACTATTTTGTATATTCTGATATAAAAACAGCTATATTACAGAGGGTAATTTATTGCTTCTCAAATATGTGATAAACAGTAGTTACGGTCTCATTCCGTTTGAACAAAATAGCTACACGATTGCTTTTCTAAACTATATTAAAAAAAAAGTGAAAACATGCCTCACTGTTCATCTACCATTCACTCGCTAGCATTTCTCTCTTTTTTTAAAGAAAAGTATTTTATGAAAATGAACGGGGAGGCATAAAACGTGGTGACATGACGCTCAGGCGGAAGTGCCAAGATGTTTACAAACACTGCCTCGCTGAAGTATTCATAGCAGATGAACTTTTTCACTGTTTGTCATGTCACAACCACAAACGTCAAACTGGACGAAATGCGCCGATGCAAAAAGACGAAGGAAAACGAAAAAACATGCATGGTTTTCAGGGTGGCTTAGAAAAGTGAGGCACACAATTATACGCAAAGTTACTGACTCAAGGGGAGCTAAATACAAGCGCACCCCTCACTTTCCTGCTTTTTGTCTGTAAAATATAGAAAATCATGCATCATTTTTCCTACTCGATTTATGCGCTACTTTGTATCGGTCTGTCACGTTAAAATCCCAATAGAAACGTTATGGTGATCAGGCTGGCTCAAATATTTTAGCTAACCTATGTGCTAACAATAATCTGTAAAAAGTTATAATCAAAGTGAAACCGTCGATGATGTCACTCAATTAGTTAATAGACTGATGTGATTGTCTTTTTTTGTTTTATTTTCTAGACTCAGATAAGTGCTGGGTAATAAATGAAGCCTTCTCTGTTAAGACCTCAACAGACGAGTGAAAACCAGCTGCAGGTAAACGCAGAGTAGGGCTGGAGTGAGACCTGCTGTTTGGTTGTAGCACATGACTGTCGGACAACAAATGAAACTACATTCAGCTGGATTTGAGTGTCATACAGAGCACTTTATAAACATCTGAAGCCTTAATTCCCTATTAATTCGTCGCCAGGAGACGGGCAGCAGTGAGGTTTTGCTATGAGGCAAAGCTAAAGAGGCTTTTCAACGTCTGCTGTAGGTCTGGGTGTCAGTGTGTAGATGGTGAGGAGTTTCACACTGGCATTTTATTCCCAACTAATCTCATAACGGTATAGTATAAAATAACCTCACCATGCCTTCCACCCCCAAGTGAGCATTATTGGTGGTTTTGTGTGAGCGGAGCTGCTGCAGCGTTCGGCGAAGGTGTGAGCAGGTCTCACACTGTTACATCCTGTAAAATAAAAATGAAAACTGGTCTGTATTTGTAGGGACTATAAATCATGTGCTTGGGGTTTTATATTTTATTTTGTTGTTGTTTAACAGAAGACCTCATTTTACATTTTTATTATGTTGCATCATAATTCATTTTCTAATCAGACTCTGTAGCATTTAGAAAAGCCATGAGGCATAAAAAACTGAAATACTGTTTGGTGTAGCATAACTTTTCTTTCTTTTTGTTTTTATTACATTTGTTGTGGTTTTATATACTTGAAGCATTGCCATTGTAGAACTAATTTGAATGTGATTATTTAAGTGTGTGACTCTATTTTTCCACTGTCTTAAAGTGAAGCACGCCGTGGAGTGCCATGTTTTCTGATGCGTTTCAGTTTCCAGCTTCACAAATCTCCCTCCCAGCTCATTAAAAACCTGAAATCAAAGACCAAACTGCTGTGCACTGGGGGTCAGAAAGGTATTTTTCATATTATGTACTCTGTAAATACAAAATAAATGCTATGAATTTAGCGCTAAAGCAAAATGTATTCAAACTATATTATATTTATGAACCTGTAACATTTTGTAGCCATCTACTCTAGCTCTTGGTGCAGGAATTGCCAGTGTGTGTTTAAACCATTTTATCTAGCAATGTGATGCGTTGATATATAATTTGACTTTTTTTTTTCTTTTTTTCTTTTCAAAATATATAAATGCAGCTGTTTTATCTTTCCCTCGTCTCCTTCTAATCAGGCCTATGACATTTGACCTAACAGACCTGCTCTCTGCTGTACGTTTGAGATTTTGCATTTGTTCTACTAAATAAAGTGTCATGTTGAAATTACCTCTATATTCCTCTGAAGTATTTTCTCCAAGACATTTGGTAGTAGAAGTTAAAATTGATACACTTCAATTATCAAAGATGTTTTAAATTCTTATAAACTCTTAGATTAAGTTGATTTTTCAGAGCAGTAGTTTCATGTGATATCGTTGGTTTACTGTATGTTTGCTTAAAACTAAATATCAGTGGTGATTAGTTGCTAAGCAATGCATACACACGTCTCTATGTGAAATATTTTACATTGCAACAATAAGGACTTATTCTTTATATCTGGTGTGTCTTTTGATAACTTTACAGGTTAATCATTTGGAATCATTAGTTAAAATTAAAGCACAGTTTTGAAAATTATTTGTCTGAAAAACAACATCAATTAAATTTTATTGATTTTTGATTGGGTGTTTGGGCCACGATTTAAGGAACCAATGACCCGCAGACGTGGAAAATAAGACACCATCTTATCCTGGCGAAACACTGCCATCTAGTGGTGATAGTTTTAATGTTTTGAGAATAATCTAAATCCAGAACCTTGCACAATTATTCGTACCTCTTGAACCATTTCACAGTTTTTTCTAGTGATGGTCGATCCCGGCTTTTAGAGAGTTGAAACGATGTGGTTGAAACACTGGAGCTGTCAATGAAACGGTACTCGAGTAGGACACCTAGTGGCCAAAAAGCTGAACTGCCACTGAAGCTGACATCAAGTAAGTGAAGTCACTTTATTGCAGGTCTTGCAAGGCTTAATAACCACTGCCATCATGTTTTAAAAACATTAATTTACCAATGGGCAATACAACTATCATGTTTTGCCGTAAACCGGCATAGCGTCCCGCAAAACAGCGGCAGCAGTCGTAACGACTCTTCGCTGTCTCTCCAGCGGCGGCGCCTGGACCCTCCTCCTCTCAGACGGAGGAAGGATGAGCAGAGCAGCCCGGGGCTGAAACGCTCAGCTCCCGCGTCCTCGCTTCGCCTCGCCGGGATTAATGACTTTCCATTGGAGAAGCTGCGTCATAATTTCAAAGAGTCGACAGCAACACAGCACCTCTGTTCCACCTCCCAGCGAAGAAACCACTGGGTAATACAAACCTTCATTATTTAGAAAGAATAATAAGTCAATTTAACACAACAACAAAGTTTTACACTAAAATAATAAATGTTGTTTCCCTCTAGAAACTTTCTTTCTTCATTAGCTAACTTTTTAAGAAGTAAAGTAGCGAGGATAAAAGAAAAATAAAGCTGTTTGCAATATAACTAATTTAAAATAATGCATTATTTTTAATTTATTTTATATATTCAGCCTTTGGTCTGCAATATTAGCCTGTATTAGTGTTCTTTGTAGTGTCCGTACAGTTTGATTATTCTGTGAAACAGTAATGCATGAAACCAATGATAGCTTTATATTTATTGAGCATTAGGAAATGCTCAATAAATCCAGCAAATGTTCAAAAGTTATAGTGAATAGATATGATTCAACTACAGTGTTATAGAGAAATGTGTTTATTAAGTAACTATTGAGCATTTTTGACTTTTTTAAAGTTAAACTATCATGAAGAATGTCACTCTGTTTTATCCATAAATGTGACCGAGTATAAAAGTTTGTCAGTTCTGCAACGAAATCTCAAATTAAAGTTGTTAATGGTGTTATAACAAGAACAATTAATAATTGGGATGTTTAAATGTCTAAATTCAGCCAACACAATCTCCTGTGGACATCAATATCTTTTGACTCTTACAATACTCTTATCAGCCTATACATAAAAATGGCCCCATGAGGTTTTCAGAGACCAGAGAGTTCATGTTCACAACAGAGGCTCCCTCAGCAGCAGTTATGCAAGCCCAAGTAGAGTCTGGTTGCAGCTGGGCTGGTGTCAGTGGCTATTTACGTTGACATGCCATTCATCCAGCTATAAATAAAGACACACACTCATTGGCCCTCTTAAAATGTCATTCCACGCAGCCAGTGGGTGTATGCACAGAGTGCCGCAGAAGAGATGTACTTGAAGTGTCTGAATTTCTTAAAATGCCTTCTTGTTTCTGTCACGCTGGCTCCTCTAAAGCTCCACCCAAACTGACCGCGCTCCAGTCAACATGTCTTCGTCCTACGCGGCTGCCATATCGGCCCTTCTTACATCCAACCAACCAATCCATCAACCTTTCTCAGAAACAAAACACAAGAGTAGCAGCGGGAAGAGTCCCACGCCCAGCAAGAGCCCCCACTGCCCTCCATCTTTACAGAACCACGCCGCTCCGCCGGAGCCTCTGGGATCTTATGAAGAGCAACAGGAGAATCCTGCAGACTACGGCATTGGTAAGTCAGATCCCAGCAATAAATCCCAGCGTGCCCTGCGACATCTTCACCTCTGATTTCTATCAACCGCCTTGCTTCCAGGTGGTTATTACCGGGTAGAGATCGGAGAAATATTTGTTGACCGCTATCAAGTCCTTAAAAAGTTGGGATGGGGTCACTTCTCCACCGTGTGGCTCTGCTGGGACATGGTGTGAGTAAATGCTTGACCTTGTAGCTTCGCATTAAGCATAATGACACCTGGCCATCCTAAACGTGTTATCTCTATCATTTGAAGTTTCCAACAAAGTGTCGCATTGCAGCAACCAACATAGTCTAGTGTCGTGGCTCTGCTTCAAGCCTTTTTCAGCCTCTTACAGGTTTGGCTAAGTTTTTCCCATCACAGCTACCCCGCTTCAATGTTCTCGCTGTAGAAAAACATCTTCTCATCATGTTCCATTGTGGAGATGGTGGCTTGAAGTTTATGTATTTTTATATTTGGTTTCATGAGACTGGAGCTAATTTCTGTCACGTTTGCTGAGGCCCCTAATCGGGGACTGGAAGCGAGACTTCAGCAGTTAACCGCCGACAACTATATGTGACTTTGTATTGTTCTATGATATTAAAATCTCATAAAAAAAAATAAATAAAGAAAGAAAAACACTGGTTGTAATATGATAATTGTGAAAAATCCCAAAGGGGTATGAATAGTTTTGCCAGGAAGTGCAAGGAACCATGATGGTCACATGATGGTTGTAATAATTATTTTATTTTATTTCTTTGCCTGCAGAACGAAGCGTTTTGTGGCTCTGAAGGTGGTGAAAAGCGCTGAAATGTTCACCGAGACGGCACTGGATGAGATCAAACTGCTTAAATGTGTCAGTCTGTGTTTCCACTCCGATGCATCTCTAAGCTGCCTTTTGTCTTGTTTGTTTTTAAGCATTATTTAAAATGTACAATGAAACAACATTTTGCAACAGCTTATTGTTGTGTCGTCTTTAGTTGTTGTTTTGTTTTGATTTTACTTTTTTTTATTCTTGTTAAAACCAAAAGTTATTTGATTGAGCAGATCTTATTTTTTTTTTGTGCTACAAGGTGAGGGACGGTGACCCCAAGGACCCTAAGCGTGAGAAGATTGTGCAGCTCATTGACGACTTTCGGATCTCGGCTCCGACCGGAGAGCGTATCTTTTACAGAACAGAGACGACGTTGCTCCTAAACGGTTTTGTTGCGAGGCGTTGCTGGACTTAGGAGGTTCCGCTTTCACTGCCGTCGCTGCAAGAAACGCTGACATCACTTCTCTGTGGGGAGAAAATAAGAATAAAAAGTTCCTTAGCCGCACGCCAGACGTGTGCATGGTTCTGGAGGTTCTCGGCCACGAGCTTCTCAAGTGGATCGTCAGATCCAACTACACGGGCCTCCCCCTGCCTTGTGTTAAAAGCATCCTCAGACAGGTGTGCTGCATTTTATTTCCCCTTGTGTTTCGCTTCACAAATTCACATCAATTTGCGAATTTTGCTGCAGGTCTTGCAGGGTTTGGATTACTTGCACACCAAATGCAGAGTCATCCACACGGACATCAAGCCGGAAAACATCCTCCTGAGAGTGGACGAGATTTATCTCAGGAAGCTCGCGGCCAACACGAAGCTGTGGCAGCTACCCGTCCCTCCTCCTCCTCTCAGCAGCAGCAGCTCAGGTTTGTGCAAATCTTTTGAGAAATTGCTTTGACTCAATAAATTTCAAGAATCTCGGTTTTGTTGTTATTGGTGTAGCGCTTGTTGAGGGACGTTCATTAGTCTCATATCAATCCTTCTGTCTTTCTGCCAGTGAACAGAGACTTGAGAGAAAAGCAGGTGTGTGACTTTAAAACGAACCCTTCTGGAATAATTGTGACTGGATTTACACCGAACTTTGTTATGACCTTCGTCTTTCCTGCCACTCTTTCCTAAGAGCGTGTTCAACTTGTTTGGGAAGCTGACGGGGGTTCTGCACACGCTGGGCGAATGGGTAAGCTGACAGACGCCAGGTGGCTCTTGACGTCAACAGCATGGGACGCTGATGAAGAGCGTTGGAGAAGCATGCAACGTTATTGTGTCTGATTAAAAATAACTGTTCACCCTCCATAAAGATATCAAAATAATATTTCTATAGCATAATACTCAAGATTCAGCAAATTCAACCCTTTTCTATGTACTGTTTCTTTTAGCCGACGAGAGTTGCGATCATATTTGTCTTTCCACCTTAAGCAGTAAGCAGGATTGTAAGGGAGGTAAAAAGCCAAAAGCCTTTCAGATCCGACCGACTCCCCGTTGTATCAGGCGTTCCCAGGGCTTTGTCCTCGGACCCCCCCTTCCTCATCACATACGTGCTTCCCTCTGGCAGTATTTCCTGCAAGTTTCACATTGGTTTTCACTGATTTGTGGAAAACACTCTGCTGTAACCAAATCCCTCTCAACTTGCCATCCTACATTTCCACCCGCCTGAATTAAAAGCTTGATGAATCTCAAACCCAGTTTTCTAAGAGATTGTTCATTTGCTATAAACGTAAAATCCTTATAAGCCATTTCCCCCCCCAGCTCTAAATAAGTTGGCACGTTTCCTGCTACGTGGCAGATAAGTTTTTAGAAATCCTAAAAGAAACCAGATAGTTTTCAAGATAGTTATTTGAAGTCGATTTCCTTCGTCCAAATTAGGAGAAACGTGGAGAAGGCTTGATGTCTGCTTTATGTCAGAAGAGACGGGGAAATGTTTGGCGGTTCCTGCAGCAGCAGCTGTTGTTGTGGCTACAATGTTCTTTGTTGTTAGCAACGCTCAGTTCAACAGTTCAGATCCAACAGGGTTTTTAATTCTGAATGTGTTTTTCCTGTCACGGCGTTCCAGTAAAGGAACCACGGAGTCCGTTGAGTTGGGAACATGTGTGGCACAGAGTTGAATTTGCACGGTTTGCTTCCAGAACAGACATGAAGCTGACAGTTTTCCCAAATGCTTTAATCACACCGCTAACGCTCACATCTGATTGTTTCTGACCACGACTGCCGTCCCCAGTCCAGCAAGGTCTCCAGGAGTCCGCTGAAGCCGCTATCGGCAAAGGACAAGAGCCGTCGGGGACAGAAGAGTCCGTCTGACCCGAAGTCAGACAAGCCTCACGTGACATTTTCTGAAGCTGCCGCTTCAAACACGCATCACTTCATGAGTACCTCAAAGCTAAGAGGTCATAACCTGAAGATAAGGAGGCAGACTCTGCTGTTTGAAGATGGACTGGAAGCTCCACGCAGCCACAGGAACTCCATGGGCTCGTGCCCAAACTTTAGCGTGGACGCTCCGGCCTCCGGCTCCAGATCTGCGCTGTTCCCCCAGACGTCGCACGCCGAGTCCGTCGCACCTCCGGCTCCCTCAGCTAGAGGTCAGTGTCACTGTTTACTGCTGCACTTGTTTAAAAAAGAAAATTAAAAATTAAAAATCACTTAAAAGAAGCCTCAGGTTGGGGAATGTATTTTAATAATCTGCATTCTTATGTCTTTGACCAAGTCATTGAAGTTTCTTTAAATACTTTCACTGCGTTTCAGAAATCAGTGACACAGATGTTCCTCTGGACGTACTGAAGCCTCACAATGCCGACAAAATTGTCGTCAAGATTGCAGATCTGGGCAATGCCTGCTGGGTGGTGAGTGATTAAAGTAAAACCTACAGTTAAGGTGCTTTAAGTGATTAATCTTTGTTCATTTTTAACGGTTAAGTCTTTGATGAGCCTGCACCGTCCTGAGGAAGAATACAGACCTGTGAGATCTCTGAGCTGAACAAGCTGGCTGTCCACAGAGAGCTGCGTCCGAAATACATGGATGAAAAGTTCAGCTGGAAAAAAATGTGTCGTTGATAAAGAATAACAGGAAAACACAATAATAATAATTATTATTATTCTGACTTTTTAATCTCAGGATTCTGATCTTCTGACTCAGAAGAGGAAAGTCAGAATTACAAGAAAAGAAAATATGAATGATTATTTCTCAGTGGCTCCATCTTCCGCAGTTTTGGGTTTTAAAAGTAACAGCTTGAAACACATAAAACCGAGTGTTATGAATTTCTGTAATCCCTTCTCACATTTTGACATTTTGATATTCTGATTTATTTATCTGACCCTGATCTTTCAGTCTTGAATGAAGATAGTAAGATGAACCTCAGATCATAAACTACTGAAAAAAGAGAGAAATGACCAAATGCAGAAAGCCATCCATGAAAAAACAAGACGGAAATGAATCAATTTAACAGAAAAACAAACAAACCTTCACATCCTGTTTCTGAGCTACCAGCCCGGTCAGAAAAGCCCGGCCCGTTACGTTTGCTCAAGCAGACGCGCCGCTGCGGACTGCAGGATCGTATTTTCAGTTCTTCTCTGTTTTCAGTACAAGCACTTCAGTGAAGACATCCAGACCTGTCAGTATCGCTCCATAGAGGTTCTGATCGGTGCGGACTACGACACGCCAGCGGACATCTGGAGCACCGCCTGCATGGTGAGTGAGACGACAGCGATAACATGATCCCACCGTTGGAACGATTGTTTTGCCATCGCCTCCTTTGTCCTCCGAAGGCCTTTGAGCTGGCGACGGGGGACTACCTGTTTGACCCCCTGGCAGGAGCCGCGTTCTGCCGGGAGGAAGGTGTGTGTTCAGGTACTTCACCACCGCTGTGTTTGGGATAAATAATATGAATATTCAACAGAATGTTTTCACGTCCGTAGATCATATCGCCCACATCATCGAGCTGCTCGGACCTCTTCCGTCCCAGTTTGCCCTTTCTGGGAGAAAATCCAAACAATACTTCAACAGAAAAGGTAAAGTTAAGTGTTTGAGAAATAGACATTTCTTTGTGCCCAATCTCTTTTTCTCTTTTGGCAAATTTGAGTTTTAATATAATACATTGTGAATACACACCTAACTTATCTTGCATAGCACAAGAAAACACATGAGCGACATTTACAATATTTTAATCAGTTCGTTAAATGTGGCAGGAGCAAAACGACAAAACGATCAGCGTGTTTAGCATCTTCTGTTAGCGATACACAGATTTAGCATGGCTACAACATTGTAGTGTGACAAACTGGCACCCGTGAGCTCTTCTAAGAAAATGTTAACACATATCTGAGACGTATAGAAACACATGAAGGTAATATTTGCACTTATCCTCAATTCCCTTCAAAATTTCCACTTGGCTAGTTTCTGCTTGTTTTATATCTCCTTTCATTACTCAGTTATCAATGGATTTATTAGTCTGAGTACGAATAGGTTCATTGTTGATTGTTTTTAGTGGTTAAATCTAATCTAATCAATCAGCCTCTACCTGAAGGAAGTGTTAATACTGAGATGTTTGCAAAGAATTTGCCGTTCAGAGAAGCTTTGGAAGATCTGAGACTGATAAACATCTGAAGTGAGACTTAAATTTTAATGCATTCATATATTTCAGTGATCAATTTACTGATGCAGCTTATGATCCAATGTTTCTAAGGCTTACGACTTTGCCACTGCCTTGTGCTTCGCATGTAAACCTCAGTCAGACGTTATCCTCCCTCCACTCGCTGCAATATGTCGATGCTAATCTGAACTCTGGGATTTCTGGAAGCTGCCAGCATTTCAGCGTCCAGCGCAGCAGACTGTGTTTGTTTCAAAGGTCAAGGGAATAAAGCGGCAGCCTCTGCTTTACGCTCTTCAGTCCTTTGTGTTGTCTGCAGGAAAGAATCGCTCAGCCTGAGCTGACCCAGATGTTTCACAAGAAAAATATAGTTTAGTTTGATGTGCCTCGCTAATACTGCAAACAATCAAACGACTCTTTCTTCCTTATCAGCACAACCTGATAAAGCCAGCCTGCGCTCCAACACAACCTTTGAGTTCCTGACTGACCAATCATGAGTCAGAGCTTAAAACTGACCATTTTTTTTTCTGCTCTTGCACAATGCTGCTTTTAAAAGCCTACTTCATGCTTTTGAGGTACCGGACCGTGTCGACGGTTTATGATATGAATTATTGCAAAAGTCAAGCCGGTCTGACGTCCCTCTGCCCCTCTCTTCAGGGCAGCTACGGCACATCTCCAAACTGAAACCATGGAGCTTGTTGGAGATCCTGCTGGACAAGTACGAGTGGCCGCGAGAGGAAGCGCTCCAGTTCAGTTCGTTTCTCCTCACCATGTTGGAACTGCAGCCACAGAAAAGAGCCACGGCCGCTCAGTGTTTGAAACACCCCTGGGTTTCCTCCTAGAGACACACAGCGGCGCCGTGGAACCGGGGCCATCGCCGTACAAGAGGGAAACAAGGAGTTTCTGACAAGAGCTCAGAAATATTTAAAATTCATCGCAGAAAATTTTCTAGAAAAGGACAAGGACATTTCTGAGATAGGAAAGTCCAGTGTTTACTGGAAAAAAAAAAAAAAAAAACAGAAATTTTGAGCTAAATAGTTAATAGAAGGACTTGAGTTTCTGAGTTTCAAAAGTCAAACATTTGCTAGAAAAAAAAAAAAAAACTCAAATTTTGAGGTCGATCTCAGAAAAAAGATTTATTTCTGAGTTTTAAAAGGCAAATTTTTAAATTTTTTCCTTGAAAATTTCTGAGATTATTCTCAAAATTTGTTTTTCATAATTATTTATTTTTTCACTTTTGGACCACACAAACTCCCCTTTTTTTCTTAGAAAACTTCTGAGATTATTCTCAAAATTTTAGATTTTTTTTTTTTTTGGTGGAAATGCCCTACTTTGTTTTTTCTAGGCACGACAGCCCGGATCCGCTGCTGAACAGGAGACGATGTCTGGTAAAAGGGACTCGGCCTGCTGTAGCTGTTTGGTGCTGGCATCAGTAAAAACACTGGCACTGACTTCCTTTTTCTCACATTGATTGTTTGCTACTTTAATACTTTCATGCCACAGAGATCAGAGTCAACGTTGCTTCCGTTTTGGGTTTAATCTTCCGTTCTTCCTCACATTTTAACATGACTATAAAAGACTGAACATTCTGGCAAGTAGTGTTTATAAAATCTTAGATTTTTTTTTTTTTTTTTTTACAATAAAAATTGTGCAAGAACAACTCTGCTCCCATCATTAGTGGAATCCTTCAATTCAAGCCAAACATCTATAAGAGGAAAGCGGTTATGTTCACTCCGAAGACTCCTCACACGAGACTAAAAATAACAAAAGCTGTGACAGATGCTTCTTGTTTTCTGCGGCTGCGGAGCGCAGAGATTTTCAACAGGCTGCACATTCCTCGCATGAGCGGAGGAGGGGAGGACGAGGGAGGAGTTAGCTTCATGTAAACTCAGGCATATGTCCGGCTTTCAAAACACATTTTCCTGGAGCAGCGACGGCGAGGTGAGACGAGGACGGAGGAACTCCACCTGATCACACGGGGGGTAAAGTATCTTCCGTTGGATCGTGAGGAAGGTCTTCATGCCTCCTGCACTTAGAAATGTGTTGATTTGTAGCAGATTAACTTGTTAATTTGTAGTCTCTTGCAAGAGGAAGTGTGGTCAAACAGCCTTGCTGTCTCTGTGTGTGTGTGTGTTTTCTTTTATTACTGCAGCTATAATTTAAGCATTGCAACAAGGTTGATTGTCAAAAAGGCTAGGAAAACTAGTCATTCCTAGGGATGACTAGGAAAACTGGTACAAAAAGGCACCAGTTTTGTTCGGCATTTTAGTACGTTGAGAAGAAAGCCTGAACAAAAGGTTAAAACCTCAGTTTTGTGGCTTTGCTCTTAACCCCCAGCCAGTTGCCATGCGACTCAAACTCTAAATCAAAAGGGATTAGCTCAGCCACAACAGAGCTTTCACAGCTGCATTATTACTCCAAGGTAGTCCTTCTCTCTCTCTCTCTCTGCTGCTCTCCTCACCGCTTTTCCAGAGAACGAGTTCTGCTTAAGATTCAAGCTGTGCTCTTCTCCTCTCTCTTTTTCTTCTTTTCCCTCCTTGTAGATAAACAGCTTCTAAGTGTGGGAAAGCAGCTGTTTGTTTCAGATTATTGCAGTTTATTTTAGGTGCATTCTTCACAGTGACATATATGTATTGTGTGTGCGTGTGTGTGCGTGTGTTTGTGTGCACGTGTGTGTGTGTGTGTGTGTGTGTGTTCAGATTGGATGTGGCAACAGGAGCAGCTCCTGTATTGCACCCTGCATAGTAAACACCCATCTGATTATCTAAACACAAAGGGACAGGTAGGGCCACAGAGACACACCAGAGTCCCTTGATCTTTTTTCCTCTTGCAGATTCTTTTGCTCTCCGTTCATCACCGTCTCTTTCAAACCTTGCAGCGCAGCACACTGTACCAGCACACTTTTCTTCCTATTTTTTCTCGGAGGATGTGGCTGACTCTCCTCTATGGCTGCGCCGGCGGGGCCGCTCTGCTCTACACGCTCTACAGATGGGTGATCCCCGCCGTCGTGCAGCACCACGCGGGGCTGGCGCTCGTTTGGCACGACACCATCGTGGAGGGATTGCTGAACGCGCTGACCCAGACCACGCGTCCTCAGGTGTGCCTCTGACAAACGAACAAAACCTACATGGAAGGTGTGAGAGTGTCAGGGAAACCTAATTAAACGCTCCAAATTACCTGGTTTGTTTTCGTGAAACGCCATGTCTTAATAGATTCTTAACAGATTATACCCAGTATCCTTGTTATGAATTAAAGAGGCAGTACTGTGTCAATGTGACTGTTTTTGAGCTTTACATCGCTCAAAAAAATGTTATTCCCCCGTCAAAAACGTACCTGTAGCGTTTCTTTCAATCTCTCATGCATGTTTGAGAAATCCTCCGATCTCCCGTGGCAACCATTCGGGTTTGTTGAAACCCTTGGGGCGGGGGGAACCCAGTGTTCCCGAGCTTCTCTGTGACTCGGCTCCTTCAGACTAGCAGCAGCAACTAGCACACAGGTGATGGAACTGTGCATTCGCTGAGCTCATTACACAAACTGTTTCTCAGTGCAGTGCTCTGACGAACGTTCACCAAACGTTTACAGAGCAGGAGCTTCTTAAAGAGACAGAGGCCCAATTTCAAGGCGTTAGACTCCAAAGTCACGTTTCTTTAAAGTCGTTTCAGTTTGATAACAACAGGATGTACTTTTTCAAGGCAAACCACAGATCGTCAGGGCAACACGATGCATGTAATTGATGTTGGTCTTTTGGATGCTGCAACAAATATCTCTGCCTCTTCATTTGGGTTCGCTCTCTTGTAGTCGAAAGTGAACTTGTAGGAAAAGATACGAGAGAAGCTAAAAGCTCTTTCCAACCCGTCATGTGAGATGATCCGTACGTCAAGGTGGTTGAGCCGCAGCAGGACAGATGCACGCTGGGACTCCCTCCTGTCGGCTAAGAAAACAATTCTGGGGCTCAGCAAAAACTGCGGAGATCTGCCGACCTCAGCGGATCCGTCGTCTGAGCCTTCTTAAGACTCACAACTTGGCATTAACAACGTGAAACCTTATTCCCGACGCAGCGAGCCTCAGCAACCCAGGCTTGACTGATGTTTGTGTAGTGCTGTGAAGTCTATTAAATAAAAATAAAAAAAAGCCTGCCTCTGAAGATAACATGAAACCCTTCCTGCAAGAACAGAGACACCTTCCAAAAAGTTTCCACGCTTTCCAAAGACGTCGTTCCTCGTTCTCGCTCCCGCCGTATCTTTACGCCGTACATTCACAACGGCTGAATGGAGATCCTGCTGCGTCAACATGCCAGCGCGTCGTCATGAATAGAATCAAAGAACGGCTCCGGCTTGCGGGGCATTTCACGAGTCTGGGCTCGTTGAAATATTTTCTAGTTTGCAAACAGAAGAAGTGAATGCAAACCAGCTGAAACCGATCGCTGCCTAAAAACTAGAACATGGAGAAAAGTCGGCCTGGACGCTTGGTGAAAAGAAAGACGGCTAATATAATTTTCTTTTTTTTTAAGCGTTCATGCTTGCTAGAAAATGGTATTGAATAGACTAATTGATGTGATGTGGCAACCAGTTGCTTGACACGTTGCTCCTGTTGCTCCTGTTTTTCCGTTTGTCCTCGGGGCCGAAAGAAATTCAGGAAATGTGGATCTTGTTAAATTGTTGTTTGTATTATAGCTACATTTGCAAATAACATCTTTCATTTTCCGAACACAGTGTCTTGATGAGTATTGATTATGAGCTGATCTTATAAGGTCAAATATTGATTGTAAACAGAAAGAGAGCTGGCTTTCATGGGTCAAAGGTCAGCAACACACACCGTGTGGAGTTCAAACTCATCAACTCTGATGCTCAGCAAAATCCCGCCTTGTTTCATGTCACTTCTTTTCTTGTTTTAAAGTTCGATCTCCCAGCATGACTTATCATTTCATGGTTTGTCATGAGCAACTGGGGGCTTAATGTGTCGTATTCAGATCTGAACGTTTGAGTTTATGTTGAGACATTCTATTTGTTTTTAATGCCAGAGCTCGCAAGTCAGAGATGCGAGCTCTGACTTGCAGAGCTCATCACTGTTTTTATCAGAGATGATTAAACAGTGTTGTTTTGTTTTCCTGAATTACTGGTATGGGTTTGCACTGACTGCAGTTTTGTTGGCCGATCATCAACCTTTAAAAAAGCTTGAACTGCCGATTTAGATTTGGCCGATACCGAGTTTTAAACATTTTTATTTCATCTGAAATTTCGCCAAATAGAACGATAAAGTCATTAACTTTCCGGCACATAACATCAGTGGATCGGATCGGTTTCATACCAAAGTATCGGCTGATCATTGATAACCCAAAATGAAGGAAATCGGGGGCAATTTATCAGTCTGCCGATTTATTGCTTTCTTGGTTTTAAATGGTTTCATTAGGAAATCATCATAATGTCTGACTGCATTTCCACAGGAGACATTGCAAGACTTTAAGAATCCTTTCATAAGGACCGTGGGTTAGCTAACAAGCTAACATGTAACTGATGAGCCAGTCTCTGTGCTGACCAGCTGATTGGACAGCAACAGAAAGGCTGTTATGTGACTTTAAGAAAATGATAAAGACACAAACAGGCTTGTAAATATTCCAGTTATCATAATCAGCTGACAGTGGTCAGCACTGGTCTGCCTTCAGGAGGAGAAAAGGTTAATTAAATGTGATGAAAAATAATAAAATAATTTGTTTTTAACTCACTGGGAGCTTATTGACAGAACTGAAAGTGATCCTGTTTCTTTTTTTTGCTTTTTCTTTGCTCCCTGCAGCGGATGTTGGCTGCAGTGCAGAAGAACGCCACTAGAGGGGACCCTCGCAGCGTGGTGAAGGCCATCGATCAGTTCTGCAGACAGAAGGAGTGGGCCATGAATGTGGGAGATGAGAAAGGTGGCGACTTTTTATTTATTTATTTATTTTTAAAGTTCATAACTCTGTTCTTTTATGAGGGGGAAAAAAACAAAATATTTCCCTTCCGATACGTTTCGATTCGCCCTTCGACCCCCAGGGTGCATCCTGGACTCCGTGGTGACCGAAGTGAACCCGGCGACGGTGCTGGAGCTGGGAACCTACTGCGGCTACTCCACCGTGCGCATCGCCAGCCTGCTGCAGCCTCACGCCAAGCTCATCACCCTGGAATTCAACCCGCACAACGCCGCCGTAGCTCGCCAGGTGATCGCCTGGGCAGGACTGGGAGACAAGGTAAAAGCCCGACATCTGAAGCGAACTACTAGAACCTGGGGAAGAGGGGGGGGAAAATCCACTTCTGGGTCATGTAGCTGAGTGTTTTCTTCTCTCTAGATCCAGTTAGTGGAAGGAGCATCTGGTGACTGGATCCCCAAAATGAAGGAGAAGTTTGGGATAGAAACGTTTGATTTGGTTTTCTTGGATCACTGGAAGGACCGCTACCTTCCCGACACCAGGCTGATGGAGGTGCGTCTGTTGCGACACACTTCAGTTTGGATCGAACTCGTCCCCGTTCCTTCTGCCGTGACACAGTTTCTGTTTTGAAAGCAGGAGTGCGGTCTCCTCAGGAAAGGGAGCATCCTGTTGGCAGACAACGTCATCTGCCCCGGAACGCCCGACTACCTGGAGTACATCCGCAACAGCCCCCGGTATAGAAGCCAGTACTTCGGATCTCACCTGGAGTACACCAAGGTGGAAGACGGTTTGGAGAAATCCGTTTTCTTAGGGTAGATCTTCAGCAGAAGAGCCTCGAACACACATTTCAGAATCATCCAGAGAACAAAGAAATCCTGTCTCTTTTTCTAATCTAATGAAGATGTTAACTTGAAAATAAAAGTAACGTGAAACACAAATGTGACATTGTTTTCTTTATTATGCTATTGCTCAAAATGCCTTGACGTTTTCACATATTGTCTTAATTTCAGTTTTCATTGTATTTTTGTTGGAATTTTTTTTCCCCAACATGACAGAACAATCATTTTTTCCACAAGCCATTTGGGAACTAAGAAAGATGTTGCCTTAGAAAATAACAAAATGGAGATATATTTTTTATGTCAGTATGCAAAATACTTAATTAGCAGAGAACTGATGTTAGTCTTTCACATGGAGGGGGCAGCACCATGTTGCATGGGTGGGGGGGCGGTTACTTTTCTTTTTCATCAAATCTGCTTAAAGTTCATTCAGAGCAATTTGATGTGAATTCTCTGAATTGCCAAACCTTTCAAAAATCCTGTTTGTAAACAATTTTAAAAAAAAAGCGTTTATTTATCTTCCTCATTTATCTCTCACGCTGCATGTAGCGTTAGTGTCTCTTGGGCTGGTAGGGCAGTAGCCCAGGGCGCCAAGTTTTACTTTTGGGGGCGGAGGGGCTGATTTTGTAATGTTTTTGTTTTTTTTCTTTTGCAAACGTTGTACCTCATATAAAATAGGTTTTAATATTGTTTAAAAAATTTAATCTTTACTCAAATATTCAAAATTCTGAAGTTAAGGTACATGTGTTTGGGACCAACTTGTCGCCATCTCACATGGGACGAGTGTGTATCGGCACACCTGTTAATATACAGCAGTTTGCATGAGTAAAATGCTTTTTGTTTGTTTGTTTGTTTGTTTGTTTGAGTAGGGCACCAAAACTGACACTCATCTTGCCAAATCCGGCCCTGGGTCAGTGAAACATGAAGACCTTTCTAATTGTAACTTGTCAAAATGTAAGGAAAAGAAAAATCAACTGGGTATGAACATTTTTGCGAGCCTGAACACTTGATCCTGTAAGTTGTGTGTGTATCTGTCCAGCACGGCGGCGATCCTTTATCCGAGCTCCTAATTGACAGATGAGCTGCGAACTGATCTGGGAGCTGCTTTCTTTTTTTTCCCTCAGAGCATCGACTCAAATCAATCGGAAACCTAATCCAGCTACGTTCTGTAGCGCACAAACCTGTTCTGTGCTCTAATATTCTCTGCCATTGTGTGTGTGTGTGTGTTGACGGGGTTGTGATAGTGAGTGGATGTGGTATGTGTGTTTGTGAAAGAGAGGGAGAACGAGAGAGAGAGAGAGCAAATTGCTGCTCATCTAATCTCTGAAAGTGATGGAGTGGGAGGAGTTTTTTTTTTTTCTTTCTTTTTTTTTTTTGCTGCAGCTGCATGAGAGAGAGAGAGAAAAGTGAGCTTGTCCACCTAGTGCTTTCTTCACAGACGGCTGCATGATAATCCCAATCTGAGGCCATTAGTGCTCTGAGAGAGAGAGAAAGAGAGAGAGAGAGAGAGAGAGAGAGGGTTCACCGGAGTGAGGGAGGAGCGACTACTCTGGTTAGAGACGCACACGGCTGAAAAAAGGACGGCAGAACAGGAGGAGAGCTTTTAAGGGATTTGGGGGAGATTCTCATGCCGTAATGTTGCACTTCTCTCTGCTTCTGCCAGGACACAGCGCTCCAAAACCCTCGATGGCCTCTTCTTCATTTAGTCTTTTTTAAAAATTTACATCAGCTTTGTTTTTTTTTTTTCTTCAAATATTTTCTAACTTGTTTTGTGTTTAGTTTTTTCTTTCTTTCTTTCTTTCTTTTTTTAATCGTGCAGAGCAGGCAGTGTGAGATGACCGAGGTCGGAGGCCCGCCTGGAGAATCTCCTGTGATGGATGAATGAATGAATGAATGAATGAATGAATGAAGAGTGATCCATGAAGAATGGGCAGGTGAGTGATCACTATTTCATACAAGTTGTTTGTAAGGGTGTATTTTTTTTTTTTTTTAATAATTTGTCTTACTTTCTCCATCATCCCTGTATTTTAAATTGATTTCAATCTATTCAATTCAAATAATAAATGTCATATATTTGACTCTGGGTGTTAAAAGCAGCATTTAAATATTAAAAAAACAAATCATGTCAAAAATATTTAAAAAAAAACAAACAAACAGTAGCTTCGTTAGAAGTTAAATCTGGACAGATTAAATGACTTCAAATGTCCTTGGAGAGAAAAATATAAAGTGAAAAAGTCCAGACAGCTGTGGATGTTTCTCTCTCTCTCTTTCTTGCTCTTCTCATGCAGATATAATCATCCTGGTTGGTGTTTCGAGGCACGGTTTGCCCCGTCAGTTTTCACGATGTTTTCTGGTTTTGCAAAATTTATAATGTTTTCCATCATCGGCTCTAAGCCCTTCACCATAAAAGCTTCCAGCGTTCACTCCGTGTCATCCTGCAGGTTGTTTACAAAACTCCTCATCCTCTGCTTTTTTTCCTTTTTTTTTTTCTTTTTTTTTTTCCAACTTTACGTGTCGTGGCCTTCTTTCTGAGTTTCGTCTTAGCTGTGTAGTGAAGCAAAAGCAGAGAAAAACTAACTGCTCTGGTCAATACGACCACAAGCTGCTGGTTCATTTTTTTGTTTTGGGCCAAATCAAGATCATCGATGCTCTTAAAGGGCCGGTTGTGGCAGAATGTATTGATAAAACCCGTTCACCAACTGTCAAAATATCAATTAATTCTTAAAATTAAATATTATTGAACATCGATTCAGTTCCTCCAGGATTTTGAGATTATTTTTATGTTTTTTTTGCAATAAAAATCAAAGTGTTTGTGGTACAAATTTGGAAATATTTGCAGATATTGGCACTTATTTATGATGGTGAGTTTGATTTCTTATTACTCTATAGAACATGAACTATGATCTGACATTAATTAAGGCTGAGGCAGCTGTTTAGTACAAGTAAGAAAATGTTTGAGAAAAATCTGCAAACAAACTCCCAGTTATGCATGAGAAAAAATGTGCCAATCTTTTGATTTTGTGTGAATTTCCACGATAATTCTCAAGAAACTGAAGGTACTGATTCATATAATTTGGCAGCAAATACATAAAAACTGCACTGATTTGACTTGTAGCATAAAATTTAAGCACGCTTAGTGTTTAGTCTCAAATCTAGCGGGCCACTTAAAAAGCTGCGGCGGGCCAGATTCGGCCCACGGGCCTCGAGTTTGACACTCGTGACCTAAATTCAGCAGTGAAATATGTCAAAACTGTTTTGATATTTTCAAAACTTTTTGCCCCAAATTGAAATTTTCTTGTGATTTGATGTAATGATTAAAGCCTGAAATTCTCCCCGGTGTCCATGGCAACCATCTTTTGACTTCTCTCTTCCTGATAGAATAAGAGTGAAATCGAGGAGCGATCCAGAATTTCAACTCAAAACTCTGGATGGTTCCTGGACTCTGAAACTTTCAGCGGTTTCTCGGTTTTGCTTTCTTTATATCTTCCTGAAATGTCGACGTTTGCTGGACTCACCGTGGGAAGAGTTTTATGTTTCTTTATGTTTCTTTCTGAATCCGTCCTTCTTTCTCTCTGTGCTGACTAACGTTTGAGTCCCGGCTGCAAAAATCAGAGCGACGCTTTAGTCACCATCTTGAGGCGGACTGTTTACATCTCTTCTTTGACAAATTGTTCGGCTTACGTTTATTAAAAAAAAAAAAAAAAAGCCAACTGATTATTTAGGTCGTGATCTGATCACGTTTCCTGTAACAGGACAAAACCTGACCCCTCTGACCTCTGTGCAACACGTTGTGTGCAGCGACGCTGCAGGGAGAACAACCCTAAAAAACAGCCAGAGCTACAACTGAACGCTTTAGATTGAAACGCAGTCGTGTGTTGGAGTGGCCTAGTCAAATTCCAGACTGAGAGTCGGTGGCAAAACTTGACAATTGATGCTCTTCATGCAATCTGACTGAGCCTTCTTTTTTCTTTTTTTGAGCTGTTGTTGTGCAAAACAAAACGGGCCAAAAAGTCAAGCGTCTAATGTGTAAAATCTGCTTCGGTTTTTATTTGCAAAACATCTAATTGATTCGCCAATCCTGTTCTGTGTGTCGTATAAAACCCATGGAAAGTTGATCTAAGTGTGGAAAAACATGTGAAGGAGTATGGAAACTTTCTGAGGATCCCCAACAGGATGTACAGCTGTGGGAAAAATGAAGAGACCTCAGAAAACCTCCTGGTTTTTCCACCAAATGTTGTTTTCTGAACTCTTCCTGAGTTAAAACATGAGTGTTTTAAATGAACATGAACTTGTTTTCTTTGCATTATTGGAGGACTGGAAGCGCTGCATGTCTGTCGTTATTTTTGACCGTTTCTGCAAATAAATACTAGATTTTTGCTTGGAATTTCAGAGACATGTTGTCAGCAGTCCATGGGATAAAAGAACAATGTTAGTCAAACGTTTACCTATGAAGAGTAAAATCAGAGAAATTGATCATTTTAATTGGTCTCTTAATTTTTTGTCCAAAGCTGTAGATCTATGAGATCAAGAAATAAAAAAAATTAAGCTTTATTTAACCAGGTAAGTAGATTGAGAACAAATTCTCACTTTCGATGATGACTCCTTCAGGAAACATTAAAACGTCGCACAACAGAATATCAGACAGGTTTTTCTGCATATCATGTTTTCTGAAAACAGAAGAATATCGTAGAACAGAGAGACGTAAAACACGACATTCGTCGCCCTGACTGCTCCTGTTTTCTGCCCCCGGGGCGCCACAGGTAGACGGAGTGGCCCGGTGCTGCCAGTACCTCTGCTGGACATCGTCATGACGCCAGAGGCCCGTCCGTACCGTCTCCTCTGCCGTCCCGCGTCGCTGTTTGCGTCCCGTCCATGGCTGCGTGCGCTGTGGCTCCTGCTGGCGGGCTTCGGCCCCCTCTCGCTGGGCACCCAGCCCCAGTCCAGCCTCAAAATCGAGGGCGACATCACGCTGGGCGGGCTCTTCCCGGTGCACTCCCGGGGGCCCGCCGGCGTGCCCTGTGGCGAGATCAAGAGGGAGAAGGGGATCCATCGGCTGGAGGCCATGCTGTACGCCTTGGACCAGATCAACAGCGACCCCGACCTGCTGCCTAACATCACCCTGGGGGCCCGGATCCTCGACACCTGCTCCAGGGACACCTACGCCCTGGAGCAGTCGCTCACCTTCGTCCAGGCCCTCATCCAGAAGGACAACTCGGGGGTCCGCTGCTCCAACGGGGAGCCCCCCATCATCCCCAAACCGGAGAGGGTGGTGGGAGTGATCGGGGCGTCGGGCAGCTCCGTGTCCATCATGGTGGCCAACGTGCTCAGACTGTTTGCGGTGAGGTTTTGCTTCTTTTTTCCGACGAAGGGAAACGGCTGAGTGGCCTCCTTCTGACCGACAAAGATGGAGGCGATAAACTGCACAGCTAAAAAAAATATGTCTGGGTTTTTTTAAACTGTTTTGATGAGCTGAATCCAAAAGTCACACTGGTTTTGCTCAATCAGGTCAACTTCCTGAACTATGGAGCAACATTAGCACCAAAATGCATGACTTGTTTTCACATCTGGATCCTAAAAGTCTGGAACAGTGAGTGAAGAGCAGGAGGAGAGACTCCATCAGGACAGAAAAGAGACGGAGAATGTTACACAATGAAGACAAAATGCTCCATTTATATGTAATTAGCCTTATTAATGTTTATTGTTCAATTTACAGAAGTCCAAGTTTGGAACATTTAATTCATTAATTCACTCTGTTGGAAAACCATTTTGTTCTCCTAGACCATTTTTTTGGATAAGAAATATTAACAAAAATGAACTGATAAAGTCACAAAAATGTCATGAATTTAGTCAGGAGATCAAATTTCTCTAAATCAACGAAGAATAAAACCTGATTGAGAAAAATGGATGTCACTTTAGGATTCAGCGGAGCAAAATAATCCTAATTCAGCTGAAAAAACATGGGCAACTTCCAACGAGATATGTTTCGTAACCCGGTGCTGGTTCTGAAAGTCCAGTGAGTCAGGAGTGATCTGTCGATACTTCAGATATTGTGACAGACATGAAGCGGAAGCTTTAGTTGATATTTCTGAAGGTAAGAAAAAAAACCCTGAAAAATTGAAAAAGTTTTCCACTTTATAAACACTCTAAAGCAACAATTGTTGAATTGTTTTCCAAGTTTTCAGTTTATCTTCAGATTTATTGGGTTGACTAATTTCTCTCAGAAATGAGCAGCTCTTTTCATTTTCTATCGTCTCCATCTCTTAATTTTGGTTCCAGTTTAGCACCACATTTGTTTTCGTTGTTGTTGTTTTAGTCACAGAGCCCACCATTTGACTGAAAGCATCTGTGTTTGTTCCAATAGGATAATATATAATATTGTTTTGTTTTTTTTCCCATTTGGTGTCTGAAATTAGCATATTGAAATTAGCATATTGAGTTTCGATAATGAAGTGTTTTGTTGTGCAGTAACCACGATCTCGTTTTGATCTGTCGGCGTTTGAACGTTTGGTTTTCGTTTCTCTTCCTGTTCTGATTGTGTGTTTGCTTAGATCTCACAATTTTTGGTTTATTCCTTCATATTAGTTTATTCATCCTCATCATTTCTGCTTTATGTCAGTTTCAGTATTTTGACTCCCCTCTGCTTCGACTCGCCTCCCCGGCTGTTTTTCATGTCCTCATGTGCCTCTGCCTGCTCCCTTCCTCAGCTGCATCCTCTCACCTGTGATTAGCTTTTCTGGCACCTTTCTCCCTCCGTATTGAAGCTGCCCTTCCTCTTTCACTCACTGCTGGCTCCTCTGTTACGGTGCAAAATGAAAACGACACGTCATTCTGAACACATTTCCCCTGATAAATATCAGCAAACTTTTATGTACTCAGTCCCTTTTAATATAATACTCCTAAATAAAATCCAGTGTAAGTAATTGGCTTTAGAAGCCGCATAATGAACTGAATTTAGTCTCGGTAGAATTGAAATCAGTCTACAGCTGATGCTCTCCTGTCCCTGCATTCCACAAATCCGACCTTTTATGGAAGATCGGCAAAAAAAGAAAGCTGTTGGGAGAAAAAAAATAAAATCAAAATTGTAGGGGACACAGCCAATGTGTGGCAGGAAACGCTCTCGGTAGACGAACACCAAACGTTGTCAGAAACCCACAGATCTGGTCAGATCCGGTTGGAGTTGGCCGTTGACCCGAACATGCACCGACTTTGATCAAAACACATTCGTGTGTTAAAATGTGGGCCAAATGTAAAGGCTTCAAAAACAAGGCGAACAGTGAAAGGACGAAAAGCAGTTGCAATAATTAACCCGTTTCACTGTTTATTTTTAGAACAATTAACAACTCTAATGGAAGTTAATTACAAACGCATAATCTGTCGTTGTGTCTTTTGCACACCCACCTCGGGAAACGCACATTTGTTTTCTTCCCCCTCCTGACTCATAAATTCGTGCAGCTTCTTCTCACAGCCGCCGCTCTGAACGGCGTCTTTTGACGATTTCGGCGAGATGTTCTGTCACGGAGGGGGACTGCTGTGTCACCGGCGTGGCTTATCGATTGTACCACCCGGATTAGAGCGGATGCCTCTGTGGGATTAATTTGCAGGGGATTATGCGTTGTCTCGCTCATTAGCGATTTGTGTGCAAACATTTGGGATCCGCTCTGTGATCCTGGTGCAGACTCTTCGTTGACGTTCATAAAAGAGGCTCCGCTTTTCGGGGATTGGGAGGGGAGAGGGGGGGGGGGGACTACAAAAAACACCCCACCCAAAGAAAACAAAACGGTGTCGCTTGAAATATCAGGCAGGAAATTAGGAGTTTGGGAGGGTTCAAAACAGCTGCTACACTGACCTGCATCCAACAACATTTATTGTATGGCTTACAGCTGAGAAGTGCTAACCTTTCTCTAGTCTCTTGATCGCCGTCTCTCCCTCTGTGCTTACCATAATTTGCTTAAAACCCCTATAATCCTTCCAGATAATCTGTGAAATGGTTCTCGCCCCTCTCTCCTTGTGTCTACCTCCCCTCGCTCCCTGCGGAGGGCCTCGCCTCGCCTCGCTGTTAAGCCACGCTGAAGCCCTGGATGGCATTAGCAGGTTCAGGGTTAAGGCTGCCATCATGCACTGCCGTCATTAAAAGAAGTAGCACACTAGTAAATTAATCTCTATATCCATTTTCTTTTTTTTTTTTTTTAACGCAAAAACAAATGCTTTTAGCTTGTTGCATCTGAATTTCTATGTCAGCCACTAAGAGTTAAATCTAGACCAAATGTTTCTTCTTTTTCTTTTTTTACATTTTTTTATGCTCAACATCCAGACAGGATAAATATAGAAAGCCTTCACTTAGACTTTGTGTTTCTGTGAGTAAGTGGTGCATCATCCTCTGACATGGCTCAGTGAGTCCTCTTGTCATTCCTTTTTTTTTTTTCATTTTATTGTTATTATTATCACTATTAAGGCATCGGCCTAATAATCAGCGCCGTTCGCATTTCCCACTCGACCCGACCCCTCTGCTCACAGATTGACCCCCGTCCCGTGTGTGTCTCAGATACCCCAGATCAGCTACGCCTCCACCGCCCCGGAGCTGAGCGACAACAGCCGCTACGAGTTCTTCTCGCGCGTGGTGCCGCCGGACTCCTACCAGGCCCAGGCCATGCTGGACATCGTCAAGGCCATGGGATGGAACTACGTCTCCACGCTGGCCTCCGAGGGCAACTACGGGGAGAGCGGCGTGGACGCCTTCGTGCAGATATCCAGAGAAGCAGGTCGGGGTTCGCCGCCCGTGAGCCTGTGAATTTGCTCCTGCAACGAGGGGGATTACTCATCGAGCTGCGCTGCTCTCGCTTATTAAACCAATGGAATACGAAAGGGCAATTCTTTAATACTCAACGATGAACAATCGCAGCTCTTCGTCATATAGGCCCACCGTTAATGTGTTGATTCAATACCATTAAAAGAGTCATACATCAGTGGCCACAGAGGGCACGCTGCCACTTTGACGTTTACAGCAATTTTGACAAACAAACCGCTGGTAAAGATGTGTACAAGGGCTTAAAATGAATTCATTATTTCCTATTGCAGGAATATTATCCTAAAGATTCATAATTGAAATGAGGAATTGTTTTTAATGGTATAATTTTTGGTACGGCCTGTGTACTTTCTGAGGTCTATGCAAACTCATTATTAAACTTCTCGAAGGGACATTTCAGCCCCTTCGAGAAGGCCCAAATTATTTCCCTTTCTATGAAATAATGGCAGTGGGTGTGGGAGAAGAAGGGCACTTAATCAGCTATTGATCATGTAATTTGCACACGCAACAGCTGTTGCTAGTAAATTCAGAAAAGGCTGATAATAAATAATTTTTCCGACATTATTCTGGCGCCCCGTCTAACTCGGCACCCCACAAGTGGGTATCACGTTAGATACCCACTTTTTGCACCACTGTGTACAGCTAAAAACTCTTTCAAAATAAGTGCAACAAACACAGTTTTTAAACAAATGACCTTTTGAAAGTCGATTAGTTTCTAAAACATTCTAATAACCAATCACTTTCTGTTCACCAGGGGAATAGAAATACATAAAACTGTAGGAAAGAATGGCATTCTAGGGTCACCTCTTTTTTTTTCCTTCTCCAAAGTTCCTTGGATCCCCAGTGGAGTGTGTGGCATTAGGAACTTTATGTAATTTCAAAATATTATGTTACATAAATAAAAAAAAGAAAAGAAATCTGGTGGTCAGAAAGCAGGAAACGGATCGGCATTCATAATGATCCAAAACATTTGGCCAAGTCACAAAAATAGCAGCGATTGTGACGCTGGCGATTTAAATAAAGGCTTTTATTCCTCTAAAGTTTGGTTTTTCTCATTGACGGATAACTTAACTGGGATAAAAGATGGCATGACTGCTCACACATCTTTACCAAATGGTTTGCATGGGTGTACGTTCTGAACAGTGTGCGGTGCAAACTGAGCAGACGGTCATGATTTCTTTTCAGGGAATCGTAACGAGTCGGACATTAACACCAGATCCAGAACTAACAGCTGTGTTTTTACACCGGAAAGCCAGAAGGAGTCGTGTAAATTCCCTGCCGCCACACTTGATGGTACTTGGTGCTGCCACACAAAAAGCTAGCGTGCCAAATTAGGCTCTTTAACGGCGTGCTTGCTAAACAGCAGCGTGCTAGCAGAAGTCTCAGAGCCCTTTGCGTGACCCTACATTCTTGAATCTTTCATGACTACACTACTAAGAACTTATTATGCCTGACTTTTGAGATAAACCAGGGCAGCAACTAAACCACATACACCTCCTATCAATATTTGACAGCATGCGTGTAGCCTTGCAGAACTGTTTGTACATATTGATTTGTGGTTGTGCATTTCACAAAGTTGGTGTTTCACAGAAGTGTGGCAAGAAGAAAACTTCCAGAAGGCCTCTTGATAGCTGATCTCTTTGCGCCTATGAAATAGTCCTGCTTGCAGTTGGTGGAAGACAAAACAAGCATGTGGAACAAGGTGCTTTTGTTGACATTGAACAGATCGTTTATGCTCGAAAACCAATGAGAATGAAACAAAACGCATTGGTTCTGATAGCTGGTTTTTGTTTTTACTCGTGTGTGAAATCAACTTTTTTGAGTCTTACATGATGTTATGATGATATTCCCTCATCACACCTGGAGAGTTGCCTTGACTCTTTCATGTGTGTTTGAGAAATCCTTTCATCTCTAAACGCTTGGGTGGACCTAGCTCCGCCCTCGAGACGTAGCTCCTCCTCTGCAGTTTCCAAGCTTCCGAGCTTCGGCCTCTCAGAGCAGCCCTCTCCCACGCAGCTCCTTCAGACTAGTCATCAGCAATTAGTGCATGCTGAAGAGTTACTTCTTGGTAAAGCACTGGAAAAAAGAGTTAAGGGATTAATAGAGGAGCCATGTTGTGATGACTTCCTTGAGGGCGGAGTTTCAGAAAGAGCAGGAGTTTTTAAAAAAAATAGAGGCCCGATTACAAGGCGATAAGTTAAGAAGCCATGTCTCTTTTAAGTCGCATTTGATGCCTGTAGCATTTTTATAACAACTGAAAGTAGCACAGTTACTTGATTATGCTACAAAATGGCACTATGCGTCTGGAAAACACGCAAGAAATTTGTGGGAAGGTAAAATACTTTTCACGGCACATTATTTCATTTCCCTTTGGAGTCAATAAAGGATTTCTGAACTGATCCCAGCATTGTCTGTACTGCCTGTTTTGCAGGGGGCCTCTGCATTGCTCAGTCCATAAAGATTCCCAGAGAGCCCAGACGAGGCGAGTTCGACAAAATCATCAAGAGGCTGATGGAGACCTCTAACGCTCGCGGGGTCATCATCTTCGCCAACGAGGACGACATCAAGTGAGTCGAGCTCCGCCGGCTGCCGCAGCTACGACACGAGAGACGACAAAATCTGTCAGAGAATCCATTATTTTGAGAATAAAACACAAATGATTTTGTGTGTTTGTGTGTTTCAGACGGGTGTTGCAGGCTGCGAAAAAGGCCAACCTGACGGGCCACTTCCTGTTTGTCGGGTCCGACAGCTGGGGGGCCAAAAGCTCCCCCATCGAAGATCAGGAAGAGGTGGCAGAGGGAGCGGTCACCATCCTGCCGAAAAGAGCCTCGATTGATGGTATGCGAGGTTTATCCATCTGGGACAGCTGGATGCACATCCAAAGCGATATTACACATGACAGTGATCGATGACTCAACTAGTAATGCAATAAAATAGTTCACGACTGATTGATGGGTCCGATCTGATATCGCCATCCTACTTAAATTGAGGAAAGCAGAATCACATTCAAACTTGCTCGTATAAAAATACGGCTTTACTCTTCCCCTTCTGTTTCACTGTAAGCCCCCATGAACTTGAACTCAACGCCAAATGCTTCTCGATCCAGGGTTCGACCAGTACTTCACCTCGAGGTCACTCGAAAACAACAGAAGAAACATCTGGTTTGCTGAGTTCTGGGAGGACGACTTCAAGTGCAAACTGACTCGACCTGGCATCAAATACGACTCCGACAGAAGGAAGTGCACAGGTGGGGAGGCCACGGTTTCGATCTGTGGCGAAGACGGTGGCCGTACACGTTTGAAACTTAACCCCGGCTCTCTGTGTGTGCGTGACATGTCTCCCACCAGGCGAAGAGAGAATCAGCCGGGACTCTCAGTACGAACAGGAGGGCAAGGTGCAGTTTGTCATCGACGCCGTGTACGCCATGGCCCACGCGCTGCACAGCATGCACATGGACCTCTGCCCCGGCTCCATGGGCGTCTGCGAGAAGATGGACCCCGTGGAGGGGCGGATGCTCCTCCAGTATATTCGCTCTGTCAACTTCAACGGTGAGTCCTCAGCTGCCGGCCTGATTTCTGCACCTTTTCCTGTGTCAGGTTTAGAAAAGAGGACAAACTGGAAGAAAATTAAGATTTAGTCCCAGCAAAGGCTGTTTTGACCAAAAAAAAAAAAAAAAGGCGATTTAAAGGGGAGAGTGGAAGAAGGGAAGGCCAGATTTAATGTGAAAGCTTTGAGATGCTTTCTGCTTCTGCTCCAAACTGCAGCACACAACACGTTGCTCTCAAAGAGCGTCCTCTCCCCTCGGGGGGGGGTACCTCCTCGGCCTTTTGTGCGCAACCACACTCCCGCTTTTCATCCCTCCCTCGTCTCTTATAGAAAAGTCACGGTTTGGAAAAATGAAGAAAAAAAAAAAGAAAAGAAAAAAGTGTTCTATGAAAGCATCCTATTTACTGCTTTCCTCCTTCCCTGGCGACCTTGTCTTGTATAGAAGTCTTTCTGATTGAGAGCGCCTGCAGGGACCCGAGAGGAGCATTCAATCACGTTAGGGCAAGAGAGCAGAGTGCGCTGAAAGACTGTACGCTTGGAGCTACTGAAAAGCGTCCTGCACTTAGCTTTCAAAATGACTAAAGTAAGCAATGCTGTCTTACTGTCTTCAACAGAGTGTGGGCATTTCCTCTCTCTCTGTGTGTGTTTCCGATTTCTCTGTCACACGTCTTGTGTGGGTTGAGCTTCTTAAAAAGTCTTCCTCCAAAACAACAGGCAGCGCAGGTACGGCGGTGATGTTCAATGAGAACGGAGACGCTCCCGGTCGCTACGACATCTTCCAGTACCAAATGTCCAACGTCAGCAACCCCGGATACAGGGTCATCGGCCAGTGGACAAACCACCTGCGACTTAACGTAAATACCTGCCCGATTCAGGCCTTTTACACAAACTACTGGGAAATTACTAAAAAAAAAAACAAGAAAAAAAACAGTATCTGGTTTTGGCAAAGAGGATCTGATGAAAATAATAGTGACAAAATAAAAAAAAGAATACTTTTCTGTTTTTATTTTTTCTCATTGGCTCTCTAAAATCTGCATATTACTTCAAAATAGCACCTATTTGCAATATATATTGTTTTATTGCTAACTTTGCTAATATCCAGGTGAATTTGCCATGTTCCACCTGTGATCACAATATGAAGTTTCCAACTTCCAATTTGGAAAACCCAATTAGATGTGAGTCTGAGTGAGAGGGACTTCAGTCCACGGTGGAAGATTTGGATTATGCAACTTCAACCTTTCCAACATTTTCCAGTGGGAGAAATCAGCTGGTGTGAATAAAGTCTAAAATCCAAGTAGAAAATTCAAACCTGAAGTAACTCCATAACCGAATCTGACTGATTGCCTCATAAAACTTGTTGACGGTTGGAGTAATAAACTGCTTTTGTTAGCTTTTAATGGAGTATAGTTATGATGTACGAGTTACACGAGTGTGTGTTTGAAAATCTACCGCAGCTCGAGGAGATGCAGTGGTCAGGAGGCGACCGCAAGATCCCAGAGTCCGTGTGCAGTTTCCCCTGTGAGCCTGGTGAGAGGAAAAAGATGGTGAAGGGCGTTCCCTGCTGCTGGCACTGCGAGCTCTGTGACGGCTACCAGTTCCTGCTGGACGAGTTCTCCTGTGACATGTGCCCCTTTGACATGCGGCCCCTGAAGAACCGCACGGGCTGCCGGCCCACGCCCATCATCAAGTTGGAGTGGAGCTCTCCCTGGGCCATCATCCCCGTCTTCCTGGCCATCCTGGGGATCCTGGCCACGACCGGAGTCATCGCCACCTTCGTCCGATTCAACGACACGCCCATTGTTCGCGCATCCGGCAGAGAGCTGAGCTACGTCTTGCTGACGGGCATCTTCCTCATCTACCTCATCACCTTCTTCATGATTGCGGAGCCCAGTGTGGGCGTGTGCACCATACGCAGGCTGCTGCTGGGGCTCGGGATGTGCATCAGCTACGCCGCCATGCTCACCAAGACCAATCGGATCTACCGGATCTTTGAACAGGGCAAGAAATCAGTCACGCCTCCCAAGTTCATCAGCCCCACTTCTCAGCTGATCATCACCTTCATCCTCATTTTGGTTCAGGTAAACCGGTGGATGGTTTTGTGACATACATCATCGGTTCGGTGCCTACAGCAGTCTAATGCCTTTCTCTCTCTCTCTCTGTAGTTACTGGGGGTGTTCATTTGGTTTGGCGTGGTTCCCCCTCACACTACCATCGACTACGACGAGCTAAAGCCTCCGAATCCGGAGTTTGCACGTGGGATCCTGAAATGCGACATGTCCGATCTGTCCCTCATACTCTGCCTGAGCTACAGCATTGTGCTCATGATCACCTGCACGGTGTACGCCATCAAGAGCAGAGGAGTCCCGGAGACCTTCAACGAGGCGAAGCCCATCGGCTTCACCATGTACACCACCTGCATCATCTGGCTGGCCTTCGTTCCCATCTTTTTTGGAACAGCACAGTCTACGGAGAAGGTAGGGAACTCAAGAAGGAACCCTGCTTTCTGCTCCCCAACATTGAGGACAGCAGCTCATTGCTGCTGTCAGTTAAGAGCAAAGCTCATTATTTTTTTTAATGTGGAAAATGTTTTAATTTTGAAGTTTCTTCGATTTAAAGTGTCACATTGTCACATTTTTGCTGTAATTAAAGTGGTAAAAATAAGAGATTGAAACAAATGATTGGGTCATTTGAAACTAGTAAACATCACCTCTAGTCTTATTGAGAACTTTGAGTACTTTGTACAGTGGAATGTACTTTTACTATCCTGTACTCAGAATTTTCAGACTGTACCCTCGGCACATTCACAAATCTAAGCGTCAATGAACAGCAGGGTTCAGTACCTCACATCTTGCCAACGGATACAGTAGGAATGCTCCACTATTTTAACCTTTTTAACTGCAGATATGTCAAAACACAAAAGACCTAGGCTGACTCAGCCTTATTAAGTAGTGCAGTCCCTGAACCTTTGAATTTTTGCAACTTGTGCGCCACCCGTACTGAACAATTCGGATTGTGTTCTGTCGAGGCAGGTTCACCCGCACTGGCATTTCAATGAACCCGACATGAGGGCCATTTTCAGAGAATACCGCGCCAACGTGCGCGTCTAATGTAAACGCCAGACCACTTGCTCGGCTCTTGTGCGCTTAACGCAAACTTTTGAAGCAGTAACTAAGTCAGCCTTAGGGGCTCAGCGCACGCTCAATGCAACACGCTGCGAGAACGTGCATAGAGCAAGCATGTGGAAGAAGATTCTCTGACCAGAGGAGACCCGAACTTAACTTTCTGTGCTCCGTCCAAAAGAAAATGCGATGAAAATCTAACATGTCACACCTTCGTACACCACAGTGAAACATGGTGTCAGAAGCAGCATGCTGTGGGCCCGGGGCAGGGTAGATGACGTTGAACAGAAAATGGATGGAGACTGTGCAAAGCACTGTTGGTGTAAAAAAAAAAAAAAAAAGACTGGATGCTCTGTTGACTCCTTTTTAAGACAACTCTCTCTCCTTTATCCCTATGAAGGCATTAAATTGGTGCAGTGGCTGAAAATATTGCAACACACAAAGGCGAGCGCACTCACAGGCGGAAAGTGAAAGAAAAGAAACCCTCAAATCCTCAAAGTGAAATCTCGGTTTGCTGCCTGTCAAATCGTATTTGCTTTCCGCTGCCCTCGCAGAACATCCTGCCACCACTGTACTGAGGGTTTAAATTAGCTTTGAGGTTATTTTCTGCCGCAGCAAAATACGGGACCGACGGAGGAATATCGGAGGGAAAAATACGGATAGGCTTTGACTAATCGAGAGCCGCATTATGACTCAGTCAAGCTGAAACAATTAAAGCCTTGGGGTGCTTTTAAAGTCTTTTCACCTCTTCAAACTGGAAGTGAAGTGAATGAAGACAGGAAGGGAAGACGACAGGAGGACATACGAGCCGACGGGATGATCCGGAGACCAATGCAGCCCTCTCGTTCAATTAATCATCACTTTGGGAAAAGCGACTAAATATAGGCCGCGTCTTCTGTCCGCGTGGTGAAAGTGACATCTGTTATCAAGCCATCACGTGCAGAGAGGGCCTCCGCCGCCATGTTTCCTGTTCGCCCGAAACATGGCGGCGGCGGCGCCAAAAGTTACCCGTTGCTGAGCACGTGTTCCTGACCCGGGGCTTAACACACCCACACACACACACACACACACAACCTCCACTGTACCACAAAGTCACTGAAAGCTTCTTTAAGAAAGAAGATTCCTCCGAGAAGAAATAAATAATAATACAAAAACGGGAAACACGCGAAAGTCGGCAGAGGACAGCAGTATAACCTCAACTCAGAGCCGGCGGGATGATGGTTGGTGACTTATTTATGGCAGACGGATGTCTTATTCATGGTACACACACTTCATGTTTTTTTTGGTTTTTTTGCCTTGACAGATTTTTAAAAATATATATAATTTTACTTTTTATTGGTACTTTTTTGCGACGAAGCCACGCTAAGAAAATAAAACTAAATAAATGAAATTAGGAGAATAATTACAACTTTATTCTCGAAATGTTGACTTTTCTCCGATTGCAACATTATTCTCATGTCATTATTCTCGTAGCACAACTTTATTCACGGTTTATCTTAGTATGGCCGCAGTCCTGCGTTGTACATTTTTTATTATTTTTCCCATATATATATATATATATATATATATATATATATATATATATATTTTGCAGAAGTAAAGTAAACGGTGAAGAGGAAATGCCGTGAAAACCCAGAAATGGGACATCTTCTCCAGACTACATATACAGAGACATAAATGATTCACCAGGGAACACCGGCCGCTGTGGTTTAAAATGAAAAATAAATAAATAACCTGTTCTCCTGAACCGTGTCGTTGTTCCCTGCTTGTGTTTCTCACCTCCGGTGGGTTTCTCTGTCTCCAGATGTTCATCCAGACCACCACCCTGACCGTCTCCATGAGCCTGAGCGCCACCGTGTCGCTGGGCATGCTCTACATCCCCAAGGTCTACGTCATCATCTTCCACCCGGAGCAGAACGTCCAAAAGAGGAAGCGCAGCTTCAAAGCCGTGGTCCAGGCGGCCACCGTGTCCACGCGCCTGTCCCAGAAGGTCAACGACAAGCAGAACGGAGAGTCCAAGATGGAGCCGGACAGGTCGCAGTGACCCGACGGGGCTGGGGAGGGGGGAGCCGGAAACATCCGAGCGTCTGCTTCTGTCCTCGAGTTGTGGAACCAAACTACCAGCAAATGTGGAGGTTTATAAAACTTTATTCGACCTGGGGTGAAGAATGGAAACAAAGGAAAAACTAACACTCACATAGGGACTGTAACAAGACTGAGCCATCTTGAATCAAATGGAAAGAAAACTGTTTTTTATCCACCTGCAGTTCGAGTCTGTTGGTTGATAAAGGGGAGGTGGGATTAATTACATTTCAAAAGTATGAAAGTTTGAATTCACTGTTGATTTTCTCCTCCAAAAAGGGACAAAATGAGACGTAAAAGCTCAAATATGTTCGTAAACATCCTTTGATATTTGAGTAAAATGTCCTTCTGCGCACCTCAGAGAAACCACGCACCTTTTGAGGTGATCGGCAGAATTCTGGCGTAATTCTGCATGGATGATTCACCGCTCTTCTTCTTAGGAATGGTCAACGCATTTAAATCGCATTCATTCCACAAGCCCACTGTCGGCCTGCTTCATGCGTTCCAAAAAACTATTTTAATCAGGAGCGCACCGATACATTTTGCAGATAGGACGATACTTACAAGAGAAACCGATCTTATGCATCCTTTTTCTCCGCTGGTTTAACTGACAGATCATCTCCCAGGTCACAGCTGCATGTCGCCAGCGATGTGACTTTGTTGCTTTATTTACCAACTTTTCAGACAGAAAAAAAGCCCAAAACAAAACTGGATGGGCCAAAATTGGAATCGACAGGTCAGGCTTTTGAAAAGACAGGCGATCGACTGGAAAACTTGAGTCGGTGCAGCTCTCGTCTTAATGCGTGTGGGATCAGAGTCCTGTTGGAACATCCACAGGTGACCAAGTTTCAGACGACTAGCCGTGAAGTTAAAGAGTGTTGATCTGGTCCTCCTACTTCAATGATCAAACATTTTCAAACAAATTGTGCCTGAGGTATAAAATCTGTGCGGGTTTCAAGACGATTTCTAGACATATGAGCCAGTAGTTCAAATTTTCAACTTTGTGGAGAACAAAAAAATTCACATCTAATTTATATTTCAAATAAAAAATAAAAAAAATGCTGTTTGGGTTAAAGAATGGTTCAAATGCGTCTCTGAAAGCCTTTCACGGGTCGATCCATGCCTAAACGTCTCAGCAGGACTGTCCTTATAGCTCAGCTCAATGGAGGCGTGTCAGAAAATTAAACGCTCTTTAGAAAATGCTGCTTAGGAAAAAGAAAAGCATTTTCCATTGTCCTACAGGAAGATTTACATCGTTAGTGGAAACCGTTGGGACTGAGCGGCTCCTAAAGCACTGCATGGTTTATGTGTTTATGAATGTTTCACACGTTGTTTATGAGGGACGAGCGACTCTCATCACACTGGAGGGAGGCAGATTTAAAACATATCACTATGTCTGTATCGCCGCTGGTCTCAATAGCCAGTCGCTTATGTCACGCAATATTTCTTTCTTTTTTCTTTTTACTAATGTAATAATGAGACAACCTAATTTGTTTTTAGGTGGAAACTTCATTTAGGGGCACAAACGGGATGTGGGTGATTGTGAGGAGGATGTTTGTTCCCCACCTGGTACTTTCACATCAGCTTTCTGGAAAACAATGTTTGGTATTTTCCCATATTGTCTGTGAAAATATGAAGCATTCGGTGAAAAGGTCAGCTCTGCCGCCGCTGCCAGAGCGCAGCCGCTCGGCCTTCGTCACGGTGGAAATACATTCGAGGAAATGTTGGGAATGATTAAAATGACACTGAAGCAATACGAGCTCATGTTCGCCTAATAGACCTTTTTCAGTTTCCTTTGTATACTTCATTCATCTCAGGATTTTTTTTTGTTTTGTTTTTCTACAACAAAGTAAGTAGTTAAGGAGCACGACTTGAACTTTTTCACTTTCTTGTTTCACCGAACTGAAGAAAATGTTTTTACCCCTTAGTGGTGCTTCGTTGTTTGAAGGATGGGCTGTAGGTTTGCGGTCCTTTTTCTTTTTTTTTTTTTAGGGAATTAAAATTTTTAAGTTTGAAGTGTGAAAAGGTAACAGAATTCAAACATGTTTCAGTTCAGAGTTGGGTTTTTTTTTCCTTTGTACCTAATCTTGTCCTCAAAATTTAAAATCATTGCCTTTCTTTTGATGTTTAGTGATAGAAATAAAATGATAAGAGCTTGTACTGCTAACGGCAGCGTCAGCAAATCCTGCTGGTTTTTGAACCTTGACCTGAAACATGTTACATCACAGCAACGAACTGAATCCCATCAGAACTGAGCGGCTACCTGCACTTAATTCACGTTTACATCCCAAAAAAACTTGTTTGCAGGCTGTTCTTCAATTAGAAAAGAAATTATTTATTTGGATTTTGGCTTGCAGCTATGAAAATTCAAATTTCAGTTCCTTACGTAAAAAAGAGCGTGTCTATTAGTCCAATAGACGCATAATGTTAAAGGAATAAATAAAATAGTTTGTACTGCCCTCTGCTGGAGATATTGTAAGTGCAATATGTTAGGGGAAAAAACAGACCCAAGGCAAATAATAAAAAGTTTATTTTTGAGCTGGTTGACACTAATCGAGAGATTTAAAAAAAAAAAAAAAAAAACCATAACATAATTAATCTAAATGTGAATTTTTATGACAAAATGCAGTGAAAATCAGCTGAAAATGGGAAAATAAACTCAGACAATCATGCTTCTAGTCAGAAGTGCTTCAGGACAGATTGAATACAAACAAATTCATATCAACACACAACAAAAAAGAGACTATATACATCAGACATGTTGATAAAAAATAAAGGCAACATTTGTTGTTTTCTGAGGTGCGTTCTCCTGATTTTTAATAAAGAAGTAATTACAAAGTTCTGCCGCCGTCTTGTCCCGATCCGTCTCCTGTTCCCCCTCCTGTGGGCCACACCAGCACCAATGATTCGTTTCAGCCCCAAACGTCCCGACGACTTCATTCCAGGAAGCTGTCCAGAGTCAGACATGTTGGAATCTTAGAGGGAGGCCGAGTCACTTTTTTCCTTTTGGCTTTCAGCAGAGGCCGGATCTCGGATAAAGGAGACTGCATCAAAGAGCTCGGTTAAGGAATGACGACAACTCGGTAAATTTACAGCAAATACCTTAAGTGCTTTTTGAGAGCAAGAATTGAGAACAAATTTGAATTCATTGTGGATTTTCTCATATATACCAACACACAACCACTAATATTTGGTGAAATCTTGAGGAAGATGCAGAGAAACACTAATACTGGCAGCAGCAAGTGAAACCTGGTTACAACTAGAAAATAACCCCTAAACCCACTAACAAACCAACTACATTAAAGCTGCAGTGTGTAATTTTTATGAAAAAATTTTTAAATATTTGTTGAAAATATCACTTTGTTGTGACAGTATAGAATGAAACAGAACATTTGGTAAAAGGTTTATTTGGTTTTGTTTTTATTATCTCCTCTTTCAATAAATGAAGAAACGGCCAAAATCTGAAACATTCATGAAAAACAATTTTGAACTTTTCTCTGCCACAGAAGTGAAGGCAGAAAAAAGGATACAGGTTGGATGAATTTAGTCCGTCCTCCTAATCCATCGTAGCCAGTTTGGACCTAATGAAAAGAAAAAACAAAAACTAAATAAGATACATGGCACTTCGAGAAGCAGAGACTTATACATTGATTATGTTGTACATACGACTCCAGTCTTCTTCTGAGGGTCTAACATGCTTCCAAAAGTCTTCTTTCTGAAGAGGAGGGAGTTCCTCAGAAAAGGATCGAACGTTGAGTCTTCGTTCTGAGCCAACGGCAGAAAATCCTGGCGTTACGCTCAGCGGGTGATGGTGCAACATGTCTTGCAGAGAGACTGCTTTGAGCCTTACCTTGCTCAGAGAGGAAAGTTTCTCGCTGTGTTTTGACGAAGACGTTCTAGAAACGAAACAAGTTTTTTTCCGTCTGAGCCTTAAATCGACCGGCTCGTCATCCGAACCCGTCGACTCAAAGCGCTTACCCCGGTCGCTCCAGCCGCATCTTCTTTGAGGGAACCTGGGCTGGTCTCTTTGACGCGTCGTCGGGCGTGGAGATGTCATAGGTCATGTTGAGGTCGATGTCGTCTCCGTGCGCGGGCTGGTGGAGGCGGGGGGGCTTCAGTTCCAGAGGCGCCGGGCTGCGGAGAAAAGCCCCGGGTGAATGACTGACGGAGTTTCCTGGGAAACCGCTTCGACGCCAGCGGAGGCTCTGAGGGAACGAACCTTTCAAAGACGAGTCTGCTGAGGGCTTCGTTGGTGCGTGTCGGCGTGCTCAGAGTCTTCTGGAGAAACTCCACTTTCTTCTTGAGACTCTGGGGAGAGAACGCGAGCAGGAATCGGCACAAGCCTCTCGGATAGCGGAAGTGTACGTGTTCGGTTGATCTGTTCTTACCGAGATCTCCTTGTCGGCGCCGGCCAGGTCTTTCTGCAGAGACTTCAACTCCTCTTTGAGCTGAACGGCCTCCAGGGAAGCCTTCTGCAGCTAAAAACAAAACAACCACCAAAAAAAAAAAACCGGGTGACAATCAGGAAGTTTTTTTTTGAGACGTTTGACTTAAAGCTCCAGACATGACGCTACCTTAGTGGTTGAGGACAGAACTTCTCTCTTCAGCTTCTCGCACATGTCGTTTGAAGACTTGAGGCTTCCTTTGAGGTTGTCATATTCTCTGAGTGCAGGGAAGTAGATGGAAATGTTTTGAGGAAACAGAATTTTAAAAAACCTGATTTGTTCTGATAGGTTTTCTTTCTGTCGAATTAAAATGAACCTGTTGCCCTTCTAGTATTTTGTTACAAGAACCGCCGATTACTTCTGTTCTGTACTCAATGGATCAAGAGTCACTGCAAACTCTCTAGACGGCCCACCGCTGAACAGTTCTTCAAATCAGCAGGAAAGTGTGTCAGCTTTTACTAATTTCAACTTGCTTTGGATTTAGCTTGCAGGTAAATCCAAAGAGTTACGAGGTAGAGCGCCATAATGAGAGGACTTTCCTTCCCCACCAGTCTGATTGAGAATCGTTCAAAGATTGGGGGTAGGTCTGGGTGCAGAAGTGGTTGCAGGAGAACTATTTATGAAACTGCGAGCAATAGCGGTAAACCAAAAAATTGGCAAAGAATCGGCCAAAATTACAGCCCGACAGGTCAAAGTTCAAAGTTAACCTTTATTTATACAGCACAATTACAGCAGCCTCAGCTGACCAAAGTGCTTCACAACAAACACACATCATCACAAGTAGATAAATGATAAAATAGAAAATAAAATTAGGTTTAGTAAAAGTAATAAGACAAATCTAAAACTGGCAGAGATACCAAAAGCTAATAGTGTGAATAAAAACCAAGGTCACATCTACAGTTAGCTCTATAGGGGTTAGCGATGAGGCCGCTAACTGCAGGTGTCACCTGGCGGACCTTTAATTTTGGACGAGTCTGTGACCTCCAAACCACCCAAAAATTACAACAATATGTGCCGGTTTATTGGTGCCAGTGACTTTTAAGACAAATAATTTAAAAACAATAATAAAATAAAATGTAAAAGTTGGTTTTGGACAAAATCAGCAGCTCAGGCTTTTTAAAAATTAGTGATCGGCCAAAAAAGCTCCAACAGATAGTGTGTACACTGGCCAATGTATCTGGATGTTGACGAATCTGCCAGCTAGAAATAATTATTTACTGTTCGTAAGAAGATTTTGTTATGGTAACAGAATGTGTGACATGGATGAAGAGACAGTGACCCCCGCAACAACAACAAACAAAAAAATCCATCAAGCGAAGGAAAAGATCAAGCCTAACCAGCTGGTTCTTACTTCTTCAGAGAGATGCAGTAAATAGAGAGCTGCTCCACTGCTGCCTGGCTCACACCCATATCTGTGATCATGGACTCCACTTCACCTCGCTGACCCTGCAGCAGCACATCCAGGCTGGGGAAGACAACAGCTGGATCATCAGTTCACAAGAAGTCAGTAATTAAAGTCAAAACAACTTCATCAGAATAAATCCGTTCTGTAAACTTTGCTAAAGTGGACGTTTAAATTCTTCATTTTACCCTTCCAAGGTTTTCATTTTGCCCCTCAGTCTGCGGACCTCCTCCTTCGCCGCCTGAATTTCGTTCTGCTGCGTCTCCAAATAAACCATCTGCTTCTGTTGACACATCCAAACGTTAGCAGGCCGACCAATCACGGTGAAGGATTCATGGCGTCAGCCTCGAAACAAAAAACCGTACTTTGAGAGCTACGCAGACCATCTCCTTTTCCATGACCTCTTTCCGCACTGCGTCCAGGTCTCTCCTCTGCTTGTTCACCGTGTCCTTCAAGCCGTCCATCGCCTTCTGTTTCTCCCGCCAGTCTCGATCTGAAAAAACAAACAAAAACAATGAGATAGTCGATCAGCGGGCCATAGCAACCTTCAAATCAGAGGGAAAATGAAGTGCGTGTGTGGAGCACCTTTAGAGCTTAGCAGTGCCTTCATTCGATCAATCTCATTCTGTGAAAAACATGTAGAGAACACGCTGACGTGAAATGTAAAAACACATGCTAGACAGCAGAATCTGTCGATATTCTGCTTGAGCTGACAGATTAAATTTATCCAAATGTTTACATTTTTTAAATTGCTTGGACTGTTTGTTTACCTGCAGGCTTTCTGGGTCTGCAGACCCTTCCTCCCCCTCTCCTCCAATGTCAAAGAACAGCTTGTTGATGATGTGTCTGGTGCTGACCTACAGAAGAGGAAGAATTAAAAAAAAGTCATGCATCAATATGCACGAGTACGTTGTTCAGATCAGGCTCTGTTTTCTCTGTTATTGTGAGCGGATGTTTCACTGCTGTACCTGTTTCCTGCACTGAGGACAGGTTTTGGTGGGAGCGGTCTGAAACCACTGAAGAAGACTGGAAGAAATTAGTAAAATATACTTTACACACACACAAGAAAATGTGCTGACATGTTTGGAGAATATTGACGGATTTGGACAGTTTAAATCGCCTCACCATTCGTAGTGAAAAGTGTGTCCGCAGTGAATAGCAGCCACATCTCTGGCGTGATCAAAGAAGTCCGAGCAGATTGTGCAATAGGCTCGAATGGGCATTTTTATTTTTAAAAAAGCCGGGAAAGAAAAAAAAAGCCTAGACCTGATCGTGTTATATAAAAGAAACAACAAACGGCTCACGTCACGGCTTTACTGTGTTCCTATCTCACCAGCTATCGGCGTGTTTAACAGGACATATTGTAAACTGAATGTTATCGTCTCACGAGACACACTGATAGCTACAACAGCAACGCAGCTAACGGCTACATTACCGGTGTTCATACTTACTAAATAGAGACGCTAAGTTACAGCACAGTCCTTTGCAACAACCTCCAGCATCCCTAAACATATCCGTAAAGCTTTATTTGAACCTAGTTAGCGCCACATTGTGACTCAAACCATAGCTAGCTAACAGCCACACAACATTTCCTCCATCCGTGTGTTTCCCCGATAGACGTTCAAACGTTAAGCCCCGCCCCCACAAGGTGCGTTCACGGGGCTTTTCGTGCGTCAATTTTGTCGCAGTCAGTTTGTCCAGTCGTAGATTTTGTGGGATTGTTTTCTGTTATTGTAGCAGAAATACGTTCAAGTTGTATAGAATCACACAAAAAGCCCTCATTAAAAACATAGTATATAGCTATATAATAAAGTGCATTACTCTCAAGAAAATTTTTTCAAAGAAAATAAAAGAATTCTAATCCAACATTAACTATATTTGGTTTATGAGATGAACTTAGCTGCTATGTCCAAAGTAGTCGCTTCAAATTGTTAAATATTGGTGAACGGAAAATCTGACTCGACAGTACAAAGAGAACGTATGACTGAAAAGTGGAATCTTTCTCTTCAACCCAACCTGACCCTGATGTAGAAGAATATATTGCTGTTCTTCTAATGTTTCCTCCATCACTAGCCACGTTTTAGCTTTACCCCTGCATGCCGACTTACATAAACACCTGATAAACACCACAGTAGTCAGAAGCAGGAGCAGCACTGCCCCTGTTAGGAACAGAGCAACATCCACAGAGTGGTGGATGTACCAGGGCATTCCATGGGACTGTGCTTTCAGGTGAGCAGCACCTTTGTTCCTCATTACAAACCCTATCCAGAAGAGGGCATTGTCTATGGGCTCCATTGGCTGGTCTCTGTGCAGTCTGGAGAGTCTCTGCATGTTCGCTCTGTAGGACGGCTCATTCAGGCCTTCCTTCACAGCTTTCAGGAAGTTGTCATCTTTGTCCACTGTGGTCAGGATGCGAACCTTCGCTCCGCCTCTGTTCTTGTAGGCGGAGCAGATTGTCATACTGGTTGAAAAACAAGGACAAACCCACCACTGTTGGTTCCTCCACGAGCCATAAACAGCTTCACCTCTGGATGCCCTAAAAGGTCTTTTTGCGGCATCCAGTCCACCAGTAAAGTGTTGTTCCCCAGAGTGGATGGTTTGCTTCTGCTGCAGCTCCAGATGACCTTCTGGGGGCAATTCGGCAAAAGAGGCCGCAATCTTATTTGCCATGTCGTCTGGAAGGTTGGGCACAAAAGTTCCCAAAGACATGATGATGACGCCGTGCTCTCCAGAACTCTGCACAAACTCCTTTAGATCGTCCAGTCACAGTCACGTACAGTAGAACCCTCCCATGTACACAACGTTGGGCATGGTAGGACGCAAAATCGGTTCTTATCAGCCAGATGTCTACATATATATATATAAAATATATATATTAAAAAATTACATATAATTAGATTTATTTAATTTTAATTTTAAGAATGACCCGGTGAATGTTTTAATATCTATTTATTTAAAGTGCAATTCTTTTGTATTTGAAGTATTTTTTAACTGTTCATTCAATGACTCAATAATTAGGTTTTTTTTTTTTTTTTTTTTTTACTAATTACTTCGATATAAAGTAGCTTAGATAATAAACTAAACTTAAACAAACAAACATATCTACATTTACACACGTGACTTCGTCCTCACAGCTTTCACGTGCCTCTCTTTTTCTGGACTCGGGACTTCATATCCCACAATTCCCACTTCCGCTAGCTGGCATGTTGGCAGGCAGCCGAAGCCCTTTAGTTTCGTGCAGCTAGCCGCTGCAGCGGTTACACGAGTGGAGGAGACGTGGACTGAAACACGAAAGCCGTGGAAATGAGAGGTAGAAACCTGACAGTTGTCCGTGTTGTGACGGGAAGTGTTCTAATGTTGCTATCACTGTTGCTGTGGGAAGCTGGAATAGACGTCGCGAGCCTCCGATAGAGCTGACGTCGGTTGGAGTTAGCAGTTAAGAGTAGCCTCTGAAGTTCTCCTTTAGGTTATGCTTCCAGTTAAATAAAGGATGTGAGAACAATATACCCCCCAACACTACTGTTCTGGTTCCGTAGTTTAGTTTCACTTCATTTTTTTTTCTGCTGGTACTAGTTTGTAGCTTTTAGTCACTGCAGAAATAAAGCTGGGTATATATAACCCCGTGCATCTTCAAACGACGCAGTCACGAAGCCGCGCGACCTTTGGACCCAGCTTTCAGTCTGTGTCGGTCCTGCTGTCCAGGTGTGTGTGCCCGCCGGAAGTAGCAGGGATGGAAGGAGAAGCTGGCAAGGCGACCGTGGCCTGGGAGAACGGTATGCTGGCTCCTGTGGACCGGCTGCGCTCGGACAGGGCGGACAGCCCCACACCGGGTCTGGTGGAGGGGACGGAACCAGGTGAGCTGAGCTGAGCTGAGGAAATGTAATGTTAAAAAACAAACAAACAAACAAAAAAAAAAACGACCTGGAACTATTTCTGGGGTGCTTTTGTTTGTTTTTGTTTCAGGATTCACGTGAAACTGTTATATGTGAACGTCAAAATGTCTGTATTTCCCAGACAGATGTTCCACCCCCCCCCCTCCTACAGTGGGGCTTCAACATCCTGTAGACTCCAGGTCAGTCTTGGAGTAATCTGGATTAGATTATATTAAGTATCTTTTACTGCCTTCGTAGCAACTTTTCAGAATTTCAGTTTGGTTTGGATTTGGTCCCCAACAGTTTAGTAGAACCACCGATTGCTACAGGTCTTTCGGGATATGCCTCCCCCCACTTTGCCAGTCTAGGGCCTCATTTATCAGGACGTAACACAGATTTAGGTGCAAAAGTTCCACATCTGACAGATGAATTTACTGGCCACTGTCTGCTCAGAGTTGATTTTAAAATCCATAACCTTATTTATTCACGGTTTCAGTGGGATTGCAACTAATTCATGCTAATGCTAACTTGTATATAAATATACAAGTTTAAAGTATATTATATATATATATATAATATACTTTAAACTTTAAAAATGCAGAATGTGTTTGTAGTTAGGCCGGCTTATATCTTGAACCTAGCGATATTTTTTTGATGGGGTCATGCTGAAGGTGGTTTGGGTGTGAAGTGGCATGATTGTGCACATTCTAGGGTTGTGTAAGATAATGCAGCACACTGCTTGAGCTCTTCCTGTCATGGCATACAGCAGTACATGCAGAAATGAGTTGAACATGGACGTTTATAGCGAGTCATTGTGTTTTCATAAGAGCATACTTGTATTCCGCAAGTGGAGGCAGCACTCGGTGAAGAGCAGCTGCTAATGCTAATGCAGAACAAGCTGCGGCCTTTTCCAGGTTGAGACTTGGTAGCAGGCTGGAGGAATTCTGCAAGCTCACATTAGACATTCTGCAAGACAGCCATCAAGGTCCAGTTCTCCAGAGCCAGCATCCTGCAATCTTTAGATTGGGGCTGAAATGATTAATTGTGATTAATGAAATAATGTCAACTAATTCAGTTAACAATTAATCGTTATCTGGAGTAAACAGACTCAAAAAAGGGACACTCAGTGAAAAAATAACACATTTAGAGCAGTAATTAAGCCAAAAACTGTACCAAAACTTGATACATTTCGCATTTAAGATGAACACACCATTGACTGTAAATGTGTTTTAGCCAAATCTCCTCAAACAGAATAGTTTTAGCTTTGCCTTGTTCAGATTCATAAAGGAATTCAAACTTATTGCATTCTAGGAAATAATTTTAAAAAAAAATTTTATATTTAAAAAGGAACTGAAGTATTTGTTTTATATTTATATTTTAATGTAATTCTAATACTGCAAAAAAAAAGGTAAGGTGAAGTGGTTAAATGAAAAATCTGGAATGTTAATTATTCTGTGTTAGATTATTCATCAGAGACATGGATAGAAATTTCTGAGGTTCAAAACGTGGAGAATTCTGGACCCTCGAAAATTTCCATGTTTTTTTTTGTTGCTTTTCTCAAAAATCCCTGAGATAAATCTCGATTTAATGTTTTTTTTTTTTTTGCTTTTTTTTTTTTTCCCCAAAAAAAAAATTTAGATTTTTTTTTTTTTGGTGGACTACTACTCGGTTGTAAGAAAAAGCTCTTCTGTCCCCCAGAACTACTTTTAATAGTTTTGTAGTTTTTGGCGCCCCCACCTGGCCCACGTCAGAACTCTTTAATATGTTCATCATCTATTTCAAATGACACATATGGTATAAAAATATTTATGCTTTTTCAGATTAAACTCAGTTGTTTCTGTTTCGTTTTTGCGGAACATGAAGACATGAAGATCTCAATGGATGAGATCCACAATCTTAGTCTTTAGGTTAGTGACTAAGAGGATGTTTTGAGAAATGCACCATTGGTTAACCACTTTGATTTCAGGTCTTTTTGTGGTATTTAAGTAGAAATGGCCTCTTTATGCCTTCAATTAAAACCCATTTGTTTTAATAAATCTGTGCCTTTTATCAATGCAGGCGCTGGTCAGCAGAGTGCTATTTTCTATCACGCACAGTCCTACGAAGACCTGATGGGCGAGGCTGAGGAAGAAGCCCAGAGGGCGCCAGGGTCAGACGGTTCAGCGGAACATGATGAAGAGGAGTTCAATGCCCTGGTGGGGGAGAAAAGCACCAAGGAGCGGCTCAACAGCGACACCTCGTCCGAGAGCAGAACCAAAGAGGAGGACGTGTCCAGCGAGGCGTGGAGGAACCACAAAAAGCACGTGTTTGTGCTGAGTGAGGCCGGAAAGCCGATCTACACCCGCTACGGTACCGAGGAGGCCCTGTCCAGCACCATGGGGGTGATGATGGCGCTGGTGTCTTTTGTAGAGGCGGAGAAGAACATCATCCGCTCCATCCACGCAGGTCAGAGAACACTTCGGTATGAACTCAGCATATTGGGTTTTGTCCCCGATATGCTGAGTAAAGTCAGTAAATGCTCCCTTATCTTAAATTGTGGTAAAATAACATAGGTATTCACTTTTAAATGAAGGTTTTTACAACTTCTACATAGTTTGATCTAGCAAAAACTCGTAACATGCATGCAAATGAGTTCTTATTAGTTTTTGGTGCTTGAATATCAACTTCAGTCATATTCAATAATTAGTATGTGTTCTTGGGAGGCTTGTTTGTGTGACTAAAACATACAGTTTCATTAAGATCCAATTTATGTATCAAAAATGTTTTGCTTTTTATTGTTCAAATTAGGAATGCACCAATCCACTTTTTTCACTCCTGATACCGATACAGATATCTGAGGTTCAGTATCGGCCAATGCCAATCTGATACAGAAAAACTGTGCTGGATTGACTCAAAAAAATTTTTTTAAACACAGACGTAAATGTGCTGAATTACAAATTTACCTTATAACCCTGCATCAGTACGGCATACTTAAATACACCAATAGCTTCACAAGCTTGGTCAAACATGTACAGTTAACACAACTTTAGTTTGCTCAGTCAGTGCAACTAGGAGTATAACAGCCAATGTAAAATAAATGATATCACAACTGAAGCTGACAGAAACAGTAGGTTGTCTGTCTCAGTCAAACATGTAAAAATCAAATGGTTCAGACAATGCAACTAGGAATCCTAAATATAAATAATAAAGCATGCCTGAGAGTACAAAGCATAGAATTAGACTGCGTAGATCTGCCCTTATGGATCAGGCACATTGCCACTAATGTGCCTGAACAGTTTTGGGAATGATACAGATATTAATGTCAGATCAATGCGTCTCTAATCTGAGAACAGATCAGGTCAGACCTCATAATGTGATCCTCGTTTTAAAGGATGAAAAACAGTTTTAATGATTGGCCAGCAACAGGTAGAAATCAAGAGTATTTATTTTAGCACATTTCAGCACAAAACATCATACAGTTTTGATACAAGCAATAAACCTGACCTTTAATTAAAAGCCATAATCAAAAATCATCAATACACTTTAAATATGTTGGTCAGTGTTCCATTTACTAGGAATCAAAATCAGCTTTTAGCCTTGATTTAAACGAACTTGGTGATTTGGCAGTTTTGCAGTTTTCTGGAGGCTTGCTCCAGATTTGTGTCAGATAGAACCTGAGTATCATCAGAGACGGTTGACTGGTGATTGGTAATGCATTCAGCAAAGCAGCCAATCAACCTGACCCTCTGTGTCTCGGCTCCCAGACGGCTGTAAGGTGGTTTTCCTCACCAAGAGTCCTCTGGTCCTGGTGGGCGTGACCAAGAGCGGTCAGTCAGAGAAGGAGCTGCTCCGGGAGCTTCAGTACATCTACTACCAGATCGTCAGCCTGCTCACCCTGACCCAGCTCAACCACATCTTCCAGCACAAGCAGAACTACGACCTGCGCCGCCTGCTGGCCGGCTCCGAGTACCTCACCGACAACCTGCTGCACCGGCTGGAGCGCGACCCGGGCCTGCTGCTCAGCGCCGTCACCTGCCTGCCCCTGGCTAGCTCCGCCAGGGACGTGGTGTCGTCCAGCCTGCAGGCGGCCAAGGCCAAGAACCTGGTGTTCTCCATCCTGCTGGCCGGTGACCGCCTGGTCACCCTGGTCCGCAAGAAGGACCAGTTCCTGCACCACATAGACTTGCACCTGGTCTTCAACCTCGTCGGCTCGTCTTCGTCATTCCGGGAGGGCGAGGGCTGGACGCCCATCTGCCTGCCCAAGTTCAACACGGCCGGCTTCTTCCACGCCCACATCTCCTACCTGGAGCCCGGCTCCGAGCTCTGCCTCATCCTGGTCTCCACCGACAGGGAGGACTTCTTCAACATGTTGGACTGCAAGCAGCGCTTCATGGAGAGGCTGAGCAAGCGCAGCGCCTACCAGGCCATGAAGGAGGCGCTAAAGTGCCAAAGCTACTCGGTGGTGCAGGTCGGAATCCCAGAACTGCGGCACTTCCTGTACAAGTCGAAGAGCTCAGGCTTGTACACCAGGTGAGAGGTCAACGTCTGGCGGAAACTAGGGATGCACCGATCCACTTTTTCTTTTTTCCTTTTTTTTTTTTTGTTTCTGAAACCGATATCTGAGGTTTAGTATGAGCCAACACCAACCTGACACTGAAGAACTATTGATGCACCGATATGAACATTTTGGTTGAATATTGCTGTTATGGCCGATGCCCAATATTTACCAATATTATACATAATTTAGTGCTATTTCAACACCTTTGTCGTATTTAAGATTGGATCGCTGCATCTCTTGTAAAAATGCTCATTTTTATCCTCTAACTGAGATGTTGGATGTTTTTTGAGTACTTTTATGTTTTTTTTTTCTGTCCAGTCCAGAGATACCTGAGGTGTACCAGTCTGATGAGGAGCAGGAGAGGCTGATGGGACTCTACCAGGACCTTCACAGCTGTTTACACCACCCAACTAGACCGCTGCGCTCCTTCTACCGCTGCGGTGAAGCTGAGAACCTGCTGGCCATGGTGGGTGGATGTTTGTCAAAATGTAAAAATATCACAGCAGAATCTGCATTTTTGCTTTTATTAAGGAATTCTGCACTGCTTAAAGTGGAGCGCAGATTGTAGATTTAATTCATTAGCGTAAACACGCGGAGCACAGAATCCAATAAGCTGATTGTTTTTACTTCAAGCTCCATACAGTGGCAATAGAAAGTATTTTTTGGCTTAATGAAACAGCCATGATCAACACAGTTTGGGTTTTTTGACAAAAAACAGTACAAAAAAAACTCTGTTAATGTCAAACTAAAAGCTGATTTCTACAAAAAAAATATGTGTTTAAATAAAATTGTTCTTTTAAGTAAAATAAACAACTGCATAATTATTCACCTCCTTCAAGTCGGTGTCTGGATGCTGCAGTTGATGCCACTAGCCTTACTTAATTAATCGTGAGAGTTTCAGCAGTTAAAGCCTTTGCTTTTCCTACATCCCCCACAATGCTGTGTGGTTCTGGATTGGAGTTCAGTGAATACTCAATATTTAATATTCTTTCAGACACGTTTGTTTATTTCTCTCAATCAGATGTCTATCATTATATATATTGCTATTGCTTTACTATTCAGCCCTACTAGAGGCAACCAAAAATGACTTCCAAGCAAGACTTCCCAACTGCAATATTACAGATGTTAGAATGGTGATGACAATTGTTGCTGTATATTGTGCAGCTCTACATACAGTTGTTGCTACTTTAAAGGGACAATATTTAGCTAATAGCTGCAGATTTTGTTCAAGTTAAATACGAATGTTACTGTAAAACAATAATAGATGCTTTGTAAAGTACAGTTCTACTTCCTGGAGAAATATAAGTTCAGCTTCATCAGTTTGTAGTTTAATAATTGAAAATGGAAATTACATTTTAGAATGAAACCAACATCAAAAGTATTTCCAAAACTCACAAACAAGCTCGTATTAAAAATAAATAAATAAATAAATAGGTAAAAAATACAAATCAAAGGCTAAACATCAGAATTTTGAGAAACAAAAAACTCTATCTGAATCAATTCACTTCTTGGATAAAATATTTTAAACTGCTTCCCTTAACTTTTTATGTGGGAGTGCACTCTTTGAGTATTCTGTTACTGCCAGCTACTGGTGGGATTGTTTACCTTGCAGACTTTGTCTCTGGAGTTTGACGCTTTCGTTTGGTTTTAGTTGGCTAGATGAATCCTGCAGCCTGCAATCCCACAGCAGGAGCATTTATAAAGTATGATATCTTCAGTGTTTTAGTTGTGTAATGAGAACTCGCTGAAACCAGTCCAAGCTGTTTCTGTTATTTCAAATCCGAGAAGATGTCTTGTAGTTTTACCATCTCGTTTCCTAAAAAATGTACATTAAAAAAAAAAAAAAAAAGAAAATCTGTAGTAGTGGAGCTGAAGTGAATGTTACATCCTGCTGCTCTCTCATGCCATCTTTCCTGCATTTTTGTTGTTTTTTCTGGCCTGCAGGTGACGAGCGGCTTCGAGCTCTACCTCTGCTTCAGTCCGCTGGCGACTAAGGTCCTGGCTTATTCTGCCGTAAACAAGCTTCTAAAGTGGATCCGGAGGGAGGAGGATCGTCTCTTCATCCTGAGTCCTCTCACATACTGAGCCCTCGCTGCCCGAGCTAAACCGAACCTCCTGAGATCGTAGACATCTCTGTCGCCACCTACTGGCATGGAGCCAGCAGACAATAAAACCACAATCATCTCACCGTAGACAAGTTGATTGTCACAGCTATGCATTTCAAGATTCTGGGACTCCCCTATTTAATTCCTTTAATTGTTCTTTTACAGGCTTTGCTATAGAAGTTGAATTAAAGCAGTGTTTTACCTGTGAAGATTTTAAATAGTTTTATTTTGAATGAGGAGAGGCTGCTGCAGCTTTTTGCCTCGCTTGAGATAGAAATGATTCGTTGTGAACGTTCTTAATAATAAAGACTCATTTCACTGTAACGGAGCAGTCATGCTTCTAAAAGCACAACAGTTTTTTAAAAGCTGTGATTTAATTTCTTAGAAACTTAAAGTAAACAACAAAAACAGGCTTTGCGAACGTGGCGCTAACAAGCTGCAGCAGCACCTTTTACTGTCTTTGAAGATCCATTGGCAAAGCCTGTTGGCCACATTCCTGTTGAGCCCCGTCGATTCCTGGAAACGCTGCCGTTTCCCGTCTATGCACTCCTGTCTTCTAAAGAAACACTCCATGTAAGAGACTGGAAGCTGTTCACTGTGTTTTCAAGCTTCTCTATGCTTTTCTCGATGTAAACCGTTCCTGTTCCAGTGTTCAAACGCTAATGTGCCGTTTCATTCCTCTCACCTGAGAAATCACCTTTTAATGCATGTGCCACGCCACGAGAGTCTTCTGTGTTTCACTACATCTTGTTTTTTGTTTTTTTTTTTTGTCACTAAGCACGTCTTAACTAATTAGTTTTGCGCAAAAGCTGATAATTTATTGAAGCTGCATTCTCAGAACAACTGTCTGTTAATAAATAAAAGACCAATCCAAGCTTTCGTCATCCTTGAATCCCACCTCGATGCAAACGTGTACAAAACACAACGCTATGTTTACTGTTGCCTTAAGCGGTAGGTGAACTGTACACACATAAAGCACGATGAAAACAAGAGACCCAGACTCCAAAACATGACTTTAGACTGGAGGAGACAGGTTAGCGTAGAGAAAGTGTATTAGTTGTAGTTTTCACGTAAAGATTGGATTAAAATGGGTAAGGCAGGACTGGAAGGGAGTGACAAATTCACCTTTTGCTAATTAAGACTAACAATACATAGGCATCTCAATTAAAATAACTCTAAAAGATGCGTACAATTCAAATTGTGAGGCTTAAATAGGTTGAACAACATATGCATTTTAAGTATTTGATATTTTTACTAGTATTGTTTGCCACAGATGAAAACCCTAAATTCAGTTTAAAAGTAAAAAAAGCGACTTATTTTTAGACTAGTAGAATACTATTAACACAAATATTACGTCATCATGGGGACGCACAGTCATGGGGAAGACAGCTGAGTTGATGGCATCCAAGCATGTTAGTGGAAAGTTTAGTGGAAGGAAAAAGTGTGGATAAGGGGGAAATGTGGATAAACAGCATATATTGCATCCTTGAGTGGATTGGGAAGCAAATCCTATTTTGAGAGTTTAGTGGGGGTACATCAGAGGTTTGGGATCTACTGGTTACAGTGGGTTAAGCCATTCCAAAACCAGAGACAACCTTGAATGCATTTCACCAGGACTAATATGTCCAAAGTCTCTTTTCACATAAAAACATATGATCAGCACTTTAATAGGAAAATAAATAATCAAGGTACCAGGAGTGGAGAGTCGAAATTTAATAAATGTTAATGCACTACATGCTTTTTTCCTGGTGAGCTTCATCAAGGTTTCTGATTTCATTTTACTCCAGAGCTTGCCATATTGTCAAACGCAATGATGTGGGTCTATTAATCCATGTCATGTCTTTTAAAAACTTTTGTAATTTGCCTTAAACTTGTGTGTATAGTTTAATTTGTTTTACTTTTGGATTACCAGGTTGTTGCGTGTTGCAGATTTTATACCCAGGTCCCTCGTGCAAATGATATATGCATCTCAAAGGGATTAGATAAAGGAAATTATATATATATATATATATATATATAGGCTGTTTACAGTCGTGCTGGATTAATGTCATAATTCAAGCAACGAGCGGGTACTGAGTGCACATACACTGTACAGGTCATTAACTGAAAATGCCTGTAACATTGTCAACACATTAACAAATACATGTCATTTAACACAGTGGCCCCCTTTCCCTCCCACCCCGTGGCGGCGCCCCTGGATCTCGCGGAAGGAGGATAAATCCAGGTTCGGATCCGCAGTCGGTGTCAGTCCGGGGGGGACAGAGAGGAGGGGCTGGAGTGCGAGCCGGAGAAACGGATTGAGGAGCTTTCCGTCGACACCAGGAGTTCACGCGTGAAGGCTTGCTGGGTTTGAGGTTTTTGACGTGAGAAGCGACAACCCACGCGCGCGGTCATTTTCCTCCCGACCGGATGAGATGAGAAGCCCGCGCGCGCTCTCAGCCAGGCAGGGAGGACACGGACCGACCCGCGCAGGTAGGCTTCCAGCTCGAGTTTATAAGAAAGAAATAAACGAAGCTAATTCATAATGTCAAACATATTCGTGTTGTACAACAAATTAATAACAAAGTAAGAAATTAAAACTCTTTAATTTGCTGTAAAAACGACTTACTGAGATGAACAGCATTGTTCGGCTCTGTGTTTCCTACTTATTCTTCTCTTTGTATCAATTCAATAGCTATTGAGTGGGTTGAGTGGGATTAGCAGCAGCAACATACCTCACACATCACTGACTCAATAAATCCCCAGAATAAGGTGTTGCCCTGGTCTAGGATTTTAGGTTGGCTCAGATGTTTGCATCCTGTCTGTGGACTGCAGCCAGGATCCTTTGGCGAGGCTCAAGTCTGCTTAAGGTAGACTGCTGGATTAAGAATCAGTGGCCACCACGAGAATAAGAACATTTAGTTTAAAGCCCGGTTTAATTTGTAACAGTTTGCAACATGTCATGGTAATCCTGAGGGAAAACACTAGTGTCTGTCTGGTGTGCATTTAGAAGTAAAAAAAAACAAACAAAAAGTGAAAATTGATACCAATGTTATTAAAAACAATGTTGGGGGGAACAAAATATTTTCCAAATTTTTATCTAATTGTTCTTTCCAGATAGGTGTAGATCTCTTTCAGGCTGAGCTCAGCAGAAAGTTGGAAAACAGTTCATGAATCATAACTTTCTTACACCTTATTTATCTCAAGAAAACCGAATACTGAAGTTCATTCTGTAGAAAGACATTTTTTCTCACAGGCCCTTGAAATCACACTAAACCTTTCCCGTTTTAGAATAACCAGTCCTTAAGTTTTTTTTATTACGTTTTGGTTTTTTTTGTTTTGTTTTTTTCCAACTCAGAAGTTTATTTACACTAAAGTCATTGTGCCTTTAGGCAATGTTGGAAAGCTCAGATGAGGATGACTCAGCTTCTGATAGGTTCATTAGCAACATTCAAGGAAAACGAAGGACGACCTGCTTCATTGTGACAATATAAAGAAGAGAAATACTGATCTAGTTCAACCTTAGGCACAATTTCCATATGCCTGAATGTTATTCCATTATTCTAATAGCGACAAAGCTGTTAGTCTAAGAGATTACAGTGAACAACAATGCAGCTGTTTGGCTGGCATAATGTCCCATTTGGAGCTGGGATTTACAGAACCGCAAGTGGCCGTTTGGACTTTCCATAATGGCTCTTAATAACTGTAGCTAATAGTGAGAAAGGAACAATTAATGTTTTTAAATGTAAATTCAATAACAAGTGCGGGTCTTTAGCTGTTTCTCTGTATTTTAAAGGAACAATTACACTAAATTTCCACCACACAGTGACAATAAAAGTACCAGTGATGTTTTTCGAATGTATTTTTTCCACATAAATTTCATCAAATGTTAATATCAAATAGGAGAAATATATCCTTTTTTATTTGCCAAACTTTTAACTCTTTATTTTATAACCTAGAAATAGAAATAAAATGTCTGTTCTTTAAAAATGACACCACATTTTCTGCAGTAGATATGCAACCAAAATTATGTTGTCATTTTTCAAAAGGTCATGTAACATTTGTGGCTCTAAACCAGTTTTATTCAGCTTTAGCGAGGGGTAAAAGTGGCACTTTCTCGAGGTCGTAGACTCCTGATTTGGAGTGGGTAGCTTGCTGTCCGGAGAACACCATCCCTACAGTGAAGCACGGTGGTGGCAGCATCATGTTGCGGGCCTGTTTTGCTTTAAGAGAGATTAGTGCACATCTATATGGGAATGTCGAGGCAACATCTCAAGACATTAATCATGAAGGCAAAGCTGCGGGACAAACGGGTCTTCCAAATGGACCATAACCCTCAGAACTCGATCCAATTAGTTCTAAAATGGCTTAATGAAGACAAATCATGATAAAACTTTAGTTTCAGCGCCAGAGGTGATTTGTGTGATTGACGCGGTTTACAGACCCGACTCGGTTACACCAGTTCTTTTCAGAGGAATGGGCCAACATCCCAGCAAACCATGTGATGACCTTGTGCAAGGAGACCCCAAACATCTGACCCAAGTTATACAGTTGAAAGACAATTGTAGCAAATAGTAAAAGGAATGTGAATAAACCTTTCAGTTTGATGATAGTTAAACAAAAAATAAGTTTTATTAACTTGAAGATCAGCTTTTAAAAATAAGTTTTGTGTTCTTAATAGTCAGAAATGTGTCTTTTTTATAAAGTTTATTTGAATAGCTGACTTAGCCTGTAATACAAACAATTATTAATAATACTAGTGACGCCTAATTTTAGATATTTTCAACAAAAGAACTTTGTGTCTTGAATTTCTGTGTTAATCTTGAATTGATTTATAGAATAGGCCTGTCACTATGACTCATTTTGCTGGATGACAAATTGTCCCAGACGTTATTGTGATAAAGGATAACATTGGTGTTTTGAGAGATCAACAAACTTTCAAATATAATGAACATTTAACACTGGAACTTGAATACATTTTAAATATCCAAAGTAAATAGTCAAGACAACAGAAATGACAAATAAAATGAATTATGAGGCCTCTGAAAACAAAGCTGTCCTCAAAAAAAGGTCTAGTTGAGACCAAAGCACCAGACTGAAGATTTTTGTCATTCAGTTTTCAGTAGAAAGAGAGAAAAGAGAAAAAACAATAAATCATGCTAATGGAAATGATTGAGTTTGTTTTTATTTATCATGTGATTAATTGATTTATTGCTTGTTGCGACAGGCCTTTTGTAGAATTAATCGACAGGCAGGCTCTGTAATAATCAGGAACTTAATTTCTGCCTGTGAATCAGTGAGTCCTCTGGGTACGGTGGGAATGTGACACGGTTTCAATCACAACTCATCTCTGCTTCGAGCGCCATTTATCAGGAGAAGCTGCGGAATATCGCGGTGGACGGTTCGTTCTCGATCCACGGCTCACGTCGTTGAGACAGAGTCATTTGAGCGAGGGAATATAACGGTCTATAAAAAAAAACAGTCTGCGGAGCCTTGCTGTAAATAGCACAATGAGCTGAAACCGGTTTGCTTCCATTTTCCCCTCTTTATTCACTGTGAGAAAGAAAGAAAGTCAATCAGTGCCATTACCATGTGCACCCATGTCCTCACACTTTAACCTCAGGTTCACATGGAGATGAAAACGTTAAAATGTAACACAACATAAGTGGCATCCTATGAATTATTAATGCAAGGATGTTCTTGTTCTGCAAAATGTTCCGTCCGGCTGCTTAGTAGAGAACGAGTAAAATCTCCTTTTTCTGGTCTGACTAAAGTTTGTTTACTTCTAAACAAAACGCTCCGAGCTGATTACCTTCAGTGACACGAGCGGAAAAGTACTTTCTTCACCACCTGGGAGTTTTCAGGAGGTACATTTCGTCTCCTTGTCGTGAGCTCACACACATCTTTCCCCTCCGGGAGGCACGTAGAGGTTGTGACAGGAATGCAAACTAGAGAGGCTGAGGTTCTTGAATGCAACTCTACTGTAATGTGTCGAGTTAATGATCCACGTGAGGACGTCTGTGCAGAATGAAGGGAAGGGTCGTGGTTGGTTGTTGTGCAGAGATGGGTCAAAGAGAGCCAACGGAAACATTTGGTGGATTCGAGTTCAGCAGCGGTGATTAACCTGTTCTCTGCTCTCTTGCATAAAGTGACTAATTTAGAGAATTTCCAGATTTGGACTGACAGAAATAGACACGGGAAAACACAAAGCAGTGCAGAATTACAAAACAAGGACCTGTTGAGTGTGGTCAATATTTTGCAGAAACATCTGTTACTACAGTTGTAGTTGCATTCATTTATTTTTTATTTGCTTATGTTTTTAAGAATTTTGCACATTTACAAATTGAAATTCTTATTTTCAAAACAAAATCAGTCAAACTGAACACACTGCAAAAACACAAAATCTTACCAAGTATTTTTTCCCCTTATTTTCTAGTGCAAATATCTAAGTACACTTGAAATAAGACAAAAATACCTTACAAGTTAGGGGAGCTAAAAAATAGGGATTTTAAAAAGCTTCTATTTCCACTGGCAGATTATTTGACTTATAATAAGACATTTTCCCTGTTATAAGAGAAAAAATCTGCTTGAAAACATGCATCATCTTTCTTCCACTTATCATTTATGCACTCCTTCATGCTGGACTGTCGTATAAAATTCCAGGAGCATGCTTTAAAGTTTGTCGTAATCTGTCAAAATGTGGAATTTCCAAAGGGGTATGGATACTTTTGCAAAGCAATCATAGATTAGTGTTTGCAGAATGTCACAATAGAAACAGATTTAGTCGTGTTTGGCGAAGCGCCCTGTTGGATTACATAAATATTTCTTCTGAGTGTTTGAGGTGATTCACAGGAAATTCTTCCCTTTATGACTACAGATGCTTTTATCATCAGTCTCCACCAGAGTGATGATGCTAATGGCCCCATTTGTAATGTAATGAAGAAATGAATATGAATAATATGATCATAAGTTCTAGGACTATAACTTTTATCTTCGCAGACAAGAACAGCGATTAAGCTTCTGTGTATCTTGCAGGATGGTCAGCAATGTCAACTGGGAATAAACTGCAGATGAACAGAGGAGAAAAACAATTCTTTCCAAATGCAAACCAAAAAAACAACAACCACCAAGCAATTGTTCTTGTTCTTGCCACCTTGAGTACAGGCCAGTGCATCATGTGCAATTACAAAGAAATTTGATTGTTTACTCGAGGCAGAAAAACTGGCCATGCTTTACAACAACTCCAGTTCAGAACTCTAAGGAAGTCCTCATAGGGACCCCCCACTGCTGCTTTTGTTGGTATAGTAGCCACGCCCACTTCAAATTTCTGATCAATCTTAAAAAAACTGTGGAACACCTGACACCTGCCAGATGATGTGTAAAAAATAAGCTGAATTACTAAACCAGGGCTACAGGAACAGAATTATGTCATATTTCCTAAATTAAACTGATGCCTTTAACAATTGAACCACATTTTTTTCCTTCTTCTCCTTTTAGGTGTCATTAGCTGGTGCTAAGGATGTTTTTGTTATATCACCAGGCGTGGAGGTAGTCCTACATCATCCGTGTATTATTCCCCCTCCGAACCTGGGAGTGGCGATGGTCCACTGGACCACAGTGTGGGGGACATGCATCCGGCTCCAGACTCTGCTGGCCTTCGCCTTGGCCAACTGTCCCTCACAGACCCCCAGCCCGGTCAACTTCTCTGTCGTTTACACCATGCCCTTCTTTCAGGCACAGGGACCCATTCAGAACATAGTGAACAACTCAGTTTACCAGGAAGTCTATGTGGCCTCACAGAATGTCATCGAAGCCGTCAACAGGAGTCTGGAAAAGGCCTGGGAGCTCCGCACTGGGCCGGTTGGAAGCCCAGAGTGTCGCATATGCAACTTATGCGATATCGATAAGGATTACAACTTTCTGGAGGACACGGACAATCAAGTGTTGATGCTGGACACTCCTTTTATGTATTTATATTCCTGTGGAAGCTCTCAGTATGGTGTTTGCTATTTTCACGAGCTGAACTCAAATGGAGAACTACCTTCTCGCTCTAAGTGTTTGTTCAGGAAGAGTGCAAACTCTGCTGCTTATTGTCCAGACTGCGTGGCGAGCCCTTTGGGTACCAAAATGTCAATGGTGGAGGAGGGTCAGGCAGTCTACTTTTTTGTTGCTGCCTCCGTCAATGATAGTGTTACCCAACGTTATGGAAGGAAGTCGATATCAGTCCGCAGACCACTGGCCACAGAGGATGGTTTCTATAGTGATGTGCGAGGCCTTACTGTCCTGCCCACCCTTCGAAGGACTTACCACATTGACTATGTCTACAGCTTCTTCACTCAGGAGTTTGTCTACTTCCTCTCGGTCCAAAGAGAGAGCCCAGATCAGGAGTCATCTCCATTTCAGACTCGTCTGGGACGTCTGCCACGGAGCGAGTGGGAGGTGAAGAGGTATCGCGAACTGATCCTGGAGTGTCGCTTTGAGCCTAAGCGCAGGAGGAGGAACGTTCGCGAGCCATACAAGGACGTCGTGTACAACGTGGTCCAGGCGGCCTACTTCGGCAAGGCCGGCAGGGAGCTGGCGGAGGAACTGGGGGCGGAGGAGGAGGACGATATCCTCTATGGGGTGTTTGCTGTGACTGATGACAATGGGGTCACGGAGAACGACTCGGCTCTGTGCGCCTTTCCTATGGACAGTGTGAACAAGGCGATCGTTGACGGCGTTGATGATTGCTGTCAGTCTGGACCAGAGCAACTCTCCAGAGGGCTTTGCCACTTCCAGCCATGTGAAAGCTGTCCACACGAGGTGAGTCTATCGGTTCACAACAACAACAGAACAAATCCACCTCATTGACGTGATACTTGATGGAACGGAAAGGTCCACAGTTCTATTTATGGACAGCAGAGATGGTAGCTTGACTTAGACTTTTTGTCAGGAACTCAGGTCTCATGAACAACCTTTAACTTAGGCAATTAGGGGAAATTCAACTTTCTCTCTTAATCACTCGTTACATTGTAATTGGTGAAGTGCCTTGGGATATTTTTGCTATTTAGACTTGATAAGAAAATATAAATGCAGATTTAGAAATTTCTTTTATATAATTTGGCAAATTGGAATATCTAGAAATATTCTTGTTTTGTGCACTTTACAGTGAAGGAGTGGGGAATTTTTAAATTAGGACTAAGGTGTTCATGAAACTATTTCAAAGATGATTGTGGTTCTTCAAAATAAAAGGACTTGCAGTTTGACTGATTTTGAAATTCAGCATTAACTGTTGTTTATACCTTTCATACAATTTTTCTTTTCACATAAGGGCAAAAAAATCTGATAGGGAAGATTTATCTATTCATTTTCTATACCTAACTATTCTTGCATTGTTGTTGTGTGTGCATGTGTGTTTGTGGTCATTGTTCAAAAAGCCGGTCACACCCTGAGGAGGTAGGCAGTTTTTTCACATGACGACAAGGAAAACAGGAAATGTAATTGTATGTGTAATTTGGAGCGCTTCATGACAGATTATGAAAAAGATAACGTTTAAATGTTATTACATAAAATTAGGCAGATTTGAACTTAATTTGTATTCATAACTCAGACACTAAATTGCATGCATATATGTGATGCAATGTTTGCCTCATTTACTAGAATTGATTTGGGACTCATGACTGTTTTATTACGTAAAGACAGAGTCTGGTCGACGGTGGAGTATGTGTGTGTGTGTGTGTGTGGTGTGTGTGTGTGTGACTAATCTGAATTGTGCTGGAAAGAAAGAACATGATAAGATGAGAAAGAGATCATATAACTGATAAGATTGTATTTATAGGAATATATATTTCCTTAATTACTGTTCAGGTACAGTAGCTTGATAAAGAATTTCACCGCACGTGAAATTTTAAAGTATCTTTGGCCTGTTTTAATAGCTTTTGACTGGTTGAAATGAGTGGAGCAACAAAAAATTTTGATATATGATTATTTTAGCCAAAAAAGTATTTCTGTCTGAAAAAAACTAACATAATTAGCTCCTTACCTGTTAAGGTAGGTGCAGCATAGCTATAGAAAAATCATCTTAATGTGCCTCATGAAAGAAAACAAAGCAAATAAAAACAATAGCAAATTCCTTTCAAGCACCACGTTTGAGAAAAGTCTATAAAACAAATTGTTTAAGATCAAATCCAGAAACAATTAAGATGGAAAAGTTGGTCATTTTAATCCAGGGTGACATAATTTGCATTTGTGAAGAAGTGTAGAAACAAGATGTCACACCATTATGTTACTACGGTAGCCCAAGTGGGACATAGAAAACACCATTTCTAGGCATTATGGACTCATGATATTTGGTGGTACTATTGTGATAACGATGAAAATGGTGATAAAGTAGGTAACATCATTCATAGTACCACAAACACAAAATATTCCTATAACTGGGTTCCTCGGGATGCCAGTTACATAAAAAAGTGTGATTAGTGTCACTAAACTGAACACAGTAACTGCATTTAATCAAATTTTCTAGTTTAATGATACTTATTGATGCTCTTGTGAGACAAAAGACAGAGAAAATAGTAAAAATAACATTTCTGAAAAGGCTGTCAGTTTTTTTTTTTTAATTTTCACATCATTACTTGGACAAACTCTTTTCATCATAATACATTTTTCATAACTGAAAAAATTTATAGTGAAGTTGTCTGTCTGTCTGTCTTATCTATTTTATTTATCTCTAGTTTTCTAGAGCGCAGGAGAAGAGCTGGGCTGCGGATTTCTTTTCGGTGAAAATAAATGACACGAAAAATTTCTTAGGAAAAAAGTCTCACTGCCTGTACAGTCTTATTATTATTATTATTGTTTTATGAAACAGTTGAGCGACGTTCAGAAAATTGCATGTTTTTTTAGGATATTATCCTCTCACAGCATATGGTGTGTTAATTCTCCAGGGGGAAAGCTTACAAAAAGGCTGCTTATTTTCCCAATTCTCATGCATATTTCCCATAGCATACATGCTTTCTCTGCTTTGGCACCAGTGCTACCAGTAGGGAGAAGGACTGGCAACGTGGGGATTGTGGTGAGACAAGCTTTTCCATGAAGTCCAAGTTGTCATATTTATTATGATGACAGGAATGCTATCAAAGAACCAGAAAAAACACCAACAGCAGAATTAAACTAGCATAAACACTAGAAATATAGTCAATGCTCATCTAAAGAGCGATGCATTGTAATTTAATCTGTTGTAGAGTGTTTCTGACACATGTTGTGATCCATTCTTCCTAACTTTTTAAGCACATGCTTTAAGATATGTGTTATCAGCAATGGCGACAAGGACTGGACAGAAACACAAGATGTTCTCCTGATGTGAGAACATCCATCTCTGAAGTCTCTCTATTGTGTTCTTTGCATGCCAGTGTTCCCACAGCAACCAGTGTATATAGAGGAAACAAACAAACCATTTCCCAAAAGAAACCCACGTACTCCCATGACTCCACTGATCAATCAATAAGGTAGTCAGAATACTGGAATGTAATTCTTCATGGAGATTACTAAAACCAAAGTTCATACCATTTATAATCATTAACTTTGACCTTCTTTTGTAATAAACAAATATGTGTTTCTTTAATGAGCTGCTTTTAGTCAAGCTTAGATCTAACTGCTCTGTTGCTATCTGCAAGGCGATCTCCCTGTCGCCGAAGCATCATCTGATCGTCCATCACGGCTTCTTACTAAATCACATTATCACCTCGCGCATCTGGTGCGCCGGGTCTTTTTCTCATGGTCGTCGTGGTGACGAGCACACCAGTCAGCTTCTGAAGATCAAATCTTGAAGGTGGACAGTGCATCATTTTTATAACGCTGGCTTTAACCTGACATGCCCTATCATCAGGCTTGTATTGTTTTCGTCAAGCTAACATAAAAATTATTGCTGATTTGTCGTTGAATTGCCTATAAACAGTTGCCTGTAAGTATTAACAGGCAGTCTTTAGGAGCAGATGGGTTTGTTTATCTAGCTGTTGAATGATGTTTGGTAATATCTGACCCCGAAAGCAGCAACTCCAGTAAAAACAGACTTGTTCTTGTTTCAGTAGCGGGGTTGACAGTTGAACTTCAAACACTTCAACAGTTTTTGAAGTTTGTCAGCATTTCAATGTTAGAACTTAAAGACTGGCTCCTCTCTACTTCTGGTCACTGTTTCCTCTCTGTTTGCTCCCCCTGCTGGTGGCGTCAGAGCATGGAGAACAACGCCACGTGCAACGACCATCCCACCATGGTGTCAAAGCCGTACTACAGAGTGGACCTCTTCAACAGGAAGATGACCAACGTCCTGCTCACCTCTCTCCTGGTGACGACCATAGAGAACAAAACCGTCGCTCACATTGGCACCTCAACTGGACGTCTGCTTCAGGTATGTCGCATTGTTGCAAAAAATAATTGCAAGGGGGTGTTGGGTCACAGTATATTCACCTCATGAGATGGTGGAATACATTGTGAAATCATAAGAACAACAAGAGATGAGATTTTAGAACTAGATTCAGAAAAATCAAGCTAGGATTTTTTTTTCCACAAATAGAGTAAAGGCGTCACAAATTGTCTTTAAAAGAGTCTGTAATTATTTGTTTAGAATAATCCAGTCCACAATTGACTAGAGATGCACCGATTGACATTAATATCACTATCAGTCCAGATATTGAATAAAAATCTAGATTGGGTTTCAGTGACAATGTGTCTGATTGATAAGGGCAGATCTATTCAGTCTAATTCTTTGAGTGATGTCATGCTTTTTTAAAAAAAAATTTTATTTTACATTATATTTAAAATTGCTAATTGCACAGTCTGAATTATTTGTTTGGTTTGTTGGTTTATTTTTTAAATATGTTTGGCCAAGAGAGTTAACCTATTATTTTTGTCAGTTTCTTTATTATTTCCTTCCTAATTGCACTGAGTGAACAAATTAAAGTTATGTTTTTTTTTTTTACATTTTTTCCCAAGCTTGTAAAGCTGTCAGTTTATTAAAGTGTGCTGTGCTGGTGCAGTTATCAAGTAAATGTGTAATTCAGTACATTTATGTTTTTGTTTTAAGACAATGAAACATCTTAAGTCAATCCGGGGCCATTATTTTGTATTGGATCGCATCAATACAAAACAATGTATTGGCCAATGTATTCGATACCGGTTTTGTATCGGTTTTGTAATCCGATACAAAACCTCAGATATCAGCATCGGTATCGAAAGTAGAAAAAAAGTGGATTGGTGCATCCCTATGATTAATTAGACCTTTTGTTGTGCTTTTTATCTTTAGCTAATGGGAAAAAAAAACACATTTAAAAAACTTGGTTCTTGTGTCTTCGCAAGTAGAATAAAATTCCATAAATCTTAAACAGTGTTTAAAACAAGTTTAGTGCAGCATTAGAAGTAGTGATTATATATGTGTGTGTGTATATATATATATATATATATATATATATATATATATATATATATATATATATATATATATATTTTTTTTTTTATTAATTAATTTATTTTTATTTCTTAGCACATGCTATTATATGTCTGTGTTTGCAGCTTGTGTTGACAAGATCCAGCCCGGACATCTTTGCCAACTACTCCTTGGTGGAGAACCAGAGGGTGTCTTCTATTGCTGCTGTTTACTCCTCGGAGTATCTGCTGTTTGTAGTCGGAGACAAGGTATGGTAAAACGGCCTGTTTCTCTGGCCAAATATTGTAATTAGTTTATATTACTGTCCCTTTTTTAGTTGAGCTCTCAGGTAGAAGGAGTAAAACTTTTCTCCAGCAGTTTAAAGACATTCCTGTAAGGTTTGATTACAGTCCATAACTGAATATTTTGACAAAACAGAGTCTGTGTAGGTGGATGTTAGATACTGGATCAGTTACTATGTTTGTCAAACTTAGCACTGTTAACAACAGAAAAGCTTTGTTACAATATTAAAGGAATCATGAAAACATGTTGGTCTTTTTCAAGGCTTTTCTACCAAAACTATGCAAAGGAATGCCGGTTTACCATTTAACAGCTTCCTTTTAAAAAACTATTTTGTTGACATTTAATTTTTTCTTCCTCTTATTGTCAATGACTAAGTAATGCATTTGAGTTTAACTAAAGTAGTTAAACATTTAAATTGAACTAGTTCAGTTAAATTCAAATGTGTTTAAAACAGAATGTTTCACACATATACTAATCAGAACAATTCTTGGGGATCATGGTTGCAAAATTATTTCAATCTGATTACAAGCTGACAAAAACATGCAACTGCGTCCTTACTCATTATTATAAGTTGTAGTAGTGTTTTTTATAATTAAATGACTTTTGAAATGTTTCCCTTACTGCACAGTATTTTTGTTCTTTATTCAGCTTTTTTGTATTTACTTCTGTCTTTGTGTGAGTCTATTTGCTGTGTTTCTATTCTATTGTATTCTATTCTATTATTTTAAGACAAGGTAAAATAGAAAAGGTCTGTTTGGAATGAACTGTTGCAGAATGAAGCGGTCTTTGAATGAGTCGACTGATTTCACTGTTCAGATGATTCAGGTGCCCCAGAGGGGGCCCGGCTGCCAGCACTTCATGACCTGCGTCACGTGCCTGACGGCCCCGAAGTTCATGGGCTGCGGTTGGTGCTCTGGCGTGTGTTCGTGGAAGAGCGAGTGCCACAGCCGCTGGAGGAACGAATCCTGTCCGCCCGGGATCAGCGGGGTGAGGTTTGCAGTGTGATCCAAGATGCAGATATCTTTTTTAACAAGGTGTTGACTTTGTATATTGGGGTCGTTAATTTCTCCTTCTACTTATGCAGTTTTATCCAAGGACTGCTCCCCCTGATGGACAAACAGAGTTGACGGTGTGCGGATGGGAGTTTCAGTCGCCGCTTCGACCCGCTATCACCTCCAAGACCCACCAGGTCCGACTGGGACAGACCGCCTGCACTGTGATTCCTCTCAAAAGCAACAACACGCAGTGAGTGAGCCTGAAGGGTTAACTGAAACATTAAAACATTAAACTGAAATTTTCTCTAGACAGAAAAAAAGAAACCTTTGTAGGTTCTCGTAGGGTTGCCAGCTCTTATCTCTCCTCTCACTTTTACTCTTACTCAGACAAATCTCATTTCTTCATTCCCTACTAATTTAAATTAGGACAATGCATGTTAATGTCACACCTAAAGAGAAACTTGGCAGATTGTGAGAAAATGGAGCAATTGTGCCAATCACCACTGTGAAAGGACGGTCATTAAAGAGACAGGGGAAACATGTCTGCTAGTGTGAAGAGCTCTGAAGCAGCAACATGAAGAAGTAAAACTAATTTAGGCATCAATGAGTGAATATGACAAAAATAAATGATTGGAAGCTGTTGAAGAATTACAATTTATGAACTACAAAGGTTTTCAGAGGACATTTTGAATTCAGTAGGTACACAATTCAAATGATTGTACCTCTAGGAAATTTTATAAGTTTCATTAACTTTACAAAACTTTACAAAAACCATCCTTCACTCCATAGCTAGATTCCTAACATGTCTGCCCCTTCTTCCTAAAAGTTACACCTGTAATCCGATTCCCACTCCACTTGTTATTGTAGAAACAAAACAGTTTTGTGTTTTCCTGTTCAAAACCAGTACAAAGGACCGACACTACAAGGACACTGTACACTACTTTCGACATGTTATTGCCCTTGACTATGCTTGTAGGGTTACCTAGAAAATCAACATGGCAGCTTACAATTTTATTTTTTAATCTTGACCATTATCATAGTTTATTTTGTTAATTTGCCACGCCCCAAAATTCTGTGAAATTATATTGTACTCACAAAAAATGTAATGTTTCTATGTAAAGAGAAACTTTACCCATTTTCTTTTTAAAACAAGAAATTGTTGCTAAAATCAGATGCAAGTTGTTTGCTGATGACTCACTGATGTTTGTCTGTTGTTTGCTTCTGTCAGTTTAGTATGTAAGATTCGCTCTGGGACCTCAGAGCTGTTCAAGCCGGTCAACATTACAGTGGACGTGCATGAGGGCAGGGTGGAGGGCCGCTACTCTATTGATGGCAGGGCTGAAGTACCAGGGTTCACGTTTGTGGTAACTACACTCATCCTTCTGGAAAATTACATGCTCATAGTGACTAAAATGTAAACAACATTGTTTTAAGTAACTTTTTAACCAAAACAGAGAGTCACTTTTCCTGCAGGTTCCAAACATCACAGAAATCCAGCCCAACTATGGACCGCGAGTCGGAGGGACACTCATCACGATCACTGGGTTCCACTTAGATGCTGGAAAAAACAGAAGAGTCACTCTGAATGAAGTACCCTGCCATATGAGAAGGTGAATAATGAATTTTGATATTTTTAAATGTTAAAAAACATTGAGATAAGTTGGTTCCAGAGGCTTAAGATTATGTTTGTCCCCACCGGGTCCAAAACCAAACAGGCCTCTACCATCTTAATTCCAGTGACAAGAAGCACACTGGTGTGTCCAAATGATTTCTTAATGACCTTCAAACCAATTTCATGGAACGAGTTACTGGGAATTTCAATAACTCTTTATGGCTTCACTTGCTATTCATCCAGATTATTTGGTCCCAGAGGCTAAAGCTAACAGCTAATCTGAGAAAACCGACTTCTAGCATCTTAAAACAACTCCAGCGCCAAAAGCTGAACACTGATTTGTTGAAACGATATTAGCTGCTTATAACCTTCAGACAGAGGCTCATTTATGAATTTCTGGATTATCCCTTTAAGGCCTTGAATTGTTGGATGATTAAAAGACATGATATTTGCTCATACATTTTTATTGCTGTGACCTAACAGACAAACTTGTTCAAACGTGCAGTTAGGAATCTGATGACTGAGGCAGAGGAATAAATAAACTCATTTTATCTTCACCTAATGGGAAAGCTGGAGTTAAATGTGGAGAGCATTTCAGTTTAATTCACATTTTTGTTTCTTCAGGTCCAAATCAGTAGCCAATGTTTCGTCCATCATCTGCTTGTCCCAGGCCATCTCGGAGGTGAGGGATGTCCCGCTGAGCGTTTTCATCGACAAATCTCCGGTCCACACCACAAAGGTGTTTTACTACAAGGAAACTCCGAAGATCACCGCCGTGCTGCCCGACTGCAGCTTTCACAGGTTGGCCACACAGAGACCTCAGCCGCCGCCGCCGCCGCTTGTGTCTAATTTTATCTGGAACGTAAAACGACGTCAAACCGTGGAAGATGTCGAATTTAACAGGACTTGAGAACCGAGGAATGAAAACGCAAACGTCTTTGTTCTTCTCTCTGAGCGTAGAGGTTCAAAGATCGTGATCGAAGGGGAGAACCTCGACTCGGTTTACCGCACCGTGATCCGCTTTAAGCCCAACGAGAGCCACCTCAGAGCAGTAACAACGGTACATTTTGACTGTGTTTGTTTGAAAAAGTCCTTTTGGGTTATTAATTTTTACCATGTACTGAGAGCTAAAGTAACACCACAGTGTTTTGCTCTAGGAGTGCACTGGGAAGTCCCTGCCCACTCGGATGGAGTGCGTCACTCCGGCGTTCCAGAGGGATGAGAGCGAGGAGGGCCTGCTGTCGTTTGACATGGACGGCGCCCTGGGCCTTTGGAACAAAGAGTTCTCCTATCACCCTTACGGAGAACCCATTCCTTTTGAAACAGAGGGACATGTGCTCAGTTTGTATCCTGGGTTTGACGAAGTATCCCTTCATGTAAGTGATTAGCTTATTTATAAATACTCTGAAAATATTCTATTGGAGTTAAATGCTTAGCGGCCGCTTGATTAGGTACACCTCACTAGTACTTGGTTGTGGGTTTGTATTTTTGTCCGCTGGAGGTGTCAATCAGAACACAAAGGGATAAATATCATCAGCAACAGGCTGTGGTGTTTAAATGTTTAGTTGCTGCTAAGAGTTTCACCAAAACAGCATCTTCCACTCCAATTCACCATCTTTCTGACTCGGCCATGTGAAAAGATGGCAGCTGAAATTGAGACTCATTGGACCAGGCGACATTTTTCTAATCAGTTATTGTCCAATTTTTGCAAGGAAAATCATACCTTTCCTCACAGCCTTCAGTTCTTTGTTACCTTTGCCCTCCTATGCAATTCTGCTGGATCCTAATCCCATTAAACTGCTGTGTCGGGGATTTCTCCCATTGAAGAGATCCAGTTTAAATGCAATATTGTCTCATTTTAACCATGACGGATATTTTCTCCCCTCTAAATGCAATATTGTCTCATTTTCAGACCATTCTCTATAATTCTGAAAGATGGTGGGGTTTCTGAAACATTCAAAGTCGCTTAAATCCTCTTTCTTCCCCATTCTAATGCCCAGTTTGACCGTCAGACTGAAGTCTTTATCATATCTAAATTCCCAGGGGCATCCGACTGCTGCCATGTGATTTGCTACTTCCCTACTCATGTTATCGAGCAGTTGAACTTGTATATCTAATGAAGTGGCCGGTGAGTATCCAATATCTTTTAAAATGTTCTTCATTGGACTTGTTGTTCTCAGCATAAGAAACTGAACTTGGTGAGCTCCTGCATGACCATCATCATGACGGTGGCCGATGTCGACTGCGATGCCAAAGTCCTGGATAATGAGATAACCTGCAGGATCCCTAAAAACATCACCATTCCCAGCGAGGGACTTCCAGTGAAGGTTGGTCAGGTTGTGTGTTTATGAAAAAGTTGCCCTCCAGGATCATGTGGTGAAGGCGATCTGTTCAGGCACTTATTGAACACTCTGTTAGTTGACCTTTGACTCAGATTTAAGCATGACAGAGGGAACTAGAGGATAGTGGCTGATGAAATATTTAGCTGGATTTTTTAGTCATACAATAGATTTTGTTGAAGTTCAGAGCTAGTCAGACTGTCGCCTAAAGGTTCCAGCTGGAACCTTTGGATTCGCATGTTTCTAGTACGCCCGTAAATCTATTGCACGTCTGCAAGCAAAAGCTGTATGTGAAAAAGCTGCTCCCCTTGGCCCACTAGGAGTTAATTTGTGCTTCAAAAAACTGTGTGCTGGAGAAGACTATTGTCACTTGCAATTTGTGCAAAAAGGACCTGACCTACCAGCAAACATATTCAACCCTAAAATAGCATCTCAGTGCTAAACACGTTGCAGCAGCACAGACGCTAATGTCAGCATCCACATTTCTAAAGAAGTTCCATGAATGATCAGGATAGATGAATAGATGAATTGGTATCATACCACTTTGCACCAATATGATGGTTGAATAATCTAAATAACATTTAAAAACAATGAATGTCTTTGTTATGAAGCTCACGTCTGTTTATTCAATAATTCAGCAGCAAAAGGAGTTTTAGAACTGAAAATGTTGCTCATTTTGTCAATAGAGGTAGTTTTCGATTAAGTGCGATTAATTAATTATAGACCCTGCAATTAACGCAATAAAAAATGTTAATCAAGTGCTGCCAGAGTTTTATTGATTTAGGTGTACATTATATCTCAGTAGAGAATTTACCCAAGTGTTTTACACTAGACTTTTGATCTTTGATTTTTTTTATTTATTTATTTTTTGTCAAGCCCTAGAACTAACTGAGAGCGTACTTTAACCATGACGGATATTTTCTCCCCTCTAAATGCAAAAACAAATTACGTCAAACTTGCACTGCGTGTGTGTGGGTGTGTGTGTGTATGTGTTGTCTCTGCTCCCCAGATCTCCATCAATGGCCAGGTTCATAATGTTGGCACGGTGGTGAGGGTCAACAATCACTACATGGTGGGCGTCGTTCTGGGAATCCTGGCGGCTCTGGTGGCCGGGGCCGTGCTGGCCTTTGTTGTGATGAAACATTTGAGAAAGAAGAAGAAAGGTAGGCCTGTCTCTCTTTCTCTCTCGCTCTCTTTTTCTCCCTCTCTATCTCTCTTTCTTGTGTGGACCTTGATCAGAGTTGTTTATAAAACTGTTGCTAGGTTTGGATTGGAGTCTTGAATGGGTAACAAAAGTCTTTCAACTAGAACAACGCAAGTTTTTGACCGGATGTCCATGTGCTTTACTTTTTTTTGGTGGTTGATGATTAGAAACAAAACAACAAAAGCTTTGTGAAATGTCTCTCAGCCTCAATGATAGAAGCCCGTTTGTCCCACTCTGCTACTCGATCCGTGACCAACACTGTGGAACTGTCTCCCGCGGGAGACTACAGGAGAGGTAATTCTAGAAAACGTGTTCACACCCCGCTTAGACCTTTGCACATTTTTAATGTTGCTGTCAAACTTTACTGTGCGATGGAGTACTAAGGCCACAACAAGAAAATACAAAATAAAATAAAATTACACATATAAAGTCAAAACATTTCAAGAAAAAAGTTATATTACTACGAGCTTTTTTAAAGTAAATAATTCCTTAATATTGATGAAAAAAGTGCTAGTACCACTGGCAGATTGTTTTATTTATTAAAACAAGACCTTTTTCACCAAGTTATAAGTAAAATAACCTGCCAATGGAACCAGTTCTTTTTTTCATAAATGTTAGGGAATTATTGACTTAAAACAAGCTCTTATTTCTTGCTAAAAAGTTACTTGTAAGTTAGAGCTGTCTCATTTCAAGTGTACCAAGATATTTTCCACTATAAACTAGACCAAAAATACTTGGTAACATTTTGTCTTTTTGAAGTGAAAGCTCTCCAGAGTCTAGAGGGCCACATCAAAAGCGATTTGGCCCCCAGACCTTCAGTTTGACACATAATTCCTACATTAAAGTTTGTAGTTGCCAATGTGAAAAAAATGTGCAAAAGTTGAAGGGGTTTTAATACTTTTGCAGTAATAATCCACCTATCAAAACCGCAGTGACACGGCAGTAACGCTCCTGCGTATCTGTGCTTCCACCAGTCGTATCCCTGAGCCCCCCCACCCCTCTGATTGGGCCGGTGGTGTTTCGGGGCCTGGCCTACTCCGCCTGCAACAGAGATCCGACCCTCACCCCTCTCATGCAGACGGAGAAGATCTCCATCTCCAGCTTCAGACCAGAGCTGCTGGAGGAGGTGAAGGACGTCCTCATTCCTGCTGAGATGCTGATAGTGCAGCACCACCGCATCATCGGGAAGGGTGAGAAGAACCGCATCAAAATGTCAAAGAGGTGCAAAAAGTCAACGTTTCTCATTCTGTTTGTGGTTTTCCCCCGCAGGCCATTTTGGAACTGTCTACCATGGTTATTTATCAGATTCCAACAACAGAGAAACTCACTGCGCAGTCAAGTCTTTGAATAGTAAAGTCTGCTGTCGACTTAACAAGAGAACTAGAAAGTCAATCCAGTGGAACAAATTGTTTAAGCATCTATAATGTCTTAATTTATTTATTTTTTAAATCTATCCACTCTCCAGGAATAACGGATGTGGAAGAGGTGGAGCAGTTCCTGAAAGAGGGCATCATAATGAAGGGTTTCCATCACACCAACGTCCTGTCCCTGCTGGGCATCTTCCTGCCTCAGGAAGGGCTCCCCCTGGTGGTGCTTCCGTATATGAAACACGGAGACCTGCGGCACTTCATACGCTGCGAGAAGAGGGTGTGATACTACTGCTACTACTTTAATTATAAAGCATAAAAAAGCAACAACAACAGCAACTGCTGTGACAAAGAGCAGTACAGATCAAATTAATAAACATTCAAAATATGGAAAGGCAACAAAAAAAAAAGATAAATAAAACTCTAAAACAGAAGTAAGAGAAAATAGTCTTAGTGTGTCAAAGGTTGGGGGGAAAAAAATACAAACCGAAATCAAATATCAAGTAAAGAACAATTATTTTTTATTTATTGTGCTTTAGACTTTTAAAAGCAACTAACATTAACCTTAAAAACAACTCAAGCAGCCAGTGCAGGGATATGGCTGCATTATTTGATTGAATTAGTCTGTTTTCATACAGCTATCTGCTAACTACCTAATGAGTAACATATTTTATTTTGTTGAATTATTATTATTTTTTTAGAACCCGACCGTAAAGGATCTCATCGGATTCGGGCTGCAGGTCGCCAAGGGGATGGAGTATTTGGCAACCAAGAAGTTTGTCCACAGAGATCTCGCTGCGCGCAACTGCATGTAAGAAACGGACATCAGTCAGCGCTATTAGATTTTGACCTCTTGCTAAAATCAGCGAATATCAAGAGATGATAAGCTTGCTGTTCCGCCTTCAGGTTGGATGAGTCGTACACGGTGAAGGTGGCGGACTTTGGCATGGCCAGAGACGTTTTTGATAAGGAGTACTACAGCGTACAGGATCACAGGAAGGCGAAGCTGCCCGTCAAATGGATGGCCATCGAGAGTTTGCAGACGCAGAAGTTCACCACCAAATCAGATGTGGTACGTGGGATTAAAGAGGACGATACTGACGCTGACAGAAGAATTTAATATGTTTGTTTGTTGATGTCTATTCTAGATCTGACATATCTTACCAATACTTACCGATAATTTACATATTTCACTATCCTTTCGACACCTTGAAAAAAATACCCATACCACTGACAATGTTTTTGTGCTTCATTTAAACTTCCCACAATCCTTTGCTGCATCATTATCAGTGTCACATGACCAAAGAAAAAACTCATGACAAAACAATCTCCAGAAACAAAGGATAACAAGATGGAGGTATAGGTTGTTAATATCGCTCCTTTTTTTTTTTTTTTATTATTATTAAAAAATTCTGAATTTCGGCCGATGTCGATGTTAGTGCCAGTATGTCATCCAGTCACACAGTGCAACGTTTATTTTTGGGATAATAACATGTGATAAACCACCAGAGTTATCCATGTTTGTGAAGTGGAACAAAAACTAAAAATGTCCATCTTTTTCCATTATTTCTCATTCAAAACTATGGATGTTGTTTGATGATCTAACCCTGCCTGAAAGTTTCTACAGAACTTTGTTCACTGAAGTTCTGAATTCAGTTCAATCTTGAGAATTGAATTTGACAAGATTCAATTATGGGTTATTGGAATAAAAGAGTCTAAACACTTCATTTTTCCTATTTTAATTTCTAAAAAACAAAAGAAAGAAAGAAAACCACGTGCCCTTTTACTTGCATCTTAAATCCATGTGCTATTCTGTCACATTAGGTCGCAATGAATTCCACTGAAAACGTTTCATGAACTGTGTGTGGATACGTTTGCATGGACCTCTATGTGGAACTCTGCATGTGTCTTAGCGTGTGCGTTCCCCGTGTTCTTTCCTGCAGTGGTCCTTTGGTGTTCTGATGTGGGAGATGCTGACCAGAGGAGCGAGCCCCTACCCAGAGGTGGACCCTTATGACATAACGCATTACTTACTGAAAGGCAGGAGGCTTCCCCAGCCACAGTACTGCCCCGACCCACTGTGAGTAACGCGAATGATAGCAATTAGCCGCTAGCAGTGCGGATTCCCAATAGGAAATAAAATAGCCCCTCCATGCAAGCTTAGCGCAGGAGATCTGGACACAAAGTCCAACCAGCGGAAACAAGCTGTTCAAATGGTAACCCAGTAGAAGTAAATTGTCCACTACTCTTGTTCTAACATGGTTATGAAATGTTGTTGGGGAGTTAATGTGTACGACGCACTTTGAAAACAAACTCAGTGACACACTTCTTTGTTTTAGCAAGTTAATGATACATTTTTTTTTTTTGCACTACACGCTGTTAACACGCCTTAATGACCAGTTGAGAGGTAATGCTAACCAGCCAGTCATTTCACCTATAATTTCCATTTTTTGTCACACTCTGTGTCAAAAAGCATTCTCACAAAATTACACAAATCTCTTAATAAATTCATAACTAATGAGTCACAAGTACAAACCCACTGTTGGAGGAAAATAATTAATCCAGGTTGTGGTTTGTCTCAAGCAGCTAAATACAGGCCCAGAACGCCAGGCGCTACAGTTAGCGTCCTGCTTTTGGAGCGCCAGCATTTACATGAGTTCCAACCGCGCCAGAATTCACTTTATTAAACCGAGACCTAAGTTCTTATCCAGACTAGAGTTTGCTGTTTTGGTTCACATTTGAGTTCAATTACGCATTCACAGGTCCCCAAACGAACCAGACTTTCTAGACCAGGGGTGTCAAAGTCACCTTCGTTTTGGGCCACATCAAGACAACAAAGGCTCTTAAAGGGCCGGTTGTGCCAGAACATGTTCACAAGCTGTTAAAAGATCAATGATTTTTAAAATTAAATGGTTTATTGAACATCTCTTCAGTCCCTCGTGATTCTTTTTGTGATTTTTTTTGCAATAAAATTTTTGTGGTACTAATTTGGAAATATTTGCCATATCTGCACTTATTTATGATGGTATAAGTCATGTTTTATTACTTGCTGTATAGATCATGGACTATGATCTGATGTTAATTAAGCCTGAGGCAGCTGTGTAGTAAGACAGTTTTTTGACAACTTTTGAGAAAAATCTCCACTAAACTCCCAATTGTGTATTAGCGCAAAAAAGTGCAAGGATTTGTTGAGTTTGTGTGAATTTCATCGATAATTCTCAAGAAACCGGAGGAACTGATTGATATAGTTTAGCAGCAAATAGGTCAAAACTTGATAACAGAATATTTAAGACTAACTTCCTGTTTCGTCTTGAATCTAGAAGCTATTGAAGCACATAAAAAGCTATTGACACGTGTGTTCTAGACAAACAAGTTTAGTCCGTTTAGTCCGTTTAGTCCGATTGAAGCGGACTAAACGGGGCTGGTGGGATGCACTGTGTTGCCCTGACTACACAGTGGGGGTCTCACAAAAACCCCTCCTCTGGCTGCTAGTAGCGCCACGGGCCACACGTTTGGACACCCCTGATCGACATTCGGCCCTTGCTTTTTCCCCAGATATCGCATCATGCTCCAGTGCTGGGATCCCGATCCGGAGCGCAGGCCCAGCTTTGCCACTCTGGTGTTGGCCGTCTCCACCATCCTGTCAAGCCTGGAGGGAGAGCATTACATCAGCCTGAACATCACCTACGTGAACCTGGACCAGCCGCGCCCGTACCCCGCTCTCACAGACTCCCCCGACGAGTACGACTCCACGGACGTCGAAGACTCCGGCTCAGACTCGGACTCTTCCTGATGCGGAAAAAAAAAGCAAGCAAACAAACAAAAAAAAAACCACTCTCCTCTGACATATTTATGTGTTTTATGTCAAAGCAGGAACAACAAAGTACCTTCTTACTGTCTGAGGACATGAATGTGATAATTAGAGACTGCAGGTTACCTGAACAAAACCAAAAGATGTTAGTTTTCTATTTGAAAACATAGGAACATTAGTCACGTCTCAAAACTGCCCCTGTGGGTCAAATTATCATCCTTTGTGTATTTTTCATACAGCGGCACTTCCATAAGTCAGAATTTCATTTAAAAAAAAAAAAAAATATATATATATATATATATATATAAATATATATATATATTGGTAAATATATATATTTCTAAAAAAGAAATGGCAGCAAGTTAAAAGGACGCAATGGCATCCTTTTAAACTGATTTCTGCATCGATTCTGTGTAGAATGGATGTGGAGGTGTTGGGGAAGCCCAAACTGTTTTAATCATGGCGTTTATTGGGAGTGGCTTTGACCACACATTTTCCTTCCACTAACTTTTCCATGAATCTGCTTTACCGCAGCTCTGTGCTGAACTTCTGTTGCTTCCTCTGCCTGTGGAGGAAGCAGATTCCAGATTCCAGATTGCAGCTCACTGACTGTCAGCTAGGGAAATGTTAAGTCAGCACTTCACCTTGATTTTTTTTTTTTTTCTTTTTAGGCCACAATATTTCTTTATAAAAAAAACTTTATTTGTTTTGTTTTTTTTTGTAAAATTGTAATTTTCCAATAAACTAAATTAGTTATTTTTTATTAGTTGTGAGCAGTAATGATCAAAACGAAAAGAATGAAACGGGTATGCCCAGAGAAATTAGCCGGTTGGTAAATCACACCAATTTTATAAATTATGGAGCCGCTGTCCCGTTTGCCTCCGCCAGCATATTTAGCAACTTCTCAGCCAAAAAAAAAAAAAAAAAAATTGGTTTTGGAATTGGCAGGTCAGGTTTTCTAAAGATTGGTGATCGATCAGAAAAACTGCAATTGGTGCAACCCCAGAAGTAAATGGTTGAAACTGATCACTCTGTATGTAAGAATATGTGAGTTTCCTATTTGAATTTAAATTATAAAGCATAAAAAATGTTGGTGATTTTATAATTTATTGAGTTGGACCTGTTAAGCATTTATGACTTAACAATGTTTGATGTAGTGGCAATGGAGAAATTAGATGAATTCAGTTAAATATTTTCTGTTGTCTTAACTCAAAGACGTATGAAGAAGTTTTGAAGGCCTCGATTTAATGATTTTGTGCTATTTTACCTTTATTATTTTATTCTGGAAATAGAAACAACAACAACAAAAAAATCCGCAAGATTTTTCATCAAATCTTGTGAAGTTTTACCCATCAGTTGTTTTTCTGAAACATCATTTCAGTCACATTCTCTTAAGAAGATGATAATAACTTCTTATTGCCATATGGATTCCATTCCATCCTCTCCTGATCCAAAATCTTATCAGAAATAGTTTCTGTTCTGACATATTGCAGGGCAGAAATCAACCTCTAATAATGGAAATGCGTGACATCCACTGGATGCAGAATCTCATATTTTGATATCTATCAGAAATTAGTTTTTCTCCAATAATACATTTCAGCGAGGGGGAAGCTGACCCACACCATCAAATACAACAACCTCTGCCAAAAACAGTGGTATTGGCATAGAGGTTTTCCAATGATATAGAACTGATCACTAATAAACTTTAGGGGGTCACATAATTAACCAAACACAAATGTTCTAGTGTTGTTTGTTACTCACTTGTTAACTAGCTGGCAAGCTAGCTAGCTAGTACTGTTTTAATGTTGCTAAACAGCACTATAGTGTAGTTATACAGTACAAGTTTAACACATTACAGTACGTAGTACCAATATACCAACAAAAGAAAAATATATTAGTTTGTCGACTTGTTTTTTTAGCACAGCTTGTCGCACTGGCCTTTAAAATCAGACTGCATCTTACTTGGCTAGCTAATGGTTAGCTTGATAGCGTTTTTTAAAGGTTAGCCGCTTTTAGCCATGTTTGTTTTTTTTGTTGTTGTTTATTTTAACAAAACTGGTTAGTGCTAAGCAAATAGTATGGCAATATTTTTAACTTTGCTGTTTTCCTGTTCGTGTAAATACGACAACTGCGGTGTCAGTTATTCCACACAACGGAGTAAAACATTGTTCAACACTATGTGGTTCACTTTTACAATAGCGTCACGTTCAATGCATTCTTACATTATTTCTTTTTTTTTTCAGTGTAAATAAAATATGAGCAAGTTAGTCTGTTCATATTTCTGTCCTTGAAATAGTGTAATAAAATATTTATTTGTTTATAGGTTGGCTGTCGTTTGTCTTCTCATACTCTTTAATTTCTTCTTCTGTATCCGTGCATCCGGTGTCACCCTGCAGCAGGGAACACATTCCTCACTTCCCCACTAGAGGGCACTGATGTATCAATAAGGACTTCCTGGCACCGACTCGCTGCTTCCCAGCTGCACAGCTCGAGCTGTCGTTTTGTGTGGTATGCTAATCATTTCCACAGCAGTGCTACAACATGACTGAATCAGGTTTTCCGCCCCTTCTTTTGGAGACAAACTGTAAGCCCCCCACCGTGCACGTTACTAAAACAGATGAGAGCAACTCGATTTCTTCCTCTCTTCACACTGTATCAGGACAGAACAATTTCAATTGCAAACTAATAAGATGTAAGATTGACCGGCCTGTAGAAATCTCATCAATGTGGGAAACGCCTCGCAAACATGCAGGAGCAACTCGCTGCCATGTAAAGAGACATCACCTCATATAGAGTCCAATCCTGACGCTGGACAAAACTGGTGGAGTGGAAATAATAAAAAAACAACTTACATCCTGCTGCCAAAAACACAAGCAAACCCCAAGATACTTGATTTAGACAGAGTGAGCCAATCCTAACCAATCAAAATCATGTTTATATGTGACACCAATGTCTCTCTAATTTCCTCTTCTGTTATTGCATAAGTTTGTTGGTGTTGGTTAACGTCAGACATTGAGTGAGGCCGGCTATTCCTCATAAATAAAAATGGGCCATTTTGAAACCTGAGCTGGATAAACCAACACATGCTCACTGTTGTGTTGCATCACGCTTTGCGACTGCACCCCGAGGAATTGAGGCAAAATGAAATGTTTCCCCTAAGTGTCTTGCTCGGCGTTAGGATTTTATTCCGGCGTATATCTAGTGTGTTTTGTGTCTGGATCACAAAGAAGCGATGAAGCTACGAGTTGTAACAAGCTACGCGTCGCCTCAGGCTCAGTCCGACTGAAGAGCTCTTGTGAAGAATACGTCTCAAGCCTTGCTACACACTCTTAATTCAGTGTGGTTCGGGACTTTGACTGGGCCGTTTTAACACATGAATATGATTCCACAGTAAGATCTGTCAGACTGGTCTCTTGCTAGAGTAGCATCTGCTCTTTTCCAACCTCAAACAGGTTTGCCTCGACTTCCCCAAAACATGACGCTGCCACATCCACGTTCTACCAGTGTTGTTCAATATATACGAAACCTTTATGGATATTTGATGTTGACATCTGTTTACATTAACTCCCGACCCCAATAGGGACAAGGGTGACAGAAAATGGATGGATGGATGGATCTGTTTACACTCAGATGGCTAATTTTTCTTGGTTGGTTATTACTTTTCCAATCGGTTGCACAACAAGAAATCAGGAAAAAAAGAAAATCATCTTTTTGTTTTCCCAATGCATCACAATCCTGCACTACTTTGTCTTATTCCATTCCAGAAAGTCTCTATAAAATACACTTTGGGGTTGTAAATGAGATGAAAGAGAAAAAATGTTCACACTTTTCCACATCCTCTCCTTTTGCAGACGGCCTCTTCCCTGTGTGCATATCCCACAAAATGCAGGTTATTATTCCTACTAATAATAATAACATGTATCCTCTACGTATGGATGTTTTTTCTTTCTTTTTTATTTTTTTTCTCCTCTTGGCAGTTTATGAGCTGTTGAATTAAGACGGCAGCCAGATTTGAGAAAACATAAATAACTGGTGCTGGACTCCTGTGCCAGATCTTCAGAGAGAGAGAGAGAGGGAACAGCAATTTGTGAGATTGGCCGTGTGAATAAAACTTTCAGGAATTGATATGCTAATTATTTCCGTCAGAATGCTGCGCTTGTGGCAGATTTGCAAATAAATAAGAGTTTGTGGGACTCTGTTGATTCTGCTCTAGTCCTGTTATCACAACACAAACATGAAAAACTCTGTGATAAAATAATGTCCTTTAAAAAAAAACAACAACAAAAAAAACATTTTTGTGATAAGAAAAAGGGGATCATTCCCCGCTGTGTTAAAGTGTTTCATTGTGCAGCAGTGAGTGTTTTTCCTCTCAGCTGCTCGGAAACCGGCAGGTATCGTCACAGGAGCTTCATGCCACTTTTGTCAAAAAAATAAAAAAGGCTAATTTTGTCTGCAGGGAAAAAGGTCCCAGGGTGGGTCTTTAGTCTTGATGGCTGTGCAGTGTGCATGCCTGGGAGAGAGAGAAAAAAATCAGAAGAAAGTGTTTTGTAAAAGCTTTTTTTTTTTTTTTTTTTAAATACAAACAAAAAAAAACAAAACATCTGTACATTGGGAACAAGTTTCCTGGTTTCCCTCATTTCCAGCTTGATATTTACAGTTTAACTCAATGTCTGTTTGGCTTTGGACTCAAACACGGTGCTGCATGCTTCTCTATCCCTTCACGTCTCGTTTAGAGCATAAGACATTGTCTGAGCTTCCTGGTTTATTAGGAAAACATAATCCACGAAGTCCAGGCTTGTGCCAGGCAATTGATCCGCCGTCTTCCGAAGATATCGCTGCAACGTGACGTTGCCGACATCTGGATGTGATGGAGCCGATGCTTTAATTATGGCCCAGCCGCCTTACTGTAAGAGAAATACTGCAGACAGCACCTAGCGTAAATTACCTCTGCTGAATCGGGTTAATGTGCAGCTTTATAGCTGCAGCCTCGATTGCTTGGAGCGCTGCTCACACCTTAAGTTGTCGCTCGGCGTTTCTTTATGATGTAATTGGCATCCGAACGCGTGGCTGTAAAGCAGTTTACGACAGTGCAGTTTACTGAGCTCTTTGTTAGTGGTTTTGACTCGAGAAGGAAATGGTTCACAAAATAAAGCAAAGAGAAACAGGATTTTTTTTTTTTTAATTTATAAGAATCTAAAAAAAGTGAGTTATGTTTTTGTATGAAGCTGTCGTTTGTTAAACATTTGGCTTCATATTTAAATAAGACACACACACACAAAGCAAAACGTATGGCTGTAAAGGGGGTGAATAGCCCTGTACGTTTACCGTCCACTGAGGCAGGAAGTTTTGTTCAACCCAAGTATTTATACCATTTCCGACAGTTTGGTTCTCCACCTTTGACCTCTGTCGACCAACACCGGTGAGTCGAGTTCGGAGGAAATCATCTCACCGGCATTATTTATGTTTGCTCTTTATGTGAGGAAGAGGAAAACCGTGGCGGTTACCTGCAGGCGTTACATCGCCTCGCTCTCTCACAAGTGACCGCAAGTCTGCTAAGACCTGATGAGTCATGCGCATTTCAGTGGATCGCTCTCGTTCCGGTCGAACGCAGTAATTTAAAAGAAAAAATAAATGTAAAGAACGGCCCTGTCCGTCCAGAAAGCCGGCCATTTGCTTGCGGGACTTTAAGTTATCTCCATATTTTAGACGGTGGTTCGGATTGACGATTCCCTGCAGCCGTTAATCTTCATCGCGCCGCGGCAGGCGCCTTGGCCGTCCCTCAGATGGCAGTAAATTGCAAACAAGGAAGTAAAGTTCATTTACGCCTCCCCTGCTGGGGTGAAGAGTGTATTAAACCCCATAAACCTAAACAAAAAAAAAAAAAAAGAAAGAAAGAAAAGGAAAGGAAAGGAAAGGAAAGAAAGACCTTGCTGGGTGAAGGGAGAGCCAAACATGCCGACAATTGAGAAACAATTAAAAAAAATGGGGGGCAGCCACAAAGAAGAGGGAAAAAATATCCTCCCAAAATTGCTGAAAATGTATAAATGGTGTGTGCTCTCCCTTCACCAGGTCTGTGTCCTGCTTTGAAACTGGTTTTAGTGACTGGGAGTCTGCCACAAGGAGAGCACAGAAATAGTACAAATCCTAAAATAAAAAAAGAAGAAAGGACTCCTTCAAAATTGCTTTAACTGGACCGCGGTTCTGTGAATAGTTCTGACTGTTGCAAGTGTTTGGCTTGTCAACAAGCCTTCAGCCTGGCGCCCAGATGCAGCGCAGATGCAGGAACTCGTCGACCCCAGGAAGCAAAGCTGAAGGTTTGCACCAATCAATACTCCATCAAAGATTCTCCGTGTGCAGGAGCTGTGAGTCCATCTTGGCTGAGCCGAGTGAACGTCCCTACGGTAGCTTTCCTCCGCACCTCTCTGAATTCAACCCATAAATTATTTAACGTCTTCTGAAGGCTGGAGCAGCTCTTCAGCTGTTTAGCTTCACAAATGACTGTTGTGGAGTTAAAAACATATTTGCTTCACGAGAACATTAGAGAACAAACGGCATCAAGGAACATAGTCGACGGATCAAGGACGAAGCTATGGAGAGCAAAGTTTGGTTATGTATCTCACGCCATTGTTCACGCATGAAAAAATGACAGTACGACTGCAGCATAGCAAGAAATCTGTGGTGTGTGTGTGGGGGGGGGGGGGGCAATCCAGTTTGCCTCAACTTCCTCAGAAAAGAAGAGCAGTTGGAGAACCTTCTTCCTGACACCGAAGGTGTTGATGGTCCGTGTCAAGTCCTTGGGAATCTAGGCTTCAAGGTACTTGCTTTGAACCATTTCCATGAGAGTCCCATTAATAAATATTGGAACAAGGGTGGGTTCTGTCCTCCAAAGGTCAATGATGAGATCCTTGATGAAGCAGAGATCATTACAGGCACCAGCCCACCACCCTGTTGACTACCTGCCAATATGCTGAGTCATTTCTGTGGTGTTTCAGCATCAGTAGGCTTATTGCTGTGTTGTCTTCAGCAGACTGGATATTCAGCTAAACAGTCAGGTGTGTTCAGTGAGCCCTGAGGTGCGCCAGCGTTCAGATGGATTTAAGTGGATTCTGACAGTCAGTAGTTTGTCTGTCTTGAAACCCAGGATGTAGCTCCAGAGAGAAGATGTTATACCAAGCATTAAGAGTCTGTCTTATAGTCTCTGTGGTACTATCATAGTAAAGAGTAGCAGTCCCAACTTTCTAAGTGGTTGGGATGATAACTACTGACACTACATCTGATAAAGAGTTGTTCGTCCTGAAGGCAAACTGATCTGGGTCCACCTTTCTGTGGCTGGTGTTCTTTATCTGTGCTATGACCAGAAACCAGAAACCACTGGTCATTAGAGTAATTAGAGTACCACAGCTTGGGACGGCAAAGTGTTGGAAAGACCAGTCTGCATTCTCAGTGAGTTATTGGAGACACTCCTTCCAGTGATGATGTTTGAGTCTATTGCTTTAATGTCCTGCACATTCACCCTTAGCTTCCTCTGCAGGCTGAGAGGTGGATTAGCTAGGATCAAAACGTATTCGTGTGTTAGTGCCAACACACACTGGACCTGCTTTGGCATCTAACCCAACAGAAAAAGTTGCGTTGATTGACACACACAGTGATTAGAAGAGTAATGAGAGTTAACGGGGCCTTGCAGTCCACAATCAACCAAAGTAAAATGAGAATCAGTAGCAAGACTTTATGTCTTTTGTCAACATGTGTTTTGTCAAATCTTGCTAGATTTGAGCTCTCGCGCCATTGCGAACAGGCTTCATTCTCTAGATGTGCAAATTGGCAGAGACATACCCTAAAAGACCTGAAACCTGGTGAAACAAACTTTTACAAACACGCACTTCTTCATGGAACGTCGGGACAGAAAATCCTGATAAAGTCGATGAAAGTTTTCAGTCGTAACGTGACAGAAACGTCAAGGAGCGTGAAGCCTTTTTGGAAGGCGCTACTAGCTAATATCAAGCCAAAGAAAATGCAATCTGAATCTCCGACTGCTCTTTGTTACCAACTGAACAAATGAAATGTAACTTGTGCCTCTCTGGAAACAAGCTGCCATCGACGTTCCTCTCATTACATCTTTGCCTTTTCTAAAGACTCCCAGCTGTGAGCCATCCTGCAGAAACATCCAGAAAACATTCCTCGCGCCGTAAATGCTCCCATTCAACCCCCCCCAACCCCGTCTTTTCACCACTATTTTTACCGACTCACTCGCCGAGGACGGGGCTTTGTTTGGCACGTAGCGTAAGGACGGCTGACCGAAAATAGCCTCCGGTGGGACAATAGTCTGGTACAAGCGGCAGGAGGCAGAGCTCAATTATAGCCGGCTTTTTTATTTTTTTTTTGTATGCGAATCCTCGATTCAAGCATTGTAATGAAAAGCAGGCCTTTACTGGACATCTGCTGCTCTAATTTGGGCTCAAGGGTGCGCAGGGTGATAACACCGAGCACAATAGCGAGCAGGAAGGCACACATTTGGCTTATCTGTGAAGCTGTCCGGCTTGATAACGGAAGTTCTCCATTATACGTCTTTACTATCTTTTCAGTTCGCATCCTTTAGTTTATAGGAAACTAATGAGGTGACAGAGTAGGTAATTTTCCTCTAAATCCTTACAGCGGTTAATCAGTGACCACAGTGCGTGTGTGTGTGTGTGTGTGTGTGTAAGCTTTTAGTCCAGTTAGAGTCAAATGGTTTGGATTCTGCTTCTTTTTTGTCAGAAAGTGACAAATAAACTCGTCTTTAGACAGACAGGACCGGAAAGATGATCAATGTCTTCTGTGACTGTGTGGCTTAGCTGATACTTTAGTTCACACAACAACGAATAACGCTTTTGTTTGACAACTTCATTTAAAAAATAATGTTTATGATAAAAAATAAATAAAAAAAGCTTCATATTTTGAGCTAAGTTTGAGCCAATAAACAAAATAAGAGTTGGAATATGAGCGTTGATAATTTGAACCTTTCCTAAGATTTGACACTTTCTGTCAATAAGTGTTGTCAGTATCGATCTGAATGATTGACTGATATTATTAGTTTTTACTTTTTTTGAAAAAAGTAAAAACTTTGTATGCCGCCACAATTACACAGAGCACGGTGTTGGCTCGCCGCTTCAAATCCCAGATGATGTACATGAAAGAATCAATAAAAAAAAAAAAAAGTAAAGGATATTAATGCTGTGAAAATATCTCTATCAGGGATCAGCGCCGTAAATAATAAACATATTAGACCTCACACTTCTCTAGAAGCTGGAAGCATCTGTTTATATCAGCTCATCCAAACACGTCCAGCTGTATTAATCGCTCAACCAAACCAAACCTCCTGCTTTTCAGGCCTTTAACAATAACGAAACGTTTGCAATTCCTGCCGCCATCGGCTGAATATAGATTCATCCCCATCCCAACAAGTTGCCATTCATCATCAGGTACAGTGTGCCTCTTCTTTCCCCGTTGACGCACAGGATGGAACGGGCTCGTAAACAATGCATAAACCCACCGAAACCTCCAGCCGCAGCAGTCTTAACTCCATTAATCAATAACGCTGTGAAAGCCGCTACATCCAGAGACAGCAGGGCTGACTGGATTTTTTTTTTTGTATTTTTTTATATGGCAGCATCATGCTGACTCTCTCTCTCTTTCACACATCAGCATCCATTTTTAATCGCGGTATCAGGCCTCGTCAAGAGCCTCGCGGTCCTGTCAAAGAGTGTGGGCTTGCAGAGAGGGGATAAGAGCTCTTACTGCTGCGCTGTGGGAATAGATGTGCTGGTGAAGCAACAGCCCACCTCTCCCTGCAGCATCCGCGGAAGTGGCAGAGCGCTGGGGTGACTCTTACGTAAGGTGTTCGCAAACGAGTTCTTTGTGTAATTTGAGTTCTCTGTTCTCCCAAATTTCCACGGCCGCTCCCGACTCCTCCGTCTGCAACTGTTTGTGTTGTCAGCTCGATTGACGCTTTGACTCTGCCCCTACTCCCCCCACCTCCACACACACACGCACACACACACGTTTTTAAAAGTTTTACTTCAAATTCCTTTTTCTCACAGTTGCATTCAGAGTAGATGTGCAAGAGCAGCTTTGTGTTGCATCTTCGCACGTCTCTCAGTCTGTATCTAAATGTGTTTTGAAATGAGCGACGACAATGATGATGATCATTTTCCAGTTTTAAAAATTCCCGACTCAAATCTTCTGAAAAAAAGTCTAAATGAGAATATCACCTGCGGGAGATGTAATCTGTGGCGGGCATTGAGAAGCAACAGACAGGAATGCGTTCAGTTTAACATTAGATGTTGCAACTGATCACAAATGAATAACAGCATTTTAAAAAGCTTACTGAATAAGGGTCATTTGACTCCAAAGAGAATTTTGTCTTTAGATAAACTTAACATTCGGACATGCTTTAGAGGGGCAGAGTTATGATAATTTTTTTTTTTTTTTTACTTTACGTATATTTTAATGTTCCACCATCAAAAACATACCCTCAGTGTTGCCTTGATTCTTTCATGCATGTTTGAGAAATCCTTTAATTTCCCATGGCAACCATTCAACTGCGCAAAACGCCAAGGTTGACCTAGCTCCGCCTTCGAGGCGCATCTCCTCCCCAGAGCTGCATTTTTCCACGGTATTGAGCTGCCGCCTGACAGAACAGCCCTCCTCCACGTCTGGCCCACTCAGCTCCTTCAGACTAGCCAGCAGCAATTAGCAAACACCTGGTGAACCTTCTGCTGTGCTCGTATAGGAGCTAATTCTCAGTACAACTCTGGTAAAAACGTTGCTAAAGGGCTAATAGGGGAGCGACTTTATGATGACTTCCTGAAGGCGCCGTTTCAGAAAGAGCAGGAGTTTTTAAAGAAAGAGAGGCCCAAACTCATGGTGTTAAATTTCTTTTAAGTCATGTTTGATATATTTAGGATTTTTATAACCATTGGAGTTAACATATTGCTTAATTATGTTGTAAAAGGGCATTAAGTGCCTGGAAAACACATAATATTTCCCCTTTAAAAAATCTAAAGACCCAACACATGCAGGATAAAAGATCTTTCCCCTTAATCTACCTACGTGATTTAGCTTTTCTTAGCAGCATTTTTGGTCTGACGAGGTAAAGATGTGCATATGTGTGGATTTGTGAATGCAAATGCTCAGATTTCTGAGGTTCCAAAACTCATCATTTTTCAGGCGTTTTCAGGTCAGAGATATTGAGATGCATTGGGTATCATCAGTGAAGGTACCTGCAACAAGAAACCTTATTTTTGATAGTTTCAGCCCCACAATGTACTCTGCAAAATTTATAAGGCCAGAGAGCCAATCTGAGTGGAATGCTGCAGTACTTACAGAAAGAACTTGAGAAAAGTCTGGAGCCTCGCTCTCGAGACCTGATATATTTAATAACTGAGAAGGAACAGTACCAACCTCCATGTCTATAAATTATATAATTTTAGGGTGCACATTTGGACACCATCGTAATTGTTCCATTACCAGGAAAACGCATCAGTTGGTGATGTCAATTTAACAAAAGTTTTGGCCACTTTCATACATTGCTCCATTTTTTTTCGGAGAGGATCCTAATGGTTTGTTTTCATGCAGATGACATCCTACTGACTTAGTTTTAGCAGATATCTACAGATTGTCTCCCTAAATGCGCCAAGCCCAAGAGACACCTCCCTTCAGCTTTTAGATCCAACACGCCTGAATCAAATGCCTTACCTTATGAACGTATCAGACCTCTGCAGACGTACCGATGAGGAAGTTCAGCCATCAGATTGCGGTTTTTGGAAGCAAGGATCCTCACGCTATGTCTACAACTGTTGCTGTGCTGTTGTTATGAGAGACTCCCAGAAATTAACAAGGCTTTGCTATAAAAGGCGAAGAGAAATCGGTATAGGTCTTGCGGGGGACTTTGCTTAACTCATCGGCGGTTCAATCATCAGAGCTGAAAGAATTCAACTTGTGACCTCGGCACCTGCCTCAGGTCTTCTAGAAAAATATATGCCTGTCACTTTACTCAAAGAAACTGTCACATCTCCAGCTAGCTATTGCCATTATGAATATAACCTCCCAGACACACATTGCTCTTTACAGTTTGAAAACGCTGTCTCTTCAATAGAAGCAGAGGGAACTGAAGACTAAAATGTTTTAAAGATCGAAACCTGCTATCACAAACTGTACAGCAGAAGCAAAATCCAAACAAAAGAGCCATGAGAAATATTGTGGCGACAACCAGATTACGAATGAACACACCTGAAGAAGATGTGCAAGGTACAGGGACTCCTGGGACCGAAACAGATGAGAGTGGAAAACAGTCATAGTCAAAATATAAAGAGAAAAGATGAAAGGTGAAATAGGAAGCAAATTTAAGTTAATGTACGAAGGAGACAGGTTGCACTCGGTTGCATCAGGTCGAATGGGTCCATCCCTGTGTTTTTAGGTATGCAGTACATTCCAACAGAGTGACAGCATCAAAGCGTTTTAAAGCTGCTCTCCTCACAACATTTAAAGAGTTTTTTGCCATTACTGTGAGGTGGAAGGAACATGACAAATGTTTTCAACAACCACCTTTCACATTGTTATGGGTGTGACTCTGGAAGGTTTGCAAGGTTACCGACTCCAAAATCGCTCACATTCATCCATTTTCGAACGTATTACAAAGCACACATTGGATTTAGGTGAAACTTTGACAAGGCCACTCCAACATACAGATATACTTTGATCTAGAATTTGTAATTGTAACACAGGACTGTTTATTTATGGTAGTTGTCCAGTTTAAAGGTGAATCTCTACACCAGTCTCAAGTCTTTTCCACTCAGCATTGACCTGTATTGTGCGGCTTCATCCAGTTTTTCCAGTAACTCTTATGAGGCTCTTTGTCACAATTTGAAGGACAGTCTATTTGAAGAACAGTCTACCACCATCACCCTATTTCCCAATTTGCTGATTTGATGGTGCGTTTACGGTGATGTGCAACGTTAGTTTCTACCATTCAGCTGTAGTAAATCTTATCGGGGCTTTGTTTCAGCCACAACTACCTTTGCGACACTCTTCAGCAAAGATTTATAAAGAGCATAACTAATAGCAGTCCTAGCAACAAATATATATATATATTTTTTGTTCCTCTGCCTAAACTTCACAGCTTTCTCCCTGGCCTGACTGCTGCGGTCCTTGGTCTTCATGGTGCTGGACGTTCACTAATATTCTGCAACCAACATTTGAGTCGGCTATAAGTGGAGACTATTTACTGAATGTTGTTTTCATTTTCGTCAGCGTCAAGAGCATCGCACACCTTGAGAAAACGTGTCCTTTCAAGACAACGTCTGTCTTCAGCACATTCAGAGCTTCTAGCTACTACTGCTGCTGGTTCAGACTGATTTGAGTGAACAGGTGGTGTGTGAATAGTACATAATGTGGTAATCCAGGGCTATTTTCAGGCTACGCACATGGTTATCATCAGGCGTACCATTTGTAATAATTTAGCCCTGCTAGAGCAGGCATTAATCTGCCTCTCTCTGTGTGGAGGTTTCTACATTTGGAACAACTGTGTTTCTGTTGCAAATGTGCGCAAACATTTGTCTATATGCTGTTAAATTAAATAAGAAATGAACTTATAATCACATATGAATGAGCTTGTTCACGCAGCAAAAAACCCATTAAAAATCATAGTAGTGATGGATATTAACACTTACATGAAATATATTCATAATTCAGTCGTGGTGCGTCTTGCATCTATCAGCCATCAGAGGAGACATTAGCGTCTTGTTAAAGTGTCGGAGTGACAAGCCCCTCAGCGATTTGGGGGAAGTTGTAGGCGATTTTACGGAAGACCTATGGATTCAACACATTTGAATGTCGCGTGACTTTTCATGAACTGTGCTATGCAGCGAGAGCGCTGGTGGAGTCAGCTGCACATTGTCCAAAATCAATCCGTCATCTTCCAACTTCTTCCTGTGCATCTTTTTCAGAGTTTCCGCTGAAAGCTGCCGATCACGTCACTCGTGTGATAGATGTATTGTGAAATACATCTATTTTGATACGGCTGACAAACCACCTCATCCTACTGCAAAAACATTGTAGCGAAAAATCTGACTTTTTTTTTTCTATATTGCCGTTCTTCCATTAAGCAGGTTTATTTCGCGCAATTCTGCGGTTAAAGGAAACGTAACTATTGCTCCCGTCTTTTGGAACGGGGCATCGTGTTAGTTGCTCTAGCTCTGAAGCACGGGGATGTGTGCCCATTCTTTGCAACAGTAACCCCATATGGTGCAAACATTGCTCCCACATGACGGTCCAATCTTTCCACAAACTCTGTGCCCATATAAACTTGTGTGTTTTGACAGCAATGCCAGGCAAACTGTCCCCGCTCTGACAGCAATTTGTGGCCCTTGTTTGTCATGGCATAAAGTTGTTTTCCATTCAGAAGAAAACACCAAACATTGCGAAGGAAAAAAAAAGAAAAAAGTTTAAATAATTGTTCTCGACTGAAAAGTTTGCAATTGTCTAAAGACTTTACACGTGACAAAAGACTTGTTGAACCACTTCGCCATAATGTAAACAACCTAACTTGATGGAAACAGAAATGCGACATCTATAAAAGTTGTAATGATGATATAGCTCTCCGTTAAGACTGTAAGGCAAGAGTTATTTTATTAATACGAATAAAAACTCATCACTGTTCAGAATATAAAGCTGCGTGAATGAAATATGCCTGTAATAAAGAGGAACTTATAAATCAGCAGAAACTTAGATCCATTACCATCGCTATAAAGGCCTCAATCTGAAGCTGGCTCCCGCTGGCGGTTTACTAGCAAGTCCTCAGGGGGATGAGACGGTCGTCACAAAACAGGGCGCAATTAAAAAGAGTGTCTTTCAAGACCAGGCGCCATTTAGGTCGGTGGGAAGCAGAGATGACAGCGGGAGTCATGGAAACAGCAGATGGATGGAGTCAGACAGCTTCTTCAGGCAGATAAAGATGACAACCTGTCAAAGGAGCCCGTGTGTTTGTTCTCCTCACACCCCTTGAGAGGGACAGAGAATTGCACAAAACAAGCAGCTGAATCTCCAAAGAATATTATTGAAATGAATTATTCCCTTTTGCACAATGCTGCTGCTCTGCCCGTTGGCCTAAATACAATCACTGGCATGATCCCAATGAAAAAAACAAATGCATGTAAACTGTTGCCATGCTGCTTCTTTGACCCACATGGTTAAGATGGTGGGGCAGAAGTTGGGTAGTTTTCACTAAATATTGTTTAAAACGATTGTGACCCAGTTTGTTGGGTTAAGAGAAGATTTTTTTCTAATTTTTAAGTCCATTTTGAACCATGCAACAACCTGTGTCTTCCAGAGGATATAAAAATAACGGTTAAGATAATCAGAAAAAAACATTATACTAATGTTAATAATTAATATTAACTTAATAACAGTTAATGTTAACATGATAATGTTAATGTAAATTGTGTTCATGACTTTAGTTAACACTAAAAAACTCTGAAGAACCAGTTTGTTGATTGTTAGCATTAAATCTTTGCCTGTTAGCGCAAAATGGTGCTAGCTAAAAACATTCACACTCGGACCACACATAGTAACATCGTATGAGATACAAATATATATATATTTTTTCACTTAGATTGTTATTGTCTTTACTCCAACTACTCTTTAAACTGAGATTGGTAAAAAGTTATTTTTAATTACGTTTTTGCTTTGTTTCCTAAAGTCTTGCTTAGGTGCAAAGGTCAACACAGCAGCATCCAACAAGCCACAGTACAGCATTACTATCAATACAAATATTTATTTGACCCAAATGTTATGGGGGTTTTTTTGGGTTTTTTTTTTTTTAGCAATGCTTAATAATAAAGGTTAGTAGTTATTCTTTTCGTACCACTATTTGGTAACCTTAACAGACTGTTAATAAGGTTAATTAACAATTTTTTTTGTTAGTTAATTCACTAAGGTAGTAAAATACTCCAGTTGTAGTGTTCCTAAGCCGTGTTTGTAGCGTGTGCAGATGTTTAATCGCCAAGACATTTCCGACCCACGTCTGACTTATAAAAAGGCCTTTCTGGTCTTGTGTACAATGGATCAGTTATGCAAGACCTTCCCCCCCCCTTAAAATTAGCACTCATCTCAGAAGCCAGTGAAAAGCCAGTGCTTTTCACGCTCTACCACGGCAATTTGTAAAATAATTATAACTTGCTGGGGACGAAGGGGGAGGACAGCAAAACAAGCCCCTGCCAGCTCACAAGGCACGAAAATAAATAAATAAATAAAGCTGTGACTTCCCCGAAGAGTCACAGCCTCCATTTTGGTTTTTTTATCCAGACACTTGATTACTGCTGCCACCCAGATATGTCTGGAGAGGCGAGAATATATAAAGTTTTTTTTTTTTTTTTTTTTTACACATTTCTTAAAATTATCATTATGTCCTGACAGTATGAGACAGATAAAATATGAAAAAAAGGGTTATGGTTGAGCACGTCTGCCTTCTTCCATTGCTCCCAGTACACCCAGTACACCACTCAGTCAGAAACAACCAACCAGAGCCAGGAGGAGGAGCTTAACATTGCCAATCACTCTCATGCTCATTGCCTGCCAAAAAATTCAAAGACTACTTAGCATAGCCACCGATGACACCGGATCCTGTAAAGGCAAGTTATTTCTCGTCCATTAGCACATTGAGCAGCATGCAGCATACAGTTGATTGACAGCGCTAAGACCCTCCTCCTGGCTCTGATTGGGTGCTTTTGACTGGAAGCAGTGCATTTTTGCAGACCTCACTGCAATAGCAGCAGAAGGTGAAGGAGCTTAATGTTTTGTACAAACTGTCTGTCTCATGGTACTGTCATGACATGGTGACAGTTTTAATAAATATGAAAAAAAAAAAAATTTGTAAAAGTTACATGCTGTAGCTTTAATGTTTAACTACCATAAGTACTAGTGAATCACCTTCCTTTATAAACATATAATTTTAACTCTAATCTTATATACCAGTCTTATTTGAACTGTCTTGAATTTTTGTAAATTAATTTCTATAAACTCCTAGTGTTTCAATCAATCAAAATGGACTCCACAAAGATGATGAAATTTAAAGGATACGATATGAGCAGTGTCAGACTGAGTGATACATATATTTTTTGACTCACTCCAGTAATCGGGTTAGCTGCTTCGTGAGACATTTTCACTGTCATACAGAGAATTCAACTTGCAAAATGTAGATGACATTGTGTCAGGCCCACAGAACTAGCCAAAGGCACAATGAGACCTGACACCAGTGGCGGCTAAAAAAAAAAAAAAAAAATCTTCCTTGAACATCAACTGTGAATGTCAGATGGTGTCAGACTGAGCTCCACCAGTGTGGCCAGAACCATTTCTGAAAGGCAGAAACTGAATACAGTAGGTGCATTTGAACCAAGGTCAGCCAAAAGGTAGTAAATGCTCAATATGCTAAAAAAAACAAAACAACATTTAAGAGGACCAGACAAAAGGCAATCCTTCAAATGTAGACTTCTGAAATGTAATAATAAATGTTATAATATGCAGTCTTAGTCACCAGGTGTTGGCTCCGATCTACAGGTGACACCAGATGGTTTCACAGAGAGCGCTGACAAACGTTGCCCATTTAGCTGCACAGCAGGACAGGAGCGACGCACCAGCTGCATCTCCCTCAGGTTGCGATGCTGTTCGTGACGCCGTTGTTCGTTTGGTCGGAGCGAATGTTCCAGCTCGCTTTAATTCACACATTCTCACTTCTTGCCTCCCACTTAAAAGATTCCTGTCAGTCATCAGCTGTCCTTGATGATGAACAATTGCTGCTGACTAAAACCCCTCCTGGTCTGTGTCTTCCAAATTAGACACAGATATATATATATATCTATATATATAGATTTTTCGTTTGCTTGGATTTGTTTTTACACCTTATTGTATGAGACTTGCAGCAACCTTTTTGAATATTGTTTCAGAGATTTTTAAAAAATTATTTCTTATTTGACCTTTAGTTTACCAGGATAAAAGCCCATTGAGATTAAAAGCCTCTTTTTCATTTAAGAAACAAATACAACATAAAAACTAACACAGTTGAAAATGACGAGCTATAAAACAAGAAAAACAGGCACATGTCATTGAAACAGCATCGAGAACATTTAGTTTGGATATAAAAGCACAAAGCGGCACAAAAATTCAGTCAATCTCAACGTTAGCTTAGTAGCAAGTCCCAGGAAAAGGGAACAGAAAAAACCTTCTTACCCCAAGTCGTGTGAGCGTAAAGTATCACGAGTCAACATTTCAGGACTACAAGTTTACATTGTAAATAAATGCAAACAGAACACATAAACCCCTCTGAAATGTGGAATAATAACACAGCTTAAAGTCAGACTTTTTGTCAATAAGTCACGTGGAAGTTGAGTTGTTATAAGGATGAATATTTCCCAGTTAAGTAGGTAAATAAATAAAAAAAAGTTGACTGAGCATGTAAAAAGAAAAAACCTACGCGCTATATGCTACATGAGACTGAGTTTCAGCCTTAACCTGGCAGGCCTGTTAGCAAGAGTTATGCTGACTGTCACCATGGTGATCAGTGATCACAAACATTAGCCCAGCGTCCCAAGTAACCACGCACGACACTTTAGTGTAAGTATCTGATCTGAAATGCGTTCTTTATGCCCGTTTTATTTTGAATGTAAAAGTCAGCAAATCTGCCGAGTCTTGTGACTCGCATAGCAACGGCTCTAAATGCTAAACGCTTGGATGTGGAAATGATGAAACAGCGGTGTACTTGGCCGGTTTCTTGCTAACGTAGTTACACTTTCATCAACTATGCATTACTGTCACTCGCGCAACGTCACACTTATTACAAGGAAAAATGGACACTCTCCCTCAAGTTTATTTGCCGCACCTATACACAATCAATGCCGTCTAAAACAATAAAGCCGCAATAACTCCCTGCTAACCGCGCTTATGTTTAGCCTTTCACCGACAACGTTCTGCCGTTGTATCCAGGTCGACGCTGCGACTGGCTCATCTTGCTAGACCTGAGAGAGTTTATCTTTATTTAGAAAAATAAATCATATACAGGAACAACAGTAAAAAAAACAAAAATACTATGCAGGGCATCTAAAGCTCTGCAGAAATATTATGACACTTCCAAGAAAATCTATACTTAAAAAGGTTGCATGCGCCCACCCCTCCACCATCACCTCCTTGAATCATTTTTCTTCAAGCAGTCACAAAAGTGCCTCAGTCTCTCAACTTGTGCTTTCTGGGAAGGAGAGCCATGTAATATACAGAAGCTTATCAGCAGTGGGGTGCAGCAGCAGAAGTGCATGACGACTCTGCCTCAACACAGACAACTCACGAGGCAGTATTCTTGCCAAGGAGATGCCAAAGCAGAGAAAAGCGACTGCGTGTTTGGTTTGGGAGCTTTTCAAAAGCTTAAGGTTTGGAAATGTGTGTCCGTGAGCTACGAGTTACGAGTTCAGTTTTGTCTCTACTTATCCGCGTTGTGCTGTCCAGCAGTTTGCCTTCTGGTTTTCTAACAGAAGATATGTTACGTTTCACAGTGGGTGCAGCTTTCAGACCCATTCTACATCATGCTTTGTTGTTCTGTTTTTTAAATTATGAAATGAAGCCTTTTTCTTCTCCCCTCTTTTTACCATTTTTCAACACAGACACACAGCTCATGTCTCATTGCAGGACCAAAAGGCAATTTTGTCTCTTCATATGGTGTTGAAATTCAAAATGCTGATAAATTTAAGATGGGAAACATCAACAGCTGTTGATTTAATCACTAGTGGATGAGAGCACAGTCAGGCCCAGAGAGAATAATTAGTCCACAAAAGCCTCTGCAGGTTTTATCTTGTCCATTTGAGACCCTAACTGCAAGAAATATGTTGTCTTTACACAAGATTACAATTAAATTTGAAAATGTTCCATGTGCGTGGTTAGCTACAACAATTAGATGCATTCTGTCAGTTTTTTCCTTCTCTGTGTTTGAGCAAAATGAAGGAGTGCCTGACTATAGCGTCAGTATGACTGAGTTTTAGTATTTAAAATTCTTAATTACATGTGTGGCATCGCCTGTAAGCGACTTTTTAGGGCCTCTACAATGACGTTTTGACAGCTGGACTACCGTGGTGTCAGTAAAACCTCACCAGTGATTCACAGCCTTGTGTGGAGAAAAGTGAGCCTGGCAGCCATCTTACTGATTAAATAGGCTATTCTGGTTACACAGTTGCTGGTTTGATTGTTTCACCAAAAAAAAAAAAACAACAAAAAAACCCAGACTAGTTAAAAATCACAATAATCATTACGATTTGCTCGTACATCCTTCAAATTCCTTCCCTCACCCTCTTCTCCTACATGTTGTGGTTTATTGTGCTGAGATAGCGCTGACAGAAGAAGAAGTTGTTTTATTTATAAAGCACTTTTCAGCAACAAGGCAGTTCAAAATGCTTTAGGGAGAGAAGCAAGATGTATAACTGAAATTATTTTACTGTTGTAGACAGAAACAAATGTAGCAAAGTGTCAGTTTACATGCAGTCATTCACTGCTAGAACAAACATACACTGGTTTGAAGCCAATGAGATTTTAAAAATTATATTTACAAAAGCAAGAAAGACATGAGAAATGATCCCAGGTTGAACCTTTTTCCACCTGTCCCGCTTCAAGAATGATTTGCTCCGACCAGCAGTCCGTTAATCTAAAATAATTACGTAACTTAATCTGAAAAGGTTCGAAAACTTTGGGGGATTTTCTGGTTTTAATAAGTTCCTCCTGATTAATCTTCCTCAGGAAAACAAAAGCTGTTATGAGTGATGGGTCAGTTGCCTTTTGTAAAGTCAGATTTATCTTTTGTTTTAAGGGGTTTGCATTAAACAAGCAGAGATGTGAAAACAGCAAGTTTTATTCTAACAGCAGATTTACATGATGACCCGGTTCTGAAGCCTGTGCTGCAGTTCCTAGCTTCGCCAGGAGTGGTAGGTTGCAGTGTATTTATGTCTGAGTGGCATTATATGTGTATTTTAGTACTCTGAACATTTTTCTGCTGCTAGATTTAAAAAAAAAAAAATAAGCAAAGGCTCGGCTAAGCTAATTTCTATTCTAAAATGGTAAACCATATTAGGTTTAGTTGCTTACTTTTCCGTTATTTAACTTTAATATTAACCAAAAGGACAAGTAATGTGATTATACTATGTTTGTAAATATCTGTATTTATTCACTTTCTTTGTAGAACCACACACAGCTGGATTGATCCACCGGATCAGGTGGATCAATGAAGTAATAGTAACCTGCTGATTAAAGAGATCATCTCCTGACTTCATTATTGGTCATCTGGGCATCTAATCAGTGAACATTGATCACCAATTTCATTCCGAACCCCAGACTTGCGAACAGCATTATAACACTCCCCATTATTCCTTTTACTTTATCGTGTTTATGTTGTCACTCACTTTAACCCAACTTGAAATCTGTTGTCTTCATGAACCTTAACTTTCCGTAAGGTATTATTAGTTTAAGTTTGATCTAACAACGCTATGTCTTTTGTGACTTTTGGCGGCATCCTGTCTTGGGTTTACATTTTCTCGTGGAAGTTACTGTGAAAACCAACCTTCTGAAATGATGAACGTTTCTGAAGAGTTTTGCGGAAACTGCAAAAAAAAAAAAAAGGGGGAAGAAAATAAAAAAGAAGCAAATGTCAAGATTAGCTGCCAATGGGAATCTACTGATATTGGGGGAAGCTTGGGAACGAACAAAAAGCAGAGTGGAGCTGCTGCGCGTCTAAAGAGCAGAGCTGTGTAAATGAACATGTTTCACCTTGAACACATGCTGCCCGTCTCTCAGGGACTCCAAGGGAAAAAAAAAAACTGAGCTCGACTTGCATAATTAAGAGATACGTGAATAAATCAGACACCGGAACAGAAAAAGAGAAACTTGTACCACCGTATGTTACTGCTTTCTTCTTTATCCGTAAACAAACTGTGCCTGCAAGTTGCCTATGAGGCTCGTTGCTTTCTTTGCATTTTTCCAAATGACGCTAGAATATTTCATCATGACCACTGCAACCCATATTTGCAATATTTCGTTTAACCTTTGTGTTTGCAGTTGCTGCCTGACACCAACATGAATCACTGCATATGTCTGTGTGAATATATTTCCTCAGTTAAGAGCATGTCCTACATGTTGCAGTAATTACTGTAAATGTGGTTTCTGCTATACTTGAACCAAATGTAAAAGTAAGACTCTGTTTACCGACGCAGCACAACAAAAGCCCTCAGCTCTTTTATTTATTTATTTTACATATTTTTACATATTTGTTCAAACTAGTCACTATGTCCTGACTCCTGGCTATAGAATATGAGACAGGTAATCTGTGAAAAGATCAATTTAAAAACTCATTCAGATGTTATTTCGTCTTGCTGACTGTATTATCACTAAGACAAAACACAAGTTAAAGTCTTAAATCTCAGGCTCTCCTCTGAGTAAGTTTTCGCCTCGCATCGCAACGTGAAATTTGTTTGCGCTTCCACATGTAACGCTCCAGTGTGTTGGAGCAATTTCAGCCGCTCAGGTTGACCGCTTTGTCCGTTTGGGATCTCGGCGTTGCTGGACCAACCTCAGCAAGAGAGAAATTAGGAGAGTCTTGGATAAACATTCTGCAAAGGCACTAATGAATGAAAACCCCAGAACGAGTAGTTGGCAGCGTCGCTAACGAAAAATACAGAACAATTATCTAGCCGAACGAGCACGCACGGCATTAAAATTCATAAAATGCATGCTGTTTGTGGGAAAATAATTTCTCTTCCATCAGAAGTTTTCTTTGTTTTTCCACGTCGGAGAAAAACAGCTTAATGTGACCAACAAAGATCGCGTTTTATCCGCGGTTCCTTCCGGAAACGTCTCCGTCTGCACGGCCAAACAAACGTCTGCTGTGTTGTTTTCAAACGGAGCCAATTAAAACAGGCCCTCTTTCTCGCAAACTGTTCTGCAAAGTCAACCCTCCGCCTGGCTTTCACGTTTAATCTCTCCCAAATGGCGCACGGGTTTCTGCATGTTTGGAGAAGATATTTATATCTCGACAAAGAAGGAAGGCCTAGAGGTGTTTGAGAAAAGTTTTATAGACACAGGAACAAACGTGACCAATTCTAGCTCAAAATAATAATAATAATAATGAAAAAACAAAATTCAGGACTGCGGTGATGGAAAGATGCATTTCAAATAAAGTAATATGAAACTATCTAAATCTCTTTCTGCATTAATTAGAAATTTTTAAATTATTATGACGAAGCAATATGGCACTGAATAAGTTATGCTGAAATATGTTTAATAGTTTTATGAATTGAAAAGCTAATTTTCTTTTGAGATGATTATTAAAAATGTATACATCTTTCTGCTCCTTTTCAGTCATGATTTGTTTTAGTGGTTACATGAACTATTCATATTTATTACTGAGCGGATTAGATTTTTTAAAAAAGGCAAAATGTAAATTAAATGGAAACATCTTTAGTAATTTGATTTGTTATCTGTGCATCACTCTGATCCAGAATTACGCTTTCTTCTAACATCTTTAGTGAACAAAGTAAGAATGACACAAGAAAAAGCTGAAGTTTAATTTTTTTGTCTTTTTTTTCACAATCTGGTCCCACTTACCAGATGTGGGTAAATGGGACCACATCTGGTCCCACTTATGATAACGTGACATAACGTGGCATAACGTGAAAAAGTTGAAGAGTTTTTCCCTCTGGAAGCTACAGGACAGTATGTAAAAACAAATTTTACTGGCAAAACAAAAATAGACTCAACAGCTTCATAATTCGATACCAATATGGACCAAACGTGTTCGGTACCATCACACTTCAGGAGAGAAGTAGCTGAAGAGGCAGCGACGCTAAACTCCCTCAGACTCAAAGCGTCTCATTAGTGAGACACGGCGTTGCACCGAGAAATGAATTCGAGGGTGACACCAAATGAGGACCTCCATTTCTAAACGTGTAAATAATGAGCTGATTTTAAGAGTCTTAAAACTGTTGGCTGAGTAAACAAGGGCAGCGAGAAGAGTGAGATTTTATAATGGTCTCTGAAGGAGGTTTTGCGTTACATCCTCTTAAACGGAGCCACACTAACAATGTTTAGTCATTAATTCCACAAGAAATGTCGTCATATTTCCTCATGAAAACTGTTTACTCTGATCCTAGAGACGTTCTCCGTAGTACGGCGCACGAGTTAGGACATTCTTAGGACATCTGAGCAACGGCGCTCAGATGTCAAACTATAGACAAAAATACGTTCGACCTTTGACTAAACAGCGTCAGAGTAAAATTTCAGCAGTAAAACAAACAAACCCGAAACTGTTTCACACGAAAATGTCTCGGAAAGAAAGGCGACAGAGAGAAACCTCCTGCAGGTGGCGCCGTTGTCAGACAGGCGCCTTATTGAGCGCTGACGTCGCCGCCATGTTGGATGTCGAGAGAACTAATTCACCCCGAATTGTTCCAGGGTTTTACAGCACAAACTAGATCCATTGGCATCACCTGTCACAGGTAAGAATGACAGAAAACGATTGTATGGTGTGGGGAAAAAAAAAAAATCTAATCTGTGTGGAACAGATCAGGCTTGAGACTCTGGCAAATAAAGAGCAAAACCTTTATTTCTGTCGTTTGCAAACGGAGAACACAGCAACCACAGCACAACAAGCTGTACCTGCGATGAGTTCTGACTCGGAGCTGCAAGCTCTCACAATATAGTGGACTCTCTACACAACGTGGTCACTCCCCTGGCCCAGAGCCAGTTCCAGTTGAACAGGTTTAATGCATAGTCATGTAACTATAGGGTGGACAGGACGCAACCTCATCCTCACTGAAAGGTCAGTTAATTGTTTAGATGATAAATATCTTCTTATTCAAAATGTGGGAGTTTCCAAAAATCAGGATGCTAATAGAACAATTTTATATACCAAAAACATTGTCAGACCTTATACGTCTGACAATGTTAGAGAAATTAGTTAGACCTTAGGGCTTATTCCATCATACTATAATTACCTAAACTATCTGTTAACAAACACTGGAGCCTTGCTTTGGTACTTGTGGTGACATTTAGTCCACTCATCAGTCTTTTGCAACTGCTGCAGGGAGAGGTCAGCAGGAAACCTATCTAACTAGTTCTTGGCCTACATACTTTAACAGACTGAACAATACTAATGTTAAATAAGTAAAAGAATTAAATAAAATTGTTAAAAGGAATAATAACACAATGTTCGCTTCACAATGGTTGTATTAATGTGCAATACGTAACTTTACGAGCAGAATTTATTCACTTTGCGACCAAACTGGCTTCAAAACCAGGAAAAATTTCCTACGTGACTAAAGTGGCCAGACGTAGCTATCCTGATATTTGCTTAGCATTAGCAAACCTTTTTGGACTCGAGTCTCTTTTTAGGCTTTAGAGAGATAATGAGAAACTGCTGTTAGAAAGGAAGCCCATTAAAAATCAGAGGATATAAACGAAACGTTAGCATCCGAACTTGCAGACAGTAGTTTTTATTCAGCTGTTCTTTACGTTTAATGAAAAGCTTTTAATTTGGGCTATAATTCCACCTTTCACTGATATTAGTAACTCAAATGGTGACAGTTCTGTGTGTCACTTGTTCATCCCCCCCTACATACAAAAAGAACGGAGTTACTCATTTAGTTGTTAGTCTCTAATTTGAATTTGTTCATTTGGTCGTGTAAGAACGAGAGAGCAGCCACCAGCATTGTAGTCAAGACCACCTAACCCGAGACCAGAATGTATCAACACCGAGACCAAGACCGGTCTGGAGTACTACAACGCGTTGGTCAGTAATTCTTCGTGGGGTATATTTCTATTTTAGGATAACTGTAAAGCTGAATAATAAATGCCACAGCATCAGAGGGGAAAATAAATTGCTCAAAGCTTTCTGCGGCAAAAGAAAAAAAAAAAAAAAAAAGGGATAATGACCTAACGTTGAACTTTTGAAGCGATGCACTGTCCACAATCTAAACTCAGTTCGCCGCGCAGAGGGAAATGGGGTTTATTAGATTGTTGGAGCGGCGCTGCTGACGCAGGCAAACAGTGTGGCCCTCCCTGTCAACACATGCAGGGCTTCTTCTGCAGAGCTACAAGATCCACTGAGCTGCAACTATGACCTTCCAAGAATTGTAGTGAATGATAGTTTTTCATTGTTTTAGGGGTGTTTTGTTATCATTTTAACATGCTACAGAGTTTATAATCATAATTGACCAGTTTAAGAAAAAGCCACAGCATCTCAGTCTGATTTAACTACAGATTTGGACCATAAAACCCAAAAGCCATCAATATTATTAGTTTTGCCATTCAAAGTGCCATAGTGCATGTCCTGTCTGCACTGTGAATTTCAGGCTCCAAACTGACTCGGCTTCAAAGTTCTGGTAAGTGGTCTGACCCCAGATCCTGGGCCAGGGGTCTGCAAACGACACACTAAAAAAAAATGTTTTTACTTCCAAGCAAGCCAAATAAAACTTGTTTAGAGCTGCAAAGGTCACTCAATGATTTATTTTTTAAAAAAGGACAATGTATAACTTTATTTTAAATCCTAAAAATCGGAAACAAACTGGTGATCTTTTAAAAATCACAACAATTTCCCTGTCGCATATGTTTATTTAAAGAAACGTCAAATTTTGCACAAAAGAGGATGGCTCTTTTTGTGTGTGGGATGGAAAATGATGTAAAAACAAAATTAAAAAGCCACATAGATTCCAACCTAATGACCAGAAAAATAGATATAAAAGAATATCACGAGTACTTTTACTGTCACTCTTTGTGGAAATTCAATGCACATATTGCAGGAATAAACTGAAAAGCTGCTAAAAACCTGTTTTGCCATATTTAAATTTAGAAACAATTGCTAGTCATCTTTACACCAGAATTCAGTCCTGCTCATAAAGATTTCAGCCACAAATATCAAAACTGTAAGTAATGTGTTCTGTTTTCCTTTATTCAGGAATAATTTAAGGTCATATAAAGTTTGTGACTGTTTGCAAAAGTACTTTTAAAGCGGTACTGTTATGTAAAATCGACTTTTTAGAGCTTTACATGATGTTATAGTGTTATCCAATCATCAAAAACATACCTAGAGTTGATTCTTTCATGCATCTCCCGTGGCAACCATTCTGGATTGTAAAACGCCTGGGGCAACGCCGTCGAGACGAAGCTCCTCCTTGGTGCTGCAGTTTCCAAGCTTCCTCATTACAGAGCAGCCCTCCCCCACTTGGCTCCTTCAGACTAGCCAACAGCAATTAGCAAACGTCTGATGGAACTGTGCGTGCTGAGCTCATTATACGAGCTACTTCTCAGCCCACTACTCCTACGAATGTTTGCAAACGCTTAATAGCTAAAGGCGGAGTTTCAGAAAGATCGGGCTCTTCTTAAAGAGACAGAGGCCCAAGTTCAAGGCGATAAATTCCAAAGTCAAATAGCATTTTTATAACACTTGATGGTGACAGAATGACTTGTGCTAAAAAAAGACACTGTACGGCTGGAAAACATATAACACTGTCCCTTTAATAGGTAGTATCACTTGAAATCTGCGTGATTTAAAAAAAAATCTCAACACTGTAGAGGTGCATCTGTCAACGTAAGTGTTCAAATTCATCCAATTACTCCAGGAAAAGTGCCAGTGAATGAGCAGGAGACAAATCCATGGCACTGCTGAGGAAATTCACCATGTTGATGTCAGAGCTCACTATCTGTTCTCCTATGTGAGCATTTGCAAAGAAAATAAAAAATAAATAAAAATAGGGAGAGCTGACCTGGTGAGTTATGAGCTAGGTGGTAAAAGAAAGCATGGATGAGTCCGAATAACAGATTGACCAAATGTGTTGCCATGGTAATGCTCTAGATGACAGGGGGGGAAAAAAAAGTGGCTGTACAGTAGCTGTCCTTGATTACATAATCGTATCATTCGGCCCCAGCCTCCACGGCGCAGCACGGTTTGTTTGTCTTCTAACATGCCCTTATTGTGGTGCCTCTTGTTACCACGGTAACCAGTGTTTTCACAATGAAAAACGTGTAGGATGCCAGAAGCGTTGCCAGAATCCGGTTCAATAAAGATAAACGGGTCTTCGCAGAGCTGTTAAAATAAGCTACTACGAACGGCTCCGGTTAGAGCTGGAACGTGCGGTCAGAGTCGGCCAGATTTTGGCGTTCGAGGAAAAGAACCAAAACAAAACAAAACAAAAAAACCCCCACAGATTAAAATGGGCCTCTGTGGTAGATTCTGCTAGAGAATTGGATGTTGTGAATAATGGATTAGGATCAGTGTGAGATACTGTGGTACGTTGCGTGTGCACAGCCGGGGCGATCCGAACCGGAGTCTTACATAAGCTTCACCGGCTTATGAAATGCGTTTAGCGCAACACGTTTAGAGTAAACTGGGAGACGACAAACTTAGCTGAATCTATCAATGAAACAAACATCTCTTGAGTTGTATTCTGGTCTCCTGCTCTAAATTCATACATTATGAAGACAAAGTACTTTGCATATTTAAACCAGTAGGTGGTTTCACACGCTGCTGTGGTAAGGTGTGCATTTTAGGGAGCTGTGCATGAGGAGACCGAGGTGCTTTGGAGCGCAGCTGTTTTAACTCTGTGGTGTCAGCCATTTTCTACGGTGTAGTCTGCTGGAGCAGCATGTCACTTCACGATTTGTTACGGAAGCACGAGTCGTACCTTTGTGTTTAGGAAAAACTAAATTAAGCCAATAGGGAGAACTGTACGGACATGATGCATCCGAGTGTGTGTGCTGTGAACTTCTGGATCTCGGAAAAACCTTTAGTTTGTTTTTTAGGGGGGTTTTATTGATTGTGAGAAATGTTGATAGCATAAATAAGACCAGGATGCCATTGTGATGAGCTTTTCTCAAAGCCAGCACTGGTTATTAGCATCCACAGGGAAGGAAAGTGACATTTAGAATCAGTTTATGCATCCATGCCTCCACTATTACCTTGTCCATCCTGCATTTTCTCTCTTAACATTGCTCTACATTACCGAGTGGTGACCGCAGACAGGCTGAGTTAAGCTAAACTAGAGCTAATCAACATTATTGTTCACTAATTACCACTCTATGTACAAAAATGTAGCTGCCATGATTGTCTTCATGAAAATATGCATGTTTGAGTTTGTACTAGATTGGTCTGAAACGACAAAGGATTTTCTGTAAGATTGTTTTGACTATAGTGTTTGGCCTCCATTAAAAAACAAGATGCACCATTTGATGGAAGAGCAGCTGTAGAACAATACATTTTATTTTATTTTTTTAGAAAATTTCTGAAATTATTCTTAAAATTTCTTACGTGTTTGGTGGAAATTCACTTCTTTTTTAAAAAGCTTTTTTTTTTATTTTTTATTTCCAATTGCCCTAAAACATCGTTGCATACAAGGTATGCAATTATTACTACTTGAGCAAATAACCATAGAGTTGAAATATAAAACATTCTAGTTCACTACGTTTAGTAGTCCTGAACGTAGCCATGCTAACGTTATGCTAGCTTTATGCTAACTCCAGTTAGCTTATTGTCAGCTAAATCAGTCGACTCACTACATTTCTGACATTGACGTTTTAGCTTGAAAATTTCAAAACTGTAGATATGACACATTTTTTCATTTGAACAAATTTGCTTTTTATTATTTCTGTATTGCTGCCTCCATTGTCTCCACATGATGTGTTGTTTGTAGGTTACATTTTCCTGGCCTGTTTGTCGTCACTCACCTGTACTAATGCTGCAGGCAAATAGCTTCAGATGTGAGAACTTGAAACTAGTAATGATACTTGCTCAAACGTGTTCTGGTTTCAGTTTGAAAAATCTGCTAATTTTCCTCTTTGTAATAGTCTTAATATTAATATATATTAATATCAAGGCATTGTGTTGGTGTCTTAATTTTTTAACGTATTCAAACAATGAGATGAGCTCTAATGGAAATTGTAAAATGCTGTGTGTGCAGATTTAATAAGCAAAGAAAGGAAAGGGATAATTTAGTTCTGCAGTCGCCACTTTTTTCTTTTTCTTTGTTTTTGTTTTAGTTAAGCCATCTGCTTGATTTTGAGGGTTGAGAAAATCTGACACGGCTGACATTCTAAGCCTGGCCTGATTTTCCAAGTCAGATGCTTCAGACTCAAAACGAAGAAAAAAAAACAAAAAAACAAGCAAAATCTGATTTCAAAGTTAAACTTCTTGGATTTCTCACTTTTTATTGTTTCCTCGTGTTTCCTGTAGCCTCAGACATGTGCAGTCTCTGGTCTCCAGTCCTAACGGGAAGCAAAACTGCTGCTTCCCATTAGGACTGGAGACCAAAGGCAACAAGTAGCAACTTAGTTCCAGAGGACACGCGACTCACTGAATAATTCAGCGCAATAAAGGCGGTTTAAAGATTAATGGGTGAGCGGGAGTTCCTCCTGGCACCTCCCTCGGGACACACAGTGGTTCAGGAGACACTTTAATTGCCAACTCTTGTCTAGCAGAAGTCTTTAATTAACGGGTGTGGAAAGCCTTGCAACTTCCTTGGAGCCCCGCTTGTCGACCTTTGGAAAGTGGCAGAAGTTGATAAGCAAAGTGTTCCCACTGTGGCCTCATCTCAAATCACTAGAGACTTAAAATCACATGAATTAACTCAACTTGTTGAAAATGTGCACAGGAGGTTCAATAGGTGGCATGAGCTCAAATGACTGAAAAACAAACTATTCCGTTAGGTTGCCTGTTTTGCCCCTTAATGGTGACAGATTTCCAACTGCAAACCATTAAATAGTGCACATTGTTTTTTATAGACAACACTGAGTTAAAGCAAAAATAATATGCACAATAGCAACAAAACATAGTTTGTTTGAAAGGGAAATAAACTGTTTCATTTTGCCTGTTTTTTTGTGTGTTTTTTTTACTTTGGGTGAAAAACAGGCAACCACTCAGGCTTCGCAGTACCAGATTAGATTTATTAACAACCAGTTAACACCACCTAAAAAAACCTCATGATTTAAACTGCCTCAAGCGTGATAAACTAAATGGCTTTTTTCTTCTTTTGCTAAAACAAAATATTACTGGTGAACTGTGAAATAATATCAGTGGTTGACAACCCAAACTAAATAAGGAAAAGAGAGAGGAGTAGAGGCAAAATGATGCTGAGCTGAACATGAAGTACAACAATGTTCCTGGAGCTAATGGCCGCTTTTGGCTGCGAAATGAAGCCATCAGAAGACTGACAGGATGTTCATTATGAGGGGAAAAAAAACAGTGAGCGTGACGGGAACACTCACTGCTTTGTCTATATCGTATCTCTGTGACAAATGCTTTCAGGTTGACCAGCCATGTGCAGATGTTGGTGTTCCGGCGACAGAGCGAGAAAGCATTTTTATTATTACCCAGCCTCCGATATTTTTTAAATAAAACTCCATGTTCCCGCTGAGGGAGCATGGAGTGTTAATTACATTCATATACCATTTGTATAGCACTACAAGACAAATAATGGTAATGTCATATTTGTCAAAGATCAATTAAGGAATTGTCCTGTTTAAATTAAATCCACTACTTTTAGTACCTATTAACAAATCTCCCCCAAAATCCCTAAAGTAATTAAAACATGTAAAATGGTGGTGAAAGCAGACTTCCCATTGAATTCGAGCCTACGGTTCTTTGCAGTAATGCTAGAAAGAAAGTACAAGTTGGGCTTCTCTTGACACCAGTCTGTATGGGACACATAAGAAAATAAATAAAAGAATAATAAAAGAATAAGTCATTAACGTCTACTACATCTTGTACGTAGAAATTTAGGGTGTACGTAGTTTTCTACAATGTTATCCATTTTGGTTTTAGAACCAACAACATATTTTTGTTTTGAAAACTTGAGTCTTACATAGCTGCACAAACCTGGAAAGGTTATATCATTTCTTTCTATTTTAAATGCTGTGATTAAAACCTCTTCCTTCTTTTTACAGGGTTAGTAAATCCAATGAAACTACTTACACACAAAACATATTGGTATGAAAACTCATTGCTGAATGAATGGGATAACAGATCAGGCAATCATATGGCCATCATCTGAGTCAGAGTATAAAAAAAAAAAAAAAAACAACAACCCTAGAGCAAAGGAACATTTCTGCAGAGACGCAGTTATTATAGCAACAGATAATATTCACAAAGCTCAAAAAATATGCTTGAATAATAATATCATTAAGGCAGCATCCAGCAAAATCAATGCCAAGATTCATCTTCCAGTTTGTTTCTCATCCTCATCACCACCTTCTGTTCTGTGTGCAGGCTAAAGAAGATACTCGTGTCCTGTCGCGTTCGAGTGGCCACTTTGTTACACGGGCTGATCCGAGTGCCTCTTGTGAATGGAGGAAATCATCGCAGAAAAGTGAGGCTCAGGAGACGCTGTAGAGCCCTTGATTCTGGGTTCAGCAGAGCTTGCAGAGAAGAGTCCCAAACTCTTTTAGTTTTTTTTTTTTTTCTGGTTTTCAGTGCAGATTTGGTAACTGGAAACCTGTGCTTCCATTAACCACAAAACTGCACAAATTGAAATCACAAAAATAAATTTGCTAAATGGAAACACGGCGATTTTCCATTTAAAAGTTTTTGCGTTAGGTGAGGTGGTTTTTCAGCCGTATCAAAATAGATGTATTTCACATCGCTGCAATGGACACGCTGTTTTTTTTTTTGCACGAGTCACATGATCAACAGACAGATGTTAGTTCTAGTGAAGATCAAGAAAAAGACGACAGAAAGTAACAACAAGATGTTTGTGATTGTGTTTTTTCAGACAGCTTCTGGCTCCACCAGAGTTTGAATGTGTTTTTTTTTTTTGGAGTGTGGCTTTTCAGTCGGGTCCAACCTTGAAATGATCTTCCACTTTCAGGATGAGAAAAACAAATAGACAGGAAGGGAGCGTTGCTAGGGAAACTGACATGCGCTGTCGGCATGCCGTTGTGGACCGATTGAGCTTTTCAACCCGTCCTAAATAAAGAACAAAACAAAATGGTGGAAAGTTTTGGTGGTTTTGAATCTCTTACTTTTTAAAAACGATGCTATGAGACCGGTTATGGAATGGCAGAAGGACACGTCAAAGCATCTAATGTATGTCACTTACAGATATTGTAGGCCAACCATTTTTTCTTGATAAAGTTATCTTTAAAGAAAAAAGTACGAGTTGCAGGTGACTAACCTAGGCATGCGAGTTGTTCGAGAAGCAAAGGGTAACATTATCTTATTTGTGCTAATGGTAAGTCGGCACAGACAAACCATGATCTTCATCAACTAACAGTACGTCCAATTCACACAGTACCAGGTAACCTTTGACTCTTCCCTATTTTGCCGCGTTGTAACCACAAACATTCTTCTTTTATTATTTGTTGGGATCTTATGTGATCTACCAGCCCAATTTAGTGCGTAGAAGTAAATCAGACGCATCTGAAAAAAAATCTGATATTCTAAATTAAATCTAATGACCCACCTGACCTAATATAGGCCTAATTTAATCTCAGTATAAATGCAGCTATTCTGTGGAAACCTCAAGGTTTGCTACTCAAATTCATTTTTATCTTCTGTTTTTCTGCGCGTCATTTTGCTGAAAGTCGGCATGAAATTTTAATGATGAATCCACAGGTCCAACATTTCTTCTCTTTTTTATTTCTTCAGGAAAAGATGCTCCACACACCCTGTAATGTGTATGTACTCAGGCCTCATGCTGCCTTTGTTTTATTGTTTGCTCATTTATTAATAATTTCATTATTCAGCCGGGTTGGTCCCCCAGCCTCACATAACTATGGCAACAGACCGATCAGAGCGCTCTAATGTAGGGAAGGGGGGGAGGGGGAAAAATATATATATTTTTCACTATTTTCTCACAGCAGTTGCTCTCATGTGCCTTTTGGCTCTGGGAAGGCAGTCCATCTTCCGAGTCAATGAAGAAGCTCTCGTCTCCTTGGAAAAGAAAAACTTGCAGACTATCTGCCCACAAGCAGACGTCAACTGCATCTCACCACCTACCAGCCGATTGTAGTGCAGACACTGTGTGGGGTGCAGCGAGCAGAGTTGTAAATCAGTAGGCTTAATTCACATTTCCTCTTCTACACACCAATACAATACGTGCAATCTCTCGGCAGAGAGGATCGTTTTAGCTTCTCTGTTTCCACAACTCCCACTGTTGTTGTGGAGCTTAATTTGTGTTTTTCGGTGATGGTAGGTGTGCTTCACTGCCCTGCAAGTTCCCTCAGCCGGACCTGCTTAGTTTTCCTGCATCTCTTTAGTTAAGCACTTGCTGGATGCACCCTGTGGAGTTGAAGTTCAGATACAAAGGCAGACAGGAGAAACACAAAACACCATACAAGTAAAGAAGGAGCTCAGAAACAGAGACTTATATAAATCAATCTAATCTTCAACATATACCATATCATGCACCGATAAATGTCTATTCAGAGCAATATTTTTCGGACGATAAGCCGCTACGTTTTTCCTACGCTTTGAACCAGGCGGCTTTCTGTGGATTTTTCTTCAACCACCAGGGGGCTCTTTAGCAGGACGTGAATCATTGGAAGTCAAAATTGGAAATCAAAGAAGAAAGCGCTAATTTTCTTTTAGCACAAGCACATGCTAGCAGCAGGCACGACGGAGAAATTTCTTCAAACTCAGACCCCCTCATCATAGAAACAACACCAAGAAAAAGATGCAGCTTTTAAGTTGAAGGTTATCGATCCGGCAGGACAGGAGGGAAATAGAGCCGCTGCAAACTTGGCATGAACGAATCAACGGTTCGTGTTGGAGACGCAGGGCCTTCATAGCAGAGTTATTAAGGCAGTGGAAAACCGAGAGCGGCGGAGATACCAGCTGCTTATATACATCTGTACAGTTTTTTCTTTTTTAATTTGTGGGCGCGGCTTATAATTAGGTGCGCTCCATAAGTCCGGAAAATACGGTAGGTGATTTTTAGCCTGTGTTTGCCTAACGATCAGTTTCAAAAATTGGATAATTTTTCTGATCAATGCGCACAACGTAGGCAGGTGGTGCCATGTAGGGAAGACAATAAAGGCTTCCACATATGTGGGCACATTGTGCGCATTCTGTGTTCTAATTTCTTACATTTCTTAAGACAAATTCCTTCATTTCCAACAATTCCACGTAACTCAAAACCATCACCAAGTGTCGTAGCTGTTTCCTCCAACGTATATTTTGTTCCCTGAAAGTCCTTATATTCCCTCACTGACGGATTATACACGTTTCTATATTTTCTAATCCCCTCTGACAGGCACGCTTCAAAATTTGACTCCATTTTGTCCACAAGATGGTGGACAAAAATCTCAATCTTACTCTCAGCGTCACCAATAAGGTTTGGGAGAAATCGCTCACTGTCTTTTACAAACAACGTCTAATGCCCCTCCGTTTTCGTTTGCATTTTGCAAAGAAGAAAGTTGTGCTCAGTGTCTTCTTCAGAGGTTTTCATGTTATTTCCTTCAGTGGTTCTTGGCGTAGCGCCATCTTCAGTTGTTACCATGTATTTAAAACGGTTTTGGATCGTTTGACAGTGCAGTGTGAAAGCGAACCGCACCACCCGAAAATGCTGCAATTTCGGTCCCCAATCAAACCGAGTCTACCAGACTACCAGATGTAAAAACAGCCTAACATACTATCAGAGGAAGCAAAATAGTTGTAAGAAGTTCTTCTTCTTAAAAAAAAGAAGCTGCGTTCGATTTTCTATGAGAACAATAGTTTCTAAATAATTGAGAGTCCAAACACTGTACGAAGCGGAGCGTAGAACAAAGCGCTGACTTTTAGCAGGCTATGAAATAAGTTAAAACAGTCCAACCAGATGTGAAACTATAGGTGTAAAAGCACAGGAAAAACATCAAATCTCACTACAAATTAAATGTGTGTAGGAACATTTAGCTTGTGACGTACACCCGAGCACACACAGGTAGCAGGGGTCCGCTTGAATCTAAAATAGCAACGCCCCCCTTCGTGGAAGCTGCCCGTTGGTGCCACCTGTCCCCACCACGCAAGTTGTGCCTTCGGGACTCAGACCTGAACACAACAATGAACGATGCCACCTCTTTTGTTTTTGCTGGATATGCCTTTAAATTTTGGCTGGTGGTATTTTTAGGGCTTTTTGTGGGTTTGTAGTGACTGTGTGCATCACATATTTGCTCTGTTGGATACCAACAGGACTAGTGGCAGAAAAACACGGAAACAAGTGCACTTAACTATCCAGAGGGCAGAGCAGAGTGGGAGGCTCAGGCAGTGATGTTATTGCAGAAAAATCGTGTGACTCAGATCTAATCTGCTGCTGTTCTAACCAGGTTTAATGCTCCCTCCACCTGCCTCGCTAATACTCATTTTAATTGAAATACTTTACATTCTCTTACCTGTTTTGATGTGCAAAGTTTGCTGCGGGAGGGGGAACAAATGCTCAAATCCCGATTATCTACCTACGAGTCTGGCACTGCCTCGTGAAAAGAATTTACCTTTTATGTAGTCGGAAGGCAGGGTGCGTGGATTTACAATTTAAATCCACTTGTGTTTACCTCATTATGAATGGCTGGGGGTTTTACATTTTAACAACTTTAAGCTTGTTATTTTTGAGAGCTGTATGGAGAACGTAATTGGCCCGGTTAAGGTTTGGTGCACTGCGCAGGGTTTCTAAGCAGTCTGAAAAGGTGCAGGACTTCACTTGACCGTTTTTCTCATTCCATTGCGTTATGGAATGAGGAAGTTTTTCCTCATTCCATAACGCAAAAGGTATGAATTTGAATTAGAATGTTTTTTAGTTAAACTAATCATTTTATTGTTGAGTCACCAAATTTAACGTTGACTTTTTTTTGGTACTATTGGATTTTTGAAGATAAAGCTCAAGCTCACAGAGCCATTTTACTGGTTTTGTTTAGTTTTTTGCTTGGGGTTTAATCTGTAGTACGCGTCTTGTTGTTTTGGAAGGTGCAAATAGCTAAACCAGAATGTTTAGCCGACTCTGGTTCACAAAAAAGTCAGTCTTACGTTTGCTCTGGTGATCCCTGCTGTAGTTTGCTTTCGGTGATTGTCCAGTGAACCAAAGCAAGAAAGGAAGTGAACCCCAAGAAGAGCTACCGCCTCTGTTTATTATTTATGGACGTAAATGTGACCCGAAAAGTCTTAAATCTTTGCTTGGTTTTGTACTTTTTTTGTGAAGTGCTGTGTTTGTCTCACGTGTACAAAGAGAGATGCGGAACAGATCTCAGCCTCGCTTATGGCACGTCATTTAACAGTTAACTGCTAGAAACCATCCCAAAAAAACAAATCAAATAAAAATAAATTATGAGTGCCCTTTGACAGATTAAAAGTCCCTTGTGAAAATAACTTGAATTTTCCAGTTCTGAATAAAACCGTAGCACAGCTGAAGTAAGTTCTAGCAGCACTTTATCATTAGAAATTAACCCTGGAGTCCTAAAATAAATTTAGCATTGAGTTGCTACCTCATGTTTCGCATACACATGTACAAACGTGATGAAAATCCTGAAACACAATGAATTTAAAAAGCTTGGACTTTTGAAATGGAATATTTTTTTGGGAATCTTGTCTATTTTCCAATTTACAGTTCAGATGAATAATGGTTAATGAGCATTGCAAATAACTTAACCATGATTGTCATTGCTATGTTTTTATCATTATTTTTACTCATAATGTAAATTAGAGGCATTACGCAATTAAGTCCAACTTTCATGTTCAGGTTTTGCTTTCAGTTGTTGCGACAGATACGTGGTCGTTCGGACTGCTGCCAGGGAAATGACGAGTCAACAAAACACAAAGTCTTTTTGAGGGAGTGTATAACTGACACTCATACACTCCCTTTCATCCCCACCACTCGCATCCGGGCTGCCTGAGGAAAAAGAAGCTGCGCGTGACCACAGGGCACGAAGGAAAACAAAGCCGCAACAAGTCAGCTGGGTCACACATCTGCTGAACTCTGGTTGGATCTTCTGTATGCTGTGTTCGTCATGCTGCTTTATATAGATCCCGTCAGAGTCGGGAAGCCAAGAGGAGTGTGTGTGATGCATGTGAGGATTGTAGCGGTACACAGGAAAAAGAGACTATATTTATTTGATGCTTGTTGGCCTGAAAGAAGCTGAATTATAAATGCTGTCAGGGAAGAAGGTTTAATTCTCTTCAGGGTCAGAAAGGTTGAGGATCTTCACTGGGTTTGGGAATAAGGTCAGGAATGGCTGTAAGAGATGTCGCCGTGTCTCATGAAGAGCGCCGTCTCCCTCCAGGTCTCTGCAGGAAGTCCCTGATTGACATAGTCACACCGTTTCCTGCTGTTGACTGTTACAGCTTTTTTTTTTTTTTTTTTTTTTTTTATAGATAGGAGATGATTAAGTATATTACAAAATAAAACTCCACCTTATAGTTCAGTTTAGTTTAGATGACATTCAATGACGAATCCATTTCGCTGATTAAAATTATACTAACTACCACTGGAGACCAGTGAACACGGCAGAGAGGTGATGAAGATGTGAGGAGGTTTAAAGCAGAGTTGAATTATTAAACAATATTCCATTGAGTTCTGTTCAGTCTGTCATGTGAAAATGAGAAGAGTTTGTGTTTCCATTACAAAATGTGCGCAAACTATTGTTCGAAATTGCGCTTATGACGAAAAAGCACCATTTGCGTTGTTTCTGTTAAATAAGAAATGAAAATAAAAATCGTACGCAAATAGGCTTGTTTGTGCGATAAGTCATGATGTAAATAGTTATATGAGATATTCATGGCGCTCACGAGCCATCAGAGGAGACGCTGGCGCCTTATTGAGCATCAAGCAGCGTTTCGGTGATTTTACGGAATAGCTGTGGGGTCAACACTTTTGACTGACAAACACTCCGGGTATGTTTCTCATGTATAACTTAAAAAAAAAGAAAAAGTATTTTACATAACAGACCCTTTAAATACAGCTTCACTAAAATGTTTAGTTTTACTTGATATTTTCCTTGCATTCATTTAAAAACTATAACTTAATTGTATTAGTTTTTAGTTTAGTAGTTACTTATAACATCAGAATAAATTTTAATCAACACAACTCCTTCCTAAGTTGACTAGGAAGGAGTCAACTTAGGAATAAGAACCCATATTTATGTTTTGGGTTCTTGTTTTGACCATTATGTCATTTGTGTTTTGTGCTTTTCCTTTTTTTTTTTTTTTTGTTGTAACTGCATTCCCCCCATTGTTGATAAAAAGTTCTGCATACATACAAATTTATGGATTGGCTGAGTTTCTGTCATGAGTTACGGCATGGACGTTGCACCTCTGTTGTCTCCGGAAAGCATTTGAGAACGATTACATACACAATTTTCTGAAAACGTAGCAAATACAGCAGTTCTGGAGCCATAAACTGAATGCCACACTAAATATGCCTGAAATGTCTCTCGCTGCAGAGCTGCAACACACTGGTGAAAAACACATCATCCACCTGTCTGTGCAGGTTCCCATTTCTCTGGCAGATTCTGCCCTGAAGGCTTCCAATAGCCAAGAGAAATGAAGAACCTGAGCCTCTCACTGAGACCTCTGGCTGGAAGGAGTCTGGAGTTTTATTTCACAGCTCGCTGACAGGTGAAACGCACGTCTGACTCCTGCAGGACGGAGGAACGGGTGAGCGCCGAGGAGTTTCCGCAAAGTCCTGGAGACTTCACAATGCTGATTTGTGGCGAGAGCGAGCTTCATCTGCTGACAGCGCGCGCACACACACGTCTCCCTGCAGCGCGAGCTTCATTCACAATTTCCCACCAGATACTAAATTAGCCATGCCAAAAAAACACAGTGTCAACACAGCAAGTAATCCCGCTTCCAAGATCGCCGTGCTTTGGGATTAACGCGCTAATACTGGCATATTGACGGCATAGCGGTGCCTCACCTCAGCACGCCTGCTTTTCTGTGGGAAACAAAAACAAAAGAGCATTTAAAGATAGAAAAATCCATTGTGAGCCAGCATTGTAAGACAGATCCAGGCTAACCAAAAAATCTGCTGGCAGCCTAAAGAATTCAATTTTTCTTCTCTCAGCAGGAACACAATAAACAATTGTTTGTTGCTTTCCTTCTCACCCTCTTGGTGTGTGTTCACGTCGAGGATTAGCAGGCAACTTCTCCAAATCCGTCTCCAGGGAGTGTGTGTAAGAAATTGAATCTGTCCCTTTATTTGATACATTATTTGCAGCGCAATTTGTTCGAGCATTCATCCCACTTAGGGCCATATTGAATTTGCCTAATTATGAAATATGTGTTGCGTGACGAGGTCAACACTTCCCCCTAACATCAAAGTGCAGGGCCGAGACCAGTCCAGCTCCATCTGCGTTTCCTAATGAGACTCATCAGTTTCTCCTCATGTAGGAATCACTTTCTGGCTGTGAATAAGAATCTCCACTTGGGCTCTGCAAAAACGTACCTAATGTTCTCCCATTACTGCGGTGTTTTGACAGGAGCCCCACCGCGCCGCAGAAGCTCCGGCGTTATTGGAAAACGGTCGGGATAAAGTGCTGATCCAGTCCGTTTCCTTCGCTTACGTACGGATCAGAACGCATACTTTACACACAGCTGAAATATTAATAGCTATATGGAGGTTAGTGCAGTTGGTCCTCAGGAGCATTGTTAAAGGAAAGGAGGTGGCACAGGGGGCTGAAGGAGGACTGTGGGTGTTAAGCAGACAGTCTGAGTGCGCATGGAAATCTTTTTACTTTCTCACACGATCTAGTCATTTAGGTGCAGGGGGAAAAAAATCCTGTCTTAACCTCAAGTAACCTTCTCTGCAGCTATTTCTTTCGTACTCAGACTATGAAAAGCATCCCCTCTTCCTTCACAGCTAAAACTCACTGTATTTAATTGGGATCTTTCTATGACAACGCATCTAAATAGATACATTTTCATTACAAGAGTTTGCAGAACTTCGTCAATATTCCGGCAATTTAAAAACGCCCATGATTCGCAATTGCTGTGTTTTCATTAAATAAACACAATTAAAATCACGTGAATAAGTTCGTTCACGTGACAACTCATCATTTGCACCATGATGCTACAATCTCTGTCGTCTTCTTCGTGGTTTGCGCTGGTGGCAACATCCGGTTGTTGATCATGTGACTTGTGTGATGCGAAAAAAAAAATGTTTCCATTGCAGGTTTGCTAAATAAACCAATTTCAATTCGGTCAAAACTCCACCGCAGAACGTTTTATCGAGAAACGAGAGATTTTTTTTTAATTGATGCGTTTCCATTAGAGAAACTTATTTTCGAAATGTCAAGTTGTGCAATTATGGGCACAACTTGATCCTTCAATACTTCCTATTTACTCTGCTGGTTACTCACAGACCTATTTTCCTTCAGTCTCTGACTAAAGAGACAATCTGTAATGAAGGTGTTCATTACTTGGCTGGAAACACTTACAAATGTGTGTTGAACGATGAAAGAAATGGGTATAAACACATTGAAGTATTTTATTGATTGTGTGTTTTCATGCAGTGTCATCTCAGCTGGAGCTGATGGAGTCCTGTTATAATAAAACAAACAAATGGATAATATAAGTATTGGGACTGTTTGGAATGCACTGAAATGTTTGAAGGCTTTGTGTAGATGTGACTTACCTCTGCAGGGTGTTCAGGCTAAAAGATTCCCCGGGGATGTTCTCCGTCTGGGGAAAAGTTAATCTCAAAAACAACGGATACCCTACAGTTCAGAGGTGATCTTTTGAGGTCAGCCGCAGATAATCCCAGCCGGGTCAGTTTTTTTCTTTCGGCCGCTGTCCTCTCAGTCAAGATCGTCATGTAATGTCGTCTTTGTAAAACTGCTGGTGTTGTTTTGACTGTCAGCTGTCTGACGTTCAGAACAAACTGGGTTAGTTTGTTCAAAGACAGTGCAGTCGTCCTCAGTACTGTCTTGTAAAGTCTTAGTCAAGTCAAAGTCTGTGGTTCCACAGACATCTGTCGCTTGTTCAAGACAAACCTCCCCAGCTGGGTTAGTTTGTTCTTCGGGAAGGGATGAAATTTTGTCCCAAAAGAAATCGCTCTCATCCCGAGAGCTACTTTCATCCGAATCCTTTCCAGGAAAGAAATGGTCACACACTTTCTTCATTCCTGTGGTCACTAGGTATCCAAGCCTGATACCTTTGGGCTTAGGTATCCAAGTTTGGAAAACCAAACTAGCGCCTACAAAATACTAAACATCCTCACGAGACACAAAGCCGAATCTCAGAGAACCGTTTGGATCCTAACTGATGTATTGAGATTCAAGCTTTCAAAGCCTCCGAACTTCTTTGATCTATTGTGATGCACATGAAGTCATGTACGTGATTTTGTCGCATTTGTGTTTTTCCGTACCTCCTGTGGTCTTTAAACATAATCCTTTGGTAAGCTAACTGTGGCGTTGCATTTTGAGCTCACGTCACGTTTTCTATATTTACATATGAAATATTGTAGATATACAGTACATATGTGAATATATTACAAGCAATATTATAACACTTTAATTACTCGTCTGATCTTAATTTTACGCAGTGCGAAGGTGAAACGAACCGCTGAGAATGTAATAAACGTTGCAGTTTTGGCCCCCAATGGAACCGAGCTACAGCGCTCATAGTTAACAGAAATAAAGGCTTTCTGCGTGTGATTGTAACAGGGTTTAATTTAAAAATTATAGATGCAGAGTTTGTCCAAACTTGTTTATTTATTCATTAAAATTTAGCTTGTTTAGTCAAGAAACAACTCCAGCGATTGCCACGGCAACGCGACTGCTTAAACGACAAAGAGAGAGAGTAAAAAGGCACGAGTGGTTTTGAGTTGATCACCTGTTCGGGTTTTGTTTACCTTTGCTACAGACGCTGTGATTTCTGGATGTTCAGTAAACGTCAAAATTGGACTAATTACCTCGTTGGTTTGCTAGCGTGCGCCATTCACAACAAACATTACAAATATATTTCAACAATTGGCTCCTACCTGAACCTAAACTGCATTAGGTTTTCTATCGCTTGAACATGTCTGCTATAGCTAATGTATATTCACTGACAAAAGTTTCATTTACAGTCCTTATATCTCCGTGTCATGTGGTTAGATCTCAGCCAGCCGGTGACAGAAAAAGTAAACGTTGGTCTCAAAAGGTTTGGGCACCTCTGCGGTAAACTCCTTGAGCACATTTCTAAATATGTCAGTGACAAGTGAAGGTCTGCCTAAACAAGGGACAAAACGCCGCTCGCGTTTTAATTCGCTGTAATGCCGGTCATTAGCAGGAACACGCTGCATTTTAAAATGACATTTAGTCTTTCTTTCACTGCTCGCACCCCTATCTTCCTCCCACCTACCCACCCACCTGCTGCCAGCAGCTCTTCCTCACACAAACACACACACACACACACACACACACACACACATTACATTTTCGCATCCGTTTTCCCACCCATGTTCTCTGTCATCTCTCGCCGCTGAGACTGGTGCAGTAAACGGTGAGGCCGGGCGAACGAATGGTTCAAGCGCGTTTGATTAAAGGGGCCAGCAGATGGCTTTGACAGAAGCTAAACTTGCTGCGCCTGCTGGGCCACCGTCCATCCAAGCAGGAGGAACTTCTCCGTTTCTCTTCATAATTGCTTTGGTGTGCTGTAGTTTGCATGGTGCACTAGCAGGGGAACGTAGGATTTTAGGAGAAAAAGAAAAAAAAAAAAATTCAACTCCAACATCTCTTTAACACTCTCGCTCTGTAATGCAGCTGTTCCTCTCCTCTTTCTGATCGTTATATAAATATTCAGCGCAGGTACAAAGGCACAAAGAGGAGCCCAGAAAAATCAAGGTTGAGAACATTATGCAACTGAGCCGCAGAGACGACAGCCTATCAAGATGCCAGAGCCGCCTCTTCAGGTTGCTATGACTGCGTCGGTCAAATTATGTCATCCAATCTGTGATCGCTGCATTTATTTGCTGATGGTGACAAATCATGCCTCACACTTGGAGGGATTGGAGTTATTTTCAGGGTGTAAAACGGGACACGGCGGCACATCTTTTAGGCTGAAACATTAGTTTTCTTTTTTTTTCTTATGGAAGATTTTGATTTGAACAAGAATAGTACATGAAAGAACCTTGTTCTTGAAAAAATGTACTAAGACTGTGTTCACTCAGTAGGTCTTAATGCTGAATTCAGATTATTTATTTTTTTTTGTTATTCAGCTGTATAATTCTCTGGCCTTTTCTGGTGCAGGATTATGATGCAGGTCCCACGTCTGTGACATAAAAGCCAGATGCGACATGGCCATTCAGACCGGAGACACTTTAAAAACACAGTAGCGCATATGGAAGTGGCACAGATCTGATTTTTCAGTGAAAAGATTGGATGTGGGTCGCATTTGCCTGCTTTTGTGAACATAGTCTAATAGTCTCTGACAAACATATTCATCCCCAGTAAACACTTTAGCATTTGGTTATATTCCAGTCACAAACTTCTGTGTATTTTATATAGTTTTTTTTTTTTTAAACTAAAGTCTAAAAATGAGGAAAACCTTCACAGTGTCAACTCGTCTCTCTTCATCTTTCTTCCCAACTGCATCATGCAAGCGCCCTGTTTTACGATGGGGACGGTACAGAGATGTGCCGTGTCAGTGATGTAAACCACATGTTTTGAATTGTTTGAAAAAATAGCCCCTTCCTCCTTGTTTGCTGCATCCCCTACCTAACTGTAAACAGGACTTCTTGTGCCTTTCCCTCAACAATGGCTGACTTCTTGTTCCCCTTGAATAAGTACCAGACTTGGCAGTTAGATCACCAGCTGACAGATTGTCCCGTCTCAGCAACGGATCTATGTTTGGACCTTGGTAGCTTCTTTGCTTCATGCTCTCCCTGTTCAACCGGTCAGTTTAGGTGGACGGCCACGTCTTGGTAAATCTGGAAGTGTCCAAATGCTTATCATCAAGGTCCTGTCCTCCCTGCATTTCAACATGATTCTCTGTAGTTTCACCTACAGGGGACAGAACAGAGCTCCCTAATAAATGACATTCATATTTTCAGTACATCCTAAACTTATCTGCAAACTTATGACCCGGCGAGACCTAAACTCAGCACTCCTCGCTGTGGCGGTGTTAAAAGAAAATCGATTGGCGAGGAACCAGCTGCAAACTTGAGAGACTTTTTCTTTTTTGTAGGACAAAGCTTGGCAACTTCAAGCAGGAAGAAAAGGCATTCATATTTCACCTTCAGGGCAGGAACTGAGGTTAGCTTCGTTCCACTCACCGGTACAACTGTCCTGCTTTGCAGGGACCCGTTTGTCATCAGGTGAAAATCCTCACTTCAGCTCATCAGTATAAAAGGCAGGCTCACATGAATATACCCAAAGGAAGTGAAAGCTTACGATGAGTTTAGTCTCTGTTCTGGGTTTGTGAACGAAGGAGAAGCAAACAGAAGTAAAACTGTTTGCTTTGGCATTGGCGGCATTGGCTCAAACTCGTTGTTCTGCTTATCTAAAAAGATAACGCCCTGGGCATTTGCCCATAACATTCATGTCAGAAATCACCACTGTCTGCACCATAAGCATAGCAATTGAGGCAATGCCCTGATGGTAAACAACGCTCAACTATGAACCCTGACCAAAGAGCAACAAGCAAGAAGTAACCAAGCACAAGGTGCTCACAATGATTGTTCTCAGCCTCTCTCCCACTACATGAAGCCAGGCAGCACAACGCTGTAATGTCTGCCATTGTGGCAGACATCAATGTATATAATTAGATAAAATAATGTTAGCTACTGCAGGTACACAGAGCATTACAAGAACAAAGAACGGCTGTCTTCTCAGTAAAGAGACTTTCATTAGACTCGGATCGTTCATCACTATGTTGCAGACTTTTGGACACAGCGTTGCCCCATACATGCGACCAGTTAGCCAACACATCCGCACAATAACTCAGTGCAGTGAGTGACTTTTTTTTAATCCATCACAAATGCTTCTGTGTCTCTGTACAGCTAGCCTTGCTAACATCACGTCAGCGGAGCTCACCTTTCTTTGAGCTTCTTTTCTAAGATACGAAAAAAGTTAGATGTCGTCTCCCCACCGTCTGAGAAAGCGAAGCGCTGCTGGATTAGCTGTCGCCATCGGATTTCTGATGATTTATGCAGCGCAATTCTATTACTGACGATTAGACAGACGTCTTCTTCCGCTCAAAGAAAACCACTGTGCATGTCTCAGTGTGCGAGTGAAAGGCGGGGAGTAACAGAAACACGTTAAGTCACCTTATTGCTTGGGTTTTAATTGGTGCGTTTTACATCCAGTGAAAACAAACATGTTAACAAATAAACTGGACGGTATGCTGTGAGTTTAGTGATATTTCCACAGTTGTGGTCTTGACTGGTCTTGAAGTAAAATCCTGAGTCCTCAAAAAATGGTCTGGAGACCAAGACCGGTGTGGAGTGCTACAACACTGCTCAGCAGTCATAGAGTCGCTCTCACCAGTCTAAAACTTATTAAAAAGGTGGCTCTTTATTCCCCCTTTTGATCGCTATGAGAGCGCTTATCAAATAGCGTCGCCATGGAAACGGTGTTTGCATGCGTGTGTGTGTGTGTGTGTGTGTGAACCCCTTGCGCTGGTGAGGCAGCTGTGATTCAGAGGTAGTTTGCAACAGGCCAGTTCAGATCATCTAACTATAAATTCTCTCATGAAGTCGAGTATGATCCAACCTGCCAGGCTGCAGGCTTTCATCGCACGCCTTTCCAAAACACAACTGGTGGCCTCAGAAGAAACGTCTCTATGAAATGAAAGCCGGCGGCCCGCCGGTTTCCAGGCGGACAGCAACAAACTGCATCTGCCTTCCACGTCCGATTAAAATCTGAACGTCTTTCTTTTTTAATAAGACTTTGACAAGTGCCGTCACAGCGGCCGGTGAGAGTCTTCCTCTGTAGCAGCAGGGGACGAGCAACACTTTATACCGCGACCCAGTCAACTGGATCAATAAACACATCGCAATCCATGCCAGTCAAAATTTATGAGCTTTTGATGCCAACGCTGAGACCGGCTTTAATTTCTCTTAAGAAGTGTTTCAATCTGCTTATTATTTCCAGTGAACTTTATTGACATGTTAAAGCAGGAAATGCACAGTGTTGTTATTTCTCGTCGGTGCCTGAAACATAGTCTTAAACCCTGTTTGAAAGAAACTGTTTCAATGTGCTTCTGAGTCATTTCAAATTGCAAAGCTACTAGGAGTAGCTACTGTGGACTTTGGAGCGCATTACAAGCTGGACTCAAAATGATTTCTGAAGTGGAACTGACAAGAAAGGTTTAGTACTTTACCGCACCCATTAATTCATTTATTCAAAAATGGCCGTGTTATGTGTTTTCCAATCACATAGAATCGTTTTACACCACAATCAAGTAACTATGTTGCCTCCAGTTGGGATAAAAATGCTGCATCTGCCTTCCAGATGCAGCATTTTTTTTCTATCTCTAATATGACTTAAAAAAATGTGACCTTGAAGTTGGGCTTCTGTCTTTTTTTTTTTAAAACTCCTGCTCTTTCTGAAACTCCACCTTCAGGAAGTCGCCACAACATGGCTCCTCTATTAACCCTTTAACAAGGTTTTTTGCCAGCGCTGCTCTGAGGTGTAGCTCATATAACAAACTCAGCAGATGCACAGTTCCACCAGATTGCTAATTGCTGCTGGCTAGTCTGAAGGAGCTGAGTGGGGGAGTCGATGGGGAAGGTTTGTAAACTCGCCTTAAAGGCGGTGCAGGGACCAAGCAGGTGTTTGGCATAAATAAATGGTTGCCACGGGAGATTAAAGGATTTCTCAAACATGCAAAAACTTCAGGTATGTTTTTGATGCTGGAATAACATTATAGCAGAATGTAAAGCTGTTGATTTTACGTAATACTGCCCCTTTAAATTGTTTTAATAAGTATTTTTCTGTCATTTAAGTGTAATGTACTCATGATGTATGTTTCACTCCACTGGAGCAGGTTGGTTGAAGCGTGTTAAAGCCACAAACCAGAGGGTCTTCAGTATATTGAAGCTAAAAGGACAGAGCTTCATCAAAGTTACCCGTTGTGAATGATATAATGTGAGAGTCAGCATAACTTATCCCGTGAAAAGCGGCTCTGTGCTATTGACGCTGCACGCATTGATTTGTCATTTGAGCCGCCTTCAAACTCAATGATCCGTCACTCAGACCGGATTTAATGGATTTCATTTCATTTCATCAATTGACACATCCCCTCTGCTGAGCCACCAGCATCGCTTGAACTCAGATTTTGCTCTATTACTGCTGACATGACGAAAAGCCCTCGAACTCCCCCGTTCCTTTAATAGATTCTGTACGGAGGGGGGCCCACACGCCCTGCTCGCCATATAATGGAGTGATGTTGGATGAAACGGCGCCGTTTGGTGCCTACCACACACAAAGCACTGTTGCTTTGAGTCGTGCTTTAGCGGAACCACGAGCTGAAACTGCATTTACCACATGGTCGACCCGCTCCTCCCTGGGGCCATTGCAGATGGTCGCCACCCAGCAGTGAGCGCCATGTCTTCTCCATGAACATATGCACCTCCAGAATAAACAAAACACACATCTATCTAAAGCTCAATTCCTGATAATGTATTCTTTTTACAAATATGTCACTGTATCGCTAAAGCACCAACTTGAGATCTATAGTCGGAGAATAACCAGTTACATTTACTTGAGTAACGTTTTAGGGGGGGGAAAAGTACTTTTAGGAGTATTTTTTCACTACTTTGTACTTTACTATTTCATTATGAAGTACTGCTACTGTTGAGTAAAGTTTTCTGGATTCTCTATTCATTGTGAGTCACTTCACTGAATGATGGACAAACATGTTTTAACCAAAAAATTCACCAGACACAGAGACACACCTGCAGTTTTTCTCAAAGTTTTGTAATTTTTGTGTTGAAAGAAATTGATTCGGAAATGTTTATTTTTTTTGCCTGATTTTGTTATTTTGTAATTATTCATTCATTTATTTATTCACAGCCAACTGCTTGTCGCGACGTTTAGCGACTAACCCTAAAAATAAATTAGCACTGATGACGGTCGATTGATTTTCATGCTTGACTGCAGAAGCTAAATGATGAAGGTTATAACTCAGCTTTTCAGATGCTGTGGACGTTGCAGTTGGCCCACGAAGACTTTTGCCATCCTGTGCTTTGCACAAAAGAGGACTGAAACCAAATGCTGGCATTTTGTCTGATTTTCTGGTATGATCTCAGTGTGACAGATGGATCTCCAGCACTGCAATGTTGCATAAACGGCTGAATATTTTTCAAAGCCGACTCGTTTCCTTCAGAACAACAGTCGCTGTAGGAGCGGACGTCACCACTGTGTGCAGTTGGATCTTCAGGTGTCTCACGTTTTAAAATAAGTAAAATAAGTGTTAAAAGTGAAACGGGTAGACTCCGACAAGGAACACAAGCGATTTCTGTTGAATGGAAATCAAAGTTTTGTGACGCTTATTCTGAAAATGACGACATTGTTTTTTTATTTACCACTTTGCAGCTACTTTTGCCACTTATTTGAATTAAATCCTTGCCTTGCTGGTAGAAGTGGTGGATTTGTTGTAAATCCTACATCCTGATGCTATGATGCATTTCATATTATTGCTATGGAGACTGAATATGGGCTGGAGAAGAGACATTACTGATTAAAAAGTCACCCCACTACAAATGTGCATATGAAACGTTGTCGGTATTCTGCTAATGTCCAACATCATCGTCCAGCTACTTCCTGTCTTCTTCTTTATGATTTACGCCACTGGCAACATTCGGTTGTTGGTCATGTGACTCGCGTGACGCCAACAAAACGTTTCCATTGCGGTTTTGTAAAATACACCGATTTCTTCACAGACAAAAAAAAAAACGCCTCGTCCTAGCGCTAAACATTTTTTGATTGAAATTGTATTGAAAAATTACGTTTTTTTCCCGAATTTGCCGCGTTTCCATTCGTCAAATTTCTTTTCAAAATGGCAAAATTGCGTAATTATTTGGTCAATGGAATCGCGTGTCTGAAGAAAGATGCTGCTTCATCTCTGCTCTCTGGACAAGCTCTGATGTCAACAACAAATCGCTCATGACTTTTTCTTGCTTGCTTTATTGTGTTCAATAACCAGGACGGTTGTCGCTTCTTCAGGCAGACACATGAACTGAAATATAAACCTTTATGTAGCAAAAATTGTTTTAGTACAATCATGACTTAATGATTTTTAAAAAAAAAATTTTTTTTTTTACAGGTTTCACATAGTTGCGCCTGTGTTACATTTCTGACAGAAATCTATAAGTCTTAAGTCTGCGTGGCCGTGATTAATCATTCATTTAATCTATAGTAAATCCTCCAAGCCTTTCACAGGAATTAGCTCCCTGTGTTATTTTGGGGCCGTCTGAAATAGCAGAAATCCTTGGCGAGCACTTGCATCCACTACCTGGTATGAAGAAAAAAGCAAAAAAAAAAAAAAAAACAGACATGAAGATATTTCGACGTAGAGCTGCTCGTGCATTTGGCTGTGTTCCCGCGCTGCAAACCCAGCAAACGCTAACGTGCTGCAGAGAAGTCGGCCACAGAAAAGACAGACCTGCCGGGAAACACTCGCTGCGGTCAGCGAGTGTTTACTTTCGGAACGAGATAACTTCATCTGTGGTTTGCAATCATTTATTATTGAATCTCGGCGCCATTGTGCAGCGGGGAGTGAGAGCGTCTTTGTTGCTCAGGCGACATTAAATATGCTGACGCGCTGGGATTTGTGAAGCATTCACGGACACTTAAGAGAGGGCGTGTCTAATTCCTTTGAAGGATTAAAAACACAATCGCATTTCCTATTTTTATGTATTATTTTTTAAATTTTATCAACAACGGGCCCACGACGGGCTTAAAACGCATCGCGGGCGAATAAAGTCTATATGCGGTCTGCCATTGTTCCTCTGCGGCTCCGATTGTTTGCCACCAAAATTGTTCAAAAGCGTCCATTATATAACACAAGCAGATCTTCACTCTGCAGCCTCCATTGTTCTAATTTTATTTTCGATTTCACCGTTAGCTCTTATTCAGGAAACAAACCCCCCCTCCCCAAAAAAAAAAAAAAAAAAAAGAAATGCTGCCATGAGAGAAGTGGATCAATCTGCGTGCTGCGAAGAGGCCTTTTAGTGCTGTAATGGGCTCTGATGCGGGAACATTTATTCTTTTTCTGGAGAGACGGATCTTATAGTTTCAGCCTTTGTGTTAGCGAATAATGTGGCGTTTTCTCTTCTTCAGCCAGACGGGTGCAAGTTCGAATGAAATATACTTTTACATTATTTCGTACACAACACACATTACATTACTACATGTAATATTTCATTTGAAACCTTCTGTATTCTTTATGATAATGTTGTGAAGTCCAAAAGCTACTAGACCCATTTAATAAAATGGAATGCTATCGAAAAGTTAAGAAACTTTATCACCAGTGAAGCACATTATATCGTCTGAAAGCCTTTCTTTATGATGATTTTACGCTTTAATGTTAATGAAAACAGGACATTTAAAATTAGAGTATTACATCAGACCAATAAAAAAAAAAAACTATCTTTAAATACATTATGGACTTAATGAAAAGTATGTTTAATACGCGCTTTAGGATTATTCTCAACTTTTAATCTGACAAACGAAACTCGTCAAGCAGAACGGCTAGAAACGATTAAGTGTTCACTAAAGGAATGCTATGATTTTGCAGTTCAGGCACTAAAATGCTTTTTATTTGAAACAAAAAAAAAAGGAATTGAATTTTTTCAATACTTTCATGTTTTCCAATATTGTCTAAAAAGGCTTAAGTAGTTAAATAAAAAAAATCTGCAGATTTTTTGTTAATCCGATTAATCGTCCATCCTAACTAACTTTCAAATAGTCACACCTATTATATGTATATTATTTTCTTAATGCACGTAGCTCAACAAGAGACGTATGCACATCTGCAGCCGCGTCTTCAACCAGCTCAGCATAAATCTAACACTTTAACAAGATCAATAAAGGCGTGACATCATTCGCCACACTCTTCTTTTGGAGTCTGGCGTTGTGTTAGAGCCCCGCTGCAGTTCGCTGAGCTAAGCGAAGACAAATACATTTATGTATTGTGAAATAATGCATGCATCGCGAGGGGAGCAATTTTGAGGGCAGGAGGAACGATCCCAGACGACATTACTGTTATGAGCTGCCGTGGTGCCCGGACGAACGAGCCTGCGAATCTAAAATCTAATGCTCGTCTTGCACTTATTGCGAACAGAGCAGGGAAGCGGGGAACATGAAGAGAAATCCCTGCGGTTTCAAGCGGCCTCTTATTGCGGTTCATGTAGTTTGGGTGTCAAATGTGGTCTGTGATTTATGGCTTTTACCAGCGGGCGGATGTCTGCTGTGCAGCTTTTTCATCGAATTATTTTTAATTATTATTTTCTTTCACCAAATCTCAGTTTTTACACCAGAACGTCCCTTTACAAGCCAACAATCATAGAGATGTTTCGGCTTTATATCATGTTAATGACTTGTTGTCCTCTAAGTGGATATTTGAACAAAACATGCTCATCTACGTCTCAGCAGAGAGAGTGTGCTGAACCCCACACACTGATAGAGAAGTATTCGGACTGACTGAACCTTTTTAACGACGTCCCATTACAGCTTGTAAGCAGAGATGCACCGATCCGATATTAACGTCTGCATTGGTCCCGATTTTTTTTGAGAAAAAAAAAATCCTAGCTCAGATATCGATGACAATGCTCCACAGTTCTTACGGGCAGATCTAGTTAGTCAAATTCTATACTTTGTGCTCTGAGCGATGTCCTGCTTTATTGTTAGTTTAAGTTACATGAAGAATTCCTAATCGCTCTTTCTGAACCGTTTAAAAGAAGGTTTGTCGCATTTAATTTGACATGTTTCGCCAATGTAGTCAACCCATTGTTTTTGTCAGTTCCTTTACGATTTTATTTTACATCGACTGTTTTACTCTTAATTACACTGACTCAACAAATTAACCTTTGGGGAACCTTTGAATTGACGCACTTCGCACCTGGGTGTCCCAAAATGTGGTGCACTTTATAAAACTATTACAAACATTTAATTTCGCTTTCATAGCATTAAAGTTGTTGTTTTTACAAGTTTGACCAAGCTTGTGAAGACATTGGTGTATTAAAGTGTGCTGTGGTGGTGCAGAGTTATCAAAAAAAAAGATTTAAATCAATCCAGCTTTATTTTTCTGTGTCGGATCGGGATCAGCCGACACCAAACCTCAGACATCTGAATCAGAAATGGAAAAAGTGGATCGGTGCGTCCCCTGTATGAACTTCATCGAGATTGTGGCTGCAATGAAGCAAAATGTGAAAAAGCTAAAAGGGGCATCAATACTTTTAGAAGGCGTGCTGTGATTTTGCGGTGCTGTCAAATCCCTCCACAAAGCCGCGTCTCCCTCTTGAAGTTCCTGGTTTTGTGGAATCTGCTGCCGCCAAAAGAGCCATTCATTCATGGATGGCTACCAAAAACATGCAGCCACGTCCTCATGGTGATTACATCAGTGTCCTGACGTGATTCACTGTTGAACAAACAAAAAGCAGTGCTTTTTACTCCACAGGCTTTAAAAAAATAAAAAATAACAATAAAAATGGTGTGGTGGGATTGCATCTGTGTGATTATGAAAAATCATCCTCTCCCCACCATATCCTCAATATGTTCACAAACACCCGGCCCCCCCAAAAAAGAAAACAACAAGACCCCCCGCCAACCGCCCGTTGCCATGGCAACTCCAGATCGAGTGCTGCGATGCTACAAGGCCACGCATGCCGTTGTGACGCGAGGCGTCTGAAGAGAAACGCCGCGACAAAAAGACACTTTGGGAGGAAAGACGGAGACGGAGGACCGATGCTGGAATAACTTCTCAGATTGGAAGCAGAGCAGCAGAATATGGAAGCATCAAGAGAGAAGACAGAATAGAGTACCTCCAAAAAAATTAAAATAAATAATAAAAATACACATGCTTTCTTGCTCCTAATGTCCTCCTCCCCCCCCCCCCCCGCATCCACACACACTCACACACACACACACCCTCCTGCAGGTTACAAAGTAAGCCTTTTACTGTGTTGGAGGAATCTTTGCATCTGCTGCTGCTGCGGCACAAACCTCTTAACTCCACAGCAACAGATAAGGAGACGCGGTTCAGAGACGCACGCGGGCTACCGGTGCCTCTTACAAATGATTTGTTTACATCTGGGGACTCAAAATTCACTTCACTTGCAAAGTGCACTTCTGCTGACTTCGCGGCCAACGCGCGAGACACGATTCGCACTTCTTCGCAGGCTCTCGCGCGACACTTCACTTCCATCAATCCTCACGTCGGAGAGCGGATCCGGAAAAACGCCGAGTCGCAAAATGTAGAGAGAGACTCGTGACACAGAGACGAGGTCAGGGTGTTTTTTTTTTTTTTTTTTTTGGTTCTCTGCTTTTCTCACGTGCGTGACTGTGCGTGACGCCTCAGCAGGCGCCAAGCTGTTGGTGTGGCGGTTTCTCTAAGGGCAACTGGACTGTTTGGACCTTTGATTTATTAAATGTGAAACTATAAGGTCTCATACGGGGAGCTATCACGGTTGGAAGAAACCATCTGCCCTCTGGGAATCCACTGCCACCCAATAAAGGTTGAATCAAATATTTTTCCAGTTTTTTTTTTTAATTTAAAGAAATCTCTCCTGAAGCTGGGATTAGCATCAGCCCACAAGCGACGGGCCGCAAATATGGAAAATCTACTTGTAGTATAAGTGCGATCATGGATCTATTGCTCACTTATCTTATTTTTTACACTTTTTTTGTACTTTGTTGTTCTTTTGCAATCTGTTGAATTGACCTGTCAATATAGAAAGTTTCTGCACCTCCACCATCAGTTTCCATGGTGACTGTAGGCCCAGTCACCGTGGAGGTGCTCCATGGGGCGTGCCGTTGCTACAACGTGTTTTTACAGTATATTATACCGTGCACTATTGATGTTACAATATTCATATTATGAACCGCATTAGGCTTTTACAGAAGTGAAAGTGAACATCATAGTAAGGATAAAGGAGATGTCTGAGATCTTCAGGAAAAAGTTTGTTTTAGCTTATTAAAGGGGCGGTATCATTCTGCTTTTGTTTATCTGTCTCTGAATAAACAGGACTGATTGACAAACTAAACTTTTTTGAGCTATTTATATTGTTAGCATTATCCCCTCATCAAAATCATACCTGGAGTGTTACTTTTATTCTTTCGTGCATGTTTGAGAAATCCTTTCATCTCCCATAGGCAACCATTCAGCTGAACAAAACGCCTGGGTGGACCTCGCCCCGCTTTCGAGGACAAAGCTCCTCCTCTTAGCTGCAGTTTCAAAGCTTCTGACCTTCCACACGACTTAGCACCCCTCCCCACTCAGCTCCTTCAGACTAGCCAGCAGGGATTAGCAAACAGCGGGGGGAAACATCTGCTGAGCTCAATTTACGAGCAAGTTCACCCTAGAGCAGACAGCAAGATGCTAAAAGGAGTCTTAGGAAACCCCAAATTGTCACCAGAGGACCTTCAGCAGGATTTTGCCACTGTTGAGATAAAAAGGCCCATCTGCACGGAAAGAGACGGCACAGGTTTTAACTTTCATGGAGAGTGTTCCTGCGTCAAGTGGAGGAGTTCAAGTATCTCGGGATCTTGTTCACGAATTAGGGAAGAAGGAAGCGGGAGATCGACAGGCGGATTGGCGCAGCGTCTGCCGTGAAGTGGACGCTGTATCGGGCCGTCATGGTAAAGAGAGAGCTGAGCCAAACAGCGGAGCTCTCGATTTACCGGTCGATCTATGTTCCTACCCTCATCTTTGGGTCATGACCGAAAGAACGAGATCTCGGATACAAGCGGTCGAAATGGGTTTCCTCCGTAGGGTGGCTGGGCTCTCCCTTAGAGATAGGGTGAGAAGCTCAGTCATCCAGGAGGGGCTCAGAGTAGAGCCGCTGCTCCTCCACATCGAGAGGAGCCAGTCTAGGTGGCTCGGGCATCTGGTCAAGATGCCTCCTGGACGCCTCCCTGGTGAGGTGTTCCTGGCATGTCCCACCGGGAGGAGGCCCCGGGGAAGACCCAGGACTATGTCTGGAAGGACTATGTCTCTCCCACGCTGGGAACGTGGAGCACCTTGGGATTACCCCGGAGGAGCTGGAAAAAGTGCCTGGGGAGAGGAAAGTCTGGGCCTCCCTTCTTAAGCTACTACCCCCGCAACCCGACCCCGGATAAGCGCAAGATGATGGATGGATGGATGGAAATGAAGAGACAGGATCCATGCAGGACCTCATCCAATCTTGTGACTTCTGTATCGCGTCATATCTATTTCCCAGGAAGTCTGTCAACAGAAGTACCTAAATTACAAATAAATATTATGTTTATTTTAAAGAAAATTTTTGACTTTTACCTGTTACTTCACATATTCTCAAAGTAAAGGTTGGATTTTTGCTACTGCAATAAAATCTAGGTTTTCCTTTCTTTTCTTTTTTTTCTTTCTAATTGCATAAATCAAACTAAGCCTGCAAACACTCCCCATTCTTTCGCCTAATAAAAGTTGTTTGAAGTCACAGACTCTGTGGTCTCGCTGCTAATTATCAGCCATACGTCAATTTTCCTTTTCTTAAGACTCCGTAATCTGTCATTCGCGCGCGCACGCTCGCTCTCACATCCTCCGGTGTCCGCGCGCTCCGGACCCGGTTCAGCTCTCCTCTCCTCCTCCTCTTCCTCCTCCTCTCTCTGCCCTCGCCTCGCAGAGCTCGACGCGCACAGGCACAACAGATGGTACAGGGACCACAGGCTGCAGGAGCGCGAGAAATTGGCTCACAAGTACTTTTATACCTCCGAACTTCGCCGGAACGTTTCGTCTAGAAGTGGCGGGAATTCTCCGTTGACCAAAAAAGTCGACTTTCCGACAGTCGCTGGACCCTCGCATTCAGAGGCGCAGTTTGCTGCCAAGGTAAGTTCGTGTTTTTCTGAAAAATGCTGTTGGTCCGCGCACAGGAAGCGACGAGTCCTCTCGTTTCTGCATCATTCAACACTTTTTCGTTCAGATGGAGCGAGTTGTGAGAAACAACTTGACTGCAGTAGAGACTATTAGATACGTTTGTTTAACTTGAAACCGATTTACAAAACACGTGGTTTGACTTGTGTCCGGTTCTGATCAATCTACTCGAAAATTCAACCTGTCAGACGAAGTTTAAATAAGTAGAGGCATCATCGGGGGTCCAAAAGAACTTCACCTGGGCTCAGAGAACCGCAAGTCCTGGTCAGGAGTTTATTGCAGCACTTCTCCTGCGGTTTGGTGCTGATGCTGCAGCCCGGTGAGGATGCTGCAGCCCGTTGCTGATGCTGCAGCCCGGTGAGGATGCTGCAGTCCGGTGAGGATGCTGCAGCCCGGTGCTGATGCTGCAGCCCGGTGAGGATGCTGCAGTCCGGTGAGGATGCTGCAGCCCGGTGCTGATGCTGCAGCCCGGTGAGGATGCTGCAGCCCGGTGAGGATGCTGCAGCCCGGTGCTGATGCTGCAGCCCGGTGAGGATGCTGCAGCCCGTTGCTGATGCTGCCGTCGCACCGCCGAGCGGCGCTCAGCCACCCAACCACCGCGTTTAGGGACGTCTGCGAAAAACAGGCTGGTGTTGTTGAATGAAAACCTCAGAACTTTGCATCGTATGGAAGTCCAAAAGTGACACAATCCCATAAATAAATAGATTGCCTACATGTGTCATTAGTACAATAAAATCAGTAACAAATTAATAGGTCAATCATCAAGTACATAATCAGGTAATTGTTTAATTAAGATAATTACATAAAAAAAAACCAAACACCTGCATAATTTCTCCATGTTGGCTGTATGCTGTCATACTTGATTAAATAAATTCAAGGAGTTAATTTTATCTTTAAGTCTTAACCATCGGAATTAATGGGAGTGGCTTATTTTGATCCAATCAATAAAATTAACTAACTAACTGTGGATTAGCCAATCACCTGTTAGTATACATTTGAGGGACCATAGTGACAATTATTTTATTGTAAAGCACAATAAAATAAAGCAGGTGATTAAACAGAATAGTTGTTTTATCTGTCTTACAATTTATGCTAAACTGCAAATACATGCAGTCAAAAGTAAAATTATAATTGTTTTAATGTCTACATTTATTTACTGCATAATTAAATAATAAAATGTAAAAACTTGGAGGTGTTTCCATGTTAAAATTACGCATGATTATATTTATTGCATTTATTCCATCCACTCATCCTGCAGATAAATGTGGCAGAATTACTTAAAGTGTGAAACACAGATGTCATTTATTTATAACTTACACATATAACTAGTCAAAATTGTATTCTACTTTATTCATTTTTGCTTTAAAGATATTTTTGTAGCTGCTTCAGTGTCAGGAGCTGTCAGTCTGCCAGTCCAAGCTAAGGTTTTCATTATCAGTAAATAGTGAGTTCATGGTTTTCTTATTTAGCACATGTAAAGGACGAAGAAAGTCAACAGTTTTCTGAGAAAAACTTAAATCGGAAAAGAAAACTAACAGGTGAAAGCATAGAATAAGATGCAGTCCAGAGTCGGCCGGAGGTATAAGCGAACTCTGAATTCCTTCTGCTTGACCAGGAGCCTCAAGAGCGCTTGAATTTACAGGTTTAGAAACGCACCAATTCTACACAAAACAGACGAGCGATGAGGTTTAGTGGCCTGAGATCTCGTAAAATTAAGAGGTTACAATATTTATAAATTTATTTATATATTACAATATATATATATATCAGTCAAGTGAAATCTGCCATCCTGTTCCTCTGTGTGGCTCTGAACAGTGAAGCGAGTGTAAACTATTATGAACCCTGGATATGAAAATGTATTTAGACCGAAACTGTTTGGTATGTGTTTGAGACTCTTATTTTGAAGTAATGCGGGAAGTAGTTTCTGAGATGCTGTGCTCTAATTAGCAGAGCTAGCTAATAAAGATGGCTCACCAGACTGTTGTGTAAAAAAACTCCTTCTAGTTTTATACTGTTTGGCAGAATGCAGAAAAAAAAAAAGGTGAAATGGTGAAATTAAATTACAGTAGGGCTGTCAAGCTCATTTTCATTTTGGGCCATTTCAGAAATCTGAAAGCTCTTAAAGGGCCAGTTGTGCCAGAATATATTGATAAAACCAATTAAATTGTTAAAATATCAATAAATAGTTGTTCCTCCAGGAGTTTTATTTGTTTTAGTGCAATCAAAAGGTGGCGCCAATTTAGAATTGTTTGCAAGGACTTTTTACAACATTTGTGCTGGTGTATGATGTCAAATATGTGACCTTTTCTTACTCATGTTATCAATTACAGACTACAACTTGACATCAAGGCTGAGGCAGCGGTCAGTTGTTTTTGACCAATTTGGGGAAAATTTGTGGTAAAGTCTGGAAAGAAATGTGGAGACTTGTAGATTTTGTTTGAATTTGACAGATTTGTGAAAAACTGGAAGAACTTACTGGTGTAATTTTTGTAATTGTCCGCAAATTTTGTAATTGTAATTTGTATTTGGCCCCTGGAGGGCCACATAAAAAGCTATGGCGTGCCAGATTTGGCCCCCGGGCCTTGAGTTTGACACACATGAATTCCAGTTGTTTAGGGCCTCATGCCGCTTTCCGCCAGCCCTGCTATAATATGTTAGAGACCAGCTCGGTTTAAGACGTATATTTCATTTGTTCTGCTTGTGAGGTTTGTCACTAACTGCACATTTGCCAGCGAAGCCACGTGCTTTGAGTCCCACAGGAAAAAGAAATCTCCCGCAGGAGCATCATCATTATAGATTATAATGGCATGCCTCCTTATGACGTGCCCTCAAGTTGCCAGCGAGCTGAGCATAATGACTTTTTTCTTTCAAACCCAGAAGACCTCCTTTGGCCCCCCAGGTGTCCCTTGAAGGCGCCAGCCGCAGCCAGCCGCTTACAGGAAACGGCAGCGGACCACTGCGGCCTCCCAGTTTGTACACAATTAGCTCTCCAGGGAAAACGACTCCAACTTTCCCTCGTCATCCGCTCTTAATTCTGTGTGAGCTGCTGGCAACGTAGAGAAGGAAACACTTTTGAAGAGTGCTTTGCAAATGCGACCGTCAGGGTACAAATTTGCAATAGCTGCTGATTTATTGAGGGCAATGGAGACGTTTTCAAATGAACAAGAGAACAGAAGGAGAGGGACACTGATTCTTCTGCACTGCATGGATAGATGGCATTGGGATCTGTTAGCACAGACTTACAAAAGCACAAATGTGCTTCTACAAAGTAAATTTTTTTATTCAGTTTATATGTAACAAACCAACAATTTTGAATTGTAAAGCGTGATTTGAATGTCATTTTTATTAGGTGTGTTCTTTCCTCACCTGATTATCCGGTAGACTCGATTAGACTGGGGACCAAAGTTGCAACATTTGTTACGTTTTCAAGAGGTGCGATCCACTTTCACACCGCACTGTGTCAAACGAACCAAACCCTTTGAGAAACCTTCCCTGCGGCAAGAACCACTGAAGGAAACAGCACAAAAAAACTCTGAGGAAGACCCTGAACGCAACTTCCCCCTTCACAAAATGTGACCAAAACTGGAGCAGCGTCAGATTTTAGCAGTTGTTGTTGGTAAAAGATCATGAGCCATTTCTCCCACTAGACTAGTGCGTTTGTTTTAGTTGTATTTACCCAGAATGCCCTGCGCTATAGTCCGCTTCCTGCGTTAGAAACGGTCTCTGGTCCGCTTGCATCCACATAGACATTCAAACCGCGCCAGAGTTCACTTCAACCAAACTGAGACAGGTTTTTAGGCGAGCCACAGTTCACTTTTTGGTGATTTATGCATTCCCTAACCCTAACCCTCCCCAAATAAACCGAACTTTCCAGGAAAAATGGACTGGAGTTCAATTAAAGCGGACTAAACACGGCTTGTGTGAATGTTTTCTACATAAGCCGATGAATGCTCTTCTAGCCCAGACTCTCGTCTGAGGTGGACGGCCGTGTCTTGGTAATTACTTTCTAACCTAATTCTACTTTAAACTTCTTATCCTTAACCCTGATCTGTCTGCCATGTTCCTTGGTCTTTATGACACTGTTTGTTTTATTCTCAAACAAACCTCTCAGTACTTCATACAACAGCAGTATTCACACTGACATTAAATTACAGCCAGTTCATTATTCTTGATTTTATTTAGCATCAGAGTAAAAGGGGTCTGATTACAAATATACGCAACACTTTTAAGATTTTTACTCTTGAAAAAGTTGAGAAAATTCTCTATACTGGACTAAGATGCTTTAAAATGTATTTTTGTGACATGATAAAGTTAGGGCTTCAATTAACAATTATTTTAGAAATCGAGTATCCTATCGCTTGTGCTGACGATTAATCGCTTAATCGGAATAAAAATTTGGCACATTATTCTGATTTATTGTTTAACTTGCACCTTCTAGTCCTCTTTTAAATAAGAAAATAGGCATTATAGTGCTTAAATTCAATAACGTAGCATTCCTTTAGTGAAATTGAACTAGGTGAAGCCACTTGAGAAGTATTTAGTAAAACGTACTGACAAATATGTTCTTAACACAGCTTTGGCTTAATTACTGCTCTGAGTATGTTGGGTTTTTTCAGCAAATGGTTTTTGTTTTGAGTGTGTACTCTCCAGTTAACGATTAATCGATTACTACGTTAGTTCTTACAATAATCGATTCATCACCATGGATCCGATTAATCGTTTCTGCTGTATATAAAGTTGGAAGTGTGTTCATACGGCTGTGTTGTTTGAACGTTCGACGTTTTCCCGTCCATCCGTGCAGAAGGCTGGCTGTTGGTATTAAACTTGATAGTTTAATACCGAAAGCAGAGGAACTGTCGTCCATTAGGTCCACTGTTGCTGACAGACTCTCACCCCAGGTGGTCTTTTATTATACTTTTTGACACTTAAAACGATGAGACCGTAACCACAGAGGGCCTTTGGAAGTAACTGAGAGGATTTCCGTGTGATGGAGGAGAGGGAAGCCTAATGAAATCAAGCAGAGACAACATCCACCGGATTGTGGAAAAGTTAGATCCGCAGTAATAAGATAGAGCCCGGCTCCTTCCAGTGTGGACTCTGAGTGCAGTCTCTCGCTTTGAAGAGTGAAATCAAAAAGCTCAGCCGCTGCAGAGGCCGACTCATTTTGACTTTACGTAACCCGCATGCGAGGTTCGTCTCATCAACACAGCCTGCCTCCTTCATTTTACATGAGTCAGTAAAATAAAGGAAGTTCCATAATTAAACATTTGCTCATTAGACGCTGTTTTCAAACAGCCTGCGGAGGCATTCTGCTTCAGAGAATGCGGCGGCGTGCAAATGCGATGTGACGCTCCCAGACATCTCGGGCAAAACGCTTCGTGTAAACCATCGGAGGGAATCAAGTCAACTCTCGCTTCCACGTGTTGATTCGTTTGGCGTGACTTAAGCAGCCGGACGCTGTTCGATTGAGTTTTGAAATGTCGTTGCCGCTGGTTGCTGTCGCTCCACCAAATAGAAAGCAAAGCTCCTCACATGACCGAAGCCGTCGCCACAGAAACGGGAGAACACCGAGATGGGATGTATCCTGCAGATGGGCGTACAGTATAGAGTGATCTGCTTTTTAGTGGATCAATACCACGCTGTGAGAAGTGAGGGATTAGAAAGAGATTAAAAGGGAGGTAGGTAACCAGAAAAAAAAAAACACCCCACACTATCTGTAGTTGTGAAATGGCTGTTTGAAATCTGCCTGAGCTTCTAATTTCATCATGAAAGGATGGATGCTCACATAATGAAAGATGACAGATGAATCTGAAAAGGATAAATTATGCTACATCGGCATTCGTGCCCTAACCCAGCAGATCATCAGAATACTTATGAGATCCTTGCCTTATGCTTTCTGTATGCACGACCAGATGAGGCTGCAAACGCCAGCCTGTGCAGTGGAAGCTGAGACATTTAAGAGTCTATGGGAATATGCAGAAAGAACAAACGGCAGTGGCTAGCCAAATCTGTTTCCATAAGAAACAGCTGGGTTCTTATGGACCGTTTTGAAAGTTTCAGACCTCAGCTTTTAATCATTTCTTTACTTCGCCAAGAGATGTTTCTCCTTTACTGACCATCCTGGTCGTTGTGATGAGATGAAAATGGGTCATCGTCCAGCCTGGAGACCAGCGTCTGATAGAAATGGGTCTTTGTGTCATATTTTGACCTCAATGACACAAATTAGTTTCCTGATTAGTAATTACTACTAATGGCAAACTTCTTAGGAAGCTAAACAAAAAAACAAAAACAATCTTTACATTTTTAAAGAGATTCCAGCAATTTTACTTGTGTTGACTTTGTTAAAACGTTCTCAATTACAATTTATTTTGTCAACTGAAAAAAGAAAGAAATACTCACTTTCAGGACTGACAATAAATTTGTTCAGTAGTGGAACTTGACAAGAGGAATCGGAAGTGATATGGAAATAGAAAATATGCTCTGTGATGATATGTAGGTTATATCACCACAGATTCTTTGTTTCTTTTTTACGGTTTTGTGGTGCTGGCTGATCAGGAAGGTTAGGCAGAGAAGAGGAGTATTTGCAGTAAATGCCCCAGGGCCGGGTATGAATCCCAGGGCGGTTGCTTCAAGGACCGTAGCCTCAGCATATGGCGCACTCGCTCCACTGCGAGCTCTTAAGTTTGTTGAATCAACAGAAACCTGGGAGGAAGATGTGATCACCGCTATAACGTTTAACCTCCTCCTGTTTCTACCTGTTAAAATGTGTCGTGTCGGTGAGCGATGCAGCGTCTGCCTCTCACCTTTTACCGCCTTATGCCCGCTTGCCTCTCGCCTTGGCGCTCCAACCAACAAGTTGCTGACTCAGTTTGACTTTGTTGTCATTAACGGGCCTCTATCAGAGAAGGCTTGAGCAGTAATTATTCTTTAATGATACTCAGCAGTACCAGTTCAGCTTCTAAGGAGGAAACAGAGTGCATTAAAGCAGGGGTGTAGCCTGGGGTGCTAAATTAAACCCCAGGAGACACAGCAGATACAGGACAGAAGGTGTCTTTATTGTGGTCGCTCCTCGTCGTTAGAGGAAGGGCTGCTCTAGCATGCAGCATCAAAGAGCTATCCTGCCCAGTATCCACAAATAGAAAAATTGAAGGGGAATTTTAAATGGAAACAGATTAATATTTCACCTCTGCATCGATTCGTGTTGCTACTCTGGGCATTTTCCCTTAGTGAGCCGTTCACGTTCAAGTTTGGTTTATTCTTGTTTGAAACTGGAACTACAAAGCAGCAAAACCAAAATACCAAAATGAAGAATGCCAGGAAATGTCTTTTCATTCAACTTGTGTTTATCCAGAGCTTTAAAGGGCAGAACTGTTGTAAAATATATATATATTTTAGCTTTACATCATGTTATGATGGAGTTTCTTAAAGAGACAGAGGCCCAATTTCAGTGTGTTAAATTATAAAGTCAAATTTCATTTAAGTAATATTTGATACAGAACACTTTTATAACAACTGAAGGTGACATAGTTATTGTGTTATAAAATGACACTATGAGGCTGGAAAACACATAAAGCTTCCCCTTTAATTGGAAAAATAAGTGCCAATACTCACCTTAGTGTAATACCAATATAGATGTACTTTTTTTCTGTTGTACAGAAAATACATAAAAACAGAGCCGATTCTAAATGAAATCCTCATGAGCCAAATTTAAAATGTCATGGAGCCACCTTTATTGACTTCCTCATGGCATTAAAGTAGTAAACACTGAAAAAAATAAATTAATAAATAAACTAAAACTCATTAAAAACAAAGTACTGATCAGTGCCTTTTAGATTTAAAATTTCAGTAAGCTTACTACTGTTCCTTTTTCCTTTCCTATTATATATATATTATTTATGTATTTATTTCTCAGTGTTCGCCTGGTCTCAACAAACCCCCTGGCCGTTTAGCAGCATTATCCAACGTTTTATCCGATGACTGAACACCACCTCAGGACAGTGGTGGGAGGACAGTGGGTTTGCTTCACCAGAGAAGGATGTTTTAGCTTTCATGGTCGCCGTAGTCCTCTGGTGTTTGAGCGTAGCGCGGCAGTTACGGGCCGGGAGCGAGCCGCCTGGGCGGTGCGGAGAGCCCAGTGTGCGGCGCTGTAGGGGGAACGCTGACATGCCGACAGAGGAGCGAAGACATCGGTAAAAGTCTCAGTACGCTGAGGGGCAACATTTAAAAGCGGTTGTACTGCGTACCGGTTCACACTGGCCAACTTAAAGCACTGCATGTAACAAGGTCTTATTGCGAAAATATCCAACAAGGCGAAATCCCACAGTATTTACCAGTTAAGTCCATCTCATAAAACACTATCAGCTTCTTGAGCTTTTATTGAGCCTCAGAAATTAAGTTGTGTTCTTTAGACAAGACTCATATTTTGAAAGTAAGGCAAAAAAAAAAAAAAGTTTTTTTCCCCACGTAAGTTGCACAACAAATCTATGACCGGGATCATGGATATGTTGTGCAACATAAATTTGACTGGAAATGAGTTGTTGAGAATGTGGCTAACATTACAACTAAATTGCAAATATATTTTAAATGATAATAAAGTTTCTTTATTGAATTGCTGAACTCTAAATCCCCACATTAAACTACTGCATTAAATCTATGGTAACTTTGACAAGGTCAAAGAAACTGGAACTAAAAGATAAAAGTTTATCTTTGACCCTGTCAAGATAGACTTTCAATATTAAACTCTAGTGCTCCAGATGTCATACGTAGAGGAGTCTTAAGGACACAAAGTGCACAAACCAAAGACATGACATTCGAGACAGGAAAAAGTATTGCAGCATATCTCTTACAGGTTCAGAAAGAGCTGCTGGCGTCAGCCGCCAACCAGATGCTGCTGGTGTGGGTTGTGTGTGCGATGCCGCCTGTGTGCATTGACCTTTGGACAAGTAAGGAAAATGGCTGAGTAACGACGTAAAAGAGTCATTGAGCAACCCACTGGCATAATCTCTAAACTGATGATTCATGTATTTCATGTGACAGTTCATCGTTCAGCGTTCTCCACATTTTACAGGGGAAATTATTGTAGTGACACAATATTCTACTGTTTGCATGAAGTGTGATGGAGAAAGATGGGAGACAATGAGGATAAAAGTTGAAGGAAAAAAGCACCAGTCGTAGCATAAATGTCAGCGTCCAATAAAACACAGCAGAGGCAGATGTTCTGTACTGTAAAAAGAATTAGCACAGACAGCATTTTCAGAGGGGATAATCAGTCCTCAGTATTAGAGCAACAACCTTTTGCAGTGGCCTGAATAAACTGGACTACAGATGTGACTTAGAAAGATGTCCAATGCCCTCCGTAGATGCAGCAGTCTGGTGACTCTGAGGGTCTTAGTGAAATTATTCTCAGCACTCACTGAGAAAGATTACTGCTATTAACTTTTTATTTTTCATTAACATAGAAAGTACTCTTATGTCAGCTCATCTGTTCCTTATTTTGAGCATTCTGCTCTGTCTTCTCAGACCCCCAGTTAGTCGTGGCAAATGGCCGCTTGAGTCAGGTTCTGGTTCTTTTCCCTTTTCTTTTTTTTCTCCTGGTGAACATCTTTCAAAATGGCTGCCATGGTTGTAACAGAGAATATATGTTTGCACTGAAACTGGCAGTAGTTATTGCCGGTGGTGAGCTAAGATAGCCAAAATGTTGGGCTTACTAACCGCTAATTTACTGAACAAGAATCTTAGCTCCACTTACACTAAACCGCTAAACACATAAAAATAGCGCAAGCTAATGCTAAACTGCTAAACACAAAAAATGAGCAGAAGCTGAGAATAAATTTCCAGACATAAAAACTTTATCTCTGCTTGCACTAAACCGTTACACACACAAAAAAATAGCAGGAACTATATAAATGTAAATGCATACATTTTTGCAGAAGCTAATGCTAAACTACTAAACTCATAAAAAAATTAGCAGAAGCTAAGGCTAACCATCAAGACAACTGTTTCTCAATCTGCCACATCTTCATCTCCTTGCAGTTCACAACGATTAGGACACACAAACAACAAAGTCATTAATATTTTGCTTCTTTAAAGTTGTACGAATAGGACGAGCAAAGTCAGAAAACATATAATGGAACATAAATTTGCCCACAAGTCATAAAAATGGGTAACATGCCTTGAGATGTTGTGAAACGGCGCCATATAACCTGACTGAACTGAATTTCAAAATAAATAATTTAAACGCTGCTGACATTTTCGTAAAGGAAGACGTGTGTTGGTCGGCTTCTACATGTCCAGCTTCAGAATATCTTCGAGGAGCTCGTTTACCTTCAGATTGATTTGGTCTCAAAGAGGCACTTTCAAAAGAAAACAGACAAAATGTTTTGAGCCATCCGAAGGACGTGCATGCAGTTCCACCGAGGAATGAAAAACTCTTGGACAGTTCAGCGTCTCATGGGAATGTAGAAAAAAAGCCTTCACCTTAAAGCTCCAGACATCCTGACAATTCACTTCAGGACAGAGGTATTTACGATCAAGCAGACTGCTGGCTATTTATGGATTGAACATGTCCTGAAAAGAGTCACATAAATAATAAAAGACTAAATTGACTGTGTGCAGTTCTGATGGAGGGAACAGAAAGCTCACGTGTTCAGGTGGATGCAAGTCGTGAACCTGAAACAAAGAAAGAAACAAAGAAAGAGAAGAAGAAACAAAGATAGAAAGAAGCAAAGAGAGAAAGAGGTGAGGAAAGGCCCAAAAGTATTCATACCCCTGGCAGGTTTAGGTCGAAAGCAAACTTTTAAATTCAACAATATGTTTCTTCTTAATGTAAGTTATATTAACATTTTGCTGTGATCCTGCCAGAGTCTTGACTTGGGTCTAATAGAGAATCAGTGGAAAGAGCAAAATAATAGGGTGATGGCAAAGAGGACTTCCAAGCTTAAAGGGATAGTATTATATATTTTCTAGCCACATAGTATCCTTTTACAGCACAATCAAGTAATTTATGTTACCTTCAGTTGTTATAAAATATATAATATATTGTATTTATCGACCATGTCTTAAAAGAAATTTGACTTTGCAATTTGATATCTTGAAATTGGGCCTCTGTCTCTTTAAGAAGCTGTTTATCTTTCCAACACATTTAGGATGTTCATTGAGCCTCTAACAACGTTCTTTGGAGCGTTGCACAGAGAAATAGTTCATATGATGAGCTCAGCAGATACAGGTCAGGGGTCGGGCAACTCCAGGCCTCGAGGGCCGGTCTCCTGCAACTTTTAGATGTGTCTCTACTTCAACACACCTGAGTCAAATAATGAGGTCAGTAGCAGGACTCTGGAGAACTTGACTGCATTTAGGAGGTGATTCAGCTATTTGATTCAGCTGTGTTGGACCAGGGAGACATCCAAGAGTTGCAGGACGCCGGCCCTCGAGGACCAGGATTGCCCACCCCTGCACTAGGTGGTTGCTAATTGCTGCTGCCGCTAGTCTGGAGGAGCTGAGTGAGTAGTGCTGCTCAGTGAGGCGGAAACTCAGCTGGAGACTCCCATGGCAACCGTTACACGATTTCTCAAACATGCAAGAGAGAATCAAAGCAACACTCCAGGTCTGTATTTGATGAGGGAATACCATTACAATATGTAATATATTTAACACAACTATTAAAAGAAGGGCAAAATGAATTTCGGAATGTCTTTGATAAAATCTAATACAATCCAGTAATTATTTTACATCGATTTTATTATCTGTTGAAAGATTTCCGTCCCCTAAAAAGTAAGCTTCTTAGTTGATTAAAATCAAAATCTGCTGAGGCACGAACAGTTATGAGTTCAAATTTATTTTTTATTACACCTTTAATCACAGAATTACTTTTACGTCACAAAAATAGACAGAAATTCTCAACAGATAACTAGTTCATTGTGCAGAGCGTGAACAAATGTCTCCACTGCTTCTAAGAATCTACAAGACAGATTTTAAGTTTTATGTAGTTCTACTTTTGGCATTAAAATCCCTCTCTGTCAGGCACCTGAGTCATGTAGTAACCTAGAGAAGAATTTATTTACACTAAGAAGAAAAAAAAAAAAACAGATTGCAGATTTTTGCTCCATTTAAATGCTGCTTTAATAATTAGACGCTCACGTCTCAACCCGACGGAAATCCACGTTGCTCAACTCTCTGACAGCAGATTAAGGAAGAGTAAGACTACGCTGGGAGAGCAGGTGGTAGTCATGAATGAGCGGCGTTAATGAAAATCATTCAGAACAGTTCCAGCTCAGCCTGCATGAAAGAGACGGCAGCAAAACTCCCATTCATATGATAATTTACCTCCTCAGCGACAAACAACTTGAACGGAAACTGAAATCGAATCTTCTTAATTTAGCAGGATGATGAAATCGCAGACAATCCTCCAAAGCGACGATTCGCGCTCCTCTGCGCCGAGCACTGCGGCTTTGTAACCAAGGCAACCTACTACAGGTATGGTAATTGGTCAGATTAGCCGGTGAATGTGGAGCGCTTTCACGGTGAAAGGCACATTACCAGCTGGATGTGTTGCTTCCTTTTTGATGTGGTTTGTGCGTCTCCTCGAGGTTTCATTCGACGACCAGATCAACACTTTCTGCAGAACGCCGCAGAGCTGTGAGGCCGACGGCCCGGTTCTGGCTGGAGAGGAGAGCGCGGCAGACCTCAGTGGAGGTGGATGCCTCTATTAGCGGAGAGGATTCGCACCCCAGTCATTCGTCTCACTTCCTCCCACCGTAGTGACCTCCTGTCACATGTCCTGAGTCACCTGGCTCTCTCCACCGCTCCATGTTGGGACTCTCTCATCGGACATCGAGAGTCAATTAGCCTAGACGAAGTAAGGGAAGGAAGGGAAGTATACTTAGGTTCAGACTGCTGCTATCGATCAGAGGAAGCCGTTCAGAGTCAGGGCTGCTTTTGTTTTTCATTCGCGTGGGAAGAAAAGAAGCACCAGTCCGACTTTTGTGGTGGAGAGGAAGCTTTTGGAAAGCAGTGGAGCTGCTTTCTAGTTGTGTTAGCGCGTACGACACAGGCTAAGCGTTCATCACAGAGCCAAACATTACAGGGTTTTACTGCTGTTTAAGACTAACGTAGCATCTCAGTGCTAAACATGTAGCAGCAGCACAGACGGCCCCACAGTCCACATTTCTAATCAAGCTCCATGAATGATCAGGAGTTCCTGAAACACCGCAGAGCTGCATAGCAATAATAGTACTCTGTCAGGCGTTTAATACCATTTATCTAGCTTTTTTTATTCTTGTTTTGTATTTTGTGATGTACTTCCTACTGTAAAGTGTCTTGGTCATCCATGTTGTATGTTGTTTTAAGTGCTCCATGAACCAATCAATCAATCAATCAATCAATCAATCACTCTGATGGTTAAATAATCTAAATTATTAAATTATCTGGAGTTTTTTTCTGTTGCCCCGACTTTAGCTCCATGTTATGGAGTTCATTACTACCATTCAAATTTAAAAGAACAAAAACGCGCCTCAGTGCGTTCTCGAAGTGGCTCAAGCTACCTGTACATGTATGTATGTATGGGGAGGGGCGGCAGGGGCGACAAGAGGGGTGGTGAAGGAACAGGGCATAGGGGGGAGGAGGTGAGCCCCTAATCAGTGCCGTTCCTCTTTTGCTGATCATTTCATGCATGCTCAAACAGAAAGTATAAATGCCGACTAGAAAAAATCCCCCCACATCGTTTTCTAGTGCAGCGCTCCTATGCTGCCTACAGTGCATACCCACTTTTTGCACCACTGCTGATGAGGGCCGGGGCCGGTGCATTTCTTCAGATTGCAATAGTAGCAGCAGTAGGAGGTGCAAGAGCTCGATATTTTCACAAATATCTGTACCGTTTTATACTGTCATGACATGGGGACAGTTTTAAGAAATGTGTAAAACACTTAAAAAAAAAAAAAAAAAAAAAAGTTAAATGCTGCAGCTTTAACTCGATTAATTTGCATTGACTCCCACTTCTAATAAATCTATATTTTTGTCGATCCTGAGACAGGCGGGCCCAAAAACAGCAAAAATGCCGACAGTGGTGTTTGGTTTTGTTAATACTATAGTGTTTCCTCTTTTCTTAGAAATCCAGACAGAAGCTGCTGGAAACACGTTTATGTGTGATTTACACTTCCTTCCGAAACGTTGCTGAGTGAATACAATGCATTCGCGAGACAAATGTGTTTTCATTGCTGCCAGTTTTTCTCTGCTGCTCTTTTCTACTTTCAGAGTTATGAGGTGAAAAAGCGTACAAAAAAAACGGGGAAAGTTTAGAAAACTTCATTGCAGAGATGTGTTAGATAACACCCTCTTTGCCACACGCTGAATTAAACAGTAAGCTGAACTGGAGTGCTGTGCTGGACCTATAAGAGCTGGAGCCTTCTACCTATGTGAAGGACAAAAGCGATCACACTGTGGGCGTGAAACACGCATGAGTGCCTGGAACAATTTAAGCACTGGCTGGAATGTAAACTAGATTTTGTGTTACCACCGTGGGGATGAAGTTTCGCTTGGCGCCGTTGATGAGCAGGTGGGCTTAGCCGTTGGGCAGACGGTGCTGTGATTGCCTCCAGACCGTCGAGGCTAAACGCCGCACCGCTCCTCGCCGTGTCAGTGTTTACAGCAGACCGGAAATCTGCTGCAGAGTCATTCTGTTTTCAACAGCAGCTACGTTTCCATTAGAAATGTGTACAAAACCTTGTCCATGTTCCGCTTAATGTCACACACACAAAAAAGGAAAAACAACAATTGTGGTGTTTTCATTCAATCAGAAACGCGACTAGAACCACACGTGAATCACGTCAGAAGTCATTGAAAGACACACCGCGTCACCATCCTCCCACTTCTTCTTCTTCCACCAGCAACATCTGGTTGTTGATCACGACTCGTGTGACGCGAAAAAAGTCTTTCCATTGCAGTTTTGCGAAATACACTAATTTTGATACTGCTGGAAAAAACACCTTATCGAGAAACATGAGTTGTTTTTTTTTTTTTATGTGTTTCCATTAAACAAATTCATTTTCATAAATTAAATTTGTGCAAGTTTAAGATTAACAGAAATGCAGCGATTGAGGCAGATTTGTTTTATGTTCATCTGTGTACACAATAAAAATCAGCATTTTTTTCCCCTCCACAAATACTTGGGTCATGATGTTTTTTATTAAATGGTTCTAATCCTAATTGTGCCCAACTTATGAAACTATGTCTGTTTCTGTTTAAAATCTCTCAGATCAGTTTTATCTTTTAAAATGAGTAAATAATATTTTGAACAGAAGAGTTAAAAGAACCTCTTTGGGAGGAAATGGCATTTCAAAAAAGAAGGTGTGCTTAGGTGGTTTTATTTATTTTGGTTCTGTCTCAGTAAACAGCATCATTTCCCCTGATTCTTTAATATATTTTTATAACATTACAACCACAAACTGCCATGTTTATTGTATGAAATTGTATTAAGGTACCAGGTAATTGTGAAGTGAAAGGACAAAAACGGGAAGTCGGCATTTTGCAGAATCACATTTTGGGGTAAATCTCCGTCAGCTTTGTGTTTTAAAGGAGACAAAATATGAAGAAAATGAAGTGGTATAGATTGTTTTGCAAGGCTTAAAAATAATCAAAGTTTTAGCACATTTGTATTTTTATCTTTAAATTCAAAACATCTGTTCACAAACCACAGGATTCATGCTTTCCCCTCTCACTGCTTTATTTTGTTGCGGTTCATTACACTTATCGCATTTCATACAACACTAACTACTATTTAGTTTTTTTATATCATTACTGGTCAGTACAGCAGTTTATATTCTTCCTTCACACATTATTTTCACAGTTTGTCAGTTTCCGGTGTTTGGGATAAGTTAGATGTTCTCATCAGAGCCATTTCTTTGGGCTATAAGCAAAAAAAAAAGAGAGAAAGAAAAAGAAAACAACAACAAAAAAACAACTTTCAGTGGTTTTTGGTTAGACTGTTGAAATATTGCAAAATATTCTGCCTCGCCGTTTGTCACAGATGGTGCAGGAAATCTTTAAAGCATGATTAATTATTCTCCCAAAGCCAGAAAGAATTTCTCAAATCTGAATGCAAATCAACGACATTTGCCTGAAGAGACACAGCCAACGGCAGGGAAATGCTCAGAGTTCATGACAGTGTTCAGTACGTAGAGGGAAAAGGTGGGGGACGGCGGTAGCGAGGTGGTTTAGCGTTTCAAACACCAACCCAGAGCAGCTTCACTTCGTAATTATGGGGTGAGCATCCAGGAATGTACGCTCAAATCCAAAGTGATAGACAGCTGCATTCAGTTGAATTTGGTCGTAATTTGCATCGTCCGTCTTCATAATCCTTGACGTTTATGTTTTTTGATGCAAATCAGTTTTCGCCTCCTTCATGTTTGGAAGAATGGATGATGAGCTTTTAGTGAGAGACGTAACTGGATCATCGTTATTAACTACGACAAATCAAAGTAGTGACTACAAACACAAGGAGTGTAATGGAGTTGATGTATTTGTCAGAACTGTGTCAGGATGTTGGAGGATCCCATAAGAGGAAATGTACAAGTATTTATTACTTCCTCTTGCTGCCATTAAAGGGGCAGTGTAATTCAGTTTTGCATAATACTGCCCCTTTAAGCATTTATGATAAACTTTGACGTCGTCAAACAATGCTGCTGTTACAAGAGGGTTTTTGGAGTGCATAGGTTTGATTAATTTCCCACATGCATGTTGAGCCGTTCAGGCTCACAATAACAACAGGTCTGCAACCAGCTGCTGCAGATACCTAACACCTAATCTCTTCATTCCCTTTATATGAAAAACAAAACAAAAAAAACAGAAAACTGTTTTAGTTTATCTTGTCTGTGAAGATAAGAGAAACTAGTGAGTAATGTTTTTGCTGTGAAGGCACTCACAGGTAGGTGTGCAATGCTCGGTGTTTGGTTATTTTCGAAAATTGAGTTAATCATTCATGCGCTGATTTTACAGAATGTGTCCAAATAGTAAGAAAAAACATACCCTTTAATTCTGTATTTTTTAAAAAAAGGTTTTGTTGGCTCTAGTGGCAATTATTTCAAAATAGTCCAACAAGAAACAGGGTAATGAGAGAGGGCGAAGACATGCGGCAAATGTCACCAGGCCAGGAATCGAACCTGCGCCACAAGGACTTAAGGCCTCCAGACTTGGGGTGTGATTTGCCCCTGCGCCACCAAACAGCTCTGTTTTTATTTTAACGTTTTAAATTTTAATTGTTAATGCAAGGGTGTTACTTATATTTCATAATAATAGACAAAACAGCAAATTGTAGCTGTAAAACTGAGTTACAGGCTAACATACATTCAAAATACATTCCAGCCATATTTAAAACACAATGCACAACATACTTGTATCACAGCTACAGAACATTTGCAACTGCAACTCAAATGACAGTGCAATGACCCAATAATAATAATAATAATAATACTTCCCATGCTGCACTTTGTTTAAACTCACTCACGTCATGATGCTGGATGCTTGAAATGGAAAGAGAGTGATGGCATTGCTAACTAATTGGGCTAATAATTTCCCACTTGAGGTCACTCGGTGGGTCTTTTGGACAGCAAAACAATTAAAGAAGACAGTGAAAAGTAGGAAAAGTAATGTCACCAGGTATGATGAGGCTGAACACTGTGAATCCACAGCACTGATCCCAGGGCACATGCACTATTCAGAATAACAGCACATCAAAAGAAGTACATGTCTTTCAAAGACATGAAAGACAGGACTTGATTTTCCACAAAATATAGTTTTTGTTCTCACAATTAGCCAACAATTTACCAATGAAACACGTTTCTCAAAATCCCATCATTGTTAGACAGCAGCTTTAGACAAATCATCATATTTTATATTATGCTACATATTGTTCATGACATATTTGGAAACATTTTTCAAAAACAGTGGGTTTTGAGAAGCTTTGCCTCAAACTCCTACAGCTGCTGGGTGTATCAGCCTCAGCCTCTGTATCAGCTCTCTCTCTCTCTCCCTCTCTCAAAAGTCCCTTTTCAAGCTGTGAACTTCCTATTTTCAGTTCAGTGAAACGATGATATAAGGGAGGAATAAAAGGAGCATCCTCTCCCAGACGGAGAATAGAGCTGTTCAAACTGAATGAGAGGAGCGAGTGGAAGACGGAGCCAGCGCTCGATGCTACGCCGAGACGGAGTAGAAGCTAATGAGAGCATGAGACACAAACTTTCACTGGAGACGGGGAAACGTGTAACTCGGTGCGACAGAATAAAAGAGATGGGGCAGAAAAATTCCTTGTTTTTGTGTAAAGTTAAAGAAAAAATGGCTCTTTTTGCTTGCTACATTTTAAAATCAACCTGTTGTCATTTTGTATGGATTATTTGATCTTGTCTTGTATCAGTGACATTAACTGATTAGCCAAGCTACATCTGCGTTTTCCACCAATGAGTTTAGGACTCATGGGTGCTTTGGTTGTTGCTTCTTCCTATTTGAACCTGGTTCTTCCATAAAGACATGATCTTATCTCACTACAGTTAAATTTAAAGCCAAAATTGGGACAAATTGGGCCTAAATACATACAGCAGAGAATAAAACCAAATGAGATCTGCTCATTATAGGAGCAGGCAGCTTTCCCTATTGAGGAAAGGCAGAAAGGTGCAGGTTTTCAGAAGACTGTAATAAGCGTACGGCACAATAAATGCACCCGTAGCTCCACCCTGCTCCGCTCTGAAATGGTTTGTACTTGACTTAGCTTACAGTTACAACAAGCGACAAAATGGAAGATGCCAAACAAAAGCTAAGAACAGGAGAATTTATACGGCTTACTCAAATTTTGGTCTAAAAATGGTAATAGCGCAATTAAAATTGGGCTGGGCTTACTTCTCGCTCGGGCCTCTAATTAATGCTAAGTAGTCGGTTTGGTTCAGGCGCGGGCCGGGTCAGATCTTGGTCTCATCTGTTTCGAGAGGCCATTTTGTCCAGCATTCGTGTCTGACCTTATATATACTCTTCTAGAGGAATGTCAACAGTTGCCATCAGAAACATAAGAGTTGATGACTGCAAAGGCTGGACCATCAGTGTCATATAATTATGCAATTTGACATTTTGAAAATACATTTGCGTAATGAAAACGCGGCACTTTCAAACAAAATAAAACATTTTGACACTAGGATGAGGTGGTTTTTTTTTTTTTTTGGTCTGATAAGGTTTATTTTTGCAAAACTGAAATGGAAACACATGATCAACAAAGGGATGTTGCCACTGGCACAAACCGCAAAGAAGACGACAACAGGAAGTAGTTGAAGGATGATGGTGCATCATTTTTCTTTCTTTTTTTTGACTTACCATGTGAGCAAACTTTCTTTGTGTGTCATTTTAATTGCGTTTCTTATTTAATGGAAACACAGCAATTGTAAAATCAGAATATTCTTTTGCCAGCTGATGTTTTCTTTTCCAGTCCGCTATCTTCCTTCATCTTCATAATGTTGTTGGTTTACAATCGTTCTGCAGCAAACCTCGGACGTTTGTGGTTGTAATGTGACCAAAGGTAAAAAAGTTAGAAAGGTTTAAATACTTTTGCAAAGCACTGTAGCAAAGCTTTAAAAGTCAATAAATATAACATTTAAGACCTGCTTGAAGCCAAACATAATGCTCCTTTCTGCCTTGTTATCTCATCTCTCAAACAAGGTTATGAAGTTAATAAAAAATCATTTCCATTCTACAGGGCAGCAAAAGATAAAGAGGTGATAAAGACGTGTTTTTGTTTGGTGTTGTGAATTTAAATGCCTCGATTTATCATGCAGGGTGCAAAAGTTTACGAACAAAGTTTTAGTTTAATGGGGGAAAAAAATGAAAAAATTTCTGCACAGCAGCAAGTCGAGTTTAGTAAGTAATATAGCTGGATGCTGGAGACGCTCTTCCCAGAAGGGAGTCAGAACACATTTAACAGGTGAATTAGATTAGCTGTCGCTGCAGGTGGCGACTAGATGGAACCTGATAACATGGAAAATAAAAATATAGGATGGAAAAGAACTTTCAGATCCTAGTCTGATTTAGCATACCGCATGACAACCCCCCGACCACAAAAAAGAAATCCTATATAAAATAAACAAATCTGATCAGATCAGAATATGTTATTAACTATCTCCTTTAAGTTTAATTTCACTAGCCAAACCCTGGGCTGTTTTCAGAGCATCAGAACTGAGAAATCATTTAAATAGAATCTGTCCAACAACACAAAGCAGGCTGTAAGGTTTCAAAAAGCAGCAAATCTTGTTCAATCTTAAGAAATTCAAAAGCAAAGAAACAAAAACAAAGTCACTGAAACCTATTGAGCTAGACAGATTTAGAAAAAAATCATTTCTGAAGCATTTGGGCTCCAGAGAGGGAAAAATGGCCTCCAGGACGGAGTTGGTAACCAAAAAGGACCTCGCCCATCTTGTATTTGTCAAAAACATTTTGATGATCCTCCAAAACGTTCTCTGGACTAATGAGACCAAACGGGACATTTTAGGAATAGTGTGTCTTTACATCTGAAGCCAGTGTTGCTAGGTGTACGATAAGTATCGTATTTGTACGATAATTTTGCCCTATGTACGATAAGCAATCAATAATCCCCCAAAAAAGGCCACATTTACAATAATTTGAAATTCTGTAAATGTGTGGTTGTAGTCAGTTGTAATCAGCCTGTCTCTACTGTCTGTCAGAGTTTGCTTGTTTTTTTGTTTTTTTTATGAACCCAGAACTGTTTCCGTAAAAGAAATGAACACATTAGCCTTAAGCGACTGTGGGGCTGCTGATGAATCCATTCCACACTGACGCCATAAAACTGCCTGTTAGACTCTATTCAACACCAGACTGACTGTAACGCTTCTTGTTTTGGTCATGACGTGTGTGCAATAATTTCCCTCAAAATGCAATCATTTTTTACAGTGAAGTAAAACTAACAGGTGAAACACTGATGAACGCTGTCAGTTTGTTGGAGGACGGTCAGACATAACTGATAGCAGAGAATATGATTAAAAAGTGATTTTACTCTCATTTCTCACTGTGCTGAGTTTCATTCAGAGATAATGGGTTACTGCAGGACGCCTGACGAGAGGCAGAACTGTCCTAAAAGCGGGCCGCCGTGTGTTCAGAACCGAAGATCCGGCGCTAGGCTGTCGCCTTCTGCTGCAGTCCGACTCCTAACGCTCACACAGCTTCGCCTCGCCGCTGGGAATCAGCGCCAAAACCCTCACTTCAAACACAATCCACTTAAAGTCTGCTCTTGTTATTTTCATAGATAGCATTTCTCGAGTTCACTGCCCACAATTTGTTTCTCCTTTGCTCTATCAATTCCACCGTCAGCAGTCCGGAGGGACTTTCAATTAGCGCCGGCCCGACATTAAAGCGCCGCCCGTTTTATTCATCCCCGCCTTTGGATGATCATTTTTCATGTAATGTCGATTTTATGCGCGGCAATTAAAATTTCTGTCCACTGAAGCGGCGTACAGGAACAGGGAGCTAATGAGATTGGCTCCTGCTCTGCAGACGAGCGCTGGCTTCTTCATGTGTGAGTCATTTCCCGAGAAAATAACAATAAAAAAAAAAAAAAAGGAAAGAAGAAAGAAAGAAAAGTGAGGGAGTGAGTGAAAAATGTTGATTAAAGCAGAATGGGATGATTTGCAGGTTGAGTCAAGATCTCATTTACTAAGAAACGCCGATCCCAATATGCTTGGAAATGGAACAGAGATCACATTAAATTTTATTTACTTCAAAGTGTAAATAATGATCTGACAGAATGAACCCACGACGCTCAGACTGCAGGGTGTTGCTGGAAATTTTGGATTAGCTCAAAACTGCTAGCAGTTTTAAGCTAAAACATAAAACCTAAAAATGTTCACTTCCATCAACATTAACTGCATGCAAGACAAACGTGACAAAATACAAACCCGTTCAAAAAAATTAGAATATTATTGAAAAGTTAATTTACTTCAACAATTTTATCAAGTCAAGTGTTTTTCAGCACAGTTCAGCGAGAAGGCACTTCGAAGTTCTTTACGTCGTAAAAACATCAATTACTGACCAATTATGGAACAAACAGTGAACGCCGTCACATCAAGCAAATATACATCAAATATGTTGATTAGCAGTTCCAGTTGCTGGAACTGGGCAAGTCCCTCCGGGTTTTCACAGATCTGCAAGATTCGCACAAAATTCCCAATAAATCAGCAGATTCTCACATTTTTTTCTGACTTTATTGACATTTTTTTCCTCAAAACTGGTGAAAAACATCGGGTTTTACTGACCGCTGCCTCGAGCTGTAATCCGTGATCGATACAGTGAGGAATAAAGAGTCACACTTAACATCACACATGAGCGCAAACACTGTAAAAACTCCTCCCAAGTATTTCTAAATTACAAAAAGCCCCGCGCAAAAACAACCGCAAAATCCTGGAGGCACAACTACTTATGAATATTTTAACTGTTTAATGGGCTTTATCAATACATTCTGGCAAAATGAAGCTGAGTTTGTCACGCCTGCCTCAGAGCCTCCGTCCAGAACTAACATGTGACGTGATTCTGCTGGACGAAGAGTGGCAGCCTCCGTCTTATTACCGCGATGCGTTCAGTGAACAAATCACTCAGGTTGACCTTTTTGTTTAACGCAAAAGCCTGTTTTCATCACTCTGTTCATAATCTGTATAATCTGAGGAACATGGAGGAATCCTTCTCCGTCCTGTGAACGGATCAGTGAGCGCTCAGTCGCTCGCTCTAAACTTGCTCAAAGTTTCTTGCGTCCGCCGTCTCTCTTCCTCCGATCTGACCCCCGCCACACATTAATCGCGTCAGCCGCATTTGCAGTCGCACATTCAGACGATACTGTTATCATCCGGTTATTTTTTGTTTTATTTGTTGTTGTTTTTTGGGGTTTTTTCTTCCTTCGCCGCGCTCACAGTGCTTTCTTGCATCACACCGGAATGGCATAAAGGTGCACTGCTTCTGACAGCAGAGACGTTCCTCAGGCTAAAATTAGAAACAGTGGGTGCATTGTTTGCAAATAGAAGAGGACAGAAAACTACAGCAGATATAGTAGGGAGTAAATAAAGGGGGCTCATATTTACACAGCCACCACACCGTTCAGCCTGGGGATGAATTGTCAGCAGATGTTTTATTTTACAAAAAAGTCAGACATCGGCTGCTGGAAGCTAATGTGTGTGTTGAGTGTGAACAGGAGGACCCTTAGGTCTCTGCTGGAGGTGAACAAGTGGTCATCCAGTGGCAGATGGACGGCACATCAATAATCATCAATAATCGCCGGATGTTTTCGCTGCTGACTAACATTGTTAGCTGACTTGGAGATGAGTCAGTTTGATTATTTTTGAGTTATTTTCAAGGCACCGGTGGCGTTTACTGGAATATTAGAGATGAGCATGTTACTTAAATAAAATAAAAAATCTTATATTCACTTTAAATTTAATTTAAATTTAATTCTTGAGACTGTTTAGAAATCACTTAATTACGCAAATACATTCCAGCGAAGAAACCAAAACATAAACAATGAAACTAACACTTACTGAACGGAAAGTATCAAAAGTACGAGGTTTAAAGTTTATAATTCCACAAGTGTCTTTCTCTGACATTTAAATGAAGTTCACTTTGATTATTTTTCCCCAGATATTGTCTGATGGAACGTGAACTTGGACATGAGAGCCACCTTTGGTTCACCAGCGTACGGAAGAAGATTAGGGCCACTGAAAAAAAACCAAAAAAAAAAAAACCCATTGTGTTTTCTCACAATGCTGAGACCAAAAGAGCACTTTACCCCAGGGTTCCTCCACACAGCTCCTCAAGACTAGTGGCAGCAACAGTTGGCAAACACCTGGTGAAGCTGAGAGTCTGCTGAGCTTGTCATGAAAACTACAACGCTACTAAGAACAGTTCTTTTTCTTTTTATTAAAGGTTTTGTTGGCTCTCATGGCCTTTATTTAAAAGTCGTTTGACAGGAAAGAAAGTAATGAGAGAGGGGTAAGCAAAGTCAAATTTCTTTTAAGTTATTTTTATATTTACAGCATTTTTATAAGAGCTGAAGGTAACATATTTACTTGACTGTGGTCTAAGTTGGCTAAATATGCCTGTAAAATACATAACACCGGCCCTTTAAACTAGAGGACCGGAGTTGTTGTTGGACTCGCATCTTTGACTCTAAACTCCAAGGCAACAACAAGACAGGTCCCAGATGTCGCCTAAAGTGATGGACAGGGATAAAAAAGTTACAAAAAAAAGTCTCTTAATCACGGCGCAGTAAGCCGAGTCGAGGTTCTCTCCTCGGGTCGCGGTCCTCGAACCCGTGCGTTCAGAGAGAAGGACAGAGACGTTTACAGCAGCTTGTCAGCATTGCTTCGCCAACAGCAGCAGCTCCTAAAAACAAGCGGAGCAGAAAGTACTTCAGATTGAGATTAAGCCACGTCTGATGCATCTCGGTTGCATAATGGTGTTATGTGTGAGAGGACGTGCTGTGAGCAGCATGCCGCTCCCACTCCACTGATTTCACAGCAGTAGCTTGGTTGAGCATTGTGCATTTGTTTCCTTTCCAACAGGAATATTAAGAGCTGAGGTTCGACACAAAATACTACAGATGTTTGGAGGTTTTTTTTTTTTTTTTTTAATTATTCAAACTTAGATTTCATTTTCCTTCCACTTCGATGTTGTGCTCTTACTTGGTATTGATTAATCACTTGAAATCCTGACAAGACATTTTTGATTTGTGATTGATTATTGATTTCTAAGCTTTTAATAACAACTGACTAGGTGACCTCATCACAAGAAAGGACAACAATAGGATCCAACAGTAGAAATAAGAAAAAAAAAATGAGTTAAATGTCTGCCTGAAAAAAAGAAAAAAATTTAAAAGGTAGTATTATGAAAAATGTAAATTTTTGAGCTTTAGATCATGTATTAGTGTTATTCCCTCATCAAAAAAAAATATATATAAAAAATACCTGGAGTTTATTCTTTCGTGCATTTTTGAGAAATCTTTCCATCTCCATGGCAACCTGGGTGGAGCTAGCTCCGCCTTTCTTCTCTACTAAACCCTCAGCACCAGGACTGGAGCTGATCAGCAATGTGACAGGCTGGTGGCTGCTAAAGAAAATCATTTTTTGCTTAAATCTTTTATTTATTTAACTTTCTGGAAACTGATACACTACATTAAATAAAAAATATTCACACAAAAGATCCAAGACGCCCTCTGGCAATGCAAGCACAGCTTACTATTACTATTACTATTCAAGCGGCTGTGGCAGAGTCAGCTTATCTGCTGGTTTGAGTCGCTTTAATAATTGATGTGACCCAACCGCATATTCACCGTATCTGCATGACTTGCAGGCGTTGCATGCAAAATGCAGCACTTTCTTTAGGTAAGGGTTGAACTAAGAGGGAGTTTGTGACAAAACTATTTTCAAACCACCAACGATAACAGAACAGGGTTAGAGAAAAATATTCTTCGGAAGTTGTCTGTGTTTTTTCAGCTGAGTTAAGGACTATTTTGCACCGCTGAATCCTAAAGTGACATCCAATTTTTCTCAATCAGCCTTAGAAGGTTTTCTGGGGGAAACGCTGCATTTTGATGCTCATGTTGCTCCATAGTTCAGAAAGTTGACCTGATTGAACAAATCCAATGTGATTTTTTTGATTCAAAACATCAAAATGACCCTAATAAGGTTGAAAAACCCCGGATCAGTTTTTGGACGTGTAACCGAGGTGATGGATGCAGAACTTTGACCAAACAGATCAGAGAAGATTATTATGAGTTTGGTAGAGTCGCCTCTTGCTGCACGAAACTGATCTGAAATCTGCACTGAATGTGTTCAGTCAGGAGCCACTGCAGTATTTTCTAATAAGAATAAATGCTGCAGTGTAAGTCAGACGGAGAGCAGTGCTTGGAATGAGCAATGACTCAAAAGGCACGATTGTTCCTTAAAGGTGCCTTAATGGTTTAATGTCCCTGGCTCAGAACAGAACCCCCATTCTTCAGCGCCGTCTGACAAAACGAGGGATGTATTACGTCCTTTGGAGATTTGTGTTTTCTGCGCTGACACCGACAGGCGGGACGGTTCACTGAACTGGGATTAGGCGAGGGCTGAGGAGAGGAGGCTGGTAATTATTAGTGCTCTGCCAAAGCCGGCACGCTTCTGCTCCGAGCGCGCCGCTAAGCAGGCACCGCGGGACTCGGCAGTTTCTTCGACACAAGAAAGACATGAATCACCAGCCCAGTGAGACAGGCAGAGGAAAAAGAGACCGCCTGACATGAATAATTAACTCGACGACTTGTTCGCCCACTTTTTAAAAATCTTTGCCACCATCTTTCTTCCGATCCGACGGTGAAGGCGGCTTTCTGTGTCTTGTTGTGCTGGTTTTGACTTAGCGCTCAGGTCTGTATTCCTCCGCTGAACCTCCAAAAGCTGAAACGGCAAAAAAAAAAAAAAAAAAAATCTGATATGCTGCATTCAAATTTTAATCAGAGCTGCAAAGAACCCTAGAGACGGGGAATGCAAACTTTTATGTCAGTGCTCCCATGAAGCTATTTCTACTTGAAGTCAGAAGTAAAAAGAAATATAAATTCACATGAGGTACTATAATGATGCAGAAGGACGAAGTCACTGAATGATTTTTATCGGGTTATAAAGGCAAGAAACCATTTAAATAGGCAGCATGAAGCAGGCTGAAAAATATCTAATCCTATCCAAATTACTCCAGTAGCCATCAACGACTCATCCAGGAGGTCACAAAGAAACCAGAACCGCATCTAACACACCGGAGTTCAGTTCAAGGCTTTAAACTTGCCTCAGTCAAAGTCAGTAGGGAAGACAATGTGCTTTCAAAAAGTCATCCAGGAGAGTTCAACAGCAGACCAGGAAGAACAGCAGCTCATCTTCCAAACATCCTGATGATCCCAAGACTCATCATACTGTATTGTGATGAGACAAAGACTGTTTCAAAGATGTCCCACCCATTAAATCTGGGGTAAATCTACCCAGAAGAAATTAAGGGGTTGGGGAGGGCAGATTAGGAAAAACTATGATACTAAATGCCAAACATGCTGGCGTGGTAGATTAACCGTCTGGGGAAGTTTTACTGCTTTACTGCTTCAGGACCTGGTTGACATGCCATAATTGATAGACTCATAAATTCTCCTCTGCTGTATTAAATCCTGAAAGCTTCAATTTATGGCCAGAAGCTGAGGAACTCTGGGGTTTTGCACCAGATTAGGGTCTTGAAGTACACCAGCAGGTCCACCTCTGAGTGACACACACACGAAAAAGCAAAGTTCAGGCTTTGGAGTTGTCTGGTAAAGTCTTCAATTGGAAACAAAACAGCCCAAAAGCCTGCCAGTTGTGGCTCAGAACAATTCTCTAAAGAAGAGTGAACCAACATTTCTCCACAGCAATACAAAACACTCATTGTCAGCTGTTGCAGTCGTCGATGGCAGCAACAACTGTACTTTTCAAATATGGCCGAGTTGGTGGGAACAGAGTTTTTTTCCCCCTTTAATAAATAAACTCATCATCCGTATTCATTGCCGCCGTTGCAATAAGTAGAACGTGGCTTTCTTGAAAGGTTTCGCTCGTTATAGCAGAGAGTCGATGAGAGCCATCCTTCTTCTGCCGTCCGCTGCGGAGATTTATGCGACCGTTGCCACGCTCGCGTGCGCTGACCTTATTTTCTTTTCATCCGACGGCGAAAGCGCCGTCATGGCTCTCGTGGGAAATACCAGGAAATCAGAAGATATTAAAGCAAAATTAATGTCGAAGACGTTTGTTTCCTAATAGCTGCAGAGGTTCTCCGAGTGGAGCTGAGGTCACATCCAATCTCAGGATGGCAGGATGATCAGCGGAGGGTCCGATGTGACGCTCTTGAAGGCTGCCATGAGGTCAAACTTGCCTTTATTTGCCGTGTATAAATACATCAACATGAAGTATTTTTATGGCACTTTAAGCAGAAAAGAACCTCCGTGGATTTTAGTCTGTATCGTAGAAGTTTTTCTTTTTTTAAGTGCTCTGCATTCCCAGAAACGATGGTGCTTTAGCTTAAAGCTGTTCGGGAAGAGAAAAATCGATTCTCTGAGGTAATTTAGTTGAGTTTCACTCCTTTAAACACACCGATCCAGTTGACAAAGGAAAGGAATCTTGCGGCAATAATGAAGTAAAAGCTAAAACAAAACACCAACAGGAAAGACATAAAACAAACTGTTACATCCGTTGCTGACAGCCAGACTGACAAATATGTATAAATAAAAGGTTCATTTTGACTCCAGCAGCTTGCAGGCTCACCATGACAACAGCTGAAAACTTTGAATGAAATGTTTATCAGATGGTAAAGACCTTGACAGGCTCTGTGAAAGTAACTGCACAGAACCGCTGATACTTTCACACTCAGGCTGATGTTAGTACTTTGGTTCCTCTCTTCAGTTGGCACAATCTCTTTAGAGTAGTACTTCGAAACAGTATTACTACAGAATTTGTACTCTTGTAGTTTATTGTCCAGTGTCACAGCAGGACATCTTTAGTGATCAAAATTAGAAATGATGCAAATGTTATGAGTACATCCCAAAAATGAGCCAAATCAAGCTAAGCTAAGGTAAGATAATTTTATTTGTCTCTCACAGGAGAAATTTATCTTTGAAGCAGGAGCAAAACTGCGATACAAAATAAAAACCCATGCAATAGGACAGTAACCATGAATAAATACATAAAAACAAAAAAAAAAGCACAAATGTCAGATCGGCAGTACATCTCCATCACCATTCACATACCGTACATCCTCTCCGTGCGGCTCTTGGTCATCGTCTGGACCTCCTGTCCAGGCTCCACTAGTCTGTAATTTATCAGGCTAATGGACAGAGGAACAAATGAATGTTTCAGACGGTTAGATTTGCTCAGGGGAACCTGAACCTTCTCCCAGAGTTCATAGGAACATTTTCTGATCACGTGACCCATCAGACGAGACGCTCTGAGCTGCCTGACGGTCGCCTGCACAGACAGGTGATGCGGAGAAGGTAGAGTCGGAGTGTTGATAATCTTGCTTGCCATCTTCACCAGACTTTGAATTTGAGTTTTTAATTTAGCAGTAAGATTTTCAAACCATCCAGTAATGCCATATCTCAGATAGACCCAACGGTTCACCTGTAGAAGATCAACATTTTAGAAACGCCACACAATCGAAGTCATCTAAGAAAATAGAGACACTGGTGAACCTTTGCACATACATTTGTCACATGTGTGCATCAACTCAAATCGCCATCTATGTACAAACCTAAATATTTAAAACCTGTTTGATGGAGCAGCCGTGCATGGCTACAGGACTCTGGTAACTGATTGATTTAGGTTCCAGAAATAACTCAACGGATTTGGAAGTGTTTATCTGTAGCTTATGAGAGTCGCACCGTAAAACAAACTCATCTACAGCAAGTTTAGAATAACAGTATCATCTGAAAATGTTATCATGTACTGATTGGGTTGAGAACTAATACATTCATTTATGTACAAAATAAAAAGGTGAGGCAAACTGACACTGTGCTACTTAAATTAGAATTGGAGACAACTGAGTGGTATTTTACTTGCTGAGATCTTTTTAATAAAAAAGAATAGTACCACTTAGTTACAAAAGGATGATTAAATCAGGTTTAATATGCTGCAAAACAGAGTTATGAAAGCTGTCCTGGCGTACCACAGCTTGAGAACCGCGGAAGTCGTGAATCCTGCCTCTGAAAACACTTCCACCTGTCCTGGAGGATCTTATTTCATCGGATTAATGCAGCGGCTTGCTTCATTGCACAGAGGCTTACCACCCAAAACAACTTATTCCTATAAGATGCATTTCCATATCCTACCACCGCTGCAGGTAGACTAATCCCCCTCACCGCTGCATGACAAAAACCTTGACAGTGCATATTCTGGACTGCATTTACCCTAATCCTAAACATTGCTAAGCAATTCAAGAGCTTCCAACCCGATGTCAGAAAAGAAGAAGCCACCCCAGACATTTCCCCGCCATCGTTTTCTGAGCCCTGCCACCGCACCGTTCCCGTGGAGACCAGATGAGGGACCGAGTCGCCCCCGCGGGTTGACCGGGTCACACTCTGTGCCGCAACGCATTACGAGTCATTGACTGGCGCTCCCGAGGGGGGTAGCAGTCAGAACTTAGTGCTCTAATGTTGCTGGTGGTGGTCGCTTTAAATGGAGCCATTATCCTGCCTCCATCACATGACACGGCCAGAACCCCGCTACTGGAGAGTGTTCACTTACTGCACAGCTTCCAACGAGCTCCATGTTTTAAACAGATAAGATAAAATAAGAGCGGCTTTGAGCGTCTTATTGAACATGACAATGTTTCTCTTTAACTTTACACATTCGCTATTACCCTGTAAAGGACGTTCAGAGAAGCAGAAAGCATTTCCAAAAGGACAAAGGCTCTAGAAATTACTGCGCAAATATAAACTCGACCTCATATCTTTTTTTGCTCTTCTGCAGTCCAGCAGCTTTTATGTTTTTTAGCTCTCTCATTACTGTAGTTGGCACCAGACGTTCACGTCACTGCAGAACCTTTTCCCCCGACAGAATGAAACAGCATCAATCGAATTGCATAAAAACTTTTTTAAAAACCTCTTAGGTTTGCGTACAGTTCATTAATATTAGTAGAATTGCTATTAGCAAACATTTAATTTACCCTTCCCAAGCTCCGAACAATGGCTTCCTTCATCTACCCCCTCTTTGTTTTAGATCGCTTTAAGGAATGACAAAGTTGTATGTAAAGGTCTGAATTTGAAGAAAAATATTAATAAAACTACTTCTCTCGTTACATTTATGAAGTCGTTCCCCTGGGACTCAGTTATTTTTGAGGGGGCGGGGCAGCAGATTATTTTTTTATTTTATTTTTTTAATAAATTTGAGTTTTGCCAACATTGTCCTTTCTATATAGCTCTGGAAAGAAATGAATAAACCACTTAAATTGTCATTTTATCTGGTTTTACTTTTCATAGATAAATGTTTGAGTAAAATGAACATTGTTCTGTAAATGATGACATTCTGTGAATATTCAAGCAAAAATGTAGTGTTTATTTCCAGAAAATTAGAACGTTGCAGCGCTTTCCAACCTCAAATAATGCAAAGAAAACAAGCTCACGCTCATTTAGAAACAACAACACTAATGTTTTAACTCAGGAAGAGTTCAGAAATATTTGGTGGAAAAACCAGGGGTTCAGTGCAGTGGTCTCGTCATTTGGCTCATGTCATTAAGTAATACTTTGGATTTTTTTTCTCAATATAAGCAATACTCAAGTGTTTAAAAACAACGTGGAGTTGCTGGCAAAAGGGACATGTTAAACTTACCATCATCAGTTCATACCCGGTTACTGTAATTAACCCTACTTTTGATTGAATAGGGCACCAAAACAGACCCCAGCCCAGGGCCTCATATCCCTGTAAATCCGGCCCTGTATTTCTGTGGTTTACGGTTTCTACAGCTGCCGTATCCGCTCAGATCCCCCTCCATCTATCCCTCCGCTTGAGCTGAATTGTCTGATGTACAGCTGAACCAAAGAAACACTCAGTTAGGGTCAGCCTCTCGCTCTGTGACTGCGGTCAGGCCTCATCCGAGAGAGAGGCGGTAAACGGGGGGAACAGACGCCTCGCGCCGGCCCGAGCGCTTTCCTTCGCCGAGCCTCGTTCATCCAGATTGGATTAGGATGTGGTTCTGCGGCGCCGCCGTGAACAGATTGCCACGCTTGCACGTGATGCTGCACTTCTCATGCTGGCTGTGCTTATTTACATTTAAGCATCCATCACCCAGAGTGTCAGTGCAGATGGTTGTTGAGAAGGAAAAGGCTGAGAAATGAATACACACACACATATATGTATATGAGTGTGTGTGTATATATATATATATATATATATATATATATATATATATATATATATATATATATATATTATATATTATATATTATATTTATATTATATATATTATACCCCAAATCTATATATATTTTTTATTTTCTTCTCTTTTTTACCCCAAATGCCCTCTAGGAAAATCTGCTGTGTTGAAATTTTTGTGCCGTGCAGCTTTTGAGCGATATTAGTATTATTTATTTATTTATTTGTTTATTTGTTTATTTGGTGTTATTCCAGGACAAATCACTGCTACTTGGTACTCGCTGTTTAGGAAATGTGTTCTTAACTCTTAAGTGATTTTCACACGAACAACAAGTAGCAACTACGTTGTTAATAATTGTAAAAATGATTTAAAAAACCCCAACATTCTCTTGGAAGACGTAGTAAGAGCAAACCTCGCCTTGTGTGAAGGACTGTGGGGGAGAAGAATGTGAATAATATGAACTGAAATATGAGATGTTAATATTTAATTTATCAGCAGCATCGGCTGTGTTTATACCGTAAATATGCCCATGTTAGAACTATATATTTTGGTGCAGTTCATACATGATATGATGAAGCAACATGACGGTGAAGTGGAAGTAAAATGAGACATAAAGCTGAAAAGTGCGGCATGGATTTGTATTCAGCCCCTTTGAGATTATTTTTTACAACCACTTCATGAACTCAGCCGGATTGGACAGAGAGTTTCTCTGAGTATCAGTCTTCCTAAGGACTCTCAGATTTTCTTTTGAACTTTTACTATTTTATATTTTTGTATTTGTTAAAAATATAACAGATATACCATATCTGTTATAACAGACAGATGAGAAATCAAACAAACATTAGGCTCAGTTTATTATTCAAAGTAGTTTAAAACGTTTCTCTCTAAGGAAACCCAGCAGACTGTCGTTGATTTGCAGCATTCACTTTTCCTGGGCCAACAGGAAACGGAAAACATTGTTGTGTCATGATGCTGCCACCGCCGTGTTCTGCCATGGCAGACTACACTATTCTCCCATCTATTCTTTCATAAAGCTGTAATTTATGAAGTAAATCACCGATTGCTGTCCTCACTTACCTGAGCTTTGGATTTCTACAGCTCTCCCAGAGTAGCTTGTTAAAACCGACTCTTTGTTTTTCGTTTTTCGTTGCAGTAATAGAACCACAAGAATAACCTCGACCATTTGGAAATGATTTCTTGCTGGAGGTGTGGACTTTGTTAAAGTTTTAAAAAACTGGATCTGATTTTACCCCCAATCAACCGTGAAGGAAGTTACGCTATGAAGCTTCCAGAAAACTACATGCGCTGCAATCAAGCATCCAAACTTACTTTTGTAAAAACCCCTGGATCAACGCGGACTGAGTGGATCTGTTCACTTCCTCCGCTGCCATTTCCAAACTACGATGATACACAGGCAGACTGCAATTCTGAACGGTGCAGAAGATTGACATCATTCACCACAACTCCTTCTGTTCACCGATTTTCCAGGATGAAATCCAGCTCAATGGGAGAAATCCCAGAAGGAGTTCTGAAGGGAGATGAGAATTGAGCGGAATTGCATAGAAAGGGAATTTGCCCGGCTTGTCGAAGAGTAACCACGGTCTGTTTGCAAGTTAGACGTTCAAAGACAGGTCAGTTAAGAGATTTGATTTCATCAACTCCTCTGGATGCTAAAGTTTCCTGGAGTCAACTCCAGGAAGCTTAGTGGAAACCTGGGTCACAAGCAGAACAATGATCCCAAGCAGAGCAACAGAACGGCTGACAAGGACAAAGTTAGGATGAAGGTATGAATCAGTAAAACGACATGCAGGGAACCGCCGCGTTCCTTCAGGAGAACAGCTCAGACAGTCTGGGAAGAAATTTTAATGAACTGCAGCAGTAGTTCACTGCTTTCTGACTGATGAACATCTCTTTGTCTTTTCCCGTACCTGTATTGTTCTCTGTTGTTTAGAAATGCAGTAACAGAAACATCAGGCTGTTTCTCGCTGTCTGCCCGCAGAGAGAAATTTGCCAGGCTTTCGCATTGAGGAAAAGATGACGGCGCAGAGCCGAGCCGCTGACGCCGATATCTTCTTGCGTTTTCTTTTTTCCTCTCTTTCTTTTTTAATATTGCAGGATTATGGAAAGCTTGGCTACAGAAAGTTAAATGAGACAAAATGCTGCATTAAAACTGCCTCTGGTGGCCTGCGTCGTATGACAGCATTCTCAGCATAAAAAAAAGGGGGAAAAAATCTGTTTTTTTTCCTGCTTTTGCAAAGTCATCATCTAAAGTATGACAATGCAGCTGGAGGCTCTGAGGTTTTCCCATCTCCTGTCTCTCTCCCTGCCGTTCCCAGGTCGGGCGTGGCCATGCCGTTTGGCTGTTTAACGGTTGGGGAAAAGAAGGAATACCACAATCCTTCGGATGTGACGGATAAATATGACCTGGGTCAGATTGTCAAGTCGTGAGTATCTTTAAGTCGGCCTTGTTGTGGTGTAGAGACCTGAACGGTGCTTTTTTTTTTTTTTTTACCACCAAACGCTTCTTTTCAGGGAGGAGTTCTGTGAGATCTTTAGGGCCAAGGACAAAGCCACCATGAAAATGTACACGTGTAAGACGTTCCTGAAGAAAGACGGGAGGAAAGTCCGGAAGGCGGCCAAAAATGAGATCCTCATCTTGAAGATGTGAGTTTTTTGGTTTTGGTTTTTAGTGTTAAGCTTTGTCAAATTGTTTTGTTTTTCCTTTTTAAACAGCATTTTTAAGCAAGATGGTAAAAAGTGAATAGAAAGAAGCAGCTCAAAGTAAAAAAGTTAACATCGAGACTTGTTTTTTTTTATCTAAATTGTTTTTTCTGATTATCTGGCTGTCAGTAAATCCTGCTTTAGCATAATCTTATTGAACTATTTGCTGGTGACAGAGAGCAAAGTGTGTTATTTTCTCTTTCTGAAGACTTTGGGAACACATGGCCACATTCTTATGGCCTGCAATTGTTGATTTTGCAGCACCATTGAAAGTCTTTCATTTTGAAACAAAAGTTAGTCCTTATTATTTATTTTAAAAAAAATTAAGTAAAGCAAAACAAATCATCAAGGAAAAAAAGAACACATTCATCACAAAGCAGACAATGAATTGTTCCAACATTTTGAAAAACTAGAAGAATCTAACATTGTCAGAGCTCTTACTTTTAAATTGTTTGATAAAATCTAAGCGGTGCATAAATTTATACATGTGAGAAATGAAAAAAGTTGAGATTTTTTTATTTATTTCTTTATTCTTTAGGCCCAGTTGCAGGGATTGGTTCGATTGAATGAGTTGCACTAAAACAACCTCTAGATGTCCAAACATGGCGGAGAAAAACTCTCGGCTGTATCTGCAAAGCATCGTTTTCCTTCAATGCAAAATGCTTTTCTTTATATTCGTCTATTACCAGGGGAATGAAGTTTTCTTTCCCTTTCACCGTTGTTTTTTCAAACCTCCTGATGTGTTAATTACAGTTATGAATCAGTAAACCAATCAGGGGCTGACGCGCAGCATAAAAGTCCAGACTCCTCTGGGTTCATTCAGGACTCAGCCGCTGCGTGTCTAAATCTCCTTCTGCGCTCACGAAGGAAACCGCTTGTCACCTCCGGAGAGGCGGCAGAGAAAAACACGACTTTTTATTCCGTTTGCTCTCTGTGGCGCAGGCGAGGCTGATCCGCTTCGTCCCAGGGAGATCCGCAAAACATTACTGCTGAATAATAAACGTCGTAAATTACATTTATGAACTGCGGTTTCCTCGCCCTGCTGCTCTGGCTTGTTGAATGACATCGGTCTCTCCCTGCCTTCTGCCTTCCTCAGGGTGAAGCATCCCAACATCCTCCAGCTGGTTGACGTCTTCGAGACCAAAAAGGAGTACTTCCTCTTCCTGGAGCTGTGAGTTTAGACGTCTGATGTGGGGAATGAAAGGCTTCCAGCTCGTCTCGACCCCCACCGAGCCGCTTCTGCAGACGGAGCGCTCCCGGGGGAACGGGCCGGTGTTGCTCGGGGCCCGAGCGGATTCCGAGAGTGGCTCTCGGCTCCGCATCATTTGGTATTCAGATGCGATCGCTTCGGTGGCCCCGTCCTCCTCTCCCACCCCCGGTTTTGGGAATTGGGCGCATTTCTGTGGAAATTCTAAATGTGGAAACGAATGTTTCCCACTGAGAAGACCTGAGGGATTTTTGGCTATGCTGAAAAATTGGGCAAACAAGAGTCATCCATGGGGAAGTGATAATTATCACTCACCCTGTGGACGATCCTCAGTTCTTAGAAAGACAGAAATACCTTCTCGTAGCTGAAGTCAGTCTTTCTGAGTTCTCTAAATTACGAGGAGCTTCTCTCACATTTATTTGTCTGATTTTCTTTGACTTTATTGCTTTTGCTTTGGAGTGGCAAACGAACTGAAGAAGAAAGAAAAAAAACATGTAAAGCAAAATGCAGCTGGCTTGGAGAAATGAACAAACCTTTTATTATTTTTCTTTCTGCCCGCCTCTCCGCAGCGCGACAGGCAGAGAGGTGTTCGACTGGATCCTGGACCAGGGCTACTACTCGGAGCGGGACACCAGCAACGTGGTGCGGCAGGTCCTGGAGGCCGTGGCCTACCTGCACTCCCTGCACATCGTCCACAGAAACCTGAAGGTAGCAGCTCCACACTGACAAAACACTAAACCTTACCCAGTATTTTTGTGGTTCGGTTTCTTAGTGCAGACATTTCTGTACGCTTGAAATAAGACAAAACAAAATCTGCAAATAACTTTTTAGCAAGATATAGTAGCTGGTTTTAAGTCAATAATTCCTTAATATTGATAATAACATATTTATTCCACAGCCAGATTATTTCACTGGTAGCATGGGGATAATGTCTTGTTTTAAGCTAATAATCTGACAGTGGAATGAGAACTTATTCATCAATATTAACATATTATTGACTTAAAACAAGCTCCTATGTCTTGCTAAAACGTTACCAGTAGTTTAGTCTTATTTAAAGTGAAAATGGATAAAAATTACTTGGTAAGATTTTGTGGTTTTTCAGCAAACACTTCCAAACTCAAGAACTGAAACGCAGAAAACATAATCTCCTATTTATTATGTCTATAGCGTCCAACTATGGGGTGGTCAAAATGTGGCTTATGGGCCATTTGTGGCCCTCTGAACAGTTTTTCAGAGGCCCACTCTTAATGGTATCAATTATTACCTGGTGGCATATGTAATTGATTCATATTCACATTTTTTATTACTATTATTTATAAGGCAAGATTTTCACAAGTTTTCAAATAAAAAATGAAAATATTCTTAAAGCTGCAGCATGCAGCTGCTATAAACAATATATGTTTTACATATCGTCACCCTCCTAAGTGATGATACTAGTTAAAGCTGTCATTATGCTGTGACATTATAACATGAGACACATCATCTGAAAAGACGGATCTCGTACAAGAAATGAACCGTTCCCGACCAAAAACAACCAATCAGAGCCAGGAGGAGGGACTCTGTGCTGTCAATCACACTCGTGTACGCACATTCTCATCTTACTGTTACAGGAAAGCTGTTTATCTGGTGTCCTCTGTAGTCATGATAACTAGCCTTCACACTCATGACAGGCTAGCTGTAGCTTAGTCTAGCGGAGAGCAAGCGGGAGGGTGTGAGCAGTGTGTACACTAGGGTGAGTGACAGAATTAACACCACTGTTCAAGCACAGTCTGGAAATGAGTTCATAGTCTGAAAGGATTGTGAGCAAAGCTGTGAAAGTTGCGCAGATCTAAAAGGTTTTGTTTTCAAAGCTGAAGTATAATGAAGTGCAAATTAAAACACTTTTTTTCTGTCATTGACTTACTTGGATTCTTCACAAAAAATATTAATTTTAATCGTTAAACATAGTGAGTGCGTAACTTTTTGTCATTTGTTCTTCACCCACAGTTGGAGAACTTGGTGTACTACAACCGTCTAAAGCATTCCAAAATCGTCATCAGTGACTTCCACCTGGCCAAGCTGGAGAACGGGCTGATCAAAGACCCCTGTGGGACACCAGAGTACCTGGGTGAGAATCAGATATGTTTTTATTTTTTATTTCCTTTATTTAACCAGGTAAACCCCGTTGAGATCCAGATCTCATTTTCAAGAGTTATAATGTGGCACGAGGTTCTGGGTCATTGATGATGTTTGTGTTTTTCCTGTTCAGCCCCTGAAGTGGTTGGCAGACAGCGGTACGGCAGGCCTGTGGACTGCTGGGCCATCGGTGTCATCATGTACATACTGTAAGTTATCAGAATCGTCTCTAATCAGTCGTCTGTAGTCCAAATACAGAAAAATGTGTTTTTACCCCAAACGTTACATGCATCAAACCAATTACTTATATTATTTTTGATCAATAAACACGTCAACTAAAAAATAAATAGATAAAAATCTCGTGATCTGGTATGTTTATATGCCTTTTAATAAAATGTAAATAAGATTTTTTTTCTTCTTCCTCGATAGTTCTTTTCACTATCGAGGAAGACTGTTTTATTTTTTATTTTTACAAAAAACAAACTCCTATGTTGACTAAAAATCATTTTAGACCTAAATCTAATAGGTCTGATTATCTAAGCCCTTGTTCACACATAGCTGAGTATTTCTGAAAATAAATGTATCCGTCATATTGTTGAGAAGAAATTATTTCGTGTGCACGGAATCGTTTCAGAAAAGTTTTCATCCACACAAACCCAAACAAAAGCCTTCCCCCGAGTGTTGTCTTAATCATGCCAAACCCATAGGGGGCGGTGCAGCACAGAGCTAAAACCTGTCAGCCAATCAGATGGCTTTGAACCAACCACAACTTCCTGTTAGGAATTAGACACGGTGCAAGAAGGTTCATTTGTGTGGACATACATGCAGGCTGAAATACATTTAGACAGCCTGTTATAATGTAATGTCAGAATTGTCGATTTTTGTAATTTTATAATGTGGAGCACTTTGACCTGCCTTGTTCCTGAAATGTGCTATACAGATACAATTTGATTAACTGATTGATTATGTAGATATTAAAACCCAAGATTATGTCAATTTGGACTCATGTCGAAGCAGTTGTGTTGATATATTGGTGCGTTATTTTTTACATATAATTGTTTTTAATGATTTTAAACAATGTTTTTGTGTGGATGAGAGGTCAGAACGCATAAAAATTTATTTTATTTATTTTCCCAGATACAAAGCTATGTGTGAAATAAATTTAAGTCTAATTTTGGACCTTAGCTTTGATGCATAAATGGAAAAAGTCTTGGAATTATTAGTTGTATTTAAAACTATCACCTCTATCAAACAACCTGTCCAACCATTTTTCTATTTTTTGTATGTTCTTGGAATAAAATACTTTTTTTTTTTTTTTAACATCAGAATTACTAGATCAGGAATAAAAACAGAAATGCTTTGATTTTATTTATTTCGAGCATGACAGATATATAAAACAACACACATGAACTAACAAATAGGAACATCAATACTGGCCTGATCGGTGTATCTCTACTTTGACATTCTCAAATATACCTTACAAAGATTTTATGACCCCCAACTCTTTTTAATTTTAACTTATCTTTTACCACAGTCTGTCAGGCAACCCTCCGTTCTACGACGAAAGCGATGACGACGATTACGAGAACCACGACAAGAACCTGTTCCGAAAAATCCTGGCGGGCGATTATGAGTTCGACTCTCCGTACTGGGATGAAATCTCCGACTCAGGTTCTCTCAGCGGCAGCTTCCTGCACACACACTTCACACGCTCCAGAAAGAACCTGCCTGCCCTTCCTTCCTGTTGACTTTTCAAAGCAGTTACAGTTGTGTTGTCATGCCGTCAGGAAGTGAAACCCTTTTTCTCCTTGCGTTTCCTTCCTTGTGACTTCCCTCTGACAGCTAAGAACCTGGTTGCTCGTTTGATGGAGGTGGATCAAGACCAGAGGCTGACGGCCCAGGAGGCCATAAACCATGAATGGTAGGCGGAGGACGTTTTGATATATGGTGCAGACTGAATCACAGTGCTGGGAACTGAGTGTGCTAAATATGATTAAAAAACCTCTCAGGAGGTTTTAAACAAAAAAATAAAAAAATAAAAACGGAGATAAATTATCCTGAACAGTTCGGACAGATTGTCCCTTGGTCTGCTTAGTTGTACTGGAGAGGTATTTCCAACAACCTTTACCCTTTAGTGACATTACAACCTTCCAGGACTGCACCGAAAGAAAACGGCTAAAATATCCCATGTTTATGAAAGAGTATTAGCAACCTGCAACTTGTGTTTGGTGTGAGTGTAACCTGTCGTTTTCTATCCCCCTCTTTCCTCTGCAGGATCTCCGGTGGCGCAGCTTCAGATAAGAACATCAAGGAAAACGTGTGTGCGCAGATAGAAAAGAACTTTGCCAGAGCTAAATGGAAGGTGAGCCCTTTTGTTCTCTCCCTCCACAAGCTCAAGGCATTTCAGGTTTCACTTCTCGTCACAGCGAATTTGAAGGAAACGATTCAGACGGCGCCTTCCCGTAGCTTTCATACCGCTTTAACGTTTCCACGTGTTACAGTGATGCCGGAGTTTTATTTGCACAAGAAAAACAAAGTAGCGAGAAAGGCCACTGAAGATGAACATTAAGTGCAGTATCATGGCAAAAAGGCGTAATGCTCCTTTTATGAAAGTAAATGTGTTTGACACTCGGACAACTGTTCTGAGTGCCACAATGCTGGACAGGACACGCTTAAGGGAAAACATTTTTTTTTAAATATATTTATATATTTTTGTGTATGTGTGTAAAAATTCCCATTCTTCATCTTACAGAAAGCTGTGCGAGTCACCACCATCATGAAGAGACTAAGAGCGCCTGAGCAGAGCGAGTCGAAGCCGGCCGTCCCCCCGGCAGCTGCTGACCCCACGGCTCCCCAGGCCTCCGCCGACCCCTCGGCGCCTTCGTCCGCGGCCGGGCCCGCCGGCGTCCCTGATGCCGCCGGAGAGGAGAAGAGCCAACAGGCGCCGGCTGAGGAGCCGGAGCCGCAGGCGGCCGAGCCCACGTCACGCTGCAACGGCGAAGCTTCCGCTGCGCTTCACACGGCGGGCGAGGCGATGGATGAGCAGGGTTAGAGCCCCGCCCACAACCCCCTCCCCCCCACACGCACGGTACCGGCCCGGTGCGAACTCTCCTCCTGCACACTGTACATTAGCTGCTAGCATGGTGACTCTGCTTCTTCCTCACTTGCAGCATTAGCATCATCTCATGAAGGCTGTGTGCGACCTTCCCTGACCGCTGCCTTCCTGTTTTTTCCGACCTGTAAAGCGCTTTCTTGTTCAATAATCAAATGTGTCTCGAACTTGAGCTTTAGCGAGTCAAACGAGTTCAGCTGTCAAGCTGTTGGCTCACACCTAAAGCCTGCCAACACAAATCGTAATGAGAGTGTAAATAAAGGAGTAACGTTCTACTAAAGCGGATTTTGATTAGCGCTTAATAAGCCGACAAGAAAGAAATTGTAGAAATGGTCCCCTGTAGGCCACCGTACTAATCAACAAAACACACAGAGGAAGGGACTGCGCCTGGAAAAACATTCATACCCTCGAACCGTTCCAGATCCTCATCATCACAAACTGCAGTGGATTTTATTTGATAAATCAGAGTGAAATAATGCACAACTAATACGACAGAAAGTGATTATGGCTTTCAAAAATATCTACATCGAAAATCTGCAAAAGCTCAGTCAGACTGACCAGTTAGCATCTGTTATCATTAAGTTTAGCTGATTCTTAATTGGATTCAGGTTTGTACTTTGACTAGACCATTCAAACACATGAATACGCTTTGTTCTGAACTCCTCTCTTGTAGCTCCGACTTTGTTGAGGGTCATTTTTCTGCTGAAAGTTGAATTTGGCTCCAGTTTTAAGTCTTGCGTAGTCTGAACTTTCTATGGATGATGTAATCTTTTCTGCTCCATAAAATCCCAAACAAAACCCCGACTGAACCGAGTTTGTGTTTGTATGGAGCTAAATTGGGGCCATAAAGTTGCTTTAAAAATAATAATAATAATAATAATTGAAATTGATAGATAAAAATATTTAATCTCAAATGTCGTTTTGAACTTTTGGTCAGTTTCAAAATTATTTCTCAGCTTCAAAATGATTTAGTGAGTTTCAAAATCTTGAATGTAGAAAGCAGTTTTGAAGACTTCTCAATTTCAAAACTATAAGTTTAAAAAAAAAAAAAATTCATGTTCAAAACTTTGTTTTCAGCTTTCAAGTAATTTTTTTTTCAAGTTGGGGGAAAAAAAAAATTGAACAAACTTAATGGTCACAATTTAGCTCCATATGTTTCCAATCGGAGAAAATGATCAAAGGGTGTGAATATTTCTTCATGGCATAATGTGTGTTTTCTTTCCACATGAGAAATACTTGTACCTGTCCATTCCTTCCATTGACTTCCTGTTATCGTCTACTGGGAGTTCTTGACTTACTCCCGGTTCTGTACCTTTGAACGAGGCAGCTTCACACTTAAGCACACAGACGCCATGTTTCCTTTGCCACCTTGCTCAGGAGAGAATCTCCTGGCTGTGAAATGTAGAGAGCCTGTACATAGAGACCTTTGTAGAAGTAGCTAAAAACAGCATGCGTCGTTTCCCACTCCGTAGAGCGAGCTACGTCGTCGCTGACTCCGTCCGACCGAACGCCGAGGAAGCGTCATCCATTGAGCGCGCTGCGGCACATTACCGCCCCCGTGTGGTCGCAGCAGGACCAGCACGGTTCTTAATGCGCAGCGGTTCTTCTGCGTCCAAATGATCGGTAGCTGTTTGTTTTCCTCAACGCGCCTTCAATCAGCCGATGTCAGCCGTTTTTTCTCCGCTTGCCTCGTTGCTTTTACTTGATCCTGACATTTGTGCTCTGATGCTGTATCAACAACAACAAAAAAAAAAGCCGCACATGTCTTAATATTTGGCTGAAACTGTAAAATAATTTATTAAAAAAAAGAAAGAAAAAAAAAAGAAAAAAAGCATTAACCAGGCGAACGTGAGGGAAGGGTTGTTTTTTTTTTCATTAAGGTTTTTCTTTTTGTTACTCGTTTCGCTTTATTGTTATTTTGGTTTTATCGACAGTGCCCTCCCACTTACGGTAGTCCTGGTAAAGATGTGCAAAAAGCCTTAAATAAAAATACATAATTAGCTTTGTCGCAGCATTTCGCAGACTTCCTGCAGCTCCAACCAGTTTTTCACAGCATGATCTCTTCTTTTCAGCCGACAGTGATGTGGGGTGAACTTTGAAGGCTTTATGTGTGCTGAACCTCTTCTGGGTTTACCGGGCCACATTTTAACACTTTGTCCTGCTGAACATGATCCACCTTTAGGCATCTAGTGGAAGCCACCGGATTTATATTTAACATTTTGCTTATAAAAATGCCTCTCTAATTCTCTAACAGTGATCCTGGAATCACCTCTTTCCACCTCTTTAACCACTAATGAGTGAGACGCCTGTGATTTTGTTAAAAACATTGTGTATTAGAAAAAAAACAAAAATACACACACATTTTCTCTCTCTCGCTCTCTCTCTCTGTTTTCTTTTTGTTTCTTTCAATTTTATTTACTCATTAACTAGTTTGTTTATCTTATATTTCTTTGTTTTAATAAGAAAGAAGTTCAATAATTGTAGAAAATATTTTATTTATTTTCTTTTTTTTCTTTCAATTTAATTAATTAATTTGTTTTCTAATGTTTTTCTTCCTTTTTATTCATATGTTGGTTATATAAGTTTTTCCCCCCTAATTTTATTTATTTACCAATTGTTTTTTTTTTTTGATCAATTTTAGTAATAATTATTTCTCTATAGTTTTTTTTATTTTTGTTTATATGTACTTATCTATTTTCTAACATTTTTCTTTTTAATTTTATCATTCATTTATTTTCTAATGTGTATTTTTTTATATATATAAATCTGCCCATGTGATATTTTATCTTTCAATGGGTAATTATTAACTTGTGAGACCTTGTGAGACATGACCATGTTTTTTTAATTAATAATACCGATCAACATGTCCAGATCTCTGTGATCACACCACAAAGGAGAAAAAAAAAGGAGCAATATCTGACTGGCTGCAGAAACTGTGATTCTCTGTGTCCGTTTCGATCCGCGTGACCTTTAGCAGGAGTCTGTGGTCCTCCCCGACCGTCGGCAGCATCACCGACACACACAGCCTCCTGCATAAGGTTGATGTCAGATAAATGTGTGTCCGTGTGTGTGTGTGTGTGTGTGTGTGTGTGTGTGTGTAGGTGGCTGTGTGGGTGGCCTGTTCTGACACACACTGAAAATGTTTTCCCCCCCCGTCGGCCACAGAAAGAGAGCAGCCTGTCAGTACAATGATCAGATTCCTTCATTTATATCCAATAGGTGATGACACACACACACACACACACACACACACACACACACACGCAGTCACTTTGATTGTTAAAAGTGTACATACATCTGAATGTTGATGAAAATGTACATTTTGAATTAAACAGGCTACTGTTATTATTAGATTTACATGATAGATTCTCAAGTTACAGTTTATTTAACATCTTTTTTTATTTTATTGAATCTGATCCGTCATTTTGTCACCGCAGGTTTTGTTATGCTAACACTTCCTTGCAAACATATTCAAACCCCAACTTTTTCACTTTTTCTCACATTAAAGCAGAATCTTTATTGTGCTTTATTAGACATTGAGAGAATTGTTGTTTTTTTTTTGTGGTTTGATGTCCTCAGAATCCCTAAGCTTCACTGAAACCTGATGGATTTTCAAAGAACTCTAACTTTACGTAAATGTCACAAAAAATATGCCATGACGATAAGTTATGAGGCAGACAGTCTTTGAAAAAGAAAAAGTTGAGCTCCTCCCCAGACAGAAACAATCAGTCAGAGCCCAGGCCTGAGCGCTGTCAATCAATCTTGTGTACATGCTAATGCAGGAAAACTATTAATCACCCTCAGAGACCGGACACATCCCTCCATGTTTGCTGTGACCTCTGCACAGCTTTTGATCAACGTGAACAAATCTCCCTGAGAGGCGTTTGAAGTTATTTACAGATTCACAAAGTGTGGAGTCGATGCTTTCCAAAAATGTTCCTGTCAAATGTTCATCTTATTGGCCGAAATCAAAAACAAAAACGTGTGAATAGCCAATAATGCCCGGCATGTTAATCAGCTGTTTACTGACTTTAAAACAGCCCAGATTTACTCTGAATCCAAACACAAATTTGACCATTTTAATATCTCGGAAGCTGCTTTTGAAAGCAGATGATGGGTTATTTATGATTTGGCAGTAAAACGAGAATCACCGTATTCTTAGAAATTCAAGTATTTTTATGTTGGGTTTTTTTCTGCTTGTTCTCTGGTGACTTGCTCCTGGTTTTCTCGTTGGGCGTCACAAATTTCAAATGGGTCAATTTGTCTTTTTCTTCTCTCCACACTCAGTGTAACTTAAAGTCTTCTCAACCTTCCCACCTGAGCTGTGGACCTGCGCAGCTCCTCCAAAGTCACCAAGGGGCCTATCGGCCGCTTCTCTGGTTTTAACCCTGGGAGACCCAGGTGTAGAAAAACATCGAAGAACCTTGAAAATGGTTTTGCAGGAGAACTCTAGAGATGACAATATGTTTCCTGAAAGTTTTTTTTTTTCTTTTTTGCTTTGGAAAGGTTTTATGAAACTGTGGGGCTCAATCTCCGGGTTTAGGGGGAAAAAACTGGAGAACAATAAACATTTGTGCTTCTTTTTTGTTAAAATATATAGATGATGTCACATCACAACAGTGGGCCTTACTGGGTTTAAACGTCTCCACAGTTTTCTCTCAGAGGAGTTCAAAGAACATTTCAGTACAACTTCTCAACTGTTACTCACTTTATGTCGGTCTGACTCTTAAAATCCCAACAATTCACAATCTTTGAGCTGAAATGTGAGAAAATCTGAATGAGTTCCCAGGATGGAGGGGGTGGCAGTGGTGAATATGTTTGCCAGGTAAATAATCCCTTAGAGCCTGAATCAGAAACTATCAGAGAAATATTTCTGACGGCAGTGAAGTAACGGTGGAACGTGTTCGATGTTAAATAAACACTGTTACACTCTGAAGCCCTGCTTTCCCCTCCCCAACATGTTTCTCTCTGTGTTCACGCTCCGACAGATGTTACTGTTCATGTGGTGTTTCTGCCAGGAACCGGCGCTCGCCCGCCGCTCCCATCCTGCATATCTTATTTAATTCTTTTTTTTTTTTTTTTTTTTTTTGTAAAGCACTGTAATGTACTCCTTGACTGACTTGATGACTTTAACAGTAATAAAAATCGTCTCTTCGTTTTGGGTCCTGTCGTTTCTCCACTTGCTACAGCGCCTGCTTTTAAACCAATCGGTTTTGGTTCTGGAGGAAAGTGGGGAGCTCTGCTTCCTGCCTCCAGCCAGGAGGGGAGCATCTGTGTCGCGCTCGCTCAATTAGCGCAGACTCAGCAGCCGGGCTTGTGGGGCGCCAAGTCCCAGCAGGGCCATTCGGTGACACTTTGGATCGGAATAAGAAAGCAGAGCCTGAAACGTCTGGGGTTGAATTAGGACTCCGATGTGGAGCTTTGCTCTGTTTCATTGTGCAAAGCTCTGCACTCCAAACTATTAGCGAAGCTTCAGGGCAGCTGAACTCTCTGTGTGTCGTGATGGCTTCGCGAAGAGTGTTCAGGTTCTTCTGTTTCTATCCAGCCACCAGAAATGAAAGTAAAATATTGTATTAGGAGCATGAGAGACTATAGGAGTACATTCCTGCCAAAACAACTCAGACATTCTTTTTTTTTCTTCTTCTTCTTCTTTATTTATTTTTTTTAGATTAATCAATTAGTTTGGTTTCAAGAGCTGAAAGTTTTCAACAAGCAAAAAATATATGACATATTGAGTCACAAACACACACACACACAGACACATGTATAGATATACACTTTTTTACATTATCCCACCCTTTTTTTAACTTCTGCAGGAAATTTGATTTTTTGACTCTAAAATTAATAAAACATTTTGAGTAATTTTTGGCCAATTCTTTTACATACTAAAACACATAAAAAAGAAAGACATTATGCTGACAGCATAAAGTCAGCATAACGTCTGACTTTATGCTGTCATTTTATGGACGTTTTGGACCATTTTTGATATAGTACACTCAATATAATCATATGTGTTGAAAATGAGCAAATGAGTGTTAAAACTGACAGTACAGCACGACGATGACAATGAGCAAATATGATGTAAAGATGATTATAGAAATGACTGGGTTTATTTTGGCTCATTTCTTTCGCTAAACGAAACAATAAACAATATAATATTTGTAGAAAAAAATACAAGCAGAGACCCTGGAGTCATATTTACAGTAGAAGTCAGTCATACCGACAGAGAGAAGAGGAGGAGTGATGCTGCCCTCTGGTGGACAGGAGTGTCACCTTGTTTAAGTCGTGTTTGCTGCATCTCTGCGCCAAAGACACAGTGAACAATTCCACAAATACTAAAGGCTTAGTGAGCGGCTACAACCTACGGATCATTAAATATAACAATGGAGTAAAAACATTGCTCCAGGAATAATATGTGACAATAATGACTAAAAGGCCTCCTGATTTAGCAAGATCTTTAAAATATACAAAAGAACAGTAAGGTCACAGACAGCAAGACGAGGCAGGCACGTAAGAACAGAGTGGAAGAAAAGAGCCAAAGTTCACACAGGAGGAAATGACAGCTGTCCTGGTGGGTTGATAAATAAACCCAGGATTGTCTGAGGTTGTTCATTTGTGGCCCTTGGACGAAACACTGAGCCCACAATTTGTCCCCAGTGGCAGTTTAGCACTTTAGGTAGTGGTCGCTTGCACATTGTATAGATACAATATAGAGATATAGATAGCATATCTGTTAAGCAATAACAACACTATAAAGATTCAAAAGTACCTGCGCTCGTACATCATTCAGATGAAGTTTTTTTTACAGAATGGCAGAAAACATGAGTCTCCATCTGTTGACGAAACTGAAAATGAGGGTCCATCATCTGCCGGGTGACCTGGAAACCCCTGCAAAGACGAGTCGTAAGCCTGATAATGAACGTAACTTTTTTTCTGCTGTGCCAGAGTGAGAATGCTTTAGATTGGAGCGACCGCATGCTAACTCCAGACCTCGCTGTTGCAGAAACACTCTCAAACTTTTACACAGTACTCACTAACTTTGTCTTTTATTTCCTCTTTCTCGGCCAGATGGTGTTTTCCAAATTACTGACAGGCTGATAAAAAAAAAAAAATCAAAAATCATGAAAACCAAAACATACATTTAGGAAACATCCAGAATGCAGCAGCCTCCATTAACTCTGTTATAAGGTCAATTCCACCACTGACTGCTGAGTAAAACATCCTCTGGGCGTGAAGTTGGCATCACCTGCTGTTTACGTCCATGAATGACCTCATACACTGTTTATCAGTTATTTATTCTAGTAAAAATATTATGAAATTAAACTCTGATTTATTGTTATTTTTATCCACCTTTCAATGTTTCTCCTGTTTTTAGACTCTGGCTAGAGACAAGTAACCACTTGTGAAGCGTAACAGAAATGATTTGTACGCGTGGGTTCATGAAAAAAACAGAAATGTGAGCATGGATTTGTATTTAGCACTTAAAAGTGTTGACCTTTCAGGAAAGACCTTCTCTGACCTTTATACAGAGACTGTTTGTTTCCCCGTGTTTCTCTTTGCTAAGTAGCTCAGTCACATCAGCACCTGGAAACATCTGGTCTCACATTGTAGTTCAGGTTTTCAATTAGATTTTGGTCTTTGGACTTTGACCAACACATGATCTGAACCTACTGTAGCTGTGGCCTGTTACATTATTGACATGTTCAAATGACAATCAGTGCAAAGTGACAAATCTCTGCTGCGGTGCTGCTTCTCTTCACGAATGCTAACGCTAGTTAGCGTAGCCACCGATGACAGCAGCTGGCAACAGCTTTCCTGTAACTGCTTCTCTTGTTTCTCCGCCGTCAGCACACGCTGACCTGTCAATCAGCACGAGGGTGATTGACAGCGCTAAGACCCGCCTCCTGGCTCTGATTGGTCAGTTTTGGTCGGAGCGGGGCAGGACTCTCGCCCAGGGTGGAGGCGGAGGAGATGGAGTTGTTCACGCTTCATCTGTGTCATTTTACACACTGTCACAACACGCAGACAGTTTTATTGCGCAGACTGCATATTTTTCAAACTGCAGCTTTACGTTACTATTAGAGAAACTGGATTTACACTGAGATTAGATTCCACCGTTTAGACGATCTCTAAAGCCACTGGATTTCATTTTGAGATAAATACAGTTGTGTGTGTGGTGTGTGTGTGTGTGTGTGGGTAGGGGTGGGCGTACGAATGCAGCGCACACCTTTTCAGATCTTTATTTGAGAGAGACTTTACAAACCTCGTCCTTCTACTTCACAGTCATTCACAATGTGTCAGCCTTGCAAGTCCCAGTAAAACACATTCAACACGTTTGTGGTGACAAAATGTGAACAAATTCAAAGGGGGTTTGAATTATTTTGCACTCCGTGCCAAAATAGCACTTTGTAAGACCTTTCTAAATTGATTTATTTAATTTTGTTATGTTATGACATCACTGTATGCCAAAACACGCACAGTGACAAAGTTTCTGAATCTTTTAAGCTTCAGTCGCAACATTTCTCATCCTACCTGCTGGTGGGGTTGAACACGTCAGGCGGGCTGTAGGATTTGGTTGGACATCAAGCCGCGTCATTTATTTGATGTTTTTCTGCTGCTTTCCGATGAGCTCCTGTTCTGAACGCTGGTCAAACGCCGGGATCGAAGGCGTGAAACGTCAAGTTTATCGTGACCCAAACGGTCGGCTAAACGGGAAGTAGGTAACAGCTTTGATGCAAATGTGTCAAAAAAAAAAAAAAAAAAAGAAAAAACTTTTTTTTTTCCAGTACCTTTATGTCAAAAGTCGTCGTTACAGTTTAGATTAATTTTTTACGATGAGCAGATGGAAGAATTTGCTTCAAGTCTTTGAATAAAACCAAATCTGGTCTGTTATTGTGTGAATAGAAATGGACCAAAAACAAAACGAGATATCTGGAAGAAAAGGAGTACAATTTTACAATAAATAAATGCTACATAAACTTTTTTTTATTTTTTTATTTCTTATTACTGGATTAGCTATTTATTTCCTAAATATGTGGCGATTGTTGAGTTTGAACATGTTTCAATCTCATATTTCTGCCCTTTCTTATAATTTCAACAACATGGCGTTTTCATAATGCACTTGTTTGTTTGGGGGGTGCAGATGGGGGCAGATCTAGATTCTGATGAAATGTAAAATACACAATGTCAAATATTAAACAGGCGACTTCAAGGTCGGTGTGTTTGTCAAGTATTTCTGAGAAGTTCATGAAAAACACAGAGAGAAGATCTGAAAAGTCTCGGCTCAAAGTAATAATAATCAAACAGCAATAATTGGAAAAGCTTTTCTTTTTTTTTTTCAAAAATCTCCTTTGAAATGAAAACAACCTCTGAGTTCTTCCTCCCACTCGGCCGCCGGTCGTGGCGCAGGGCTAACATCCATGGTCTTTCTCCTCCATGCTGGAGCTGGAGCTGTGGCGGCTGCTGATGGGGTTGGAAACGTCGGGGGAGATGGAGGACAGCAGCGGGTCGCTGGGGGAAACCGGGCCCAGGCTGTTGTCCCTGACCAGCTCCTTCATTTTACATGTCCTGGAGTTCCCGTAGTGAGCCGAGTCGCCGGCGTCAGCGGGCATGTGGTCGAAGGTGATGGTGCCGTTGTTGAGGTCCAGCGTGGTCGGAGGGGACATGTCCGGCGTGCAGCTGTGCTGGTAGAGCTCGGACGGACAGTCCCCCAGAACGGGCTCCTGCTTGATGGCCCGCGCCATCAGCTCGGACGTGCAGAGCGACGGGGACGACACGACGGTGAGACCGTGAGCCCGAGCCTGGATCTCCAGCTCCTGGACAAACACGAAGCAGAGAATTAAAGGCCTGCATGAAAGACCAGATGTACATCCACAAACACCACAACACATCATCCATCCATCCATCCATCCATCCATCCATCCATCCATCCATCCATCCATCCATCCATCCATCCATAACCAGAACACCACAACACATCATCCATCCATCCGTCCATCCATCCGTCCATCCATCCATCCATCCATCCATAACCAGAACACCACAACACATCATCCATCCGTCCATCCATCCGTCCATCCATCCATCCATCCATCCATAACCAGAACACCACAACACATCATCCATCCATCCATCCATCCATAACCAGAACACCACAACACATCATCCATCCATCCGTCCATCCATCCGTCCATCCATCCGTCCATCCATCCGTCCATCCATCCATCCATAACCAGAACACCACAACACATCATCCATCCATCCATCCATCCATCCATAACTAGAACACCACAACACATCATCCATCCATCCATCCATCCATCCATAACTAGAACACCACAACACATCATCCATCCATCCATCCATCTATCCATAACTAGAACACCACAACACATCATCCATCCATCCATCCATCTATCCATAACTAGAACACCACAACACATCATCCATCCATCCATCCATCTATCCATAACTAGAACACCACAACACATCATCCATCCATCCGTCCATCCATCCATCCATCCGTCCGTCCCCGGCCCAACCCTTTTTGGGGCCCAAAGCAGATTTCCTCCACTACCATCATGTCAACACCAGTGTTTTTCAAAGTGTGGGCCTCAGAAAATTGGAGCAAAAAAAAAAAAAAAAGAAAGAAAAAAAAAGATTTTCTTTTTATCCTTTAAAAAATGTAATTAGCATACTGAGTTGAGCTTAAAAAAAGGATTTTGAACTGCAGAGTGGTATTTAAATTTACAGTAACAAGTTTATGTATATATATTTTAATAGGTATATGTTTGAGTAAAATGAACATTGCTTTTTCTATTCTATGAACTACTGACAACATCGCTCTGAAATTCCAAGCTACATGATTTTGTACTTTTTAGCAGAAAATGAGGAATGGTCAAAATAACCAAAAAGAAGCAGTGCTTTCAGACCTCGAATAATGCAAAGAAAACAAGAAAACTGATGTTTTAGCTCAGGAAGCGTTCAGAAATCAGTATTTGGTGGAACAACCAGGAGATTTTCAGTGACATTGTGACCTTTTATGCACAAAATTATTGTTTTTTTGTTTTTTTGTTTCCTTCTTTTGCCCTTGTTCACAAATCGAGCGTAAAGTCACGGTCAGCTTGTTGCGGACGCGGCTCCTCCGGCCCACCTGTATGCGCAGCATCAGGTGGCGGTTGGCGTGCTCCAGCTTCCTCTGCCTGCAGTCCAGCTCCTTGGCCCTTTCCTGCTCCCGCTGCAGCTTCCTGATGTAATCCACGGAGGCCTTCAGAATGGTGCCCTTATTCCAGCGCATGTCTCTGGGGGAGACAAAGAGGAGACAGCTGACCGGCCGACCAAAACAACGCGGGATTCTTCACGGAACCATCAGGGTCAATAAGTCATGCACTTTTAAGAGAACGCACGGGAGAGGGAACAAAGTCCGCTGTTGAGCGGCTGGACGGGCAGATAGAGAAATGTCAAGGCACGCGTGTTCAGAAAACGAGACGCTTCCAGTGAAGCGATGCTGGGTTTTCTACAAGAGGTATGTCGAAAAATATGTTCTTATTCTCAGAAATAACTTTAAAAATAAAAATAAAAAATTCAGCCACTTAATAATCTGTAAAAATGAGAAATAAATGACAAAAAAAAGTTCTTAATAAAATGTATTTAAAATTTCATCTCAGTAATTTGTAATAAATAATAATCTTTTGTCCAGTGTCTCACCAAGTGATTCATAATTATTTAACTTTTTCACTTTTTCTTTTCTAAGAGTACAGAAACAAAGTTGAACTATTTTGCAAGCAGAACCAGACAGTAGCAGGGAAAATAATATAAAATAAAAGAATAAATGAATAAATATTCATCTAAAATGTGTGGCTTGCATGGAGATGAAAAAACTATTTATTCCATCCAAAAAAGGTTTCCCACTAAAACTATGAAAAATTACTATTACATCACTATTTTACACATTTTTATGTACAAAATATTCTATAATTCTAAATGTTTTTTTTTAAATCCTAATAATTTGTAGTAAAGTGATTTGAAGTTTTTTCTCCTTTTTTTATTTATTTATTTTTTTGCCATTTTTTAAGTAGAACCACAAACTGTAACTTGTTTTTACTGGATTTTTACCTGAAAGCCCAACACAAAATAGTCCAGAATTTTGATGAGTAGGTAAAAATTCAAATGGGATTGAAAAGAATTAAAACATTTTTTTTTTTTTTTTGCAAACCAACAAAAAAAACCAAACAAACAGAAACAATGACAATCTGAAAAGTGTGGCCTTCGTGTGTTTGCAGCTCCACAGCCGACCTTTTGTTAAACGTCCTTTGGTTGCCATGACAGCTGTGTCTCTTTCTAAAGTTCACTCATCGACAGACTGTTTGTTTGTTTATCCTTTCTTCTTGCCTAAAACGTCAAATTTAGTCAGATCGGATAAAAAGTGTCAGCACTGAACAAGAGTTTTCCAACAGATCAAATGTATTTAGGTGTGAAATTTGTCAGAATTTCACTCCAAAACGTGAACATCCCTGAAGCTGCAGCCGTCCCTCCAGCACAGGCAGGAAACAGGAAGTTCAGTTTTGGTCACAGCAGCTCCTCCTACATATTCACTACTTTGGTGAAAACAAGCTGGTAATAGTCGCCTTTTTGACCAAACTCGTGTTTTTTTCCCTTGTTGTCGTTTTAAACTTCTTCACATTTTCTTTTCTCGTTGACGAGCGACGAGGTCGTTGCCCCTGGAGCCGATGGCAACGGATTTTATTTGAGGGCGTCAGAGGGAAAGTGCGTGCCACGCTTTTCAGGCTTGGATTTATTAAAAGCTTGTGGTTTTTTTGTCGTCTGTGATTTTTGAAAAATGTGGTTTGTCACATAAAATCACTAATTCAACAAAAGTGAACAAAAAAAAAATGCTGCAGTGAGTCACTTACGGGTCGTTGGACTTGGGTATCAAGGTTCCCAGTTCTTTGATGCGATCGTTGATGTTGAACCTCCGTCTTCGCTCGACTAGAAATCATCCGAACGGAGGAGCAGAAAGAGGAATCAAGTGTTTTCATTTCCTTTCTGTCCAGCATGAATAAAAACATAAACTCATTTTTCGCTTCGGCACGACCGACTCACTCAGGTTGTGGTTGTCCTTCTTCTGTCTCTCTTTAGCCAGAGCGCGAACCTCGGCCTCTGTGGAGCGACGGGAGAACAAACGGTCTGAACAAACCGGGTTCGTTCGCTTTCTTTTTGTAAATGCAACGGATTTATTTTTTAAATTGTTTGCGGTTTAGTCGAACGCGAAACAAATTGTCCGACGACAAAACGTTTCGTTCTTCGTTCTTACCTACTGGGAAGCCGTCGGGCCTCTGGTAGCTTTCAAACTGGCCACAGGATCCGGACTTGTCCATGACTTGCTTCATGCCGGGAGCTGCAGTGATTAAAGCCTTGACTTAATGGCATGTTGTGCACACAATACTCGCATGAGCCAGAAACGACTTCATATTGTGATTTATAACATCGTCTCCAACTGTTGTTCCCACGGTGAGAGAAAACAATCAGGAGTATTTGCAGTAGCCTTTTTTTTTTCTTTCTCCAAAGTCTGTGTTTAAAGCGCGGCATGAATACAATCTGTATCTGGATCTTCATTTATTTACCTGCAAATTCCCTTTTGATGTTGGGTGCGCATGCGTTGCCGATGGCGATGCCCGGCAGGGGAAGCCCCGGGTTGTTATACACGTCCAGTAAACTGCCAGACAGAGGCAGCTGGCGGGGGAAATGGGAGTCAGTGTGTTGTTCAGGGAAGAAATAATAATAACAATAAAAAACTAAGGAGGCGTTTTAGAGCCATTGGAGACAGGGAGGGAGGGGGGGGGGCGGAGAGAAGGTTTGCATCCAACAAACAAAAAATGGAAAATTTTGAGTTTCAAAAGTGGAAGATTTTAGACTGCTATGAATTTGAAAAATGGAAAATGAATTAATCCATCTCAAAATTTCAGATTTCTTAGCAAATGTTTGACTTTTGAGAGTCTGAATGTTTCCCAAAAAATGGAAAATTTGGAAAGTGTGAGACTTTTTCAAAATTCCAAGAAAAATTCTAGAAAAACCTCCAAAATTTCTGAATTTCAAGAGGAAAAAGTGTCTTGAATTTTCCAAAAAAATAAAAAATAAAAAAAAATAGAAATGTGCGACCTTTCAAACTCAGAAATTTCCAATGTTTTTTCTAAAACTCTGTCTGAGTGATTTGGCAGAAATGCATTCTATCCACAACTCCATTAATATGCAGTCGTTAAAAAAACAAAAAACAAAACCACAAAGACAACCAACACGGCAAAATAAGACAACCTGGTTGTTGATTTGAAGAGCCGGGTCCATCAGCCCCAGGACGTCTTCGTTGTAACTCGACTCCAGGCTGATGATGTCGTCGATGACGTCATCCATCTGTGTGAGAGAGAACAGCTTGGTGAAAACCCCCCGCGGTGCATCGGGGCGTCTCCTACGACCCGGTGCAGAAACGCTCCTACTTCTTTTTCGCAGTTGGTGCCCAGGGTGAGCAGGGCCATGGGGCTGTTGGGGGCGCTGCCGGCGGCCCCGGGCGGCATGCTGTGCTCGGGCGGCTGGCCGCCGGCTTTCCCGCCCAGACCGGAGGACAGGTACTGCCTCACCTGCTGCCTCTGAGCCGGCTGGATGTGGTACTTGTTCGGACTTTCCAGGTGGGACTGCACCTGTGAGACGACGACAAAAAAAAAAAAAAAATCTCATCGTTTCTCTTCTTAATGCTACAGCTTTTGTCCAGATTAAGACAATTTATTGACCAAATCTCCTGAATGTGAATGGATTTATAGAGGTTTCAACAGAGGTTTCCAGCTTTAAATTTCCCAATCATTCCAGTTTTAGTTTTTAGATCCATTTAAAGGAAACTCCTGACCACATATCGGACAACACGTCATGTTTAATCGCCTTTGAAGCCGATCAAAACTTTAATTCTATTTTCATGACCTTAAGTGAAAAGGGAGCAAAACCATCACAGCTGAGCCTTTAGGTGACATCACATGACCACAAAAGTGCTTCCCTGTTCTGCTTCAATGTAAACTTCCATTAGCATTAAATCCAATCTTTTTTTTTTGTTGCATTTCTTAAACATCTCCAGGCAGCTTAAAAATTTAACTAGTCATCAAAGAAATTAAAACACTATCTCACCTGATAGTGGCTGTATTCAAGCATCTCCAGCATTTTGTGATCGTAAATCAGAACAAACAGAGAGAATAAAAAAATAAAATTAAAAAATAAAGGTTTTAAATCCCTTCACGCTGTCGCCTTGAAACGGGTCCGACAGACTCCGACCGGCCCAAATCTGACGGCCGCCGACGCTGGCGCTGCTTTATTTACCCTGGGAAGAAGCCTCATTAGCTATGCACGTTAAGAAACAAGAGGAGGACATCAAGACTCGTCCTCCCACCTCGGCGTTGTTCCGGATTAAACTATGAATTTATGTCTTTATAGAGGCCTTTTGACGTCACGGCCTCCAGCGCACAAAGGGGCCTTTCTGTCGATCGGCCAGTGGTCTGCAAACTAAAGTTTGCTTAGGGCCAACTAACATTTAATCTTTAGTTCTGCTCGTTTGGTATAAAACATCGTTTGTTCTGAGTGCCAGAAACACAATTGACACCACTGTCCCCCCCCGACAAACAACCCTGATAAAAGCTGAAATGTATTCAGCTTTTACAGAAAAAAAAATAGAAAGAAAAAAAAGCAAGCCTGTTTGCTTTTTGCTTTTTATTTGGACTTTTAGAGGTTAAACGTGTGAAGCCGCCAACTGGTCCAGATGCAAAGTGAAGTGGACGAAGCTGCTTTAGCTGGTCGTTCACATTCAGGCTGTCACCAGGGAAAAAGTTTCCCAAATTGCAGACCTTTTTTAAAAGCAAGAGTCCAACAAGATTTGGACTTTGATGCATTATGTTACAAAAATGATCAGCGAAACAAAAAGTTTTCTTTATCCATTCATCCCACTTTGAAGTTTATAAATGAACAGAAGGAGCCATAAAACTCTTGAGTCCCAGAATAAAAGTGAGAGCCGAAGGTTTCTCTAAAAAAACTCTGAAAATCTAATATGGCCGCCGTGTGTGCTATGTTAAAAGTACAAAACATTAAAGAATAGTCAGACACAGATCCGCTTTTAGCTCCAGCAAACACCAAAAAGACATGTCAGCCAGACAATTATGCAAAGTGGGCATAAGCAGGTGTAACTCTTCCATCACTCGGACAAGCATTTAGCAACAAACCTCAGAGATTCATTCCCCGGCAACGTCTCAGCTGTGGGGAGTGGGAGGAAGCCGATCACTTGAGGGGAGAGTAAAACGCAGGAATGGTCGCAAAGCCACAACCTATAGAAAATGATCTTGAGGTGTGATCCTATCATCCGGTACAGTATTTGCTAGAGCAGGGGTCCCCAAGTCCAGTCCTCAAGGCCTGCCGTCCTGCAACTTTTAGATGCGTCTCTGCTCCAATGTCTGAATCCCCTCACCAGCATCCAATCAGCTCTACATTAGGCTGGTAATGAGCAGATCATTTGATCCAGGTGTGTTTCAACAGAGATGCATCTAAACGTTGCAGGACGGTAGGCCCTGGAGGACTGGACTTGGGGACGGTAGAGAAATTCATCTCTCGGTGCAAGAGTGATCCAAAACATTTCCCCAACGGAGGGAAAGGCTGAAACGCACACAATGGGTCACTATTAATGATGAATTTTCTTCCCTGAAGACTTTATTTTAAAATAACTGAAGCAGTGTGAAGTTATCTTAACAGAGGGGGAGGGAAACACAAAAGGCAGCTTCTGAATAAGTCTTTCAAAGTCTGGAAGAGCCATTCAAGGAGTGACAAGAACAATTCAGCCACAAAGACCAGAATGACGATTTTCATCTTAAAGAACTTCTTGAGTTGCTCGCCGACCTCAAAATCCAAAATGTCAGTTTGTTTCTATTAAAAATGGTTGATTTTATTTATTTTCTAAAACTAAAACGTATGTATCTCAAAGAAAAAAGAAAAAAACCCAAACAGGAATAGACGATGCCAATTTACTGTGTAACTATTGTTTTTTTTGCCCTTTTGTTTCTATGGCTTTACGTAAAAATGACCCAACATTTCCACTCAACGTGTCAGAGGATTCACGTTACACATCATTTCAATTCAAATATCAGAGAGATGAGCCGATAACAAAACCGCTCAGTCTCATTCTACACCACGCTGACGCTCTGTCTGCTGTTGGTTGGTTTCTCTGTTTTGTTTTCTCTCTTTCTGCAGGTTTAGAGGCAGACTTCAAGGCTGTTGACCTGCTTTCTCTTTCTCTCTATTTTTATCTTCTTTCTTTTAAAGCTTTCCGCGCCTTTCTCCCTTTCGCTTCTCCTTTCTTTTTCGTCTCTGTCGCACACAAAAGTCCCCACACGAATCCATCCATCCATCTTCTGTCACCCTTGTCCCTAATGGGATCAGGAGTTGCTGGTGCCAATCTCCAGCTGCGTTCTGGGCAAGAGGCGGGTTTCACCCTGGACAGGTCGCCAGTCTGTCGCACCACACGAAACCAAATAGAGGTTTTCCTGTGGGCTTCAAAGTTAATCCTCTTGTAAGTACAAAAAAGGACGGTGGACCCAGCCGTTCCTTTTTCACATATTCCAGTTTGGTTTGGATAATTTTTTTAAAATGTTATTATTATTTATTTATCTATTTTTGCTTTAATAAACTAAATCATGATTTGAAAACTTGTCTTCGTTTGATATGTGATGATCTTAAACCAGAAAAGTCCAAAAGGAGACCAACTTCATATTTGTTCTAGAATAAAGTTTTTTTTTTTTTAAAAACAAACTCAGAAAGAATAATAGTTCTAATTACAAGTTTCAATGCTTTTTGGGGTTTTTTGGGTTATTTTCATCTGATAAGGAACGAGAAAAATCATTTTTGACTTCAAAACAGTGATTAAAAAACAATGGTGACACAATACTGTTGTTGTGTTTGAACAACAAACACAACAACAGTAAACCATCTTTGGGCAAATTGGATGTTATTAAAATGTTTGATCATTCTTTATTTGAAGGGCTGTGCATAAGGCTGACATGACACCGTCATAAACATGACATAACAGCAGTCATGGACATGAAGGAGATGAATGTTAAGAACTGCTGTCAATATGTGTTACTTGGTAAAAAAAATAAAAAATAAATTACACTTTCAATGCAAACTTGACAGTTTTAGTGGACTTTTTATGCAAGTTTTAATGCAACCTCGCATTAAATGTGTCACTATACACTTCATGGCATCAGTCATAAACATTCATAAAGTCTCCTTCATGTTCACAGCAGGTGTCATGTTTCTGACAGGGTCATGTCAGACTTATGCACAGCCCTTCATATGAAGTGTTACCAAATGGTTTTCATTTCAGTCTGTGCACTTGTTTTGCTTCTAATCCATTTGTTAAAACTGATGTGAATCTGCCCAGAAATAAAGAGGATGAACCAAACAGAATGGATGTTGTGCACCGAGAGATTGTTTTACGCTTCTTCATTCACGACTGTGGAAGAAAAAAAATGAAGTAAAAAAAAAAATTCCCGCGTTTTGAAGTCTAACGCATTTAGTCGAGGCATTTGGACACAGCATCCTCACGTGTCGCTAAGTGTTACCAATGATCCAGTTAATAATGCAAACAGGAAGCTTCCTTCCTGTTTGTGGAAACCCTCTAATTGCAGAGGTGAACGCAAATACAGCGCGGGGGGGGAGGGGCGTGACTCCAGGCTGAGCACAGTTTGATATGATCAAAAATCTAAAAAAGCATTCTTTGTAAACTCATAGCAGAGTGTTTCTTTGTTTCCACTGCGCAGTCTGCCCTTTTCCTTCAGCCAAACCTTTGGGTTTAAAGGGAGCTATTAACAAGAGCTGCATTGCCTCGAAGCCTTGAGCGAGCCCAGCTTCTTGCTGTTATTCATAGGCTCTTTGTGAGACAGGGGTTTATTACCTTCTCAGGGAAAGCACATGGGTCTGTGTTCTAGACTTGTGCCTTTAGGACCAACAACATTTCGAGAGATAGTCGTCACTCTTTGACCCCTGAAATGAAACGGATCCATTCACATCAGCTCCTCTCCGCACTCCAGCTTTTCCCATTCCCCTGGCAACCGGCCGCTCTTCGGGGCATTTCGTCAAAAGAAGACATTTAGCATTTGCTGTTTGCTAAAATGTTGAAATACTACAACGGGGGGAGCTTTTCAAGCGGTTCTGAATCCCACCAACAATGGGTCGGTTCCATTAAGCCGGTGATGAGGACTAGTTTGCAGTGGTCGGAGGTTAGTTTAAAGACGAACCAGTTGAAACCTGATAAGTCAGGAAGATTTTGGGGCTAAAGCTATTAAATGTGATGGAGCTGTTTTTAGTGGATTACCACTCAAAAGGAAAAAAGTCTTTGGATGACTCTTTTAGGAAATCTGTACCTAAAAGCATAAGACCTGTTGCACAAGAACACATCGAGGCATTTGCAGCACTGGATTATTATTAGATAGTGAGCAAATAGAAATGACAAACTGGTACGTCCATTGTGGACGTTGGTTTTATTTCCATAGTACAAAACTTCACTGTTCACATCTCCAACTTGTTCTAGATATCGGCATAACGATACGACCAGGTCATGATTTCATGCCTAAGCAAACGGCAAAGGTTTCATAAATCTCAAATTAGTGTTTTAAGAAATCATAGTCAGTGTAGTTTTTTTTTTTTTCCAGATTTTCCACTATTTCTAATATGGGTCTCATGGTGATTTGAGCAGGGAAAAAAAGTACCTTTGAGTGGTTTCGCAAGAAAATGCCTGAAAAGATATTCATGATTGAGTCTGACTTAGCAGGACGCTTTTCATACGGGCCAATCAGCTAAAAGGAGGAGGAGTTGTGAACGATGACGTTGAGTTCCTGCATGATTTTAGAATTGTAGGTCCAGACGCTCCAGAAGAAGCAGAACGTAGAACTCGGGGTTGGTTTTTACCCGACAAGCTAACTTTAGGTGTACTTTGTCTCTTGCCCAATGGCTGCTGGAAACAGCATCTCACAATGACTGGATGGACTTGAACTGCTCTGCCACTCTAACCAAGAGACTCCCCAGTATGTCTAGTCTATGGTTGACCCTTCTTCCAGTTGGTTGCATTGGAAAATGGAAATTCGAAAGCCTGTTCAGATTTCTATTTGTTCACAAATGTGTGTAACAATACAACCAGATACTGTGTAGGTTAATACACCATTTTGATTCACTGAATGTTTTCTTTTAAACAAATTAGGAAAGATGTGTGGGTTACTCAAAACATGTTCGTTAAATATTTTGCTCAAAATCATTCTTAGATAATGAGAATCTAGTCTGCTTTGTTCTGTTTTGAGCTCCTTTCAGAATGCGCTGTTTTAGGGCGTGCTGTTACTTTAAATCCAAATAAGATGCTGTTGGGGAGGATATTTACAAAAATTTACACTCATATGTGAAAATGGCTGTGAACAGTTTTAACAATTACACAACTGTAAATCTTTGAAAAGCAGAAGTGGAGCCTCCTGCACAGCCAACAAGAACGCAGCAAGTGGTTTCTGGAGGATAAGTCAACAACAAAACCACTTGGGTTGCTAGGTAACAGACAGTGCCTGCTGATTTGTGACGTTACATTGCAGAGGGTTTTGGAAACAGCTCATTTTCGACACCAAAAGACTTACTGCCAAAAAATGTCTGGGAGGATTCTTTTAAGCTCTTTGGCTGTTTTTAGAAGCAAGAGAAACACAAATATCCAACAATGTGTAAAATATGAATCCTGCATAATACACCCCCATGTGAAAATGGCTGTGAACAGATACGGAATTGTATAACCATACAACTTTGACCCCGAGTCAAACCCAGAAGCAGAAACAGAAGCAGCGGAGCCTCCTGCACAACCGACAAGAACACCGCAAGTGGTTTCTGGATGGAAAGTCAACAACCAAACACTTGTCTTTCCCAGCAGCCATCTTATGGCGCACACAGCAGTAAAACCTGCTGACCCCGCTCTGCTTGGTTTGCCAGGTTGGGAGCAGTTCCTGTCAATTGTGACTTAATAAATGGCTCGTTTTCCAGACACCAAGAAACCTTAATATGTTGCCAGAAAAGGGCAGAGTTGGGGTTTTGGAGTACTTGGACTGTTACTAGAGTTTCTAAAAACTTCATTTTAGATAAAAGTTCCACTTTAAGATTAGGGTCATGGCTACTGCTCAACATTACAGTTAGCTTTGTGCTAATGCTAAGCCCTAATGTATTGACAGAACTGAAAGGGAGCGCTGTCTGAAAATGAGCTTGTCTGAAAATGCGGCCTTCAGCCAAATACTTTTCAAAATAGCATAAAAATTGAACTTACTGGACATTAATTAAGAGTTTTTCTCTATGCCAAGATTTTCTAATGAACAATGCTACACATTATTAACAAATATTGTAAAACAGACAAGAGTCTGGCTTTTGAAGGAAATACGACGTCTTTATTTTTCTCTTCCTCAGTGCAGCTTTAATGACTTTTTTGAACATGATGGACGGGATGTGGGAGGAGTTCTGCACTCTCCAGCTTTGAGCTGCTTTCATTTGAAGACATTGGTAAGACAAGAGGATTTCCACAATCTAAATGCCCAAATCTGCTGTCCATGTGTGATTTTCAAACTGTAGCAACAATATTTTCTATTTTTATGTCTCTTCGTGCCGTCTCGTATTCTTCGATGATCCAGTAGTTGAGTAATTAACTAAATAAAACTCAAATTGTTCCAAGTCTCTGGATAGAATCAAAGACTGTTCTTTTACCAGGAACTCATGCCAGAAAAAGTGAAAGAAAAAAAAAGAGAGAGACGAAAATATTAACTAAACACCCTGCGGCAATTTCCCTCACAATGAAAAGACATTGGTCAGAGTGAAAATCACTTCCACAGGCAGACTGCTCTGTTTCTACATACAGAGTCCTACAGAGCAGTCAGACCTGTTGAACGTTTATAGATTTTTGTAATTTTACAATCAAAAGGTTTTTTATGTATTATTGGGATTTTGTGTGAGTGAACAAAGTGGAGCGTAGCTAGAAAATATCAAGAAATTGATGAATGTTTGCTCAGAATGTTTGAGAAAAAAAAAAAAAAAGTAAATAATCTGGTTTGCATTGGCACTCAGCCACCTCTGGAACCCCAAAATAAAATCCAGTAGAACCAACTGCACTGCTGATTAAGGCTGTGACGGTCATTTCACAAATTACTGCCACACTTTTCACTCCTCTGTTTTCTCCCTGTGGTTCTACTGCCATCTGCAAAAAAACAAAAAAAAACAAAACTCAACAAACTCAATAGAGCACCAGCATGACCTCAAGAACAAAGATCTAAAAACTCAATTGGACAGATGTGTGATTCTTTTGTATTTTTAATACACAATAATTTTTTTGTCACATCTATGACAAAATAATTTGCTTCCCCTGTTCAGGTTCCACATGACACCGCCGCTATCAGAAAGTCCAAAAACGTGGAAATGCGTTCTTCATGGAGAAACGTGGGAATTTTTCTTTTCCTTTTCTTTTTCTATCTCCCCCCCTTTCAATACATTTGCAAAACTCCTCGGACGCGTCTCGAAACAAAAGGGCATTCAAAATTCACATCTGCAGAACACAATGTGCTCATTTTTCACAGTTAGCGGCCGGAAAAAATTGACATCGGGGGAAATTATGAACAGCGCGGACCGTGAACCGCTCCAGTGTCGCTTCCTCTCCTTTGCAAATCGAAGTTTGAAAATCCATATAAAACATGTGACTGAAGAGCAAATGTTTATTTTCCACATTATTAAACACACTCACTCCAAAGAGTGTAGGAGACAAACTGATTACAAGAATGAGATTCTTTTTTTTAATTTTCATTTTATTTACTTCGCAGCATGTGCCAAGTTCCACTAATGCCTGGAGGCTGTTTTGCTTCCTAGTTTTATTCCTCCTTTCCCTCAGTTACATTTTCCCGACTGTCTGCAGTTACAGCCGAGGCAGGACGCTTCATAAAAAGGAGGTGCTCCGGACAAAGGGGCGTCTTTGCTAAACACCCCGAAGCCTTTTGGGGAACAGCAGCAAGAATGCAACGTCCTATTCCAAGAATTAGACACATTGTCCTTCCACTGCGCCATCTGGAACATGCACTTGCTTGAGCTGCGGACAGTAGTGTAGTAGTTTAGTAGTAGTAGTAGTTTAATTTAGCGGCAGAGTCTCGTTTAAAGATGCTAAACGTCGAGCAAAAAAGTTTGAATAAAATGGCCGTCTGTAGGTTTCCATAGCAATAAAGAGCAGCGGGTCAAATACCAGCTATATTTAACACAGTCAGAATAAAATAAAAAATAAAAAACAGGAAAGGATTGTTCTGGAAACATGCAGAGACATGTCCTGTTTCTTTGAAAACGTTATCTTGAAGCATCATCAAAATGGAGAACACAGCTCTAGGTGCACTCCGGGTTTTCGTCCACAAAAGGCTCTCTCTTAGCTCGACTGCAGCTCCAGCCTATGCCTGCCCCGGAAAAATCAAAGAGCCTTATTTGGCTCAATGTGCCTGCAGTTTGAGGCAAAGGTCACCGCGAACCACAAACAGCTGCACGTGGAATGAAATCAGATAAATTTGAGAGTCTGGGCTTTTTTTTTTTAAGGCCGTAAAATTATATTTAAAAGTCTTCTGCAGAGTGAAGTGAAAACAAAATACGAGGCAGAGAATCTGGGTTGGTGTGATTGTGCGGTGGGTTTTGTTTTAGAGCTGCGGTATCACACCGGTTATCCATCTGGCCATCGGCAGGAGAACGAGAGGAGCTCGCTGCGATTCCGTTACAAATGTGAGCAAATCTTTGTTGATATTCCGCTAACGTCGAAACGACACAATTTCACAATCACATCGTTTCCAGATGTAACCCCCACAATCTATGCTGATCTGTCTGTATTTTCAATGTTTGTTTTGTTAGTTCTTAGAATGTCCTGTAGAGGGCACTAGACCCACGTTTTTCCTGTGTTGGTACAAGAAGAAGAGTGAGGCAGAGGGGAGAAGAAAAAGAAATGGCAAACTACGTAGAGCATAAGTAGAGAAGTTACAACTCATAAGTGCTGCTGTGATATGATACAAATCTGTTTATCTTGAACTGGATAACGTACGTTCTGTTCAGGGATTTCTCCGGTGAGTCTCTTCTTTTATTTTCAGCGGCTTAGCTGGAGCTAACCGCAGTGTAAGGTGTCACTCTGTAAGTAGCATAGCTCTGTGAAATTAGACTGAAGTGATGTTTATTAAGTAAGTGCTTTATTACTGAGCATTTTTGGTTTATTTTAAACGCTAATTTGGTTTTCACTGAGAAGTAATTGAAAGATTTCCGCATACCTGTACGATCGGTTAACGCTCTGCATGCAGGTTGTTTGTTTTTTAAAGTAATGGTTACATATAAAATAAGAAAATCAATTAAAATTACACATGAATAAGTCTGTCGACGCAGTAAGTCGTTAAACCCCCTCCCCCAAAAACGGTGATCCGCTTACCGCTTCCTGTCATCTTCGCAGTTTCCTCCAGTGGCAGCATCCAGTTGTTGATCACGTTTCTCACGTGGTGCAAAAATGGTCTTTCCATTACAGTTTTGCGAAACAAATTTCAGCACAGCCAAAAAAAAAAAAAACCCCTCCTCATCATAGTGCAAAAAAGATTTTGTTTTTTGAAATTGCTGTGTTTCCATTAAAAAAATTTCTTTTCATAATTTCAATTCGTACCATTTTATGGTCAATGTAAACACGGCTACACTCAAGAAGGTTGACACTTTCACTGTGAAGAGAAAAGGGTGCCGACCAACAGAAATCTCAATGGAAAATTGCAGTTTTCCCACATGGTCATGTTCAAATGCCTAATGCAGAGAGGTTAAATACCCCTACAGAGCCACGGGGAGGCTTTTAAACCAAACAACACAGCAACAACTGTCTGGCACAAGGGTGAACGGCCACAAACCTGAATTGAACAGGCAAGACGTTAAAACCTACAATGTCAGGTGTTCCAAAACACATCAAAACTGGTTTTAGAATACATTAATCAGACACACATAAAGAATCTGGAATGAATTTCCCGTTGCCTGCACATTAGCCTTTTTAAAAAATTGTCAATTACTCTAAAAAAACTAAACAAAACAGGTTGGCGCTGGAAAACTGACCCGTTTTATTAAAGTTTATTCCTCCACAGTTGTAGAAAAAGGTCCGACCAGTATATTTTCAGAAAGTTGTTGATGGCCACAAAATGTGTGTTGGTTGAAGAGCAGACTGTCTCACGCATTTATGTTCTAGCCTGTGTTTGGCTTTTTTTTTTGACATTGTGGTGATGAGAGAAAGTCACACAACTTGTCCTGAATTTTTGTTTTAATTTGACCTTTTTTTCCTACCTGCCTGAGCCTGATAAGTCGGGAAGATCGACAACAACAGTTGTCTCTGGCGGCACTGATACCATCTTGAAACGCGCTGGAGTCCCAGATACACAAAGACTCTTCTCACTGCTGTGGACCCTGTAAACTCATAAGCAAGGGCATGAAGCCTGAATGATGAATGCTGGATGTTTCCACACAAAATCTCAACATCAGTTGTCCTCAACATAATAGCAGCGTATTTTAGAACTTAAATAAACCCCAAAATTCAGTTTTTTGATTTATACAAATGCATTGATAGCGCGGCGAATTACATTTAAAAGCAAAACATCCAAAAATATATTTTTTGATAAAATCTGACCCTAACACTGCAAGTATTGAGGAAAAAGAAAATATTAGACTTGTAGACGCGCTGCAATGTGGTGTGGGCATGACTGGTTTTGGTTATCACGTTGGTAGCATAAAATGCTAAATCTCAAATGTACGCGAGATCTATTAAAGAAAAAAGGACAGAGTGCTTTGCTGTTGTCAATACTTCGACATCTAGACAACAAGATCTAAGGGTATCACATCTCACAAGTCAGAAAAAAGTTTTTTAAAAATTTGTAAAAAATTGAGGGAAAGGGGAATAGGTTAGTTATGCTAGCTTGACTTTGACAACCTTGGCATGTAGATGTGCTGCAGAATTTGGCGTGTTTCGGTTCAGTTAAGAAAAAAAAATGCATGCACCTGAGCCATGTGGCGCCTTCGACTTTTCAAATAAAATTCCTCCAACAACTGAAAGCACCTATTTTAGTCATTCTGTCAGACAGGACTGCCCTGCAGCCACTATGTACGTGTTTTGCTTTCATCCCTAAGCATGGGCCACCTGTTTCCAGTCAATAGGTTCTTAAAACTTAAAAAGATTTTTTTCACTAAATGTATATGATGGGAAAATGTATTTTTATAAATGAAATAATCTGCCAGTGGAACAAGTACTTTAAAAAAAAGACATCAAGTAATTATTGACTTCAAACAAGCTCCTCAAAAGTTACTTACAATTTGTTTTGATTCATTTCAAGACTATTGAGACATTTGCACCAGAAACTTGACCAAAAATACTTGGTGAGGTTTTTGCGGCGTATCCACTTCATTTTTTAAAAAATGAAGCGAAAGTTGCAGGTACAAGCTGTTTCTGATAACCTCAGACTGTCACAGTCCTTAAGTGTTTGAGTTTTGGTTTTCATCTGTGTTTATATTTTATGATTATTTTCTTGTTTATCAATATCAGCTTAGATATTTTCTTACCAGTCCATCATTTGTATTTGAGTTTCTTAGTTACATTACATTTCGTTATTTGTGTTTTTAAGTTTAAACCATCAAGATCTTGGTTATTGTTTACATCCTCCTCACCTTCTGTCTCGTTTATTATCCTGTCATTCAGCAGGGACAATAAAGTTTTTCTAATGGTCACATAATGGAATATTATACAGAGCAACCCTTAAAGGAAACCTATTGGTGTCTGCAAAAGACCAAAAACAAGGCTGGACGTACAACAAAATACAAAAAGTACTTTGATGAAAGTTTACTTAGATACTGCAAATAAAGATGCTAGTGTAAAATATTACTCAAATAAAAGCAAAAACAGTATCTCATACAAATTTCACTTTAAATAAAAGTTACCAAGAAACTTTTTATGAGCAGAAGAAAGTTCCAGAATCTTAATACTAAACCAGTAGAAGGATGAATGTGTTTTTTTTCTGGTCACTTTTTTATATTTTATTTTGATTTTTGCTCAGTAATGAATATGATTTCAAATGGAAATGAGTAAAATACTTTACTCAAAGCAAACTCCAGCAACAGTAAAAGTTCAGGTTTTGTGAACAACTTTAAAAAATGACAAATTACAGACGAACTCTCCATAGTTACAGTAATCGAGTCGATGTAACGAGTTACCCCTGAGTTTCAATAGAAACTGTCATACACTAATCAATGCAATGCTTTCGTATAACAAGCTTAAGTAAGTTAATATCTTTAGTAATATATAAATTTAAGATATAGTTTGCTCAAGACACACATAGTTGGAGAGCCATGTGAAAAACGGAAAGCCACGTGCCAAAAACCGCCGCAGTGGGATTGGATTTTCATGCTAAAGTTGAAGGGGGTATGGAGCTGCAGATTGTGTTGCACGGCTATTAGCGACCGCAGAGCTGAAGATAAATAGCAACCTGTTCTCCAGACGAGTCAACAACTTAAATGTCTCCGTCACCCACAAGCAGATCGTATCCAGCCTGACGCGATTAAACGCGTATCCGTGATAATGGGCGGAAATGATGATGATGGTTTTCTCTTTGACCCGATTGTGCAGAAAATCAAAGAAAACCCAGCGCAGTCGGCTACAAGGAAACGTGTCTGACAGCTGGAATTTCACTCACACGGGCATAAAACTCTGGACGGGTGAATTTTACACCTCAAAATGCGACAAGTTGATATCGAGAAGCATAGAGCTTCATTTGCTTTACTGTGATTTGTGATTAGAACTGAGTGGGTATTCTCACAGGGTGGCTGCAGCAGAATGGAAATCTGTCAGTGTCGTGGAGCAAATAGGATTATGTGGTTTGCATGCCAAAATGTCTGGAAACAGGAATTCTCTCAGGAGATAATCCCCCCCTATGGATTGAACATAGCCCACTCTCAAAGAGCTGGAACAGAAACCTCTGAGGACGTATACCTTCATCCGAGCAAATTAACTAAATTTAAGATGAGAAAGCCGTTTTACGAGATGTGGTTGAGGAACTACTTACACAAACAGGCCTACCTTCAGGACTTCCATGGGCCTCGGGCTCCCCACGGGGCACAGGTGTGAATGGGACGGTGTTGGGGAAGCGAAGGGTTCCCCGCTCTCTTGGCCCGCCGTCAGACTCTCTCTGACCCGGACCCCCGGCGTCTCGGAGGTGGGAGGTCTTTGGCGGCGCTTGTCGAGGCCATGCAGGTCTGAGGGAGCGCCGAAGAACCCCCCAACCCACCCAAGGACACAAGCAGAAGGAGGAGTTAAACACGGCAGGCTAAAGTAGCTGCGGCCATTTTTCTGAGCCATCCTGAGTCCGAGAGCAACATGAGGCATTGTGGTTTGGAGGACAATGTGATGATTGAATGAAGGGGACGCAGAAATTCTTGTCCTAAGAATAAGTAATTGTTCTGGGCAGGAGAGTGAAACATGCGTCCAATATTTCAGGGATTTGGGAGGTATCTGGGATTAGCTTGTGGAATATCATCAATAGTATTTCATCGAATGAAGATGCTGTTAATAAAGATCTTCAATGTGCTTCTTTTTTTTGTTGTTGTTGTTTGTTTTTTGCTCCGGGCCCTGAAAATACTTCACTGCTACTAACAAGCTCATATTTAACCTCCAATGTTTGGCAAATACTACTATATTTACTATATTTAATTATTTGTCATAAAAAACCTCTAAACTTAAATGATTTGTAGTTTTCAATCACACAACAGCGCTGACTCTGCATTGGTAAAGCTATTGATTTGCTTCCTACATACATCAAAAAAGTTTGTTTTGGGTTCACTGGACTCCAGTTCTACGTCAAAAAGCTGCTGATCATAATATCCTGACTGACGGAGTGGAAAAGTGAATGGGATTGTCTGGTACTTCGTTAAACTGGTTCAGATAATATTTTGAAGGTGGGAACTATTTTAGCTCAGTTGGTAAATTATAAATCTGCACAATCAAATTTGTATGTGAGGTTCCTCAAGGCACCTTTCTCGTGTCCCATTTTGATTTGATATAAACATGATCCTCCCAGATCAAATTACTGGGAGAAACACTACAATATAATAACTATGCTGATGACGATGGTGACTGAGTGAGGATGTTCTCAAATATGCGACATAGTTGATGTGCATTGATGATTTTTGATGATGAAATGTATGTATGATGTTTTTAAGACATTTTATGTTTTTATCACTTTGAACTGCCTTGTTTCTGAAATGTGCTGCACAAATACACCTGATTGATTGATTGATTGATTGATTGACACGGAACAGTATGAAATTTTGACTTAAATAACAGGAACTGCATGTGCCACTTTGTTAAAGTGTGTGGCCTTTAAAACGAATCGGACGACTTTATGTATTTCCTCGTGTGTAATAATTCTCTGAAAAAAAACAAAGTTCTTGTTGAATTCACACAGACAACAGCTTGGGACGTGTTTCAGCTGCACGTCCCAAGCTGAAACAGATCTGGGCGGGCACACGCTGTCAGTACGAGACATTCCCCGAGAAAATGATTCTTTTGATAAAACCACTTCAAATCCTCTCAACCTGTGCAGCTGTGTGATAATCGCACTAATTAGGCACGCATGTCAAATCTAAGCCCAGTCTACTGCTATTATCATTATCATCTTTTATCTGTTTTTGGATTGTCCAACACTTTATTAGGTTACAGAGAAATACTTGGTTTCTTCTAAATCTGAAGAATATTCCAGCTCTTGCTTATGGCCACATATGCATGTAACCTACTTTTGCTCATTGTGTTCTGGGACAAAAGTGCAGTTCACTGAGGTCCCTGAATGGTTTATCCTGTTGTTCTGGCTGTGACTGTTTCTCTCACTAACACACAGAGGGCTCTCTCTCCATGAAACCAGAAAAGCTGCATGTCGAGTTCAGCCAGTAAACTCCACAACTATTTTGGCACCAATTAACACTAAAATCAAGCTAATGTGGAGTTCATTTATGTATTTGTGTTGTGCTTAAAATACGACCCAATTGCTTTTTTTATGCTCTGGACCAATCATTTTTATGAAAGTAATTACGAAACAACTAAAATCATTAAAGCATTTTTTTTTCTAAATTTCCAGAAAAAACTTTAATCTGGATTTAAAAAAAAAAATTTTATAAACTTTTCCAACAAACAAAACAAAAACATCCTGTTTGTTAGTCATTCCAGCTACATGTACAGATATACACAGATTGACCACTGACTTTTGAGCAGTAAAATCTTCTTATTTGGACAATTTATCTTTCATAAACATGTTTAATGTGGTAGCTTCAAAACTAAAGGAACAAAAAAAGATTCTGGCATCAAGAGCTATTTAACTATCAGGCTCTTTGGCTACAAAATAACCTCTAAAAAACTACTGCACAGTAATAAAATACAGATTTAAGTTTTTGTTGCCCTTTTTTTTTTTAAGAAAATCTCCAGTTCCTTACGGTAACAATAGGAGGCGATCAGATTTTTAAGAAAACGTCAACGTCATTATTGGGCAATCAGCTGACCTTGCAACATTTTCTATGGCTCTGTGACCATGAAGAGGACAAGAAAGCCAAACCATGAATTACCAAGCATGAGTTTGCCATTACTCACTGTAGGTCAAATTACCATAATGTGTTAAAGGTCTTGTGTGGGAGGTTAGTCATGTCAGAAAATATTAGTGGAAATATTTTAAGTAATAGATGAAATATTTGCTTTATTTGCCACTAACCGTCTGAACGATATCTGGAAATCCCAGCCGGGTTTAGAGTGTTTTTAAGACAGTTTCAGCAAAACCACTGCGACCTGAAGAAAGTCAGAAAGTTCCTGATTTTTAAGTAACAACATCGTCTTATCCATAAGCTCAAACACAAACGTTCTTCTAGAGCGGTTTGACAGTTCCAGGATTTTGCAGAGAAAGTGACAACTCAATCTTATTTTTGACGACAGTCACAAAAAGCACTCCAACTATCCTCTGTCACACTTTCTGACATTACGAAAGACGTTCAAAAGTGTTAAAGTGTTGACCAAGACGGCATGAAGTCAACATCTCTGAGCCACTGGGTGAAGTTATCAGAGTTCTGCATCCACAGATTGATGTTAGGGAGTGATATATATCGATGAGACCTGGCCTTTGTGACTTGCTTGTTGGATGAAAACTGGAAAAACTATACTTGAACTGGGACAAACTGGTGTATTACGAACATTATCATATGCCATTATCACATCTTAGACATATTAGACCCTCACACTGACATAGATCAAGACAAGATTGTTGGACTTCAGCCTTGGGTAGTTTCTAAACATCAGCTGGAGCTGGAATAGAGAACTGATGAGACGTCATTTTCTACCGTTGTGTTTGATCCTTTAAAAAAAAGAAGATGTCCAATGTTTGATTCTAGATACTAGATGTAGTCTTGATTTAATAAAGTCAAACAACAGATAGGGTTCTATCTTGTCGTTTTGCTTTATTTTTGTCAAATGTAAGTGATGTGTTCTTGTAATGTTTCCTCTCAGAGATTATTAAGGTCTCTTAATTTTCCCAGCTGGAAATACAGCAAGAATGTCCTCTAACGTTGGTATTCCAACGCTGGGAAAGGCAGCAGCTTTGTCTTTAGCATCCAATATGGCTGCCACACACAAAGCATAGCATAAGATAACTATTTATCAACAGCTTGCAAATCAGTGTCGGTGGCACACAAAGTGCTCGACAGCCTCGATTTGTGAACAAGTTTTTTTGTGTGCAAAAAAGATTATGCTGTCAGTTAACATTAGTATTGCCCATTGTTACGTGACTCTTCTGGCTGTTTTTGATGGCTACTGTCAACAACTCAAACGCCCACGACCCAGATGCAGCATTTCAAATAGTTTGTGTCTACAGCTAAATTTGTTCCACTGACTTATATTAAAAAGGGGAAATTATACCCTTTTGTCTCAGAAGAAGGGCCTTTTGATCTTGCACAGAAGGCCAATGTCACGCTGTCATGATTTAACAAGAGGCTACAACATGATTGCCGTGCAATGAGCTGCTCATGTAACTTCTGTGTTGACCATTCTGACAACGTAAAAATGTCAAAAGGTCAAGCATGAAACACTTCTTCAACCACTGATTTACATAAAGCTGTTGGTTGAAAGTATTTATAATTTTGTTGGCAAAGAAACAAAACGTATGTCATCCTTACCTTTTACATTTTCGTCGGCCGTAATCCAAAGTTGCAGATATCCGTATTGCTCCACTTAGAGGAATTGGGTCCTTTTTAAAGAACTCAGAGATTTAGGAACTTCCTGGTCTGACACAATGATGTCTCATTTGCTGATGACACAATATGAACCTCAGAAGTTATGACTTTTTGTTGAGATATTCTGCGGTTTTAGTCAAACCTACAGCTTCAGGGAAGGAGAAATAGCTGTTTTGTGGTTTTGCAACAACCATTATCATGTGCATTATCGCTGGTAAGTAAACATGCGGCTGCATAACACTTTCTGGGGTTTTTTGTTGTTGTTTTTTTTTTTTTGCAGTGTGACCCCTGGTGTCTTCTTTACCATTAAAATCTCTGGAAGCTGTTTTTGGAAACGTCTAAAATAGTTTCCAGAGAGACAGAAAACGTAGATATAATTTTTTTTTTTTTTTTTGACAAAATAATTTGTTTGCTTCTTTGACAATCTGAAAAAGTCCCTGAGGACTTGCAGAAAATACTAAAAACCACACCTACAAAAATGGCCCAAAGTGTATTTTACCGTAAGTTGTTTATTTAGATCAATATTTCATGAAATTTCAATAGTATACAGAAAGATTTAGGGATTTGTGTTTCCATTTGCTACCATTGCAGAACCTTTCTACTTTCATTTTCACGTGCTTATCACTTTAAGTAGTAGTTTTGTTAAGTATTTTTAACTAATAATGATACATGCTTTGAATCTGCAGTATATTATCCCTTACGATTTCCAGTTATTGTGATCCTGCCCTTGTTTTACTCAGCTACGTCTTATAAAAGTTAGATTATAACGCCTGACAAACTGTGAAAACTTCTTTGTGTTTTCCTGCTCAAAGTTAGGATTTATGGGGTCGCGTATAATCACCACACTGCAATGCAGCAGACTATGAGCAGGCCAAAGGAAATTACTTTTAGCCAGGAGGCTTTCAAAGTGGGTACGAAATGTCCCAAAACGGCTACAAATTTACCCAAGACCGGCACAAAATGTCCCACACTAAAGAGCGACTCTTCATAGCAGAAAATATTGGTTGCTAAAAAAACCCCCCGAAAACTGTAAAAATGCAAAAATGATGAAAGGGCAGAAACACCGCCAAGTACAGGACGAAAAACCAAAATGTTAGCTTAGCATATAGCATGTGTCATGGAAGGAACTAGGGGAGCTCACGCTGCGTTTCTTTTATCTCGGAAGTTAAAACCCGGCACTGGTCTGATGTTAGCCTCTTTTTTTTTTTTTTTTTTTTTTTTAGATTAGTTCCATGATTATTTGAAGAGAAACTTGTGCTTGTGGAGAAAAAACTATCTCTAGCGTGGTATTTTTTAAGTCAAGCTATAGCTGTGTCAGCTGCATGTTGTTATCGCTATAAATAACCTCTTATTTCATCTCTGACTGATTTCCATTGTTACTCCAATCAGCAGTTGGATTCCATCCTTATCTGGACACGAGAAACATTCGAATAAATACCGACAAAAAAAAGTACAACTAGCAAACGAGTGAGTGAAATTAATTGTCAAATTCTTTGTGACTGTGTAAAAACAGATCTCAGCTGGATCTGGTGTACATAAAATAAAATAAAACACATAATAAACGTACGTATACATTCTAATTTAATTTAAATCTCTTTTTTTTGTTTCAGGAGGAAAGAACACCAAATGAAGTCCCATTCAGACGGCAGGTGAAAACTGCGATACGAGGCGCAGTGCATCAGCTGAGTAGAGCATCTCCATGCTCTACGCATGGTGGTGGCAGAATGGGGCTGTGGGAATGTTTGTCTTTTTTAATACAGAAGTGGTTCAGAATCAGTGGGGAGACGGATGGACCTAAATAAAAGCCAAAAGTGATTGAAAAAAATGTATCTGATGCCTCGGCTCACACTTTCCAGGAGGACAGCCTTCATCATGTAGCCGCAGGTTCAATGCATAGATCTAAGTGTTCCAATGGCCCAGTTAAAGTCCAGTCATATATCCAATTGAGAATCTTTGGGGGAGAAAGTTACTTGTGGATACTTGGGTGCAATTTTAGCAAATTGTGGTTCTACAAAGTACTGCCTGTGGGGTTTCACCTGTTTCAGATTTATATTTAGAAAAAAAAAAAAAAGAAGCAAAAAAAAAATCATTTTCATTTTGTTTTCACATCATAACTCTGTATTACTTTGTGTTTTTCTGTCGCAAGAAGGGGAAACAGGAGTGCTGTGTACCATTCCAGATAAGGTGCTTGAGTTGTTTATGCCCAGTATGCTAAAGATCTTGTACAGGAAGCAAACTTTTTATCTTTCCTTGTGTAACTATCTCACTGTACATATCTCTACATATGTAATCAAATTAAATGTGTCGACATTTTCCACGGCCGTTGGTCTCACTGGGGTAATGTGAACCATAAAACTGTCTGTGACATTTACCCAGGTCCCTTTAGCTCCATAACAAATTTACACGTATGGAAACAGAAAACACAAACGTGACAAAAGACAAAACCCCGGTCTTCCATTACAAGGCTAAATTTTGCAATGTACCATATGCAGCCACTGAAAAGGGGAAGGTGAATAATGAGTCAGCCATTTCCATCCTGAAACTCGGCTCTAAAATTGGTTTCTTTTCCAGTCGCTTATTTTGTCACCTTCCTCCAAAAGCCTGCTCAGCCCATTTCCAAGTACCGTCTGTCAAATGCGCGTCGGATATACTCTCTGTCTCTCATGTCTAATTCTTAGTGGGGGGGGGAAGAAAAAAAACCCAATAACTAACATTTGACATTTACACGTCTACTAACAGTACAAACGACAGAATGGCGTGTCAAATGTCTCTTACTCTGTGCTCTACTGTCTGAATGAGGCTCCCCGCCATGAGTGGTGAGGGCATAGAAATTCATTTTGCTGTTTAATGTGTGAGGATGCTACTTGTTACAAGGCCATTTGCCGGCGCACAGAGGGACAAGTCATGGCACTATCTTGTGTTCTCTACCAATGATAATGGGTTATTCACCGGATCTACTGTGCCAGAGCACAAATAATGCTTCCTTTTCCTCACCAACGTATGCTCTGAGACAGTGTAATACTACCTGGCCAGGACTAAAAATACATTTGTTGCACTGTGTATTTTTCCAACGTCACTTATCTTCTCGTTCTGCCAAGGAATAAATGTTAGTCAAGAGCCTGAAAGATCTACAAAATGCAGCTGACGAGCACTAAATAATATGACCACGTTAAAACCTCTGCGGTCACTAGACGATCCGGTTTAAGAGTTTCATCATCTCCAACTTTGAGACCATGGGAAAAGGTAGAAGGTCTTCTCCAGTGTTTTGGGGGAAAGGTATTGCCCCACGTAGAGGAGTTTAAGTATCTCTTAGTCTTGTTCACGAATGAGGGAAAAATTGAGTGGGAGAATGGTAGGTGGATTGGTGTGGTGGTGGTGCCACCAATACACACCAATCCAATGATCATCTGTTGTGATGAAGAGAAAGCTGACCCAAAAGGTGAAGCTCTTGAAAACCTGGTTGATCTCTGCTTCTGCCCTCATCTAGAGGACGAGGCGTCCAGGAGGTTGGGACGCCTCTTGTTCCAGGCATTGGGAGGAAACCCGTCGGAAGACCAGGAACCCACTGGAGGGACTATGTTTCTCAAATGGCTTTGGGTTCTGGAACAATCTAACTAAGCTCCACAGACTGTGGATCATCTTAAGTCACTTTTTAAAAACCCCATTTCTTCCCGTTGGCTGTTGGTTCTAGAAAACAGGTTATTTTAGTCTATGTTGTAACTGTCAGACTTATTTCAACATGTTGTGCTTTTTTGTTTTGTTTTTATTCTTCTAACTGTTAATTATCTAAGCTGCTCGTAGTTTTTAAACTGTGTGACATTTTGGTCAACTATTGCTTTAAATGTGTTGTAGAAATAAACTTTGACTTGACTATAATCTTTATGTGACAGATTTAGTCTGTGCTTCAGTGAATCTGATAGTATATTGTTTTTTTTTTTTTTTAATACATGTCAATATTCTTCAACTTTTATCTGAAATTATTACATAAAGCCTCTATGTAACCGGTGGTCCCTTACTACATCTGATAGTCTTAGAAGTTGATCTACAGCAACTTATTGGACCATAGTGACAGCAGATGGTAATACTTCTGGATTTATTCAAATGATTTGAACATCCACCAGTAAAACAAGTCCAGTGGAGAAAATGAGGACTTTCATAAATCTGAACTAATGGGATTTACTCATGTTGAGGCCTCTGGAGCCAGCTTGGCAGTCTTAAACTTTAAAAATATATCATTAAATATTTAACAGCACCGCCCTACTACAAAACAGAAGTCACCCACGCATGGAAGCAGAAATCCACAGAAGCAGAAGGTTTTCTCTCATGTTTTTTTTTTTTTTTTCCTCTCCGTAAGGGGGAAACCTTATGGTTCCGATAAAGGCTGTATGGTTTTCTGTAAATATATGGCGCTTGCTCATGGTCCATTTACACTGTGGACTGAATAACAAAGGGGACAACGGGGCTCTGTCCAGGGAGAGAGTGATGCATTATCTGAAGATGAAGTAGACTGGATTGGACGCGTGACACATAGTTGGAGTCGGTGCATCCTAAAGACTAAGGTGACACATAAACCTCCAACTGGAGATAATACACGCTGCCGCCTGGGAGAAGAAGCTGCTGCTTCTAATGACGATTCTGGAGGTGCGGTGATGGCTGATGTGACTAAGGCATGGTCACATCAGCTTAGTTGTACAAGGCACTGAAAAGAGACACTTAAAGTTATGCACATGCATGAAAATTGGAGAGGCCAAAGGAGGATTTTTATGGGGTTTCCCCAAGCATTTTTCATGCAACATCAGCCAAACTGCAGCTTCAGGAAGCAGATTATCGAAACACTAACAAAAGGAGCAGATATTACGAACTGTCTGAAGGAGATCGGCTTAAAAACTTTAGTTTTCCAGATAGAAATGACACTCACTCTTAAGCAATTCTTGTTTGTGGAAAATCCACTAGAGGGAGCCAAACACACACAAAAAAAACCCACTAAAATTGCTCACTGTATATTAATTATTATGTATGTATTTTCAGCAGCAGAAGATTTAAACGCCTTTTGATAAACTATTTGTTATATTTAAAACATATATATATATATATATATATATATATATATATATTCCTTCTAGAAAAGTGCATTCAGAGTGAATTTCAATGTCATAGGCAGTTCTGCTGACATATAGGGCAATATTTGTTTTGAAAGAGATAGTGAGTCTGCAGTGGTTACATAAAGATTTAATTTTGTTCTAATATAATATCACTGATCTAACCTTCCTACTGCCTAATAATTAAGGAAATGAGAAAAGTTAATAAGTTGCTCTCTCTGTAAGCTGCAGGACAAGTTTATCTCACATGGTGGTGCTAAAGCGGCAATGCATCACAAATGGAGGTTCCTTCATTAACAATTACAAAAGACCTACATAGTTGGATGCATTTTTACACAATTAATGCCCCTCATCCAATCCAACACAGGGACATGCACACATCCCTGATAAACACAATCACATGCAACACAAAAAAGGATCAAATTAAAGACGTATGTGTTGTATAAGAAAGCAAAAAGGGTGCTAACAGTTTTTAAATAAATAATAAATGCATTACAGCAAGTTTGAGTTGAGTTTTTTTGTAGTGTTGCCTGTCCATATAATGGACAGTTCTATAGTAATTATAGTAAGCAGTGAAATGCTTCAAGCAAAGAGGTAAACTGAAACTAGAGCCAGAGTAACTGAGTAAGATAAAGGTTTGGTCATATCCTCACAGGCTTCTACTTTATTGCATTCCTGTTATTCCTCTCCTCTCTGCTCGGCTTCCTGTTGAGTCAGAGCAATTTCCATCTGTCTTGCAAAAAAAGCTGTAACCTTTCGGAGGTTTCGCTTTGTGATCACGTTAAGTTTTAGTGGACGATTTAATCACTGCTCTGCCACTCACAGACGCACAAGTTTGTACTCCTATTGGCTTCATTTCCGTTTAGTCACTGCATTTATGGCTAACCCAAACACTTAGGCTTACCCTGATCATTACCAGGGTATTCTTAACCAAAACTTAATTTACACCATACACTAAAAAAAAGGGGGGGGGCAACACATCTGGATTAGCCCCCATAAGGCCCAGCAGCTTCCAAAGAGTAGTTAGGATGTTCATCCCTCATCCTGATGACGTGGTGAGGTAGATGACTCTACCTCACCACGGTAGTAATAGTGGTGACTCTTACCACTGTAAGACCGGTTCTAATTCCTGCCCTATCTGTCTCAGTCATTCTGTCTTTGGGGAAGACACTTTACCCGCTTTACCTGCTGGTGATGATCAGAGGGCCCAACAGACGGCGCCACTGATTGGCAGCCTCAGACCACTCTAGGGCAGCTGTGGCTACAATGTACATCATCAGTGTGCATGAATGGGTGAATGATTGAATGCAGTGTGAAGGGCTTTGGGGTCCTCTGGACTAGTAATGGTCTAAGCATTAATTTACTAGTATCTAGTATATACTAAATACTAGTATTTCACACTTTACTTCCAAACCGAAACCTTAACCCTTTCCAATATGCCCCATCATAACGCCTGTACAGGCCCTCATCAGCATTAGGGCTAAATCAGATCAACGTTGTCTTCACTGCATCAGAACCCCTTTTAGGATAGGGGTAAACAAGGGGCTGCATCACATTAGGACCCATAAGGCCCACTTGTCTGCAGAAGGTTAGTAAATATTCTAGATAAAGTTATCTGGCAAACCTTACAGTAACAGTTCATGATGAAAAAATGCAGTGGAGTTGAACAAAGGGGGTACGTACATCTCCCCGCAGGTTCTACAGGAGATAAATGTATTGCGGCTCCAAAAGGATTGCATCAGAGAGGGCTTTGGCCCTCACAGTTTAAAAAGACTTGAGAAAGAGTGATGTGAGGCATTGCAGAGAATGCCAAATGTTTTTGCCTCTACAGTTTATATTGAAGCCTCTTTGTTTGCACTGTGTGATACATAATCAGTCGTCAAACAAGGTGGAGTTTGCAGTAGATATCACAGATGTTCCCAGCCATGTTAAAATATTAATAATAATTTATGTAGAAAAACTAAACCAGGGATGTCTGCCATAAGTTTTCTTTATGTATTGAATATGTCCCTCTTGCAAAAAAAGAATCAAATCAAATGGTCAAATTCCTTTGTCCAGTTCAAATGTCAGCGGTGAAGGTTCTCAATGTCCGGTCCAGTTTCCTCCCACAGCCCAAACTCGTGTGTCAAAAAGTCTTAATTGGCCCTATGTGTGAGTGTGTGGCTGCACGGTTAGCTGGTCCTTTAACCGACAGCAGACCTCGCGCCTCCTGCCACACTGACAGCTTGGATAGGCTCCAGCTCCTTCTTGAAGAGGACAAGGCAGGTTGAGAAAAGTTATGAATGAATGAATGAATGAATGAATAAATAATGTAAATGATGTCACTCAGGTCCTTACCACAACAATGAAAAATCCTGCTGTATAAGAAACATTACATTTAAAAGGGTTATCCCTGGTCTGTCCGCTCTGCTCCTTGGTCTTCATGAAACTGTCTTACTAATATTCCCAAAAACATCTGAACAGCTGAAAAGTTCATGCGTGATACTTATTCCATTTTTCAACATTGACTACCACTCATCACTTTCCTTCTTCCTCACAGTCATGCTCTCCTTCGTGTTGGTCCATTCCACAACATCCCAATGAAATAGACAGACGTTTGTGGTTTTTAGTGTAACAGAATTGTCTCTAAGATGATTCATTCTGACCGAAAATGTGAAAAAAAAAAAAAATCTATCTGGAGGACGAGGATTAGCTGGTGTGGGAGATGCAACACAACAGCTGACCTGCTTAAAGGTCTGAAAGGATGAGATGGGACGGAAGGGGTCAGTGCCCACCTATTGTTGGAGCCACTGCCCTGGTTCATCAAGCTGTTCATGAATGCATTGAGTTTTGTCAAGAGAAAAAAAAAAAAAAGAAAAAGCAGGGAAGTTGGCCAAGATAGTGTCTGTGTGAACACAAAGGAAGAAGACAGTACCAGCCCATCAAGGTCAAGGCTAAACTTTGATGGGCTGGGGGGTGGGCTGTGTTAGTCTGCCATTGGAGAGGTGGGGGCCAATGTGGAAGTAAAGACTCAGAGGACGGGATACACATGGGCAACGAGCCAGTGAGACTTGGTCAGTCAGCAGCTACTCTCAGGAGGGAAGACCTCTCTGTGTTAACATCTGTTCCACATGCACCACATAATCCCCTTGTACTGAAAATGTATTTATTACCCCCCCTTAAACAAGCACCTCATTAAAACCTCAAACCTTTTCAGTGTCATCTAACATAGAAATCGGTTTTACTTGCAGTCAAAATCTATGAAAGAGTTGCAAAGGAGACCTTGTATAAAAATCTCAATCGATCGATGCAAGGCTGTCTTTGGATCATCTTCATAGCTTATATGAAGTGTCATCAGGACAATAGCTCCTGGGCTAATCTCAGCAGGAGTCGAGGCCCAGCACAGATTTGCAGTGCATGTTTAAGGGAGGGGGGAGTTGTGGTGGGCTACGTGGTGCACACATGGCACTGGGGTGAGCCTAATCACAGGCTCGCAGAAACTGTCACAAAGGGCTAGGGGGGAAGGGGGCGGTCCCCGGGGTGACTCATTTAGGTGCGAGCGTCAGAGCGGGCCTTTGCTCAGGCGTTAAGACTCACCTTCTGTTCCCTTCTTCGTGACCTCCGTTCCTCCGCTGGGCATCATCATGTTGTTGTTATTGTTGTTGTTGTTGTCGCCATCAGTCTTCGATGAACTTCTGGACAGTTTCAGCCCTCCCATTTTCTTCCTCCACCAGTTTGCGTGGATTACAGGGTTTTTCCATTGTTCCGTCTACTACGAGGCCACAGCCGCACGACACTCCTTTCCTTTGTACCACAGTCGCTGGAAAGCCGGCCGTCTATTTAAAGCGCTATGTAATGTTTTAATATGAGCTTGTAAAACTTTTAACTGTGTCTGATTTCAGTATTTCTCTTTGCTGTTTTTTTGTCATACATCTGACAACAAGACAAAAATATCAACAATGGTTTGTGCATTTGTAGTCTGTATTTGTATTTAGCAAAAGCCCCTGGGGGTCTGGATTAAGAGTCTTTATCGGAGGCCGAGGAATTTAGGTGTCTTGGTGCCTTGACGAGTGAGAAAGACGGACCAATCTGGACTCCCTATGCAGTGATCAAAGCTCTAGTGCGCTGTGGTGATTAGGAGCTTAGCTGAAAGATGAAGCTCTTGCTTTATAGCTATAGATCTGTGGTCATAAAAGGTATGATCATGGTCAGCAACAATCCACAGATTGATTGTGGTGTTTAATTTGTGTTTAGGGTTCAATATGAGCCAAGAGATGATTCCTCACGCAGTGACACCGAGCCTGGTAAAAACAACCGGCCCCTTGTTCTGCGCTTTGCTTCGTCCATAGGATCTGATCCCTCGGCTGATGATTGCTTGCTGGTCTGATTTTTTTCTTTTCCAGTCACTAACATCAACTTGATCATGAAGGAAGCTTATGTTATTAAGCTTGAAATTTGTGCTCGGTAAGAAAAAAAAAAGAAGCATCCCAATAAAATGTCTCAAACAATCTTCTTGCAATCCAATAGCTCAGCATTTGGTAGCGTGGCCAACACGGACTGAGTGGCTTCGTTCACTTCCTCCACTGCCATTGCCAAACTACAACCCTACATACACGCAGATGACGATACAAAACTCAACGTTGACCTTCTCAACTCCCCTTCTGTTCCAAGACGGAGAGCCGAAAGAAGATGAGAATCGAGTTGAATTATGTAGGCGGGCAACAACCAGGCTAAGTTACACTATGGCCAGCATTGTAAAAGCCGATGCTGCAGATGACACCAAGACTCATCAAGAGTGGTACCCAATCAGTTCCACTGCTGCTGTAGCTCATCTGTTATGAAATTACACACGTTGTATATGCAGAGATGGTATAGCTGAGGTTGTAGCAAGTGGTTATTGAAGATACCGTCGACTTTCTGTGATCTAAAGCCAGTCTTCCTCCTTGGTTCTGCTCTCATCTCTGATATCAACGATTTAACATTTTGGCCCTTTTTAGAAAACGCTGTACATCATTCTGAACACACAATGTCAATGCTACAACACAGTGGTGGCATCAACAGGGGTATAAATACAAAAGCAATCCTGGAAGCAAACATTACTTGACCGCTTTGAGTCCAAAGTATAGATAGATAGATAGATAGATAGATAGATAGATAGATAGATAGATAGATAGATAGATAGATAGATAGATAGATAGATAGATAGATAGATAGATAGATAGATAGATAGATAGATAGATAGATAGATAGATAGATAGATAGATAAACATTACTATCATCATCATGAAATCTACAGCCCTTCTGTTACGTTGCCCTCCTGTTAGTGAATGTTACTTCACAAGATGCTCCATTCCTCATTTAATTTTTTCAAATTATACTTCGTGTTGTTATAAAATCACCACTTCATTCTCCCAATATTATGATTTATTCTCGTATCATTGCGACTTTATTGTCGTAATATTAAAACTTTATTCTGGTAATATCATGACTTTTTTTTTCTCGTACCATTATGAGACATTTTTCTCATAATTTTTTTTTTTTTTTCATTTTTCTTAACCTGCCCCCAATAGTCAAAGCTTTCTCTCATCAGAGCTGGTTGATTTATGCAGCCGTGCTTTGTTCTTGATTTTTATTTATTTATTTATTTATTTTTTCCCTCCAATCAACCAGTGGAGGGTTTTGGGCAGCAGAGAGCGCTTTCCTATTGGCCAGCGGCGCGGCGTCGACGCAGCGGCAGAGGGACATTCAACTGTCCCATCCGAGGAAGGCAGCGCGGAGGCGGGGCAGAGGAGAGGAGAGTGGATGGCTCTCCGCGGAGCTCATTATGCCCAACAGGCAGCAGATTCCTCTCTCGGACTTTGTGGACGAGTTTAACGCCGATTAAGTGACTCCTCGTTCAAACCAAACACTTTCTGGAAGCTTTTTTTGAGGGATTTTTTTTTTTAGTGGGAGAGAGAGAAAGAAAGAAAGAAAGAAAGAGAGCGGGGCTGTGAGTGACTGACCGGCTCCACGGCCAGACAATAAAAGTGTGAGCGATCAGATCACAACAAAAGACACAAGGTAAGAAACAACTCCGATTGTTCACCAGCCAGCTCCAAAACAACGCGTAGGGACGTGATCACCTGTTAAAACGTTTTTGTTCCATTATTGTTATTATTTGTTATTATTATTATTATTATTGTCACGCTTGACGCTTTTCTGCACACTTTGCTCACAATGGATGAGCTACTTCTGACACAATCATTCATGTCCACTTTCCTACTGAATGCGATGTGCATGTAGTTTCCCGACTCAGTTTTCATATGAGACCCAGAGGCTGTGTGCCTGGGTTACAGGTCAGCTGACTGCTGCTGGCTGAATGTCAGCTGGATCAGGTGTTGACATGTCAACAGCCCTGCAGATCGACGGCTTGGTCCTATTTATTTTGGAAAATTCTAAGGAAGAGCATCAAAACTCCAGAAACAAAAGTTGCAACAGGCCATCTGTCCCGACCTCTTGGTGAGGAAGAGCTCGCCACGGTCAGCTGTGTCTGCTCTACTCTCCTCTGAGTGAATATCCTGTTTCCTGGCCAAATCACACAATGGGATAGGCAGGCATGTGACATCCTGTATGGGTCTTTTGTCACCCCTGGCTCATGAAAACGTCAACACACGCTCCAGCTTACGAAAGTATTCGTTTCCCTTAAACTTTTTTAAGGATTTTGTTACCAAATTTCAGCTTTCGGCCCCCCTTTTTTACTGCGATACCTCTAAATAAGATCCGGTGTTTGCGTCAGATGGGGCTAGAGCTGCACAAGTTCAAGAGAGAAACTTGCGACGTTGATGATTTTCTTTTTTCTTTTCGATTATCATCATGCCGATAACCGTCGTCATGAGCATTAGCATCTTGTTTACCAAAACTCTGCATCATGTCTGGGTACCAAGGGCATCTAGAGCTCATTTAATAGGCCAGATTTAGTCTTGGTGTCCAGAATGTGAACGCATGGCACTTGAAACACAATATCCAACCAAATGTTGCGTCCAAAAATTGTGATGCCTCGTTACACACATTGATGTTACAGTGGTGATTGCAATTTGAATAATAATAGTTTGCGGCTCCAACATCTTGGTTTGCGTCCAAAAGGTGTGACAGAAACCCAACGCTGCACACCATCGCCATGGTGATATGGATATCCTGGAACCAAATGAAAGTAACTCAAGGAATAAAACTTGTTGAAGGCCTCAATAGACTTGAGATTGAAATGGTTAATTCAAGAACAGGACAGCAACCCTAAACAGATGCTATAGAGATGCTATAGTAGCTAATTCAAGGAATATTTATGGGTTTGAACGACCTAAATCTAATGGAGAACCTGAAGAATTGACGTTTACAGACGCTTTCTATCCATCCTGACTGAGCCTGGGCTACTTTGTTCTGCTGCAGTGGAAAGGTGGCAGAGAAATGAGTGTTTTAGCTGTAAAAACAACCGAGGTGATTCATTGGTGTGCAACCAAAACACACGTTTTGCTCTACTTCGTGTTCATCCATCAAAACAAATTAGAATAAAAGATCCAGAAGCCTTTCTGAATAAGACTTGTTCAAGTCTCTGAAAGCAGGTAATTTAGTCCGATGTGGTGAGAGGGGTTGTCTTCCTTTCACTGAGTTGTGATATCTACAGGTCTGGTATGAGGAAAGTCAGGAAGATGTGAGCGAACGATGCAGAACAAAAGGCCCGGGCCGACCTCCTTTGTGTAGGTGACTGTATTGAATTTGTTCTTTGTAGGAGCAACATGTGCTGCTTTTCTTTCTTTCTCTCTCACTCTGTTATTCTGTCCGTCAGAGGGACAAACTGCACTCTGGTTTTTGTGTCGACTCCCCGTCTGGGATGTTTTCCTGCTTTTTCAACGAGGTCAGCACTTCTGATTCAATAAAAGCCATCAACCGTCGCAGGCTACTCCAAACGCTGCCGCTCAGTTCGGCACCTGTGAGTCAAGGTAAAGGCGTGTTTTTCAGAAACGTAAACATTCAACCTGAGCGTACAGAGCGAGAAGTTGTTCATCAGCATTTTCACCTGCTTCCCACACGTTGTCATTATCAGCGTCTTTTGTTCAGATTCGGATGAGAACCGTCGCCAGGTCATACGGCATTTATGCTGGTACAATTCAGCACTTGGTGTAGTACTGGTCAGACTGGTTATGTGTGTAACAGGTCCTCCGCCCAGAAAGATCATCAGATTGTGCCCTGTGTCAGGTGACAGTGTGAGGTAAAAGTGCCTGTTAGTTCAGCAAAGAACTCGGTTTTTAAGTAGAGGAATGAAACCTAATGCTCAGCATTTTGCTGCCGGAAGCTTAATGTCAGAGTAAGAGCAAATAATTCTTGAGATTTTTTGTGACATCAATGTAAGACCAGTGATGTGCAAGGTTTCCCCCAGAAAACCTTCTAAGCCTGGTGGTTGGGTGCTAGGGCAGTGATTCATCCAGCGGCCCGTTGTGTTTTTGAGTTAAAAAGTGTTTAAAGTTGACAGGGAATGTGAAAATATCACTTGATAATTATGTGTTATTGGAAGACTGGAAGATTGCTACCCGAACACCAACTATAAAGTCTTAAAAAAGTGCAAACATTAAAAAAAAAAAGACTCAAATAAGCAATGCTTTGCCTGGTGGGGGCACAAGTAGAGCCTGGTGGCCCGCCAGGCTTAATGCACTGGGACAAAAACCCAGTGCTTTATATTATGTGATTCAAAACTCTTCCAAGATCCAATGGCTTCCCACCTGCTGCTGCTAAGATCATTGATTCAAGCTGGATGCATCGGTAGATACTGCAAAAGTACTAAACTTTTGTATTTTTTTCATAGTTTGGTTGGTCTTGTGATACATAGTCATATGAATTATTATATATATTTTTTTTTACCTCGTCAAATCGCATTTTGACTGATATAATTTTTACTCTGAAAATATGGTACTTCACACCAGCATAAGCAATCAAAAATAAACACATTATGAGTATTCATATATTTATAATGATAACAATGAATTTTCAGAGTGTTTTTGGTAAATAAAACATTTTTACAGTCATAACCACAGTCTAATTTAGAGTAATATGCAGAGGCAGTAGTGCACTGAATGGAATGATAGAATAGGAATTTGAAATGCTAATAAATTGTTTGAACTATTATGAGACATAATGACACTTTGTATTAACAACATGTCCGTCAAAGTGTATTTATAAATTAATAGTATACATGCAATCTAAGTAATTTAGTAATAATAGTCTGTGCCAGTATAAAGAGCAGCGAGAGGTTCACTTGTTTCACCAAATGTATAATTACATGACTTATGATACCAATACCAAAGCGACCCTACTAAATAAGGTTAACTTAATATATAGTTTTGACCTCAGCTTTAAATACTGAAAAGAAAAGTGAAAGTATGAAACTGAGCTGTGTAACTGCAGTATATCTGGTCTCTGAATTGCAGCTATTGGTCTATGGTGTACAATACTCAGTCTCTGACCCATTGAGCAGTATAGCCCAGTAAGTAGGCTATAGGGAACACCTCCATGGCTAACTATAGTGGCTAATATACCATCATGTATACTGTGATACAAACACATCAACTAAAGAACAAAAAGGAAACAATCAAATGAATGTTGGACTGAAGCCAGCTTCCATTGTTCAACCATGTAAGCTGACACACAGGGCCGGTTCACTTGGGAACCAAAACAACAATAGAGATGCTAAGGCGGTGAGACATTTGGATGAAAAGATTTCTATTTACCAGCTATGTTTTAAAGCACTTGATCCAGCTTGCTGAGCTACGGTAAGCTAGTTTATGACTGTAGGACTGAGCGTTAAAGTAGAACCGTTTGTTTTGGTCGCTATTGGTACGTATTGAGCTTTATCTATAGAGGTTAGCTGATTTTTGTCTGTTTTGCTAATCACACTTTTGGACAAGTTTCGGTCGGACATGATGACTCGTTGCTCTTCTGTAGTCATCTCGATGTGTGGCTTCAACAAATGCATATAAATATATATATCAATAAAAATTATTTAACATTTTAGTAAAACTGCTGTTTCTCTGTATGCTCTCTACCAAAACGGCTTGTTTTCAGAACTGGACCTAGTCTGATGTTGTGGATTAGCCCTCTTAGGCTCCCTGGCTGAACCCTAATTCAGGGTCAGGCAGTGGGAGTGGGTCACCAGTAATCTATATGTTTAGGAGTGAAAATCAATTCAGAATGTGCTGGCAGCTGAGCTAAGAGGTTCTGAGAGTCCACAATAAAAAATGTCCTAGCTAGTACGTTTTTGTAGCGTTGTCGACACCAAACCTGAAGTTCTGCCACCGGGAATCAGTTCCTTGTTGTCTGTCAGCCGTCGCTTTTCGTTTCTCTTCCCCGTTTCGTGTTTGGCCTGCGTCCTCGGACAGGACGTCTTGACGAAAACAAAGAGTCTGGATCTTATTTTCCCTCAACGCGAACCATGAGAAATTCTTTTTTTTTTTCTTTTTTTCCCATTTCATTTTGTGTTTTCAAATTTATGATTCTGTAACGGCAGAGCAAAGAACAAAGAAAAACCATCAAACGGCTTTCATCCGACAAATGAAAGGAGTCGTACTTTGTCTTTGATTTCTGAGGGATTCTGTAATTTGATGTGCGGCTCTGAGGCCACGCTCTGATTCGCTTTGTGTTTTTATGTCCTTTCAGAATAAAGGAGGCTCTCAGCTGACTGGGAATTCCTCTGGGACATTTTTGTTTTTTTCAGTGTGAAAGAGACGACATTAAGTCAAATCTGTTTAAGGACATCTGCTTGACAGTTTCCAGACAAATATTCCTCAAAACGCAGCGATCGGCCGGCCCCTCCTCGTGATCTATTTTAAAAACGGACACAAGGATGGGTTCATAGGTTATCCATGTGCTTTAGCGACTATTGACCTTTGAACTTGAGCCAACCAGGAGACTGTTACGAGGATATAAATCACAACTTGAACTTGCGTTTCCAGTTCAGGATGTTAGGAGAAGCTACCACTTTGGTGGTTCATTAGCTATCTGTTTTATAGACTCAAGTTTAGATAAATGAATGAGAAATAACATTTTATCACAGTTGCTTAAAAACAGGCTCAAGCTAATGGAGCGTTTGACAATCTCCTTCAGGGTTTTCCATTTTGCAAGAAAATCCAGTTTGTCTGATTTCTATGATGTTCTTTTGCTAAAACGCTGTTAGTTTAACACCAGAGGTAACAGGACACACACCTTTCAGAACGTTTCTCTCCCAAAACCCATGTCGCATGGAGGATTTGGGGTTCATTGTGACTCCTGGGAAGATTCACCACTGCTCCATGTTTTTTTTTTTTTTTTGCAATTAGCTGTTAATGGCTCTCACTGTGATGTGCTATTGTTCCAAACCATTTGAAATGTCTTTCCAGACTGAGAGGTGTCAATTACAGCACCGTGTTTCTCATTCATTCTCCAGTTTCTTTAGCTCTTTGTTAGATTTGTTTTTTTTGGGTTGGGTTGTGCTGTTAAGCCGTTCTGTTTAGTTTAGTCTAGTTGTTTTATGTTGTTTATTTCAAACATATTCACATTGAAAACACGACACATATTTAGATACGTGTTTGATAAAGAGACAGGCGAAAGAATGAACTTATTTGACTCTCTTCCCTTTCTTCCATAAGTGTCTTATTTTGCACATTGTTCTTTATGTAAACGAAAAATAAAAAACAGAGTCAGTATTAAAAAAAACAACAAAAAAACCCAGAACCAATAAAAATGAAAGAATTAATAAAAAATAAAAAAAACCCAGAACCAATAAATAATTTTAAAAAAAAAGCGGAACAAAAAGAATCCAAAACCAACCAATTAAAAATAAAACAGAATGTAAGTGATTTATTGACTCTATAGGTGTGGTATTAAGCAGGTCTGGGTGCGGCTGGTGAAACTGCACCAAAAAAAAAAAAAGTGGTTAGTGTTAGTTAAACTGTGATTTAATAACTTTTTTACTTTGGGTCAGACTTGGATCGTTTTTTTTCTCTCAATAAGCCCCACCATTTTGTGCATCATTGACTCAAGTTATTTTACTTTATCTTTATGTTTATCGATCATTTGTTTGATGGTCAGAAATACCAGCATGTGAGATCTGTTCACTTTTAGCTTTTTATTTTAGCGTTTCTGTTCATGCTTTTATTTTTTCACTGTCACTGGATACAAAATTCCTCACAGCGCAGGTGGAACGTATGAAAGCAAAAAAAAAAACAAACAACAATAACAACAACAACAACAACAAAAAAAAGACAAGAAACAGCTGGAGCGACCTCTCTTCTTGTACGGTCACTTAACACCCCGGGCGGAGGATGGCGGCTTGAACTTGATAAAGCTGTATTCGAGATTCCACTCCAGGATACCCATGCTTGGCTCCTCCACACCTTCACATGGCTCCGCGCCTGGGAAGTCGACGCTGTGAGGCTGATAAAATAAAAAAGTAAAAAACAACAATAGCAACGCCGGAACCTCCACCACCTCCGTTTGTGCTGCTGCTGCTGCTGCTGCTGCTGCTCCTGAGATTTTGAGGAGATGCGCGGGGAGTGGTCATTTCTGACATTGTGAGAGTGTTATCCATTGTGAACACTCTCATTTTGAACACACACGTAGCCCCGGGACAGAGGCTGTGCTTAAAAGCCTGATTGCGCTGATCAGAAAGAGGCTCCCTGCGCGGCAAACAAGTGGATGAAGGGGATGGGAGTTGCTACTATTACGCTATCAGGCTTAAAAAAAAACAAAAAAAAAACGGTCCATGATGTGGAGTCTGGAAACAACAACAACAACCGTGCTTCCAGAGCAGACATACCCCGCAGCCTCATGTCCGCTGTGATCAATAGTGCACAGCTTGTAAAACCCCATGTGAATGCTTCACGCGTCCACTGCCAGAGGGGATGAAAACAGAAACGGTGAATATGCCCCACACGAAAGCCTTGTTTTTAATTATGTTTTTATTCCTTTTTAGCATTCCAAGATGTTTTATTAGATTCGTTGTACCTCTGGCCCCTGATTGTTCAGCGCCTGTGGCTGTTCGCCCCGTCGGCGGCTTTCCCATCGTCTGCAGTTTTAGGAGGCCAGAAATCACCCGCCCGGCCGCCGTCACGTTGGAGATTGGTTTGTGGAGGAGCAGGGAAGTGTGGAAAGTCATTATCACCTGCTCTGTGGAGCAAAACCTGGCTCCCCCGCCGAGCCACTCCGACCGGCCGCAAACCTTTGTCCTTTGACAAGAACAGGGGTGTGAACGTTATCAGGAATTTAAGGGAAGATGAATGAGTCTGAGGATTAAAGCGGCATTATTAGGCATTATGTAAAACCCACTTTTTTTTTTTTAGCTTTACATCATGTTATAACGTTATTCCCTCATCAAAAACCCACCTGGAGTGTTGCCTTGATTTTTTTTTCAATGCATGTGTGAGAAATCCTTTAATCTCAGTGGCAACCATTCAGCTGTGGAAAAAGCCTGGTTGGACCTAGCGCCGCCTTAAAGACGCAGCTCCTCCTCAGAGCTGCAGTTTCCAAGCCTTTGTCTCACAGAGCAGCCCCTCCTCATAAACTCCCACGGTCAGCTCCTTCAGACTAGCCAGCAGCAATTAGCAAACACCTAATTGCAGTGTTGAACTGCAAATCTGCTGAGCTAATCATATGAGCTATTTCTCAATGCAAGGCTGGTAAAAACTTTGTTAAAGGTTTAATAGAGGAGCCATGTTGTGATGACTTTCTGGAGGTGGAGCTTCAGAAAGAACAGGAGTTTCTTAAAGAGACAGAGGCCCAATTTCAAGGCGTCAAATCAAGAAGTAAAAATTATTACTATTAAAAATAATATTATATATCTCATCCTCTTCTAGTAGTCCAACCATGACTATTTGTGATTTTTTAAATACCAGAAACGTGTTCAAATAATTTTTAGATGCTTAGATACTCATTTTGAAGTAGGAATGTTGGTAATGGAGGGGTTAACCTGTGCTCTCTGAACCAGATATAGTCCTGCATTATCTCCCTTATATATATGAAGGGAGTTTTAAGTAGTGGAGTCTTACCATGAAAAATGTTACTGGTGTTTAAACCATGTGCCTTGGAGCTAGTAGCCAACCTATATGCGTACGGGACTCTCCAACTGTACAGCTCCGTCTCATTTACAGAAGCACGCTAGGCAACCGCCGGGGTTACATTACCGCAGCAAAGCCAGGAATATGACTCTCTTTAACCATGGTGAGGCATCATCAGTCAGAAATGAATAATGTCTGGATAATGTGTGGAGACTGGAATAGAAAGCTGATATGTAGATGGTGGGCAGGGTGAATTAGAGCAGGTGTCCAGCACACATGGAAGAAAGATGATACGGAGTGTCCTCAAGCCAGGGTCGTGTTTGTTGTACTAATGAGAACTGTCAATAATGAGAATATTTTCTTCTTTTTCTTTTTTTTTCCCAATGTGGCTGTTTCAATTCAGTCGCACTGGAGAATGTTCAAGTTCAGTCCATCACACCGCCATGGTACGTTGTTGGTCCGATGGGTTGTTAATGTTGAGCAATAATGACAATAATGCTTTCACATTTTCACCTAAGAAATGAAAGCTTTATTTAAAAGCATCTTTTTGTGTGGACTACCTTAGTGTTGAACACATGCTTGTTATCTTAATCTGGTACTAACATCTATGTAGTCTAGTAAAAATCAACCTCTTGTTCTACGCTTTGCTTCGTACAGAAGGTCTGGATCGTAAGGTATGGTGCAACGTTTGCTTGCTGGATACGTGGACTCTGTTAACGTTTGAAACGGTTGGATCTGATTTTACCCAATCGCTATCATTTGGCTGAGACGTATGTAATGACCCAGCTCGATCGTGAAGGAAGCTACGCTATGAAGCTTACCGGAAACAACCATACCAATAAAATGTCTTAAAATTTTCTCTTGCTCCGATTTTGATTGCTCAATATTTGGAAGCGTGGTGAACAAATACTGAGTAGCTTGGTTCATGTCCACTTCTGTCATTGCCAGAGGAGGACCCTATATAGCTACCACCCTATATAGGAGTTCAAAACTCCTCCTCCTGTTCAAATTCTGGTTGAAATTCAACAAGAGAAATCAAGTTCAAGAAATCCCAGAAGGAGTACTGAAGGGAGGTTGGAATTGAATGAAATTTTATAGGAAGGCAACAGCCAAGCTAACATCTATGCAACAAAAAACAAATAAATCTGAAAGATGAAAAATACGTTTTCACTACACCGCATGGGTTTTTGTCATCAGAATGTTTTTAAGTGTGGCAGTGTTCATCTTTTTATTTTTTATTCACCTTCTTGAGATAGGTTGAGTTTGAAAAAGCTTTCTGGATAAATGCTTATCTTCATTGTGCAATTGAGTTGTTGCTACTGGAGTAAAATATCTGCGAAAACGTCTGCTGGAGGGCATGTTCATAAAAACAGCTTTTGTGTCTCTGTTGGTCTTTATAGTATTATCTTTTTATTATTTAAACTGGTTGCAACAATAAATGTGGCTCACTTTGCAGCCGATGCAACATTGCATAGCCATGAGGAATGTTGCCCATCGGCGGTGCAGCAGCTGTTTCAGAATGAGTGAATGTGTAAGCAGCAATTTGACTGAATAAAACATCGCAGTGACAGGAAAGCAGGAACAGATGCTCTGTTTTCGAGCTTTCTACCTACATTTTGCGGCTTTCGATGTGACGGTGGCTTGGTGAAAGCTATTATGTTCACTCACCAGGACGTAAACAGAGGTTGTCAAGCATGCCGGTGGCCTAACACTGATGGGAAAGTGTTTGGTGGGGATGTGTATCCCTAAAGGACCACAAATCCCAGTTTTAAAGTGACTCCTGTGGGAGTCACAGTAGTTCTGTAGTGTGCCTTTGGAGCGCAGAGCCTGAAAACTCCCTACATCTGTTGCGGTGTCTCATACGCACATGTGCCATGTGTGGTCAGATAAGGCCATGTAAGTGATCTGATTATATGTTCAGTAAATTGGATTGAGAGTGATAAGCTAGGGGCTTTCAGAAGCGCAGATATGATCAACTGCTTTCACTCCACTAATCGGGGACGATGACCTCAGAATAGATTTAGGGTTTCCAGTTAGATAGAAATATGAAATGGACCTTTAACATCTCAAAACACACGTGAATCTTCAGGGAAATTACTTATATCAATTAGAGTAGAGAGTAGTAGTCTTTCCGATGGTAGTCCTTCCAAAAAATATGAATACAATGGATTATGTTGTCTCCGTAAACAAATTAACTCTTCAAAACCTATTACTCATCGCAATGGAAATGATCAACCTCCTAATAATTTATCATGCGACTAACTGACTTACTGCTTAGTGCGACAGGCTTATGCACCAGTAACTTTATTTTTTGGATGGCTATTTGACACATGGTGATTTGCCGTTGATGTTTTAAGCTACCCTTAGCGTGATTTAGCATGTTAGCATTAGCAGCTGTAAACAACAGCCTCTATGTGCATTCAAGGAGAAGACAGATGCCTTAATGCTGTAATTTCCAACAAAGTCTGAAGGCTCAAGTCATAAAACCGAGTAATTTAAGTTTGATGCATCCAGTCTCTCTAATATCCAACGATGTTGATTCCGGGTCAAAATGCCCCTTCACCAATTCAATAAAACGTTTCCCAAGGGTCTTGTGACAGATGGCTTCTTTTCATACCTGCCAAAAATTAGGTACAAAACAATTCAAACTGCAAAAACTATTGAATTTAGCCTGAATGGACAGACTTTTCTCTTTTTCTTTTTGCCTCTGAACGCTTTTCGGAAACTGAAAGACAAACAAACAAAAAAAATGTTTTCCGTTCATATCTTGATTACGTCATAAAAACCTAACACAGTTAGGTAACATACAATGTCTCCTTGTATGTCATACAACTTGACTTTGGTGTGATCACACACAGGCTGTGTGCTTTCAGAGCATTTGAGACAGTGAAATCAAAGGCCGGAGATACCTGGGGAAATCCCGTTGCATCCGATTGAACACTTTGTCACGGCTCTCATTCAGGGTGTCCAAATGCGTTCAGTCCTTCAAACATGAGCAAAATTGTTTGGCCACCTCGTCAACATGTTTTTGTCCACAACAGACTGATGTGATCAAGGTATTTTTCAGATGGGCCTGAGAAATACTAAATGTATTTAGTATACACTAACTGTGCATCATTGAGCTGCATAGCAGCCGATGGGTGTGTCTGTTCAGCGGTTGACGCAAAGCTGGAATCCAGTAACTTTTTCTGCCTCAAGGCACCTCCGCACACTGCCTCCGAGGCTACTTTGACACACAGGACAAATGCAACTCAAATCAGATTTTTTTTTCTTGAGCCAAATGGGACCCATATCCGACTTTCTCACGACAGTCTAAACAGCCTGAATCCGAACTTTCCAATCTGTGCCACTTCCATATGTGGTACTAAGTTGGGTTCGCGAACGGTTATGATACACACGAGACATGCATCATAATTTGGCACCAGAAGAAGTCAGACATGTTAAATACGGATGCAAACAGTGGCTGAAAATGATAGTTTTGAAATCATGTGAGAGGTTTCCATCACAGGAGTGCATCACATCACAATCTCACCGCTCTTGGCTCTGACTACACATCCAAACAGACTTCTCTACGACGAATGCGCCGCAAAAGATCACCGAGATTAATTGTACTTTCTTTTTTATTGGCTTCCTTTGTGCTGCTATGATCTTGTGGTCATGCAGTGAGCTCTAACTAATTTTAAAATTGATCCATAAATCTATTATTACTTCCGTAAGCAGAAGTAATAATGGAATACTTCTGTGGATGCTGGTCGCTTTGGGGTCGTAAACCGCTCACACAGAAGTCTGATTGTGGTCACGTCATTCAATCATATCTACGAACATGAAGAAGAGATGTGATTTCAGCAAAAAACAATCGGAATTGCGCATCAAGACCTGCTGTGTGAACGTAGCCTAAGGCATCATTTGACACAAGTTAGGTGATGCGATGGATCTAAAGGAGTTCTCTTTACAGTTATAAGTGACATAGGAGGGTTGACTTCAACCCACCTCTCCAGTCTGTCAAAACTTTTTAGTTGATTGCGATGTGTAAAGCACATGTGTAGATTACAGAATTATGATCTGAAAGGGGCTTGTGAGTCTTTTCCCCAGTAATAACATTGCTTGCGTGGTACAGTACTCATAGCTTTGGTAAAAGATTGTATTTTTGTATTTCTGACAGGTCAGTCAGAAATGAGATTTAGCTTCATCTGTGAAGTGACCCACTTGTCTGTGCATCTCTAACATTTTTATTTTTGTCCAGAACTCAAGCCCATTTTCAGTTGATTGTCTCCAGTCTGATTCTCTAGGAACTTGTCCTTTGGACTACAGTGTCTTCATTTCACAAGCAACCCATGTTTCCGGTGAATCAGATATGATATTACAAATGTTCCGACATAGTCCTTTACGTCTAATCCCTAGATTGGGAGTATCTAATCTAAGATCCGGCGGTTTGTAACATCAGACAAGTGCAGAGCTGTTGGCTGACACTGCAGCCTCTGTAAACCCCCCCCCAACCCAGAATCCTCTCCCTCTTTGACCTCCTTCTCTTCATAGCATCTGGGTTATGCACACACATGGTTAGTCACGGCCTCTGGCCTCCAGGTGCCCCTGAGCGCCGTCGTGTGCCACAAGAGAACCCAACAAGAGGAGATAGCCCCCCCAGACACCCACGACGGGCCAATAGGTGGATGGTGGCAGCCACTTTTCCTGCTTTTAATTTCTGTTTCCCACCCCTGCCTGGCCACACAAAGCCGTGCCTAACTGTACCTCCGCGGCACACACAATGAGCTCCTCAGTGCCTCCATTCACTCCTCAAAAGGAGCTTAATCGCACGGTGTTAATTGGCTGTGATTAAAACGCTTTCCTGTTTCCTCAGCAGATGTGGGGAAAGATTTTTGTCTGCTTGTTCGGCAGCAAACTGATGCTAACAGGCTTCCTTATGGCTTTGGCCAAGACTCAGATCAACTAGTTCCTCTTGATTTGTTTTGTTCTAATAAACACGGCTGAAAGAACAGCACATTCAGAGCAGTGATTAATCCAAAAGTGTGCAACGAATATGTCTGTTTTGCATTTAAGAGTAAATTGAAATATGTAAATATGTTTTTGTTATTGCATGTTAGGCAATAAAATGTGTATTTTCTTATTTAAAACAGGAATTTAATTTTTTATATGCATTTTTATGTATTTCTAGTATTGCAAAAAAAAAAAAAAAAAAGCTTAAATGAAATATCTACAGAATGTCCCAATTTTCTTAGGCGATTAATCGGTTAATCATCAAAAATAATCAATAGGTTAATCGATAACTAAAATAATCGTTAACGGCAGCCTTACTATTAACACCAGAAAGAATAGTTTATACTTTTTCAGGATACTACAAAGGCAAGGCAGAATTTTCAGCAAAGTCCATGAAGAAAAACGATGATAGGCTTGATTCATGTTTTATGAGCTTAATCTAACAGTTCGTCCATGATGTATGAGTACAAACCATCCTCCTTGGGGCGGGGAGTATCATAATCTCTGACAGCTGTGTCCACCCGCAGGAGGCACGACAGGCATGCGTGCGCGTTGCCGTGCTTATGACTTGCTCTGCAGGCGTGTTTGTGTCAGGCATACAGTCGCAGAATGTCTTCCATTCAGCTCGTCAGCTGCAAGACCCGTGCGGATGACAGCTGCCTCCGCCAACACCCTCCACCCTCTACACCCTTCCACGTTTTTTTTTCTCCTAACTCGTCGATCTTGCTTGCATTCACCAGGAGGCCTTTCCCCTCCCCACTTAGACGATTAATCAGACAGCAATTATGCGGGGTAATTGGCATTCGATGTTGAAAAATGGCCCCGGGATGATAAACTGATGATATTTGCAACACGGTTGCTTCCACCGGTGTCCTCCTCCCGCCTTGCATTCCCAGCAGAGTCAGACCTATTAACTCTGAACCTCTGGGACAGAACAGAGCAGAACCTGGAGGTCATTTTCTGAGTTAAGCCTTCAGTTTGAGTCACAAGCGACACGAAGCCCTATTAATAGTTGAAACAGGGAACATGGGGAAACACTCTAGACACAATTGTTCAATTTTCACTCAATATATTCCCTCTTTGTCCCTAAGGGACAAAGAGGGAATATGTTCTGATACTCAATTTCCCCACCTACTGGCAGAACGAGGGTACTGCAGAATTACAGAATCAAAATCTTAACAACTCCAGCTCATCCTTCAAATCATAAAGTACTTGTGAAAACAGTTTAAGGATATTTGTAGAAGAATGAGCCTTTAAAGGGACAGTATCATGTATTTTCATAGTAACACTTTATATCTCTATCAAGCAGCTATGTTACCTTCAGGTGTTGTAAAAATGTTACATATGTTTATATATATATATATATATATATATATATATATATATATATATATATATATATATATATATATATATATATATATATATATAATCACATATTTACATCCATAAAAGCCTTACTGAAACTACAGACTGAAAATTAGCTTCAAAAGTTGATGTATCCATAGTTAACCCGTTGGAATAAAGTATTCATCCAAATCCCTGACACATTGAACCAAACAGTTCTATGCTGAGGTTGGAAATTAAGTACTCTGCCTACAATAAATGTAGAGAGGCCACATAAATGTAGACGTCTTGGTTTTTCATTGCAAACATAAAAAATATCTTTTCTGTAGCAAAGAGGCCCTATAAACCTTTAAATTAAAAAAAAAAAAGTTGGCAAGAAGAATAAACAATAAACATTAGGCGTGCTGGAAAATTCATTAATTTTGCCAGTGGAGGCAGCCTTTGTGAGGCTGAGCTAGTTTACAAAGAGAAAAGAAGTTTTATATATATATATATATATATATATATATATATATATATATATATATATATATATATATATATATATATATATATATATAATTAGTTAGCACAATGAGCTCTGCTGATGCGGAGTTCCACCAAGTGCTTGCTAATTGCTGCTGGCTAGTCTGAAGGAGCTGACTCGGGGAGTTACAGGGGAGGGCTGTTCTCTGATGCAGAAGTTCGGAAACTGCAGCTCTGGGGAGGAGTCGCGCCTCGAAAGCGGAGATAGCGCCACCCAAGCTTTTTTGCGCAGCTGAACGGTTGCCATGGAGATTAAAAATTTCTCAAACATGCAGGAAAGAAGCAAAGCAGCACTGGAGGTGTGTTTTTGATGAGGGAATAACATTAGAACTTGATGTAAAGCTGAAAAAAAGTGGATTTTACATAATATTGTCCCTTTAAGTGAGTGATTTATGTGATGACACTCGAGTCACAAAAGTCAGGATGACTGCAGTGTGAAGTCATAGTGCTGACTGCTTCTGTGCCAGGCTCGGGACAACAAGAGGCTGAGAAACAGCCTGTATAATCACATGCGAAGGCATCGGGTGGTGTCAGAAGATATTCAGATGGTTTGTAATAGGACATAAGTGTATTAAATGGTAAAAGTACTCGTCTTCCTTTGGCTTTTTCCCGCATTTTTGTCATGTTATGTTAAACTTCAGTTCATGTTATTGAGATTTTTTTTGTGATGGAACAACAATGCAAAATAGTCAGATGAAAAAGACTAAACGATTGCATTGTGTTAAATAAAAATCTGCAAGGTGACGTGAAAATTTGCGCTCAGGTCTGTCAGTCAATAACTCGTAGAATCGCCTTTTGCTCCAACTACAAATGCAAGTTTTTCCGGCTGTCTCTACGAGCTTTGCACGTCTTGAGACGGAAAGTTTTACCTTCTTTTCTCTTTGTAAACTAGCTCAGCCTCACAAAGGCTGTCTCCACTGGCAAAATTCATTAATATTCCAGCACATTTGATGTTTATTGGTAAGCTACAAAGTTGCTGTAAGTTTTTCTTTCTTCTTGCCAACTTTTTTTTTTAATTTAAAGGTTTATAGGGCCTCTTTACTACAGAAAAGATATTTTTTATGTCCATCCATCCATTTTCTTTCACCCTTGTCCCTAATGGGGTCGGGAGTTGCTGGTGCCGATCTCCAGCTGCGTTCCGGGCGAGAGGCGGGGTCACCCTGGACAGGTCGCCAGTCTGTCGCAGGGCAACACAGAAACAGACAACCATGCACACACACTCATACCTAGGGAGAATTTGGAAAGACCAATTAACCTGGCAGTCATGTTTTTGGACTGCATGCACAGGGAGAACATACAAACTTCGTGCAGAAAGACCCCTGGCCGGGAATCGAACCCAGGACCTTCTCGCCGCAAGGCAACAGTGCTACCAACTGTGCAGGGTTAGGCCTATGATTGTAATGTTTGAAAACAGAAAAACAAGGAAAAAGAAAAGAAAATGTCTTTACCGCCCCCTTTTGACAAAATTGAGGCCCTGGGGTTACTGTCATTTGAAGCCCCTTCTTAAGTCAGGCCTAGCATCCGTGCGTCCATCTGTCCATCCATCCGCCTATGTGAACTGGAAGAGTGAATATTTCCAACACATCATTCCATCGTTCCATCAAACGTTGTTTAGATTCTTAAACTCTCTTTGAGTCTGAGGGTCACATAAACAAACCGGCAGATATAGTTTCCAGATGAGCCGCTTCGTCCCACTAAATGTTCCTGTAACTTGTTTTAGCTGAATCAGGTGGTGTGCGATCTGTAGCTTTACAGAGGAAGACGTTCCCCGGTGCATTTGCGCGTGTGTCTGTGTGCTTTCTTCCCTTGTAGTTTCGCTTTGTTGTTTTCTGCCATGTCAGTTCTATCTGCTGGCTCAGACAAAAGCAATTATTTTTAGTGCTGCCTCACAACACGACGGGTGGGAACGTCTGGTCTGCTCCGCTCAGGAAATCGGCCCCACACCCTGTGCAGACAATGACATTTAAACACTGAAATAAAATGAGGGGGCAAAAAAAAAAAAGGTGGAGAAACGTTGTTTGTCATTTATGTAGACGGAACGTACAAACACCACCCTCTGCAATTCGAGGGTGTGTTGGGTGTAGAAATGTGTTTGGTGTAGAAGTCTGGAGGTTTGTTTCTGTGCGGTCAGTGTTTGAGTTTTTCCTTCCTTCTTCTTTAAACGTGGAGGGGCAGACAGAGATCTTGCGGCAGTGGGCCTCTTGGTTCTGTCCTGCCCTCCCCTGCACTCTGAGGCAGTGTTTTGGACCGGGGCCCAGGACCGAGCTGAAGGCGCACTACTCCGCTCCAGCCTCTCCAGAGCGCCGACTCACACTGACATTACATCAGCTAGGGAGACATAGTAGACCAGTGTGTGGATGCTCCTCGCAGCTTGTTGCTTCAAAGCAAAACAAAGCGCTCCGTGGATCGGCCGATTGACTTGCTCCTGAAGACATGAGGTCCCTTTGCTAGAGGGCAGACGCAGTCCGGCCAAGAGAGGAGACTACGGGGGCAGGCATGGCCGTGCGCATCATACGTGGACTGGAAGACCTGGTGGCGTCGGGGAGCCAGCTCGTCTGGAACCTGGCGCACGAGACACTGAGGACGTGGTACAGTCGTGGGCTGATCCCATGCAGACGCTTCTTGGAATCCTGGTTCAAGATAGGAAAATGCTACCAGGTAACGTTCAAACCTTAGGACGAGAAAATTGTGACAAGTATCTCTTTTTTTCAGTTTTGCACAGGGAGAACATACAAACTTCTTATTGTTTGCATGTTACAAATTATGTTCTTATTGCTTAACTTTCCTCAAATCAGCTGCTGTTTTTTCTTTTTTTTTCTTCTTCTTCTTCTTTTTTTTCTGTCGTGGCTCATAATTGTGTGCCGTTGTTTATTGTTACGAGGACCAGGCTTCCTCCGGTTGAGTCACAAAACCAGATTTTTTTTTTTTTTTTTTTTTTAAACAAGAGTCCCTCTGCCTTGCACATATGGCAGTCATTTGGAAAGCAGCACGAAATGTTGTTTGATCTCACTGTCTGGATGGCTGAAGAGGGGAACTTTGAAACGCGCCGATGCTGAAACACCTGACCGAAGAGTCAAAGCTCTCTCTGTTTTGTTCTTATCGTGTGATAAACCATCATCGCAAAGTCTGAGAACTTTTCCTGCTAAAAGCACCACCTGAAACTGCATATAATGAAGGTGTTTGTTTTAGGACAGGATAAATTAAAAGTAGGGAAAAGGGAATTTAAGAAATCTCTTGCAATATTTTAATAAAGAGGTCGGGAGTCATTGGCTCTTGACGTGTCTGCTTAATTTGGACCTCTTGAAACTCGTTTTCTCTGAGCGGTACGGCACGGGTTTGTTGGGTCTGTAAGCTATTTATTGGCCCGCCATATTCTGGAGAGCGTTGAATTATCACTGACGCACTGGTATATCTTGTTTTTGTGGCAAGCATCAATGTTTTATTGTTCCCCAATCAATAGACTGTGTTGTGACACCAGTAGCTCCACCCTTACCGTACAGTACCATCGTCCTATGGATCTACATGGGGTGAATGGGGTGTGGAACAGGTTGGTTGTATGGCCCACTTTTACAACAGAAACTGACAAACTAACATACAAAACAGCACTGATTCGTGCCTTACCTAACACTCACTGGAAATGGTTCATAAAAATGTATTCAGTATGTTTGGTTAACGATTTAGACCCCAAGCATCACCGATAATCAGTGAGGTTCCCCATGGCTCTCTCCTAGGCCTACTTTTGTTTATTATGTTAATTAATTAGTCATTTGTATGTTAGTTAACTTTCATAAATTATGTTAACTAGCTTTATGTTAGTTAACATAAAGTTAACTAACATAAAGTTAGTTATGTTAGTTAACTTAACTAACATAACTAACTTTGTTTAGTTATTACATAACTAAGTAATAATAATTATTACTGTAATTATTAATTACAGTAATAATTATATTACTGTAATTATACTACAGTAATATAATTATTGTAACTATATTACAATAATTACAATATTGTAATATTGTAATTACAATATCGATTGTAATTACAATCAATATTGTAATTACAATATTGATTAGTAATCTAAATGTCTTTTTTTTATATTAGTTTTTGCTTCCCATGGTAAAGTATGTAATAAAATAATTTAAACTGCTTCTACGTCTCATAAAGGAAAAAACCCAAACAGCTGATTAGTTAATCTGCACAGAAACCCAGCTACAGACCAGTCACCTTTTTACTGTATGTTTTAGTCTACAGTAATGTGGCGAAATCACATAAATTCATGAATGTTCTGCAGTACATGACAAGAGGGCAAAAAAAAACCCAAAAACAAAATTTAGAATTAGTAAATATTTAAGTAACAAAAAAATACATTTAGTTTGTGTTTAATTAAAAATAAAATCTATTTATTAATTTGTATTTATGTTTATCAAAACATTCGCAAGCTTAAATATCAATTTTGGAACATTTTAAATGATTGAATTTCGGCACTTGTGGCTGTCCGTACACACCGCAGACCTAGTTTTTGGTATTTTAGGCTCCTGTGACATGTCTAGGTTTAAGTTCCAAATGCCGAAGCTTCCATTCACAGTCGAGGTTAAACAGCAGCGACTCCTTTTCTTTCTTGGCCTCTCGCTTACCTCCAGCTACAGATCCTGTTCGCAGGTGCAGCGGCGAGAACGCTGCTTTGTAGCTCTGCGACGAGTGCGTTAACGTTTGATAGCCTCCAAACATTACCTGTTGGAGCTGTTCTAGCTATAACTTCCACCAGCAAAGGTACACAACAGGCCTCTGGCAGAAACTATTGAGTTTGTTGCCGCCTTTTGATCAGAGGTCACAGACGAGAGGCTGGCTGTACCTGCGGCTTTAGGTGTGTTGCTCAGGTGAAACTCGCTGTGTGGTTTCTTTACAATAAAAGTGACGGAGAGCGGAGGGACACGTTGTCCACTTGAATTTCTCTACACCATTTACTGTACGAAGTTATTCCCCTCTCCTGAAAGGACAATTTGAAAGAAAAATAACTGAAAAGGTATTATTAAGCTTAAATGTTAGGCTTATATTCTTCTTCACCAATAGACCTAAGAAAAGAGAGAATCACTTGTCCTTCAAGAGTAGGTGCCATGTAGGTTTTTTTGTTCTTGCTAATTTTATTAGAGACACTTCTTCTTGCCTCCTGTGACGCGCCAGTGTTAAATCCTCGGAGCTCTGAGCCTGTGCAGCAGTCAGAGCTAACAGTTAACATCATGCTAACTTGGCATGACCTCCGTTGTAGAGTCGAGCGCTGCTCGCAGAGACGTCTCTTGTTGCGGTTCAGGGCAGTAAAATAAAACAACAAAGTGGGAAAGCAGCTTGTGCTGCTGTTAAAAGTGAAATGACAGCTTTGCTGTGGCGCTTAAAGCACCGTCTGGGAAGACGAAGTTTAAAAAAAAAAACAATTAACAGGGCGTCCTCTGGCCTTGTGGTCGAAGTAGCTGGACTTCAATGTAACCATGGTTTTCCAGCTCTAAAAACCAATTAGCTTAACACGGTGTATTTCACTGACATCAGAGAATTAACAGACAGCGCACACATTCAGACATGGGAGACGGCTCTACTGGTGCCAAACGGAAATAAAATGTGCCTAAGAAAATATGTATAAACAGCAGGTCAGAGATCATTGATGGTGGTTGAAGTAGATCCATAGGCAGAGAGGCAGAGACGTGGAGTGGCATGGTGGAGGGTTAATGAAAAATAATGACGAGAACCAAAAGTTACAGACAGCCAGATGAACACAAACAAAACTGGAACTGGATTAAACAGGAGGAACAGCAAGGAGCGTCAGCAGAAGAAGGATTTAAATACTGTGAGGGCGAATGCTGAAACAAAAGACCTGGACTGATGAGCAGGAAGCAGATTGAGGAGAGAGAGAAAGAGAGGAAGTGACAGGGGAGCACCAGAAGACACGCCTGGGACTAGGAAATGAATCTAACATTGACAAACGAGTAAACATAAGAAACATATTAAACCTAGAGTAACAAAGAAGACTAGACACAAGAAATAAACTGGAATCTCTAAGAAAGCACTGAACCGCACTCAATTATGAAGCTATTGTCAATTTCTTTGGAAACAACATGAATTATTAAACCTACAATGCATCTGTTCTTGCTGATGTGTAGGACTAGCTAATAATGTACTGTGATTTGCCTTATTAAAATATTTTTTCTTTAGTGGATAGGACACTGAAACTGGCTCCTGTCCTGAGGCCCACATCCTGTTAAATACAGTCCTGTGTGAATGGATGGATGGATGGATGTATGGAAAGAAAACTGTAGTCCTATGACTTGATTTAACGACATCTGCTGGTCGGTCTGACCTGTTTTACTTTGATCAGAGGTCATAATTTGTCATATTTTATTAGGTTTGACTGTCCTATATGGGCATCAGATCTAAAATGTTTTACAAATTTGGAGCCACCTCAACTGGCTCCTCTCAACAATACTTGGTTGTTTCTGCTAATTGTACCAGAGTGTAACCTAAAGCTTTTAATTGCTGACAGCACAATGGAAATCCGGTGAATCACTGGCGCAGGATGGCGTTGTGTTTCTGTTTTGTCTCTTAGCAAGAGGATGACAATGAAAATATGTGAAACTGACTCGTGGTCCGGAAGACTAATATCACATTTTTGAGGTTTAGAAGGTTTAAAAACCGAATCTCATTTGTGGTCATAGTGCCTCCCCTTTGCCTAGAAACTAGAGATTACTTTATAGAAATGATCTCAGTGGATTTATTTATTTATTTATTTTTTGCATTTCCTTTATAGATGACCGAAGGTCGCGTGTGTCAGATTCACCTCCTCGACGGCAGAAAGCTGGAGCTGCTGGTTCAGGTACAGCTTCACACTTTCAGTTCTTTTTCAGAGGAAATGTTTTGGTTGGCCGGGAGTTTAACTCTCTCACACAAGCTGATCTGTTTTCCTTCCTTTGTTCTCTACTTCCCTGTTATTTTGCCCCCGGACCGCCGCAGCCGAAGCTGTTGTCTCGGGAGCTGCTGGATCTGGTGGCGTCTCACTTCAACCTGAAGGAGAAGGAATACTTCGGCTTGTGCTTCGTAGACGACAAGTGAGTCCGTTTCATCGCATTTGCAGGGCGTTTGAATTTTCTTTAATCAGAAACGGGAAGAAGGAAGGAGGCTGAGGTAGCAGCATTGCGTGATATGTGATCTATTATTTTATTGCTGCTCAGTGGCCAGAATAACTGGCTCCAGCTGGATCGTAAAGTGCTTGATCATGCCTTCTCCAAGACATCGGGGCCACTGGAAATCAAGTTTCTTGTGAGGTGAGTGTTATTATGCTCAGAGCTTGCCAAATGTGAACCAATTAGATGCTCAGGCAGAAAAGATGTGCCGTTCTGTTCGTCAAAGCGTAGAGACTGCGTGATGAAATCAGGTTCACCTTCAGAGTAGATGGTGGAGACGTGAGCCACCATCGTGAGCAGACTTATTTCTATTCTTTGAACTTTATGTTAGCCCAAGGCAAAGTATGGTCTTCAACTTTTTTTTTTTTTATATATATAGAATCCCTTCATAGATCAACACGCCTAACTGACCCCTTTTCTCTATATGTAAAAAAAACCCACCACACTTTTCAAAGTGTGGTGGAAGAATCAGCAGGACAAGTTTGTTCTCCCCAAAAATCTGGCTTTTTTTTTTTTTTTGCTTCAAAAGTAGCGAAAAAAACCCAACAAAAAAACAGCAACAAAAAAACTAACACTGCGCACCACCCTGAACATGGTATTCCTATTTTGGAAACTGGCCAGTGGCAGTTCAGTTTTTCAGTGTTGAACTGAAAAAAAGAGAATGGAGCAACGACTTGAAAAGATTCAGTTAATTTATGACATGTAATCGAATTAAGTCTGTTTGTTTAACAAGAACTGAATAAATTATGTGTGTTTACTTGGGTAAACTTAATTTGTCTACTTGGAACAAAGCTTATTGGTTTACTTCTTTTCCCAATAAAGAACATTAGGATGACAGACATGTGATTTACACTAAAAATGGCACAATATGACAACCAAAAAATACATATATGGATGGACATATGAGTAAATAACTATGTGAAATTTGAAATTTATGAAAGTGTCTCATACTTTTTTTAAATGATCAAAAATATATGAATCCCTTCATAGATCAACACCCCAAACTGACCCCTTTTCTCATTTGTAGTACAAGTGAGAAAAGGATTAGGGTTAGGATCAGGCACTACAAGGTAGTTCTTCTTTGAGATCAGTAACATCAACCAACCAGCAGGTGGCGGTGATGTAGCACAATGAATGTCTTCCTGTTAGATTTCCAAACAATGTGGCCAGATTTAACCAAGATGATCTGTGGATCAACACTTGCACATAGAGGAAAACTGAGCTTTCATTTATTAATTTTTGTTGTTTTGCTGATAAAAAAAAAATTGTTCTTTGCAGGTTTTATGTTGAGAAGATCACCCTGCTGAAAGAGAATACGACCGTGGAGCTTTTCTTCTTAAACGCTAAATCTTTAGTGTTTAATGTAAGTGATCTAAAGCAATGTGATATGTATCTGTTATGTTTGTTTAATGTGCAATATTTTTTTAATTAAACGCCATTGTACTAATAATCTTTATGGGGTGGGTGCCCTGTGAAATTATTGAACATTTGTTACTCATAAGAATGCTTATGGGTTTATCAACTAGCAGTGGCATTAAGCAAAAAAAGAAAGAAAAAAAAAACTATAGAAACAACACAAACACAAGAAGGATTTACCCCAAAAACTTTAACCCAACTGATGAATTTGTGCTCTCCGGGCAGAAGTTTTATGAAACTATTGTTAAAAATTATGACCATGCTTGTTGGACTAGCCAAGGGATAAATAGGAGCCTCATCATTCTTTACAAACCACCATTATGAACTCATCAACAACTTCATGAGACTTCACTGAGTCCCTTCCACAAGATGAAATAATATGGTGAGATGGTAAAATAATGTTATCCGATAGTAAGTATGTTGTGTTAATGACGTTGAGTTTGTCCAATTAGCACCGCATTAAACTTTTACTTCCTAAACCTAAATGTGGCCAAGTTAGCACAAGTTAGCATTAGCTACATTCAGTAAGATTTTGGATCCTTTGACCTTGTCTGTCAACAAAAGTCATATTAGATATAATATGTTGGTTATCTTTTTCCCCAGTATGGTTATTTCACTTGAGTATTCAATAAAAAGCATTTATTTCAACCCAAATATTGCTTGTTTTATTATTCCTGGTTGGTTATAGTTTCCTTTTTAAAGCCATTCTTCAGGTATAAAATTCCAGTGGATGTCTTTTACTTCCAAATCATCTGTAGACCTTTGGGAAGTGAAGTTACCAATTTATTTCAAACATGATAGAAGTATAAAATCACACACATAAACTAGGAAGGCAAAAAAATACATATTTTTGTACCACAATTATATTAACATGCTCGAAAAGGAGAAGGAGGAAGTAAGAAACTTATGAACTCCTACCAAATAAACACATGCAATATTTTAAGATGGACCTTCATTATTAAATAATTAAGCATCTGTCTCAGGAATCACTCTTTAAAAAGTGTTTCCAAAGTTTCTCCAAATTACTAAATACTACATGCTTTCTTGTTCCAATTGGGTGTTGCATTTAAGGTTCGAGAGATTTTATAGCACTTCGCTTTTCTTTTTAGTAAAGTAGAAAGTAAAGATTACGCTCTAAAGACTGGAAGGTGCATCAATATTAAACTTTAGAAAGTTATGGGGAAACGCAAGTAAACGTTTCTGGTTTGGGTTGTCGATAATTAATCCTTAGTGAGTGGTGATAAAGTTTTTACGAGACGCACGTGAAGGCAGCATGAGATCAAACGTTGCAGGCTGTGCAGTTTTTTTTTTCGCGGGGAGCGCTGACTGGTCACCCTGGGAGACGGAGACTGTTGAACCTGCTTAGGGACCGTACCATTTTACCAAGTGGGGCTTGAACTCTGAGCGGAACCTCAAACTAGCTCGTCTGTCCCGCATTGTAGATTTTCCTTTTTATTTATAATTCCAAGGTAACGCAGAAGAAGAGAATAGACAGTTAAAACATCCTCATAGCCGCGTGAAACACCGACATGTTCGTGCCGCGATGGTTCAGTCGGTAACGGTGGGACCGAGGTACGGTCTGGAAGTATGGGACGGGAGGGTTTTCTCACGAGTCAAGTGTTTGAGACACTCAGCGCGGTGTGTGTATGTTTTTTTTAATTTTTTTTAAGCTTGCTGTTTTCGCCTCTTTTCCCGACAGGAAACCATTGAGGTGGAGAGCGAACATGTTTTCAAGTTAGCCGCTTTCGCATTGCAGGTAAGAAAGAGTTGTTGTTTTTTTTAATTGTCGCAGTCTCTCTTGGTTGTAATGTCACTCACCCCCTACAATGTGAGAAAGGACGGACGAGACGTTGGAAAACGTTTGTCTGTTGGGGGTCTGGAGTCGGTTAAGTCCTCTCACAGGAGCTGGAGCTTTTAGAAAAGAAAGAAAGAATAGGAAAACACAACTTGTGTAATGTACTTGTAGATATCCGGCCATTTGTGGATGTTTCTCTAGCTTTTTACTGGTAAAGTGCTGTTTAATCCTGTCTTCACTCACCGAATAATTCCCTTTTTTTTTAAAGGAGGCCAAAGGAGATTATTCCAGGTAAGATATTCTTATTTTGCTTCCATGTTTCATTTGTATTAAACAAAGTATGAATAAGATTTTCCTGTTAAATAAGCATACTACCTTTAATTAGGCAAAAGGTTTCCTGTGCAGTGTTGATTTAGTTGTTTTTTTTTTGTTTGTTTGTTTTTTAAGACTATGTGCAAACGACAATTTTGACATATGCCGTTAATCAATAGGATTACAGAGTGGAAACAAAAGCCCCCACATAATTTTCAATGCGTTTGTAGGTGTAGTGTACAATGAAGCAGTGTTTGGACTGCACTCTGTAATATCAGTAGTAGCTGTCTGTTAATGTACAACCTTACTGGTTCAGATTTCATTGTAGCTTAAACCTGCGCTCAGTTAATAATTGCCTTAATTTTGACTTGTGACATTGAGCCTTATCCCTTGTTGGCTCTCTGCCATCTATTTGTGGTCTGCACACTTCTGTCCACAGTGGCTTATGAAAGTATTCGCTCTCCTTGAAGCGTCTATTCATTGTAAAAATTTACAGCATTTACAACCTCAAAACTGTGTGTTTTTATGGGATCAGTCAGTGCAATGTAGTGCATTGTTATGAAGTGGAAGAAAATTGGATCAAATGTATAATTTTAACAGGGCCTTCTTAAAAGCATCGTTTGGCGACGGACTGAGTGTAGCCTGCATATATATATATATATATGTAGAAAACCAATCATCTCCAGGGTGAAACATTTAGTGGCAGCATCATGCTGCAGGGGTTCTTTTCTTCCCATTCTTCCCATAAACCCTGACGTCTGGTCGGGGTTCTTGGGAAGCTTGTTAGAGGTTGATACAGGGCCATTTTGGAAAAAAACCCAGTTAGCTCAGTGGTGCCCACAGTCGGTCCTCGGGAGTCGGCATCCTGCATGTTCCAATTCTCTCCCTGGTGGTAGTAACAACCGTAAGTTCTCAGCAGGCCAGTGTTCTTCTTATTGCTCTAATGAGCCATCATTTGATCCAGGTGCGATAAATCAGGGAGAGAACGAAAACATGCAGGATGCCGGCCCTTCAGGACTGACTTTGGGCACCACTGGGTTAAAGGCTGAAAAAGTATTCAAGACTGAAGTAGCCACTAAGCAATAAACCAATTAATTGCATGATAAATTAAAAAGGAGCTTGATAATTTCTATCCTGGTGGTTAATATTTTTTGATGGTCAATTTTATTCATGATTTTGGTTGTGTGTGGTTTATATTTCTGTTTTATTTGCTGGTTGTTTTTTTTTAATCCTTTTTTAGTTTTTGTATACTTAAAATATCTTCCAATTCCAGTTTACAAAATTAAACTTTATTGATATGAGATGGCGAATTTGCAGTATAATAGGATTGTCGTTGTAGCACTTGAAAATGGTAATATTAAACGCAACATTAACAGTTATTGTAATAATTTCAAGGACAATTTATTGTCTAATAAAATTTGTCATCATGACTGGCCTAGTTGTCGCGTTCCATTTGTATTTAAGAAAAATGATATTTCTCCTTTTATGTCACATTTACTGAACACTTCTTTGCTTTGGTGAAACTTTTGAAATTTGTCGTTTAAAATGACAAAATGTGAAAGGGTGTTGGAAGGTTACAAGGAACGAACAAAACTTTAAATTTCTAGATGTTTTGACGAAAAAACCCCAATAAAAAACAATCTGCAGCTGTGAACCCAAAACTTGCTTCTACATTGTGTTTCCTCAGGGATCACATGAGTGATAAATGCACATCCCACCTTCAACATGTGGAGTCCACTCAATTGATTTCAACACGTTGCGGTTGCACAGCCTCTTGCTAAATGCCACATACAGTTTAGGAGACACGTGTCTGGACAAAAAGGACCATGTGTGCATGATTTGGTCAATGACACTGTGGTTAGAGTCCTGCTCAGTAGTGGTGATGTTTTCACAGTTGACCTGCTGATAATGTTTGGTGGTTGTTTTTTTTTTTTTTTTTGCCAATCATAGAAGTGAAGGGCATTATCTGGCATTAGTAAACAGAGATCAGACTGATCAGCTGAACTGGTGTTGTCTCTCTGCCTCAGAAGGCTTCTGTATTCATTATGCAAAGACAAGCATTTGTCCGTGGTAAGGAATGTTGTGCATGTAGCTGCGAGTGACGAAATGTGCAAAAGTGAAAATGCAGTTTGTACTCTTTGTTACACCATCGCCTTTTGTTCTCCTGGAAAGAGGAAAGAACTTGGCAGCATCTGCTTGTGCTCATTAAACAAGCACATCTGAGCTGGTGAGTAGTTAGTAGGCATCCCTATAATGTGTCCACTCAGCATTTCTTTTTTTTTTTTTTTTTTTTTTTAAAGTAAACTCTTCAGCTCCAAAGGCTCACCCTGTAACGATTGAACTTTCACTTCATGTGGGAGTCGGGATGGGCCGCACTTTGTCCTGAGTTTGAAAACACAATAAATGATGAGACGCCAAGTGTTTTGGTAAAATTCATCAGGGTGGGGTCCCATCCAGACCAAAGCTGTCGTTGTCGGCTTTTTTTGCATGAAATTATTTAAGTTTTAGACTAACACAAATCACCACATTCCTCTGAAAGGGATGGAAAAGTAAATATGGTTTTCAATAGTTTTCGGTCCCCTTTAATCTCTGTGAAGTCTGCAACTTCAACTATACAAAGAGTCTTTTCTGCCCGCAGTCCAGCCAAATAAAACAGCTGCAAATGTTAATGTTTTGAAAAAAAAAACAACCTCAACCTTCATTTTTGATCAAAACCAAAATATTTGGTTATTTTACACCAAATAAATATTTGGTGTAATTTTTATTTCTAGTTTTAGGTTCTAAAAATTTAAAACCTTTCCAAAAAAAGTATGGATACATTTGTTTCTATGGGAAAGTTCTTATAGTTGTAACAAAAGCGTAGGTCTAGTTTCTTATATAGACGGAAGGTTCTCATGTCTTCTTCTGAGGTTTTTGTGTCGTTTCCTTCAGTAGTTCTTGGTGCAGCGCCACCACAGGCCGAGGTGGGGAACAATGTTTTCAATTAGTTTGGATTGTTTGATATAGCAGCAGCTGAAAATGTAGCAAATGTTGTAGTTTTGGTTCCCAATCAAACCAAGTGTACTGTACTACCTGGTTTGAAAACCAGGTAGTACAGTCTATCTATCGTGGAAGTTCAATGCAAACATCCCAAGAAAAAAACTGGAAAAAGTAAACATACATTTGTTGATATCAATATATTTAAAAATATTTGTTATTTATCAGTTCTAGGTAAAGTTTTAAAGAGCCATGGTGGGTGGTCCAAAGAGTCACAGATTATAGAAGAAAACCTATTCATGTTAGACTTGCAGCGGCACTTAAAGTGAAAGGCTGGTCTTCAAACTGTTGACTCAGTCGTGCTGAATACAGTCAAACGCCACAGTTTTCAGACTTTTATTTGTAAAAGCTTTGAAAGCCATCATTTTCATTTTCTTGCAATTCACAAAGACATGCTACTTTGGTGTGGTCTGTTAGAAAAGGCCCAATAAAATCCTGACTGAGCTACATCAGGATTGTTGCAATACTTTGTTGCACGAAAGTCCTTGGTTAGAATCCTGGCCTCCGGTCTTTATGCAACGAGTTAGCAGATAGAGGATGAATTGTATTATAATATACCTGCACACATTGCTGGACTATAAATCTGCAGCAGTATACCAATCAAAAAAATATCAATAGAAAATTAGTTTGAATATTCAACAATTTCACTGAACTCCTATCCAGAACCACACAGCATTCTGGGGGATGTAGGCTGAAGAAAGGCTTTAGGCACTCAACTTCTCAGAGTCAGCTAAGCAATGTGGGTGGCATCAACCAACTCACTCACTCTTTGGTTACCTAGCAACAACCTGTTGAGTAATTTTCAGGTTTTGCCACAGTGCATCTTAACTGCTTGAATATAAAACACATCAAATATTTAAAACAAAATAATAACCAATAATCAATGTCAACTGATATGAAACGCTTACATTCCGATATGTTTTCAGCCATAAGGTAATAGTTTCTACCATATAATCTCATATTTGCCTTTTAAAAAAACTTTGACTTGGTCAAAATAATGTTTTTTCTTGGATCCTCTTACTTCAGGAAACAACACTGTCCTGTGGAAGTGTTTTTCACTCTCGTCAGCGATCCTCTTTCATCCCGACTTCTTGTGAAAACAGACCCAGTGAATTCCCCGTGAATCATCCAGTCTAAATACGACTCCCCTACTCCGTATCCACGGCGGCTCTTACAGCAGGAGATTAGCTCTGGAGGAGTCGGGGAGGTCTCCTTTGCCTTAAGAGGGATGAGCCAGACCCGCTGTCCAATTGCAGACAAGTTGGCGTCGAGGGGCCCGACTGTAGTCGTGTTATTGTTGTGGTGCGGCCCAACACCCCCCACCCCCCACCCTACTCCCTGCTGTGGGGCTGAATTAATGCACTGCCAGGTTACTCATTGTTCTTTATCTGCATTGTCTTCCGGTTCTTTACTTATTTACACTTTACTGCTATTGGTTTCACCACCTGCCGCTGTAATCCACAGCTGAGGGCAACATGCTGCAGTCCCTTCCGTGGGGGTTGCTTTAAGGGATCGGGGAAAATGTAGGAAAACACAGGACTGATTGATGCCTTTAATTACGCCTTAAGAGCAACCAGGGAATTTTTTTTTTCTTATTCATGTATAATTGTACTCACTTTCAAATATAGGCTTCAGAAGTTCGTTTGTCACCACACACACACACACATATATAAATATAAATATATATGTGTGTGTGATTTGAAATTATCTTCAGTAATTTTAAATTTCCCACACATGCCCTGGCATTCTACCCAGTTCTTGTCCACAGTTCTATTTGCAGGTGTGGCTTGTAATTAGTGGCTCATTCACATCAACCAGCTCTCTCATTGTGCTCCCTCTGGAGTCCCCCCTGCTCCCCCCCACCAAGTCTCAGCCCTGTGGAAGAGCTGACACATGAGCATTATCTCTCCCACCCTGGGCAGACTGCGCTGGGCCGGGCCGGGCTCCGCCGCACCGGGCGTAGCAATCGCCCCCGTGCTGCTGGAAGATAACAGACGTAGTAATGAATTCCAGACTGCTGACACGGCAAACTCTGCCGCGGAGTAGATCACCCCAACAACGCCGGGGCCAGAGCGCCCCATAAAAAACGCACACCATCAAACAGACAGCCAAGTGCCGTGGCAGCAAAACTCAGCCAACCAAGGAGAGGGAGCCGCAGGGGAGAGTGGCCTCAAGACCGCTTTTTGTTTAGTAAGCTGGTTCACATAACTGGATCATTATATCTCTGGTCCACCATGTTGGAGGCGATGCTAAATTACATCAATGAGAGATTGATTGAGGCTCATAAAGTGAGCTTCAGGTCATTCACCTTTTATAAAAACACTCTGGCTTGTTTTTCATGGTGGTCTGAGGAGCCAGCATGCAGTTAGTGTGGGTGTGAATGAGCTTGACTGGGTTGGAAGTTATGCCACTTCAGTTTCCACTTAGTAGGGTTATGAATGTACAATTTTCTCACATTATGATGCACATTTTGTGCCATTTCTGATGAAAACAACAATAAAATGTAAACAAAGTTCAAGACGGTCACCTCTAGGGGTGAGTAAAAATTAGAGATGCACCGATCCCTTAATGATATCTGTAAATTGAAAATACAATATTCTATTGTTTGTGCTCTGAGTGACAAAGAGCTCTAAATATATTTTACATAAATAGAATTCCTAGCTTCACTTTCTGAACCATTTGAAAAAACATTTGTTGTAGTTGATTTTTACATGTTTGACCAACATGTACAATGGTTTATTTAACATTGGCTGTTACACTCCTAATTGCATTGACTGAACCAATTAAAGTTGTGTTTGTACATTTTTGTCCAAGCTTGTGAGGCTATTGGTATGTGTAAGCATGCTATACTGGTACAGAGTTTTCAAAAACATTTTAAATTAAGTACGTAAAAAAATCAGCGCAGTTTTTCCTGTATTGGATCGATATTGGCCGATACTGAACCTTGGATATCTGTATCGGTATCGGAAGTGAAAAAAAGTGGATTGGTGCAATCCTAGTGAAAATATCAATTCATTAATGCGTTGCAATGTCATTTTTTTCCCAATTCAATATCAATTTGGGTGAAGCTGTGAATCTCGCGACATCCTCTCTGTGTCACATATGAAACACCTGGATACAAAGTTGTGAAGCATTTAAAGGAATTCAGAATCAAATCTAATTGTGACCCAAAGAAATGAAATTGACTTGAATTATAAGGTTTGTAACAATACCCAGCCCTAGCCTACGGGGATTTAAATCCATCATTGTTTACAGCTGGAGGCTTAGACAGAGTCTCTCTAAAAATAAAACCTGTTACCAAAGTCACAGCTGACTGCATCGGTTACGTCACAGCTGTGGTACTCATTAGCAACGCACAATAACTGCACTCCATCATATTTTGAAATGTATTTGAAATTCATTGATGCCGAATAAACAGTGTGAAAATAGTTAAATGGCAAAAATATGAATCCCAGTCATACAACTAGTTTCCCTTTTCTTGTAACAGGAACTAATTCTTATCATAATGGTTTTGTCCCTGTGCAATGTTCAACATCTTAGTATTCCACTGAAATACTATAAACAACTGATTTTCTTTTTTTTTTTTGTGTAATTTTAATTTTTGTTTCAGAAGAAACAAAACATAGATCATAATATTTATTATGACACAAGGAATGCAAATAAGGTAACTTTTCTTCCTGTAGAAGTGTTGGTGTTCTGCAGTCAGGGGCCAATTAGGGCCCCAGAACTAATTTTGTATGGCCCATCAGCACTAGTAGTTGAATCACCCAAAGTTTTGTTAATTTATTAAACCTGACTAATAAAATGTTTTGTATGCTTAGCTTATTGTAGAGAAGTAAAAAAAAAACAACAAAAAACATACTAGTATGATTTCTAGTGTGATTTTTTTATTTTATTTTTTTGTGATGTTTTAAGCCTTCTAAGTCTCTCACTAATAAATACTTGCTTATGAGTGCAGCTCTAGTTTAAAGTGCTTTGAGTGGTCGATTTGACTGGAAAAGATCAATTAAGACCATTTACCATTTAGGTTGTGCCACGCCCTTGATGATTAGCTCAGTTTATTAGCAAAAACTGGAGCTTTGATGATTTCCAGGTGTCTGTACCTGCCATCATTAGTAATTGCTCTCTGGCAGAGCAGAAAGCAAACTTGATATATTTTAGTCATTAAATATTTATTATTCTTAAATACTTTTTCACAGCACATAAGATCAATAAGAAGAATATTACTGTGGAGCGCCTGCAGGCTTACAAACCACTTCTCTCCATGTCTTTTGAAAGACACCTGATGAGTTAAAGCCTTTGCATGAGCCTTTGTAAATTAAGTCTGGCAAGACATGAGTAAGAGTCAACTTTTGCCTTGGCAGCCAGTGCTTCTCTTTAAACATCATAATAAAAAGATAAAAAACAAAATCCTGTCGACCCACCTGCCCACAAAGGTTCACAAATAAGAGTTATTGCTGCGTTCCTTTTTGCGTTCCGAGGGCAAATCAAAGCCCTCGGAAAGTGGAACATGTGAAGAAAAGGTCTCGTTTTTGGACTCGGTTTGAGCTCTTTTGTGTAAAGGTTTACCTTTTGCTGTCCACATGTGCATGTCAGGCTCTTATTTTAGGATCATAAAAGGATGTGAAGTGCCTTTGACAGTAAAGGAAAACCTCCTGTAAAGACTTGATGCTTGTTGGCAGGCCTAGATTAGTCGAGCGGCGGTTTTTATAGTTGTGTTAATGGGATTCTTCCTGCAAGTGAGGCAATAGAATAATATAATGTGAAAAATAAATAAATAAAAAATTTGGTATAACATACAGGAATGGTGAAGTTTCTGTATATTTTTTCCCCAGTGCTGAGACTACAGCATCAGACCTGAAGCAGCTACCAGTTCTCCCCACCAGAGTACTGAGGGAGCATCCATCGCTTAACTACTGGTAAGACACCTGATTACCATTTCTCATTAACAGCTGTAATAAGCAGCATTCAGAATCCATTTATAGCCTTCTTGAATGAGTGGTTCAGAGCGGCAGTTAACAACTATTTTAGCAATCAATTATTCTGACAATTTATTGAGTAATCGGACAAAGAAAAAAAAAAAAAACTGGCACATTCTGCAGATTTTTCATTTGACTGCTTTAACCTGTTTGGTACAATATTAAAAGTACATGTTTTTCATATTAAATGCAAAATTTATATATTTTTTGTACAGTTTTGGCTTAATTTCTGCTCTAAAGTTGTTCTTTTAGCAGGTTGGCATGTTTTAGAGTCTGATTGTTTTCATAATCAGTTCATCATGATTAATCCGATTAATTGTTGCTAATTATTTATGCTATGGGCTTACTTTGAGTGTGAGAGAGTATGTTCTAGTGAGGATTATGGTCTTAGTAATGGGCTCCATGTGTTTTCCTGAACCAATTCAGACACTCGGCTTCTCTGTTCCAAAAGGCTGCTGTGTCAGCCTGAAAGTACAGACGAGCTGTTTTTAGTTAATAATACCGTTTCCCTCTTAGCTTCTTGCATCTTAACAGCCACACAGAAACTCAAACTAGCTAGCTTAGAGTTTGGTTAACTAGCTTGCAACATTCAAGCTGAGGTGTGTTGTTGTCTGGGCTCATTCAGCTATGATGATTGGAAAAAGGTCGCATTTCTGAGTTATTGCCTGACAGTCACCGGTCAGGGCTGGTCAGAGCCTGTAAGCCTGCGACCAAAAACTACAGAAAACAACAGTTGTCTCTTCAACACAATGACCTGAACTGCACCACTATCAGCAGCTGCCACCTTTTGAACCAGTCACCTTGGTTATATATTTGAAGTGATTTGCAGTGCACAACTAAAAACAATACATGAGTCTGAAATTACGTAACTCAACAGAAGTACAGCACTTCCCTCATCACTAGTATTTACTATAAATGCGTGTCGGACGTTATACGCTGCTCACAGCTGATACTTGATCTCTCCACTCATGAGGAGGAACTGTAATAAAATATTTTAAAGTAGATTATTTGGATTTTGAGTATTGACTAATTAGCTGATTTGGACAAACTGAGTAAAATCTGTTTAGAAATGCTTTTTGCTGTGTATCTTTAGGGCTTTGTCTTGTAAGAAAATTGTAATTTTACTGTAAAAGTGTCATAATATATTGCTGCCATATTGCCTGCCTTTATGTTTGATACGACAGACAAAAAGCAGCCCTAGCCCTTGCTGATAATCATCTTTATCCAAACACTCCACTGCTAGCATCTCATGGGCCGATCATTAGCTTTAATAGAGATGAATTGTAGTTCAAGTTTATTTAATACATTTTTTATTTGCTGCAGATATGAAATTAAGTCATGTATTTTTTTTCTAAATTGAGTTGAACTGTCATCTACAGAGAACCTTAAGGGTTAGTCATGACAGAAAGTTGAATTGGCAACCCCAAAATGTGACAGGGAGAGTAAGAACTGATCTGTTTCTGAGCAGCCCTGTCAACTCTGAGTTCATGCGGTGTCACGGCATGTTGTTACGTAACACTTGGAAGGTCACATCAGCTTCCAATCAGGACCGTTTGAACATTAATGAATTGCTGGAAACAAGATCGAGGATTGCTCCTCATTGGGTCCATCTGAAGCCTTTATTTCATCAAGCTGTTATCAGCTGGTGAAGTTCTGCTCAGCTATGAACACATCCAGACACACACGTGTGCTAAAGATGTGAGCATGTTTTCTCCAACATGCTCACAATAAAGCTTTTCTAATTTATTGTCTGTGTCTACCAGATATTTTTAATGCTTACATCATGTAAGGCACAGCACTTCGGGTTTATACGTGGTCCACACACCTTGATAAATAAAGCCAAAATAGTTCTTGTTGTTTTGTAAAACTTACAATTATGCTTTGTGCCTGACACATTTAAGAACAGTCATCTACGAATGCTGAGTTTAGGTTTAATACTTCAAGCACATCTGCTTTGAATGCTGTAAAATGTATGTGCACAGAGCTGCTCACATGACACAGACAAGGAGCCGTAGCAGCCAATACATCTTGTTTTTTTAAACTGTGGATGTCATGTTGGATGGTGAAAACACCAACTGAAATTAGTTGAAGTTACATATTTGTTTGGCCAAACCCAATAAAAACAAAAAAAAGCTGAAAATGCTGGATATCGTTTGTGATATTTTTTTTGAGGTATTCCAAAAATATGTTGTGTTATTATTTTTAGACAATATTGTCAAAAAATATTGACAATATCGGCCAAAATCAGAATCGGCTGCTCAGGCTTTTTAAAGATGGACGATCGACCGTGACACTGCAGTCGGTCAGAAACAATAAAAATAAATGCCTAAAGTGCTGTTTTGACCACAGATCTAATGACGACAATTCCATTGATTTAGACATAAGAAATAAGCCAGTAACTTAAAGGTGAAATTATTCCGATCTCGTCCTTTTAAATAGAAGCTTGTAGGTCAGGTACCGGTTATAAAATCCACAGAGAAGCAAGTCTCTGTGTTTACAAACATGTTGCTAGGAGGATGTTTTTATTGTGAAACGGCTGACTGCACTCTGAACTCTAATTACATTTATTCATTAGACTGGGAGGTGTTGAGAGCTGCTGGTTGTCTGAGGCACTCCTCCGACTCTCCAATCCACACCGCCACCGTTGATTCGCAAGCCCTCTTACTGATATCAAGCAGATTCATCAGAGCAACATCCTCATTGGGAATGAGCACAGACATCACCAAACATCTACTTTTATCTTTATGTCTGAGAGGCTGCTCTGTGCTAATAAAAACTGATTACAGTGAGAAGTAAATGGGACGCATTAGCATGGTTAGCAGATGAAAGTTATCAGCAGGCCAACGGGCTAAACTGCATTTTCTGCATGAGCGCACTGAAAGTGCTTCAAAGAAAGAGCCCTGGCGTAACAGTCCCTCTGTGGCCACAATCTGTTACACTTGATGGATTATTCATTAAATGTTTTATCCTCTCATCCGCAGTGAGGAGAAAGTGATTGAACATTACAAGAAACTCAAGGGAGTGACCAGAGGACAAGCCATCGTGAAGTAAGTTTGGGAAACAAACAGAAAAGACTGTATGTGTGGTGAAGACGGACAGTGTTGCCTCTGTCTTCCTCTCCTAAGTCTGTATGTGCTTGCACCTCTTTAACCTCATGTCTGCACCGTGGTGGCTGCAGTTAGAAGAGGTGGCTGTCAGCGTGCCAGACTGTGTCATTAATTAGAAGGGCTGCTTCTATAGTAGGCAGCCTGCCAAACCTTGGGAAGCATGGAAGTCCTCCATCGTGCTTTCCCTGGGACCAAATGATTTCTGTCCTTGAACTGATCAATGGACTCTCCCCTCACTCTGTCACAGCCCCCAAAGCAAATCGATCAGCCTGTCATTGTAAATGACTGCGGCCTCTCAACGGCTGGATCTTAAATCCCCGTCTGTCAGTTGTGGTACAGATATCAGGTGACAGTGATGAAGTGTAAGTAGCTGAATTTCTGTTAACCTATTCCTCTCTCTCTCTGTAGATATCTGGCCCTGGTGGAATCTCTGCCCACATATGGAGTTCATTATTACCCTGTGAAGGTAACAGCACTGCCCTAACATACGGCGGTCCAAACTTTGAACAGACACACATTACCTTGCAAAAGTATTCATACTAGCTTTGCACCAATCTGACATTAATATCTGCATCGGTCCAGGTAGTGAAGAAAATTCTAGATCAGGTTATCGGTGACGATGTCTTTTTTTGTTTCTCCACATAAGTTTGCAATAAAAAAAAAGTGGTGCCCGTCGTCTTTCTGTCCCTGCTAATGGAAAGCATCCCCACAGCCTGATGCTACCACCACCGTGTTTTAATGTGAGGATGGTGTGTTCCAGATGAACTGCAGTTTTATCAGACTGCATTTTGCATGAACCCCAAAAAATTTAAGACTTTTTTCATCTTCTCCTACATGTTTTTTTTTTTTTTTTTTTTTTTCAGATATATATTTGGCAGCAAACCTCTAAATGGAAAAATTACAATTTCTTGTTTCTTCTGCCAGTCCTTCATAAAGACCAGATTTGCAGAGTGAACATCTCATCTGGTCTCTGTAGCTGAATTTGCAATCCTGAAACATCTGTACGAGCGTGGTTTAGTGAGTTTTAGGGAACGAAGTGATCTGCCTTTCCCCGACCAGGCCTTATTAACTTAAGGTGTTTAAAAAGATCAAACAGCGATGTTTAAACGTCTCAGTCAGCTTAGCAGGTTTTTTTTTGGGGTTTTTTTTCGGACCTCACGTATTTGATCTTTTCTTGTGTTACCATTTCTCTGATCTTAATGAGATAATAGCTGCAGTAATAGGCCTCCTTTTTCAGACTCCACCAATAAAGCTCGCTCTAATGATTCTTATGCTTTGTGTGTGTGTGTGTGTTTTTTTTTTTTTTTTCCATACAGGATAAGCAAGGAATACCATGGTGGCTGGGAGTCAGCTATAAAGGCATTGGCCAGTACGATTTGCAGGATAAGTTGAAACCAAGAAAGGTAGAATCGTTCACAGCTGTTGTATTTTTCTCATGTTTCCCAACTTTCATACGTCATTGCTTAAGCGCTTGCATTTTTTCGGTGATACACTTATTCTTTGATTCCTTTAAAAACAAACTTATTGTTGTTTTCTTACAAACCACATTCAGCTCTGGACACAACAGATTACAACAGATTAAGGAAAAATATTTAGCATCTCTAAAACTCTACATTTGCTGCTAGCACCGGCGGCATTATCACACTTTTTGTGTAAGAAGGTTAATGATTTATCAATTCGCTAAACAGGCGTAATTTGGGCCTGTGGTTCCCAGGGTTGGAGGAAGAGGAAAACAGATGGAGAAAAATAGTTTAATGAGTCACCGTGTCCTCTGTGCACTCAAGGCTGTAAAGTGTTAGAGCAAACACTGAGAGCGTCAACACCACAAAATGATTGGGAAATAACTCTGCTGGCCAAGTTTAGAAAAGCAATGCAGGAGGAAAGTCCAAATTTAAAATGTCATTTTACGTTTTAAACTGGGATTAGGATCTTAGATTAATCAGAAGTGTTTGATGAAATACAGCAGAAATGTGTGCAAAAGTTATTTCTTTCCCTTCTGCCACAATTTTGTGTTAATTTCTCCTGAGCCGGTTTGATTAGACTGAGCGTTGCTGCTGCATGGCAGGAACCTGTTGACGTAGCAGGGTGTGCTGTTATGCTGAAATCTGAGTCATTAATGGGCAGAGGCACAGCATGCTGCTCCTGGACGTGTAATTATGGCGCTCTATGGGAAGCTGTAGAGCACTGGGACAGGTTTGGCCCTTTGCCAGCTGTAGAGAAAGGAGGGTAGGGGGTAGGTAAGAGCTGTGAGACAGCGGTGAAAGTGTTGGGGTGCTGGAATGGTTCGGAGAAACAGGCTGTTCCTGTCTCCTCAGCTCATTGCGGTATCGGTTAAATTAGAGTTTCCTGGGCAGCACAGATATAGAGCCTTCTGTTTGACCCGAGCCGTTCCCTCTTGCCCTCTGGCCAGCCCCTCTCCGCAGGCTGCCTTCATTGTTGTAATCTCTCTGTTTGGGTCTCAGAGAGAACACAATTGATCGAACAATACAGAGCCGTTTTTTGCGGTGGCCGGGCATGCTGGGATTGTCACGTTATTACTGGTGTAAGGTCAGTTAACAGTTCTCATTGTCCTGTTTTTAGATGCATAGAAAGTAGCATTGTGCTACAATTTACATTAAAATCAAGTGAGAATGTTTAAAAAAAAAAAAACACATCAGGTGGGATCAGATTGTATGCATTGAATCTTGATTCTAATTCATCATTTAGAATGGAGGCTAATTATTTTGCTTTTCCAATGTTAGTCTTTTTCGTCTCCGCCTTGACGACTTTTGCACCTGCTACGGAAGCCGATAATTGAAATACGTTTTCTATAATCATAGTTTTATGTTGTTATGCAACTCCAATAAATCATGTTCACCAGCAGGGAGTCGCTTCCTGTTCTGTAGGAATGATCAGCCTGATTATCAGGCTTCATCAGATGAAGTCTGTGTTTTCTTACAGCTACGGTTCCAGCAGCAAATGTAGTTTTAGAGATGCTAAATATTTTTCCTGATATGAACATTACTGATATGAACATCTCGTTTACAAAGCCTGCGCGTCTAAACAGAAATCTAGGCAGAGTTAGAAGGGAGCTTGTGATTTTGTGAGAAAGTAAAGAGATGTAGAGAGTTTGACTCTTAGCAAAAGTGTGAGTAATGAAAAGAACATGTTCTCTAATGTTTGGATAATTTATCTGACGGTTTCCCTCTTGCCGTCAGGATTTCACAACTCTTTGTTGTGTCATTCTCTGGAAATGTACAGTGTTGCCATTGAGCAGGAGCTGGTATGTGACGCGCTATGCGATGGGCGGGGTCAGTCCTACTCTGCACAAGCAGGTTCCAAGACGACCTTTGACACATTTTCCATTTTTGATCAGTGTCTTAAATCAAACATCTATATCTGATTTTTCTTTGGTAGACTGGTTGCCCCTGGAGGGTCTCTGGGTTGTTGGGTGTGAGCTGGGCGTGAACAGGCTGATCCCATCTAAAACCACAGCCATTTCTGGCAAACGGCCACGCTTCTTTAATTAGATGTTTGGCAATTACAAGAGAAACGTAATTAGAGCAGGAAGACGCATTTTGTTTGCTCTGGTCTTGTGCTTTTGGGTTTACAAAATGTATTTGTGTAGAAGTGGCGTTGAGTCCCGGAGTGATCTGTTGGACTGTTTCCAACTGTCCAACATTAAGTCTTGTGACTCAAGAGTTTGAGGTGTGTCTCTTCGCTGACACGTCGCAACACCAGCTTCTCTCTACACAGCCGCCGGAGCTCATTAGTTTCACAGGAGTGGAGTTTCTCTAATGATATGCTGATCCACTCGAGTGTTTACTGTTCTATTGTCTGTTGGTATTATGTAAATGATTCAGAGTGGTAGTAAGCGGGATGTGTGAATTGGTGTGAGAGTCGCTCACAATGAGGCGCATCCTGCTGCCTGGTTCCTGTGATTCATTAAGTTAGACTCTTTTATTATCATCATTATTACTATTTCAACAGTAGCGAACAGAGAAATGCAGCTTTGGTTTTAACATAATGTGGGATGAATCATAATGCTGTGATACTATGATAGTATATAAGTATTCATACCTTTTCACTTGTTCACATTTTGTCACAATGTAACCGCAAACTAGTTGATTTTATTGAACTTCCATGTGACATGTCACCATTTTAACGCAGGTGTATGCCTTGAACCGGGCCGTTCCACTGTAGCTGTGGGTTTAGTGAACCGCCATCTCAGTCCCAACACTTCTGCCTGGGCTCTCAGAATTGCTCTGCAGTTAGTAGGCAAGCCCAAAACATCAGCGTCAGCATCGGTATCGGCTGATGTTAGTCGTTTTTTAACATGCAAAATAGGGGTGGGCATTTATTTATTGTGAAAAATTTGTTTTGATAAGAATTTTTTTGATATCGTCTTGATAAATTAAAAAAAAAACTAAAAGACAAGCAGCAAACCCGAAGGTATTATCAGGGTTTAAAATGTTATTTTAACTCTTTTCTTAATTGTTCCCCCATAAATAAATATCAGTAAATTTGAAGATATGATTAAATGCCCTTCTTGAAGTGGCATCTTGAAGATGCACATGGTATTTCAAATCCGAGCGTTCTTCAAGAACGACATTTATGTTTGTGTTGAGGTGAATACAGTCACATTAGTCGTCTAAAACCAAAGTAATGAATGGTTTGTATCATCATATCTATCGTTTTCACAGTAGCACCACAAAATATTCCGATAACAATCTAAGTCCATATTGCCCACCATTACTTTAAAGTATTTAAAGCCCAGGTGACCAGAAGCAGAGATGAGTTTAATGTGTCCCATTCTAGTAAATACCTGCACACAACCTGCTCATCAGGTCTGACTGAGAACCAGGAAGAGGAGGAGGAAATCTGCGCTCCAGCCTACCGGAAAGCCAGAGGCAGCATAAGGTGTTGGTGATGTCACAGTGGGAGGGGGCTGAAGTGCAGGAGGGAGGAAGAGGAGGAAAAGGGAGGTGGTGCGGGGGGTGTGGTCACCTCAGCTGAAACTTGCAACACCTATCTGGATCCCTGAGAACAGACAAGAGAGAGTATTGTTTGAGGAAGCTCTAGCCCTGTGGGAAAGTCACAGTCAGAGGATTCAATATAAAACCAAAGAGAATTCCAGCAGGATCCGACACAAAACACCCACCGCGGTAAGACTTTAAAAGTTGTCTGATTTTTCTTTTTAAGTCCTATCTTAGTGGCTTTAGAGAGCTCTGATATGTATGGTGTTTATCTCTGTAGTGCTGAAATAAGTTCGGAGCCGCTGGTGGTTTAAATATAGCCTTTGAGTGATTTATCTCCAAAGAAGTCTTGGAAGTGTAGCCCTCCTCGCTTGATATGAAGTCAGTTTTAGGGTTTTGGGCCTACAAGATATTTTCCTGCCAAGTGTTTCCTGATCTGCTTCAGCAAGCACAGCTGGTTCTGTGGACCGAAGAGAGGAGAGCGAAATAAAACGAGAAGCTGGCTCCCTGCCTGGCTCGGATCGGCTCCCTGGAGCAGGAGATGTTCACCTGGCCAGCCCACCCGGGACTCTGACCCTCCTTAGTTACAGACTGTTTCTTTAATTTCAGTCATTTTTCATCTTCAAGTCGAAAATTTACAAAACGCACAATCCTGAAGAAACAAAATGGGGAAAAAAAAAGACAGAACTGATAAAGAAATAAGCATTGCTTAAATAACTCAAAGTCTGTCACCATAAGCAGTCAAGGAATTATGATGGATTAAAATGAGGTCAGTAATTTTCCATCTAGTGATTAATATTTTTTTGACGGTCAGTTTTGTTTGCAGAGGCAAACCCATCTTATGAATGACTTCAGTTTTGTTTTATTTATTGTTTTTGGTCGTTTTATTTTCATATTTAAAATATCTCCCAGTTAAAGTTCTTTACAAAATGGAAGTTTATCAGTTTTTGAGAAGGCGAACTTGTGCTATTACAACACATTAAACGGTCTCAAATCAACAATATTATTGTTAATCACAATAACTTCTGGGACAATTTATGGTCCAGGAAGGAATTTGCTGTCGTGACATTCTCCAAGGAGTTTCAGTTCAGACTGTGGACAAAACTCAAAATAAAAAACGGTCACAATCAAACCTTGTTGGTTTGACACAGCTTTTCACTCTCATAGAAATTGTATGGATGGAAGTTTGCGCTGACATCTGACTATCTGCTCCACTGTTGCAAAACAGTCCGAGTTGCTTTAATATTTGCTTTTTCCTCTGGTGTTTGTCTGGGAACTTCTTCCCTCTCATGTGTCAGGACTTGTAGCTCTGCAGAGTATATTTGTTTATCATCCTCATGTGCATCAGATGACTTTGAATGTTTACATTCTGCAAGGCCACTTTTCAGTCAGTGCTCCCGGCTTGTGTGCTCAGCCGTACTTAATGCCTCTTTCTCTCTCTGTCTGTTTCTTCGCAGTTGTTTCAGTGGAAGCAGTTGGAGAATTTGTACTTCCGGGAGAAGAAATTCGCAGTGGAAGTGAACGACCCGCACAGGTCAGCAGTCTGGCCGCTTTGCTTGTTCTTTTCTGATCCAAAGTAGCGCGTCCTTCGTGTTCCGTGCTCCCGTTTTAGTCGCCGCCCTCGTTTCAGATCTCCCGTCATCGTGAAGGGCGTCTGCAGCCAGCGGCCCGTTTACAACCCACTCTTGATAGCTTATATGTTTTACTACGGTTTTTTTGGGGTTTTTTTTTTTGCTACTTTTCAAAAGTGATTTTATTATTCTCAGGTTGCTTCTATCCGGTTTTAGTCAGAGGTTCTCAGGTACTCAAACTGTTCTTGTTACATGTAGTAAAATTTATAATTCGGCTCTAATTTTAGTCAGAAAACATTTTTTTTGAACAGCAGGATAAACATTTCTTTCTTCCTGTGCAGAAGAACAGTGACCAAACGGACTTTCGGACAAGCCGGCCTGGTTATTCACTCCTGGTATGCCAGCCACTCTCTGATCAAAACCATCTGGGCGATGGCCATCAGTCAGCACCAGTTCTACCTGGACATGAAGCAAACCAAAGTGAGTTTCTATGGTTTCCAGCTTGAGGTGTGTCTACTTGTGTAGTTTTGGGTTAAAGTCACGAAGTGAGGTTTGTTGCTGTCTTTTTATGGTTAAAATGATGGATAGGTTTTCAGTGTAGTTGTTCATAAAGAAGACCCTGAATGACCTATTAAGGCTCGTTCCATCCCTCTGTCTCTTCTCCTCCCAGTCCAACATGACCACACCCAGAAGCTCGAGAGACATCGCCGTGCACCTCACCGAGCTCAGTATCCCGCGGATCAGCAAACTCTCCATCGTGGAGAGCAACGACCCGCTCATCATGGCCAGCAACGGCAGCCTCATCTCCACCGGTGCGCACAGCTCATCGGCTTCACGGCAGGTTTACGATTCAACAGCGACGCTTGTAGTTAACTCAGCATGCGCTTCCTCCAGGTTCTGCGGACTCTGAAGTCAGCGAGGAGCAGAAGAAGGAGAAGATTGCCGAGTTAAAAAAGAAAGAAAAGGACCTTCAAGACGCACTGACACAGAAGCTTGAAGAACTAAAAAAGATCTGCATGAGGGAAGCTGTGAGTATCTCAGGGCTTTGGTTTAGATTCAAATCAGGAGGATCCAGACTGACTTCCGGTTTTGATTTGCAGGAGATCACAGGGAAGCTGCCTAAAGAGTATCCCTTGGCAACGGGAGAGAAAGCCCCTCCGGTGCGTCGGCGCGTCGGGACGACTTTCAAGTTAGACGACCTGAACCTTTTCGACAAGGTCTGTAACTCTGTCACTTTGTCAATATGCTGCCAATGTCAAGAAACCACAATTTCAGCATTGCTGTGTTTCCATTAATTAAGAAACACAAATAAAATCACAAGTGAAAATGTTTGTTTGCACAATAAAACATGCCGCGCCATGATCCTCCAACTACTTTCTGTCTTCTCCTTCATGGTTTGTATCCGTGGCAACATCTGGTTGCTGATCATGTGACTCAATTTATGTGAAAGTTGCAAAAAATTTGCAAAAAAAAAAAATCGCGAAATTTGCAAAATGAAAATTGCGATGTTTCCATTGCAATTTTGCGAAATAAACAGGAACCACCTCATCCAAACACCAAAACTTTTTATTGAAAATCGAGTTTTTCTTTTTTCTTTTTTTTTTTTTAAATTCACCATGTTTTCTTTTAACAAATTTAGTTTTGAAATGTCAAAATGTGCACTTACATGGCCGATGCTGTGTGTGTTTGTTATGGTGACGAGGTGTTGGAACTGGGATTTAGAGGATGTTTTGTGCCTTAAACGAACATAATCCTTTGAGTAAAGCACTTCAAGTTCAGGTCTGAACCGGTCTCCTCGTCCAGATCAACAAATAACATGAAACCAAATCGAAACGTAAATATTTTAGGCTGACACAGTAACTCTTTGAGAAGATCTCCATGTTTTCTTAGGAATCTCCTCTCTAACTGAGTGGGTATTGTGTGTTTTTCCTGCAGGACCCTCATCTCAGAAACCTGGAGAGCAAGCGCGCCCTGCAGCAGAAGATCGTAGAAGCGGCCGAGAGGCTGCTCAAAGAGGACGGCCTGGACAAAACAGTGAAGAGGAAAAGAAGAAACAACCACCTGGACTCCAAGAGGAAGCTGGAGGACATCGAGAGAGAGATTAATAATTACAAGACGGGAGCCACGCCTGGTCCCAGAGGCTCGTTAATCTCAGCAGGTGGAGGAGCTGGCTGTTCGCTGAAGCAGGTTCAACACGGCTTGTTTTTGATCACTCGATGAAAATTCTTTTGTTTGTTTTTTTCTCAGATGACGCTCAATGCTCAGAGCTCAGCTCTCTTTCTGGCAGCCTCACTCTGGACGACGGTGAGTGTGATGCAGCTACAGGCATTTATCACATCTTCTATCACATTAACTTCGCTTTATCGTTGTCACAATAAATTCTAAATAATTTTGCTTGAAAAAATCCCATCTGTCGTTATTATTTGTTTTTTGTTTGTTTGTTCAGTCAGAGTATCAATAAATCTGAAATTAAGAATAAATGCAGTTAGCGTGCACAGTTTCGAGTGCACATCCGTTTCCTCCATTCCTTCACCTCATGCTGATCGGTCTTCACTTTTTGTCTCCTAGACGATGAACTGGGTTCTCAGAGGGAGCGGTCTCGATCGGTCCAGTATTCCCCAAGGCCGCACCACGCCGTGACTCTGGACATCTTTCACAACAAAGACAGACGAGCCTCCGCTAACGATCAGCTCTCAGCAGGAAGGTAAACGTCAACATCTCACCACACCTAAAAAATGTCCTTTGCCAGGCTCTGTTTTATTAAAAAAATAAGTCTCAAACTTCACTTGGTTTGATGAACTATGTTTACGACTCAAACGTGTTGCAAACATCATGTTGACAGCAGAATGGGTCAAAATAGAGGGCTTGTCAGACGGATGATTGGGGAAAACACGCCCGATAAGCGGTGTGTGTGTGTGTGTGTGTGTGTGTGTGTGTGTGTGTGTGTGTGTGCATGGTTACCGTTGCAGCTTTGATAAACCAAAGCAGAGAGCTAGTCGAGACCTGCAGAGCATATCAAGAGCTAAATTCCTGCCGTTCTCCTCCTCCTCCTGCTTCTCCAACTGCCTGCCCCTTATCAGCCAAAAAGCACCGGCTTAAAAATAGATGGAAAAGAACACATTGTGCATGAAGACAACGGTTCCAGAAAGAGAGAGGAAAACAAGAAAAAGTGGAGCTGTTGGCAAAACATGGCGGTTAGACAAAAAAAAAGAAAGGAATTATTGCTTCACTCTTAAGTGGGACTCACTCATGTGTGAAGAATGACTTTAGTACAGTGTCAATCAGTAAAAAAAGAAGAAAGGACTTTGTCCTAATGAGTTGAATGACCTAAAACAAACTTCTTGTCTCAGTTCCAGGTTAAATTATGACCCAGTCCGGGAATCGCTCCACTACAGTCCAACTGATGCTCTGTCCAGCAGCAACAGTCCACTCAGGCGGCCCTCCAGACAGCCGTGTGACGCCCGCAGCATGCCACCTACACCCCTCCTCACCCGCAACGCCTACAGCAGCACACAGCTCAGGTACCGGCCCGGGCGTCACTGATCGGAAAAGGACGCGGCTTTGTTGATGATTCAGAGTGCAGCGATAAAATGTTTTCACTGTTTCCAACCTTTTTATTGTTGTTTTTTTTTTTCTGAGATTAGAATTTCACAAAAAGCTGAAAAGTAGCCAAATTCACATTAAGGATGTTCTCAGATATTTGTTTCTGTTGTCCATGTACAATCAACGACTGAATGATTGGTCAAAGAATTTTTGTGGATTTTACTAGGATCTGATTTCCTTAATGTTGGGACACAAGCAATGTTTGCACGATTAACAATAGTCATTCCACCATTGCTAACATAGCAACTTTTCTGACAAAAAATCAGAATTGGCAGGTTAAAAATTAGCAATCAGTGCACCCCTGTATTTCACCTTAACATCATCTTACTTTTTAATTTTTTTTCAGTAAATTTATGACGGATATATGTGTTTGAATTTAGAGAATTGGTTAAAAAATAAATCAAGAAATCTAAAAGGAATAATGTTTTAAAAATTTGGAATTGGGGGGGAAAAGAAGGTTGCTAAAGAAAAAAATCTGATTTCTGTTTCTTTTTTCTTCCCAACTCATTGAATTAATCTAAAACTTAAAACCTGCTGTAATGTTTGACACACCAGGCGACCGCAAGAAGTTTTCAGTTCAAATAAATTTCAAGCTAATGTTTTGAAGCAATGTTGATTTTCTGTTGGATTCAAAACTACTTCCACTGTCGAAGAGGCCTTATATATTTTTTTCTGTCGTGTGTCATAGATCCTTAAAAAAAAAAAATTCATCACCTGTACATGATTTGATTTTATTTTGTTTCTCTGGAACATTAAATCACTTTTGATTGACTTTGCAGATCGGAGGACGCCGCTCAGCATTTCCACCAGAGAAGTGGGAGTTTGGAGTCTCTGTCTCAGCTCATGATGGAGACCAAGCCGCCCGTACCGTACATCACCGTCTCCGCCGCTCGCCGCTGCAACAGCACCGAGGTCATCGACGACGGCTCGTCGCACACCAGCCAATCCAGCGTGGAGTACAGCGCGCCCGGCAACCACACCCAATGGCGGCGGACGCGCGGCCGCCCCAGAAAGGACCTGTACGCCAACACCGGCAGCATGCCCAACCTTGCGCAGCCGGACACCCGTTGCTACGCCTACCAGCCTCAAGGGCGACCCAACACCACGGCGTATTACGTCACCGGCTACCCCAACCACCTGGAGCCGGAGCCTTACACCAACAGAGTTTACATGTACGACGACGAGACGGAGGGCCACTACAACGTCAACCCCTCCTACCACCACTATCACCACGCGCAGCAGGGTTACTACGGCCACGACGTCCACCCGCAGTATGCCTCGGACGTTATGGACGGCGTTCCGCACATCTACGCCACGATACGGCAGCCCAGGAACCGGCCGGCGCCACGCGGCACCGAGCAGGTCAGCAGGAGCATGCCAAAGGCGATGGTGGTGGAGCACCTGAAGGGCTGGTACCAACGCAACGCGCCGCAGAAACAGGGAACGCATCACTGCGACTACGACAGAAGCTCACAGCACAGCCTGAGCTACCAGACCATGCCGGCGCCTTATCTTCACAACCACAGGAACGTGTACTATTCCTCAGGTTGGTGCGCCGCGCTGCACGCTACAGAGTGATGGCCACTGAACAAAAAAAAGAGAATTCTGATTTTAATCTCAAAATTCTGACTTTTTTTTTTCCTCAGAAGATAAAAGTCAGAATTTGGAGGAAAATGTCAGAATTATTATTATTTATTTTTTTCTTTTTCAGTTGCCCTTATCCTCACCCACAGCACTGCGTTGTCTCTCAGCTTTACGTTTTGCCTGTTCACCCGTTAAGCTGTACCATTTTTCTCCAGTGTCGTCAGCCTCCTCCTCCGGCGGAAACTGGCACATGAGTAATCGTGGAATGTCAGATTACGACGTGCCCATGCATGAGTCGTTCTCCTGCTCATACAGCACAGCTCCCTACAGCCACCCGACCCACAGCAGGTAAGGAGAAGAAGGAGAGAGAGAGAAAAGAAAAAGAAAAAAAAACTTAGTTTCAGCTTTCCTGCTTATCCAATAAGCCACTCCCTGATCCTCCTGATCCCTCAGGCTAAGTCTTCCTGGTTAATTTGCTAACAAATTTGAAAAGTGCTGTTGTATTTTACCCACAAAGCAACAATATGTAAATATTCTCCTGTAACTGATGACTGTCGTCCCTGAAGCGTGCGGCTGTTTGCTCTGAGACGGAGCGTTTCAGTGGGATTACAGGATTACCATGCTCTCTCATAGATCTGCCACCTCCCAGCTTTTTAGAGGCTCTTGGTTCAGTCCTGATGGCCAGAGGCGTTTTTTCCCCCCTAGTCCTTCCTCCTCCTTCTCCAGCCCCCCTTCCGATCCCTCCTTCCCCTCTTCTCCGTACTCCCCCGGCTGTCGGGTGAGACAGATGGTCCCTGGCCCCGCGCAGCAGCAGCTCTCCAGGGGCCACGGCCTCAGTAAGGTGCCTTTTGCAGAAAGTAGCTCATAGTAAGTAATCTGGCCTGAGTCTCTTCTGTTGCTGTGTCCACCACGGTTTTTATTTAATTTCATTTTTTGCCTGTTGATATTCTTGAGCAAACTTTGCATTTTTCAGATGTTTACTCCATGTTTGTCATGCATAATAAGGTTCCTGCATGGCTTATTAAAAATATGCCTGTCATACCAGATGGCATATTTTCATCTGGATGTCGCCAATCTTTTTTTTTTTTTTCTGTTTGTCTTACTGTCCTGCACACACAAACGCTCCCTGCCAACGTTCTGTCATTCAACCGTGACCTTTGCCCTCCTTCCCCCGCAGCCCCCTCCCTCTCACGCACAGATGCCTCCCAGACACTAGGATGCCGGGCCCTGCGGGGCCTTTAGGGAGGTTTGCCCGTGCCACTGACCGGGAAAATTTACCCCGATAATTTTCAGTCTCAGCAGATGAGAAAGGGTGAGAAAGAAAAAGAGACACGGTGGCGGTGATGTGTGGTTTCAGTCGTGCAGCAGGGACTAAAGGAGCGCTCCAAATCACTTCCAAACACTTCTTCTGATTGGTTCAGCCGGGTGTTTCGTGGTGGCGGGAGAGCACCTGTGTGGCAGAGGGTGACCTCTGAACCTTGTGGCGTTTAAATCTGTGCATGTTTGTAATGTCAGTCTGCACCTTTTAATGTAATGTGTTGTGAGATTTGACTTATTTAAAACAGACTTTGGGATTAACAAACCCAGAATGCGGGATGCACTGATCAGAGATACTGATTTTAATTTTAACGACTGACTGGCTGATGCCAATCCCAGTTTATGTTTAAGGTGTATAAAAAGTAAAATATGCTGGGGGTTTTTATGAATAAATTAAAGTTTGTATTTACTGTTTTATATAAAAACAGTTCCACAGTAATGTCCTCAAGATTAATCTATAAAACTCAACTAAAAGGGATTGCAGGCAGCATATCTAATTTCTCCCTTCACAAGAAAAAATGTAACTCGCCATGTATCTTTTGTACATCTGAAAATGGTGTCATATTATACAATAGTCCAATGCTTCAGTATGCTGCAGCATCTCTGTAATTAATCACTAATGATTTATTTTAAGGGGTGCACCGATTGCAGTTTTCTGGCCGATTGTTGATCTTTTAAAAGCCTGTCCTGCCGATTATGATTTTTTTTTAATTCATAATCTTTTTGTCTGAGAAGTGGCCTGGTGGGTGGGTCCATCATAAAGTGGACAGTGGCTGACTTTCAGACATTTGCAGACATAGAAAAGATCAGCTTCTTATGCAAGCATTAGACAATCAATGAAAACTAAGAAATTGGTGCACCTCTATTTATTAATAATCATAAAAATAGCATCATAGAAATAGTCTCTTCATATGGATATAATATATGATGTGACTCAATGTTGTAGCTTTTGTGCTTCTTTAACTTTACTCTCAGTCACCGCCCTGATACTGAAAATAGTTGAGTATTTTTCCACAATTTCCTCGCCGGAATGCCTTTTTTTTTTTTTCCACTAACACTTGTTAGCGTTTAGGCATGGTGTCTTCTCTAATCAGCCAATCAGGGTCAGTTGAGGGTAAAAAAAAAATCAACCGATTCCAGTCATCGGCCGATTTTTCTGTGCATCTCTATCCATAACTATGTAGCCTGGATTGATTTCTATTTGTGATCTCACTAAACGTCTCCTAATGTTTTTTTGTGTATGTGTGTGTTTCTTCCAGATCCACTGTGGATGTGAGCCACATGGACTCCCAAATGAACAACCAAACACACGGCATGGAACCAGAGGAGCAGATTTTCTGGCACGAAGGCTCCAAACCAGGAACTATAGTCTAGTTCTGCAGGATTCCTTCATGTTGACGAGCTGTCATTGTGCCTTAGACTGCACTTATTAGTTTTGTTTTCGTTTTGGGTTTTTTTTTTGCCTAAAATGAACTGGAAGAATGAAGGAACTTAATGGAACTGGACAAATGAAGTGTCTGAATGCAGTTTGCGAGCCGATAAACGGCTTCTCTCCGCCGGAGCCAACTGGAGCCTCAGCGGAGCGTCTTTTGCACGTCAGGGTGTTTGCGGTGGTTGTCGCCTGTGCACTGAAACCGAACCGGCTGCAGACAGAACGCTTCAGCCAGAGGGCGAATTCAGACTCAACTTTTACAGTGTTTGCCTTCAGAGATGCCACCTTCACAGACTTGCACCGTCTCTGCTTAAAAAAAGGAACCTGAGCGAAGACAAACAACTTCAACAACTGACCTGTTTCTTTTGTTTTGTTGTTGAACACTGGAACCATGAAGGAGGAGCCAAACATCAACATGAAGGATTGAACTCATTAAAATGAGTTGTATAAAAAAACAATATTTTACACACCCAATGATTCAAACAACCAACCCACTTCCTTTTCAGTCTTTCAATTGATCACCGAAATAAGTGAGCCAAATCCTTATTTGTAGCGCCATGTGAGTATTACAGGTCACCAGTTTGAGATTACTGCCACTTCCTGCTTTGTGTTTGTTTATTACTTGGTTTATTTGATCCATGCTGGAAATCATGGGCCGGTGCTCGTCTGTTCTCTCTAGAGAATGAACCTGTATGTAAGTGTTATTGTAAATACACTGGTTCTCTCCATTTTGTGTTTTTTTTTAAATGCATTTTTTATATATTTGTGGGGCAGGGGGGAAAGCACATGTAATATATAGTGAACGATAATTGTTAAGCTGGTTCTTAGTTATTTGTATAATTATGCATTTGTTTGTAATAAAAAAAAAAGTATTTGAGCCAGTGTTTTTGTCACTTTGGGGGGACTTCTAGATCCAGAAGGTAATCTGGATGATAATCCAAGACTTCAAACTGAGGCGTTTTTCAAAGACAATCACCAATTTTGTTTATTAATAGTAATATGTAAACAAAAGCACCTAATGTGTCAGTTTTCTCACATTACAAAATTCAAACTCCAACCTCAAAATTCACTGCATTTTCTTGGAATTTTCCAGTAAGCCAAGTAGCACATAACCGTGAAATTGAAGGGAAATAATTTAAGACTTTTCACATCTTGACAATCTAAAAAGCGTGGCAGTTTCACCTTTCTCTACATTTATGACCATGTCTCCACCAGTTTTTGTGCCCATTCTTCATACAATGGATGATTTCCCAAGTCTAGACTGTCCAGGCTATTCTAACAAATGATTATCTGTTCATTTAAACTGCAGCCTTTTTACATGTTTTCTAACCAGACGAGGAAGAAACTCCTCCACACCGAATGATGCCGCCGTCACCATGTTTCACCATGGAGATGGTGAGTTCAGGGTGATGCACAGCGTCGGTTTTTGTATTTATCTACACATCTTGTAAATTTTAAATGGAACTACCTGTCTCATTTAAAGTGTCCTAAGATATTTGCTCTAAAAATTAAGACTCCAAATGCTTGGCAAGACTTTGTTTGTGCAGTGAGCTTTGAATAGTGTTAGTCCGCCACACTCTTCGGACTAATAGTGTCCGATTAGTCAAACTTCAAATCAAACGTTGAAGTTTGATTTCAACGTGGCTACATTTGGAAAAAGTGCAAAGCAATGCAAGTCTGGCTGAACGAGTTGATTTTTCTTTTTTTTAAACGCCCTGAGATCTGCTGCTCAGCTGTTTTCTCACTGCTGTGCTTAGTTGTCAGGCTGGTTTTGTCTGTCCCGAAGCTGTAAACCAACCAAACCCGTATTTAAAACCCGTCACACCCTCTTCTGTCTATAACCTCTCCTGTCCCTGCAAATGACAAACTGCGGAGTTTACAGCTCCAAAGCGCCTCCCTGTAAGAGGAGCCTGCTGCTCCACACATGTCGTCCATGAACACTGTGCTGCTACAAGCCTTCTCCTTCCTTCCTTCCTTCCTCCCTCACATTTCCTGCCACCTAGCACATTAACTCGCTCCCAGCGTCTCTCGGTAACGTGCTCGTAACTCAGAGGTCTCGCGCCTCCACAACTTCCGGGACAAGTTCTGGTCCAGCTGTCTGCCTCGCGCCAGCTGCAGCCAGACGCTACCGCTGACGTTTCACTACTAAAACAAAGCCCCACCACCCCCACTTCTGTACTTACCCTTCATTATCAGCCCAGAAGAGAAAATCCGCTAATGTGGAGTAAGGCTCGGTGTCAACCAGGGGCGATTCTACGATTTGACCTTCAGGGGTGCCTAGCCCCCAGCAGGGCTAAGACCCAAGAGAAGATATTCGTTTGTGCAGTTTTCTGAATCGAACTTACATTAGATTACATCTAATTACAATTTACATCTAACCCTAACCCTAACTCTACCCTAACCCTATTTCACAAACAAAATTGAGACATGTCAGTAATTCACAGAATAAAAGAACAATGTTCTTTACTCAAACATTTACCTATAAAGAATAAAATCAGAGAAACTTGTAATTATTTCCAGTGGTGTATATACTCAGTTTGAAACAGAATCTCAAGATGACATCATGCCTGTCAACATCTGCTAACATTAATGAGAGACAAGCAGCTGGAGTGACAGAGCCAGACCTGCAGCCCAGGGGCAGTTCTAGAATGGAGGTTCTAGACAGCCCTAGATTTATTTATTATATATATATGTATATTATATTATATTTATTATTATCAGGTGTCCTCCTGTTGCATCAGGAAACTTCATCTCTGGATTTCGAGCAGGATTTTCTGTCCCCTCAGTCTTCTCTCTCCTGATTGGTCCAGTGCTGCTGGTGATGCTGGAGAATCAACACATGATCAGACACACATGAATTAATTTCTATCTAAATAAAATATGATTGAAAGTGACTTTCTCATCAAGTCATCATTTCCTCACCTTTTCCACAATCTGTTACAGCCAGTAGATCAGCAGGTCTTCTTTAACTGTTGGTCAACTCAAGTCATGTGACATGAGTTGACGGAGAAATGAAATAAAGAGAAAAGACAACAGAGTTAAAAAGAGAACACTGGACAGAAGAAAGAACAGTTTTGAACTTTGACATGAATTTCATCCATATTTAAAATTATTACTTGGGTAAAAATAAGTTTTCTTATTTTTTTCGTCAACTGGGTTCTCTTATCTTCCTCCATCTGACTGGTTGTGTTGAAGGTGGAGGTTTTAGAGGCTGAGGAGATCCAACCTGGGATGATCAGAGAATCAGAGATCTGCCACCAGCAGGAGGCAAGCAGTGTCATGTGAAGGTGGAATGCAAAAACTTACAAGCGGTGTGAAAAACAAGGGATCCAGAAGGCAGGAAACACATGGACAATGATGAAAGGATCCAGCGATGATCAGCTAAAACCTGAAAGATTAAAAACTGGGAGAGTGGATTAGTCGAGGAACAGAATAGAATAATTTACTACATTGGAGAGCACCATGTAGGAAAGCACCACTGCAACACCCTGAAACATGGGGGACTTGAGAGGAAAATTCAAAGATGAAGAAAACCCCGACACAAGGCGCTACCTAAGAGTTCTTCAGTCCTGCCAGAATCCTTAATCTCTAAAGTGCTAAATCTAGCAGCGGGATACAGCAAAGCCCCGGTGCAAGGCCTAAGGCTTCCACAAGCCACAGGGGTGACTCTACATCGGCACGGTCCACTGTAAGACTACTGCCACCGGAGCCCAGCGGACCAACCATCGAATTTATGCCCCACAGGAATTTTACACCTGGTCGAAGGACCTGGATAACACAAATCCAGTTTTTGAAGTTATCCTGGTCTTCATTACCTACCTCATCTTCACTAGAGCTGGTAGTAGAACTACCACTGGAGCTGCTAGCACAGTCCACAGACTGCGAAGGTGAACTATACCTCAACTCCTCTCCGTGGTCTTCAGAACCCTTGTCGGTTCCATTTAAACACACCTTACCGTGTTCCTTACCGTAATCTGGGTCTCCCTCCAACGTTGGGGATCCATCTTCTGGAAGCGCCATGGTATGACCTGTGAAGGAAAAACACAAAGCAAAACAATCTAAAGCAATGTTTAGAGGGAACACTGAAATACCAACAACACACTGTTTATGACTTTTTAATAGCTAATGAAACACCCTTAATCTTAGATTGTGCCATTAGTTTACCTTCTACACCAAGACATCCTCGCAAATCTTTGATAAAGGTACATTTTAATAATAGCCAAGGATAAGATACGTGATTCATTCATTACTACTATACTTAAATCACTGCCAACACGATTTTATAGTTTTATAGATGTACATCTTTTAAAGTAGGGATCTAAATAAACAGGCCGACATAAGTGGCCTTTCCTCCGTTTCCAGGGGCTCCTACAAAATATGACTGTTTATTTGGTTTAGAAATCCATATCCAGTGTTAAGATGGCCGTTATATTTTGCCTGGAGATAAGCCAGACAAAATAATTAAAACAATAATCTGCATCCCTTATAGGTAAAAGCTAAAGGTAATTTTATTTATACAACAAATTTTCAGCAACAAGGCAATACAAAGTGCTTATGTGCGCACGATGCATCAGTCTTATTATAACATGTTAATATTACTACAAATGGGTCAGTTATGGCTGAAGGTAATGTTATAAAATTCATTACATCGATCTGAAGATCAGGCTGCACACACCCCAGCAATAAACTCAGATGAATGTTCACACAATTACATTGCTCCAAATGCTTCTTTCAATATTACCGTCTCCATGGAGACAAAGAACATCAACAAAATGGATTCTCTAAAAGTAATTCTCTCAAACTAATATAAAAAGTTTCCCAATCACCACATCACTATTAATAATGCTGACTCGTTCTGAAAATGTCATCAGCGTGAAAATGTATTACAGCTCCAAACATGCAAAAGACCAACACAACATTTCGTAAACAACTAATTATTCAAAACTCCTCTTTCTTAGAAAAATAAAACTAAACAATAAGTTTAAATATAAACTAAACTACTTAGGAATAATACAGGAGAAATATATATCTAAGAAATTTTCTAATGTTCAAGTATTGAGGTTTTATTTCAAGCAACGTAACCAAGGCGACCAAATGTGTTTGTGAGGCATTTTCTGAAACCTGGAACAGACAAGACACTGACTTCTTATTCCAAAGATCTGAATAAAACAGAACAGATCTTCTAAAACCAAAAGTAACTTTTTAAACCACATAAACAGTGTTAAACCGCTGCAATCCACCCAAGATTTTAACTAATAAATGAATCACAGCTGGACCAACTGAAACTGAGATCATTGTTTTTCTAATGAATTTTAACATTCACTGTTAACATTCAAGTAACTTCTGAAAATGATATGTCACTAAAAAGCAATGGAGCAAAACACGGTTTTGGTCTTGTGTAGTTACAATAAATAATTGTGTTACTTTGTGAAATCAACAGGCACACATTGATTGTTCTTAATGAGTTTTCATAAGAATAAAGTTGTGTGTTGTTATTTAATCAATGTATCCATGGAGACTACATACACCACATTTTTCAAAACAAAACAACTACAGTCAGCATTAATGACATTGTCCAAAATGCTGCAACATATTGCAGCATTTTTGCTGCAATACTACTCTTTGTTTATGCCTTTCTAAACAAAGAGTCATAATTTCCAAAACCTGACCACCAAAGTCATCAAAGCTGATTTTAACCAAATAATGTTATTTTTTCTTTTAAAATTAGTTCACCCATGTAGTAAAAGTTAAACACAAATATTAAAGTCCATCATTAGATAGGAGGAGGCACATGTTTGCAAAGTGTTTTTTAATTTTTTATTGAAGTCATTTTAAATAATGTCACCAATGTATCCATGGAAACTCAATGTGTTTGTCTGGGCATTTTTCAAAAAGAAAAAAAAAAAGAAAGAAAAGTGGACAAAGAGCCATCCCGTTTATCAAGAATTGGACTCCAAAGTTATTGAAGCTGATTTTCACAAAGAAATCAATATTTTGTTTGTGAAAAATAGGTTTGATTGATGATAAACTACGTCTATACACGATTCATTGCCTCGTAATGGTCTATCATTAACGTACACACGTTTATAATTCTTATTACTGGGGTGACAGTGGTAGGAGTTTACCCTGCAGTGGTCCGTCTCTGTCGTGTCCTTGAGCAAGACACTTCTCTCACCTTTAGCTGGACTTTATTGCTGGCAGGATATGACATCTGTGGCTACAATGCATAAGTTTATTATCATCAGTGTCTGAACGCATACATGAATGGAAATTTTATGTAAAGCGTCCTCGAGTGTCCTAATAAGCCGCCAGTCTGATATGATTACCATGGAAACCAAGTATGTTTGTCAGGGCATTTAAACAAAAAAAAAAAAAAAAAATGTAAAGCCCAAGAATTGGACAGAAACTTGACTGTTTTTTCAAACCAGCATAACAATTTTTCTTAAACACTGTTGTTAATATTCCAGGCTTTTATGTCGATATGCTCACACATAAGTCACAAAACAATTGAAATTAACTCACAAATTTGTTTCACAAAAGAGACCTATTAAAGCTATATATTTCAAAGAATGGGACACCAAAGTCATCAAACCTGATGCTCTTACATTAAATATCACAATTTTGTTTTTTTCCAAATCAATTCAACCATGTTTCAAAAAAATGTATATATTAATTAATAAATGAATTAATTAAAAAAACAGATCAGAATGTCTCTATCTTGAAAAAATAATGAAACTAAACAATTAAAATATAGGATATTATTAGGGTAAATATTATCTCTTATGTTTTTTAAAAAAAATAATATTAAATATTTAACGTATTTCATTTAGCGTATCCATGGAAACTGAGTGTTTATGAAGCATTTTTCAAAAAATAATGGTCAAACAACAGGCTAATTTTTCAGGAGTTTGACGTTAATTTAACTAATTTGACTATAATTCAGTAAAATACATATATTTATTAAATCACTACACCACAGTTTAACATTCTTGACATTTCCAGTGAAATTCAGTTAAAAAAAGGCTCATTAGTTAAGAAAGATATTTGCTAGCAAAGAATGCTACTTGTCTTTTTTTTTCTACAGCGGTATTTCTTTAAAACACACACACACAAACACAAAATAAACTAAACAAGTCACTAATATCTTTGTAATAACTTGCTTTCGTTTATTAAAAACAGTAGAAGAATGATTTTTAACCTTCCAGCTGGTCACCGTGCTGGTGGTTCTCCTCCTGGCCAGGAACCGTCTTTCGCTGGTTTGTTCTCCACGGGCTTTTTCAGCAAGTGCTTATTTCAGCAAGGCAGACTTCTCGACAAGCTCAAATCTTCCGAGGCTGTAAATGCAGGCGTCTTTCTCAAAAGTCCCGTTGCAAAGGGGGAAGAATTCAGAAGGTCGGCGTCATTTATAGGGTTGAGAACGCTGACGTCGTTTCGATGACTTCCAGTGACGAACACACGCACTGGCGCGTGAGAGGAATTAGGCCACAAATAATGCAGCTAATGCAAGTATCGCGTTGTCTTGTTGGCTAATGCTATTATTTATTAAATATCATCCAAACTCAATATCCTGAGCGAAAAATCAAAACACAATAATCAGGTGTTACCTTTAGGAAGCAATTTAGACCCTAATGGTTAAATTTCTAACCGTATGGTTAAATGTTTGAGTCAACCTTATAACCGACAGTTTGCCATTAAAATGTTTTTGAGCAGATATTTACTCATAAACACAAAAAGGGGGCGGATATTTCACTCAAGCTAATCCGATGAGCTACGTTAGCTTTCTTGATACTTCACGTGTAGACCCATTAGAAACAACAACAAAAAATCATTTTCAAACCACAATTTAAAAGTGAAATCCTCATTGCTAAAAGATGGTAGTGGCAGCATCACCCAGTGGGACTGTTTTTTTTTTTATTATTATTATCTGCACGAAAGACCGTCGGAGTCGATGAGAAAATAAACGGAGCTAAAAACTACGAAAATCTGCTACACATTGTAAATTATGAGCTTGTGGCAGAGATTCACTTTCCAGTGGAATCCAATGGCTTTTAAATCAGAGCAAATTCTTGTTAGAATGGTCTAGACAAAGTCCTGACCTCAATCATCAAATGGAGAATCTTGACTAACACTTAAAAACAGCTGTGCTCAAAGAACCATTTTGCAAAAATAATAAATAAAATAACACTCCGTCCCTTTAAAACACTTTAAAACACATTGAAGCTGATCGGAGTGTGAACAAGTTGAATACTTTTGTGAGGCATTACATGGAGCAACTTTTGGAGCTTCACTTACCGGAACAGTATGAATATCAGAATACAGATTTTGTATGGGGATGGTGGGGGGGGCGGGGGATTCTTTCTCTCTGCTGAGTCGACAATAACACACACCTGTTGGGTGAGCAGCAGGCGGCGAACACACACGCACACATGTTCAGCTGCTGCTCCGGGAAAAACAAGGGCCTCCACTGTGCCCTCTGAGACATGACTTTACTTGATTCTGTTTGCCAGCGGTGCTTGTGTTTACTCCAAGTTTCCCCAATATGGATGATGGGATGAGGCATCAGGGAACATAAATCACAGCTGTAGCCCAAAGGGAGGGGGCCACTAAACTCAACAAAAACACTGGAGATATAGAAACAAGCCTGTGTGGGTTTTTTTTTTTTTTTGATTCTACACACAAATGTGTTGAAAAGAAAACTCAAAATGCAACATGTGACGAACCAGTGAGCTATTCAGATATGAACACTTTTTCCCCTATCAGGACCAGATAAGTGGAGCGCTGTCCAGTTCGGCTTCCATTTCCATTAAACTTTGCTGCAATTATCTGGACTATAGTTGTTTCGTTTTTTTTTTTTTTTCTCTCATTTGCACCTTTAAGCTTATGTTATAAACATAAGCAAATATGTTGCTTATGTTATAAACATAAGCAAAAAGCAGATAATGGTCTGTCTGCACATCACAGGATAAAGTATTATCTCCCAAGGAAACTTCTTATGTATGGGGGTCCAAATGAGTCACAATTCACTAAATAAATGTATTTATTTTTTGCTCAAATATGTCATAAATGATTTAATATTCAATACAAATTCATAATCTACTAATTCTATAAGTCATTAAAAATATGTATTCAAATAATAATAAAAAACACTTGCGTGATACAGCACATTATGTATTTTTATCTTTGTTATTCGTTTATTTGACCATTTTCTGCACTGTTTGTTCAATGGGAGTATTGACAAAAGGGAATAATATGAAATGCAGTTACACTTCTACATGTGACTGGTATCCTAAAGAAGCAAACAGGAATGTTTCTCAAGAGCAGTGTTTGTGATTGTCATGCAGTATAGTAACATAATAAAGTAAAACATAGTTCTTATAGCCACTTTTACACTGCAAAAACACAATCTGGCCAAGTTTTTTGGTCTAAGTTTTGGTTAAATCTTTTTCCGTACACTTGAAATGAGAAAATACTATTTTACATGTACCTTTTTACATGTAAAAAGGTACATGTACCTTTTTACATGTATATAGGAGATATAGGAGCTGGTTTTCTGTCAATTCCAGAATATTGACTAATAATCCCACCCGTTCCACTGGCAGATTTACTATTTCACTTTTAACAAGACATTTCTGCCCATGTAAAAGTGAAATTAGTGCTTTTCCATCAATATTATAGGAATTCCTGACTTAAAACAAGTTTCTGTGTCTTGCTGAGACAGTTACTTGTAAGTTTTCTCACATCACGTGTGACTGAATTTTTACACTAGAATTAGATTAGATTAGATCAAAAATACTTTTGTAAAACTTTGTGTTTTTGTAGTGTATCGTTTACACAGCAGCACCACAAAATATCGTGACCTGGTGAGGAGTGCTCTGGGACTGTAATCACTCAGGATCTTTCAAAAACAAACTTAAAATATACATATTTTTAAACTAGTTATCAGAGGAAAAAAAATGCCATCAGAAGGCCATGTTTTCACAGGTTTATTCCTTTATTATTATTTTTTTTTCCCACAAGTGTATTCTTGTTATCTGGACTCCATTTTAGATGGAGCAGGATCAAAGTATCCGATCTGAGTTCAGGGCCTTATTGACAGCAGATGAATCCACTGTCAGAAATGCGCGGTCACTGATTAGCATGTCAGATAAGTGTAGCGTTAGCTCGTCCATCACCCACCAGGCACTGTCAAGATTAAAGAGGTCAGGAGAATTCCTTTCAAGTTTTCCATTTCAAATATTGACAAAGTGATCAGAGCGGGGCTCGCTCTTCTTGCGTGATTCTCTTTGTTTTGCAGCTTGTTGGTTCCAGTCCAACTCCGGGCTGATGTAAACAGTTCTACACCAAAATGTGAAGAGCTCTCCTCCGCCGTGAACTCAAAGCGCTCCGTTGTCTTGGCAGCGGCGAGTGTTGAGCGAGCGCTTTTCAGCCTGGGTTGAAGCTGCAACACTTGTGCGCCGCTTGCACAATTCCGCTCGAGTGCAAACGGAGGTCTTTGCGAGACTGATTAAACGCAGATTTCATAAGCGAGAGGCTTCGCAGCTTGCAACGGGACACAAATTACATAGCTGCGCGAGGGAGCGGGAGGGAGACAAGCAGCCCTGACAAGTTCTGACCGGAGTGTCACGAGATACCCTGAGGAGGAGATAACATTTGTTGGTTTGCTGTCTTTCGTTTATCGTCAACATGCCAGACAGAGAAGAAGCTTAAAAGTTGTTGCGCTTTGCAGCTACTCCTTCATTTTTCCCTCCAGAAAAGTCTGAATCTTTTGGAGGTTCTCCTCCTGCTGTCCCAGAGCCTCCAGCAAAAGGCCCATCGGAGATCTCTTCAGCCCCGCGCCTTCCATCTTGTTCTCCATCTTGTTCTTCATGTTGCGCAGGCGAAATGAAGCGTGTGCGACTATCACTGCAGAGCAGATAGAAGTAAATAAGTCACATTTTAAAAGTTGACATTTGGCAAAAACAAGCTCCTAAATAAACCCAGAGTATGATCTGATTGAGGGAGAATTGAGGCTGTGTTTACACCAGACTGCTGCCTGTAAACTGCTGGTATTTGCCGGAGGTCGAGGAGAGAAAAGTCCCACATTTATCAGACGAGACGCCTTCAGTCGGCTGTAGCTGCCAGGCCAGGTCACTAATCGGCGCTACGATTCCAGCACGTCGAAACAACCCTTCACTTTGACCTCAGACTCATATCATTTTATTAGTAATATTACCACCGCTATTGTTGATGTTTTGATTTTTATGGTTTTTTCTGTATTTGTCGTCAAAAATAATTTCCCAGAGAACAAAAAAAACAACGTGAATAGAAATGACATTTTACAAGCAATAAATACAACGAATGGACATTCGAGTTAAAATCAGCAGGCCTATCAGCAGCCAATCAGAGTGGAAAAAGAATATTCTTGTTCTGTGCCATTTTCTGATGTTAGTTGCTAAATTTTGCACAAATTTCATTCTCACTAAAAGAAGAAAACAGGGTTGGATCAGCAGATTAAGTCAAACCTGCTGATTAAAAATAATCAACAGGTTTTATTATTATTTTTTGGCCGCAGCGATAGAGCGTGCGACCGATATATCCTCGACAGAGAGGTTCAAGTCTCGCCCCGTTGGCTTTTGTTGCCTCTGACAACCTGACCACTGTCAAATAAAGACCACCAGGAACAAACCTTAGAAGAAAACAAGTTTCGACCACTTTTAAATGATATAATAATTAATCCAATGTTGCATGGAGATTCTCCATCAACTTACAAGTGAGAGGTAAAGTGATTGCTGTCATAAACGTCATGACGCTGCCGAGCAGAGAAATCAGCATGTAGCTGGCCACCATGACGACGATCACGAACGCCGTGGGGTTCTGCATCTTGAAGTTCTTGATTACGGCTCGGTTCTCTCCGGCCCAGACGGAGCCCAGGAAGACGGCCGACACCACCGCCACGGCTGTGAGCATCCCCACCGGATTGAGGAACCTGCAGGACCAGAGAGGGCCACACAAGGCAGGTTACAGGCAGCTGCGATGCCCTCCGGAGAGTCACGGTTATGGTGTGTCCACTGTCTCCCTCTGGTGGTTAGATGTTTGAATTACAAAAACAACATTCTCCCTGCACGTTATGACGGTTTTGATAGAGAAAAGTCCATCTTAAAAGAAAGCTGGAAGCTGTAAAAAGCAATTCAATAACTGATTAATGGATAAGTCTGTTGTCTTGTGTGTATTGTGTAAGTTTTTTTATTTAACTGGCATTTGCTTTACAAGTCCAGGGGCCTCGTGCATAAAGCGTGCGTGCGCACAAAAGATCTGCGGCACCATATTTTATGCACAAGCCGGCATGTATAAAAAGCTTGCGTAAATATACGCACACTGCATGAAAACGTGCGTCAACCACAAAAACGTTTTCTGTGGACAATATCAAACTACAAAGCATCAAAACCAACCTAAATACACTGAAATCAATCTGACCACATTCAGTTATTTAGACCATGGTTTTAATATTTTATTGTTTAAATGTAAATCATTTCTGTTCTGTAAATGTAACTTCTGCACATGATTCTACTACTCAGAATAAATGTCCACATTCCCACTCAAAGACTCTCGGACTCTCTGTCTTTAAATCCCTGCTGGACGCGCTGCTGCTCAAACAGGCATTTGCACCATGTCTTTATTTTATATTTTTTTTATTTGGATTTGGGGTTTTTTCTTTAAAATGTATTATTTTTGTTTTTGTGAGGTGACCTTGTGCCCTGAAAGCACATTTTACATAAAATATAGAATTATTATTATCATAAATACTGCAAACAAGACGTTGCCATGGTTACTGCTTCACGTGGCGCCAGACTTCTGGGTATTTATACTAATTTACATATGTATCAGCAGCTGCAGCTCCATTTCCCATAAATTAGGACTTATAAAGGAAAGGTGCGCTGCCATGTGCATGCGCACGGCTTTACGCATCACTTTTCAAAATGTTTTCCGTACGCCAAGTTTTAGTGCAAAAACTGCGCACTCTTTTATGCACGAGGCCCCAGATAAAGCCAGCTTTGTGCCCTGTGACAGCGGCAGCATTGACACACCACCACCACCCTATGGCTTCTGGCCAATTTTATGACCTCTGTGGAAAGAACCTCATACAAAACTAAAGACAACAAGTTTATGCAAAGATTTAGATAGCGTAAAGCTATATATACATTTTTTTATTTTATTTTTTTTAAAGTACAATAATAGTGGAAAAGAGCTAAAGAAGTTTTAAGGAAGGAAAATTTGTGACTTTTTCCAGCAAATGACAGTGTGAAAAGTGTAGTGGGTGGATGTATCCAACCCTCTTTACTGCATTTAGAAGTCTAGCCCGACTGAAAGCGACCAATAGATGGCCATCTACCTAACCTGGAAAGCTTTGTTGTACTCAGACGAGGGGAAATTTAGGAGTTTCAATTTGTGGTCAATTGATGAAATGGTATTTAGTTTTCTGTCCGAATGACTGTGCACTTTGCGTGTTTGAACATTTTTATTTGAAAAAGGACTTGTTTAGTGTGCCGACCGATCCAGCAGGGAGAACGGGAAATATTCACCGTGCTAAACAGATCTGGTTATCTTCTACAAACCCTGATGCATTTACTTTTGCTGAGCATTAAGTGAGGGAAATGTTTTCTCACAGCATAAGCGTGGCATCAGATGGTTTACTCAAACTAGTAACCAAAAAAAAAATAATTAATGTGTCAAAGTTCAAATTTGCTGATATGGAAGCTATGAGTCATGATGAAGTCAATGAAGCTATTTTTCCAATGCTGGATTTGGACTCTGATCAAACACACAAATGCAGCTGATTTGTCATCAGCCTGGCATTTTCATTGGCTGCAGAAGCAAAACACGTGACCCACGTTTCATGACAAAAAACCCAGGTTTGCAAACTTGTCATGATCGGTAGATAGTACAACAGGCTTTAACTAAAACACATTAAAAACCAATGACACACACAGGAGGTTTGACGCTATTAGATAAGATTGTTAGATAAATTCCTCAACTAGCTGCAGACATCTGGGCCCAGACTAGTTCAGTCTGTTCCTGCCTGGATTTCACACCAAAGTTTCTGCGTCAATTAACTGTAAGTGTTAAACACATGACCAGTTCCCAAATTGATCAACTTTTAACCTGCGGTATTTTTTTTATTGTTATTCATTTTGTTCTCAAACAGCAGCAAAGTTGATTTCCTGCCTTTGCTTCCGCTGATCTTTCTAGAAGTAGGTTAAACCCGTCTTTGTGCCAACAACGCGAGCAGACTGAGTGAATATAATACAATACAAAAAAAAAAAAAACCCACAAACACAACAGACTAAAAAAAACCTTTTACTGTATGGCATTTCTTACCCGACAATGAGGAACACAGCAATGGCGAGCACCAGGTAATTAGACTGGTAATAAAGCAGATTGCTGACAACTCGGTTGTTCCACCTTGCCATGTCTCCAAAGTCCGGTTTAGCGAACCTTTCCGAGCCGGGAAAGAAGTCATCCCACGACCTCAGCGGTGCTAGCTCTACTTTAGCCATTAGAGTCCTGCGGGTTCTTTCCCTCTGACAGCTCAGCTCAGCGACACCAAGAGGAAAAACAAACAGCTGAAACTTCAAGACCAATCTCGCGAGAGCGAGTTTGCCAGCTCATGACGTGGCTTTGAAAACCTCACGCTATTGGTCGAGAAGCGCACGTGTTTTTGCCATAAACTAAACAAGAGGCGCGTGAGCGCTGAAGTAAACCAACTCATTGTGTTTCCTGTATTTTTAGCATCCGGTTCTAAGTTGTTATTTCTGTCGGATTGTTTTTGTTGTTATTAAAAATATAGGAGCAAGCGCCATATTAGTTTCGACGTCCAATGGATGCGACACGTCAGCGCATCCGCCATGTTGTGAGTGTCAAGCTATCGTTGGAAAGCATTAGAAACGGGGTTTTATGTGGAAAAGAAGCTAAAGTATATGTTTAAATAAGTTTCAATAACCGTTTGAATATGAAAATTTAAGTAAGACGTACTAATATGACCGACTATGTTTGAAATTTACCTCAACTCACAGAGAGAGAGAGATCTAAAAAATTAAACTGTACAGGTCATTCCATGATTGCAGAAATAATCCCTTTATTTAATAATTTTCTAGCATGTACTTAAGAATAAACTTTTAAATAATTACTAAATACCAGAAAAATCTGTTTGTTTGTTTTTTGTTCCTTCATAGTCAGAAGTATACATACATATCCTTAGCATTTAGTCACATTTCTGTTAGTAACAGTTAAACTGTATAAATTGGGTCAACATTTTGGTTATCCTTCCACAACCTTTTCATAACGGTTTACTGAAATTTTGGTCCATTCCTCCTGAAAAATACCTTTAAAATTATTCCCAAAAATGTTTAAAAAGATGTTAATTAAGCAGCTTAAAACTCATGACATTATTATCTGGCCCTTTCCAGATCTTTGAAGATGATAAAAAGAAATATCTATATTTAAGGTAGCTCCTGCTCTCATTATACGCCACTATGAACAGCAAAGATATTTAAGATGGCTCCAAATAATGCTACAGTAAATGGGTGACTCTTGGAGCCTAACGTGTAAGAGAAACAAAGAATGGTCTGTTCTGTGTTTGCAAATGTGGACCAAGCTAGTTATACTTCTAAAGAAGAAGATAAGTGCTACGAACTAGCGCTTATTCTTTGGGCTACACTCTTTTTCCGCCATTATTCTCCAAGTGGATTCTTGTTATCTGCTGTTTCAAATGTAATGGAATAGAAAAAAAACCCCATCAGAACAAGCATGTGATCCAAGTTTAGAGTTATCTTGACTGAAGATTAACCCACTCTGTCGGAAGAACATTCACACAGCTCTATAATCTACTAATACTATAATCTAAGGTCACTGATTAAAATTTAGAGCGAGTGGAACATTCACCTCATCCATCACCCAGGAGACATGGCTCAGATAAAGCACAGGAGAGTCAGGAGAACTCCTGATAGGCATCAAGGCTTTCCTTTTCAACTTTTCCAAATGGTAGACACAAACAGTAAAGTATGTTGTGTAAACTTCAATCTCTATTGAAAGGAACTTTAAGTGCAAACCGGTGGAACAAACGACTCAATGAGACGAACTGAATACAGATTTGTACTTTTATGTTCTTTATTGATGAAGCATCAATAAAGAACCATTTTAAGACCACACGAAACATGTTAAAGCAGATCTTGGAGAGACAAACAAACATTCTTGTTCATTTTCTGAAAAATAGCTCCATCACCATCACCTTTATAGCATATTAAAGGACACTGTTCAGTTTTCTATTGGTAACATTAGTTACAAATAACATCAAAACCAAAGAACACAGCAGGAAAAGTCGAGGTCTGGTCAAATGCTCTTGATACAAACAAGACGGTGCTTTGGTCAGATGGTACCAAAAGAAAACAAAAGTAAACATTTTGGCCAGCATACAAGAGAATATGTGTTACAGACAGTAACTCTGAACGCGCCATGATGAAATATGGTTATGAGGATATTATGCTGGCACAAAGTCCAAACCTAAATCCAACTGATAACTTGGAAGTCTCCATCCAATCTGGTTCAATTTAAGATATTTGGAAAATTATGTGCAAAATGTTTCATCTGTATAAATCTAAAGCTGACAGAGACACACCTTAAGAGATCTGAGGTTGATTTAGAAAGTGGGGTGAGCAGTTCTTCCGTTAAACCTTCCACGATCACGTGTCATTGTTTCTTCTAGTGGCACTTCACGCCACAAACACTTGTTGACCAATAACTCAATATCAAAACTTCATATTTTTGGAACGTGTGAATGGAATTCCGTCAATTTGCCCACAAATCTTCAAATTTAAAAAAAAAGTCTTTGAAAAAGGCAGAGGAATCAAAGAGGTAAGCTAAAATATCATCTGCATAGAGTGAGACATTTTAGTGTTCTCTGTTGATTCTGTTGCTATTGATAGAATTTATAAAAAATACGTAAAAGACAGGACATTGCGCCTTTACTTTATGAATAAATCTTAAGTTAGTATTTTCTGAAAGTGTTTCAAAAGAATTGAAACACATTGTAATGTCAAGTCTAGTTAGCCTTCCTTGTATTTATTTTATTCATCAAATTACTCACAACAAGCACCGACATGTACAGATTAAAGTAGATTTGAGGCCTGTAGCTGTGGTGCACACAACCGATGTAATGCAGGATGGAGAGACGCTCCTCAGAGCCGTGGAAAACATTCACTAGCAAAGATGTTGCTTGTCAGTTACAGCCGGTTCCTTAATATCAAGAGAGAAACTTTGAAAAGGTTAATAAGCACAGAGAAAGCATTTCTGTTTCTTCTGGGAAAGAAAAGTGCATTTTTCAATCATTCTGTCTCCTTTATTTGTTCGTTTCTCTTTCTTTCCCGCGAACCCTTAATAAAAAGCCCATCGGTGTCCCCTTCAGCTCCTGAACTTCTTTAACGCACGCCACCTCGTTCATGTTGCGGTTGCAAAGGGAAGCGTGTGAAACAGTCACTGCAGTGAAGAGGGAAAGGCAAATGCTAATGTTTACAATTTGGCAAAAATATAATTCATTGATCCTTTATAATCAATTCAAACCTGGTATAATTCAAGATACCATATGTAACGTTTGCATTTTTTTTTTTTTTTTTACATATTTGTTAAAACAGATAATCTAAGTAAAAATTGAGTTCCTTCTCCAGTGCCAACTAAAAACAACCAATCGGAGCCAGGAGCCATATGACAATTTTTTGCCATGTTGCTCATCCATTATCCATTAGCACATTTAGCAGTGAGTACATGAGCTTGATAGACAGCACTACGTCACACCTTCTAGAGGTGATTTTTTCAGACTATCTGTCTCATCACATATTATCACCACATGAATAGACAGTTTTAACAAATATGTAAAACAAACAAAAAAAAACTTCTTTATAAAAGTTGCATACTTCAGCTTTAAGTGTAAATTTAAAACATATTTTACAAAGCATAAATGATTACATTATGCTTTTTATTTTATTTGTTACTATTATTTTTTAAATTTTATTTAGTGAGACAAAGACAACACAGTGAACTTACCGGCCAGGAATATAGCGGATGCCGGCAAAAATGTCCTGACATCGACATTCTTATTAGCCACTCCGTGAGCGTTTATAATGTCGATGATCAGAAACGTCAAGGGTCTCCGTCTCCTCAATCCGCCAATAAGTGGCAGTTTTTCGAGCCAACGTGAGAACAGAAGACAAACCAACACTATGATGGTGCCGATGCCCACTCCCACCGGGTCCTTGAACCTGCGGGACAACACAAAGGAACGGGATCCGCTGTTTAAAAATGCTGCGGTGTTCATGAAACCTCAGTGTTTTGTTCCTAAATAAGCACTTGCTCCACCTAGTAGTTAGATGATTTATCTACAGCAAAATATCTCCTTTTTATTTATTTATTTATTTTTACCAATTTAATTATAAACCGAACTTGACTGCATCGTTTTACAACTTGGATTATTTTTTTAGGCTGCACTGAGACATTTGTAGTGGGCTGGCACATAAATGAACTGAGGTTAATTGTAAGCAGTTTTGTTTGTCTTTTTCTTCCCCCATGTCCTGTCCAAGCAGTGTCACAAGCAGAACTGTGTCTGAGTGCCAAAAAGGGAGCTTAACAGTTTTACTTTCACAAGTGGAGCATTATGGTATTTTCTGTGCTTCACCTAATGTAAATATATTTTTTAAAAGAATTTGCGTTTATTTTAGTAGTCTTTCTGATTGTACAGGCATGCACTTTCATCTTACAGTGTAAGACTTTGGAAACTTTATTTAGAATGTTACAGTCTACTCTACTAACAGTTTTTTTGTTTTTTTTAAATAATTTTTTTAAAAAACTTTTTATAAGGTTATAGCTATGTGCTCATAAAACCTTTAGAAGGTTTAGAAATTATTTATTAAGTCTTCAAATCTAAAAAAGAAGAAAATAAAAAGTATTTTATATCAATACTTTATTTGCCCCCTGAATGTACTTGACACTTTTCATATTTTTTTATGTAAACATTTTTAAAGACCACAGCCCCCTGGTTCTTTGTGTTGAAATAAGAGCCAAAAAAGACAAAAATGACAAAATGCAAACGCGTTCCAGCAGTGTGAATACAGTTTTGTTTGTTGCTACTAGACCACAGACCAGTTCTTCAAGCTTAATGATTTCATTGGAACTAAGTAATGACCTCCCTTTCTGGTTCAGTTTGTTTCCTCCTTTAACTTTATCCATCAAGACTTGCTGTTAAAAAAACATCCCACTTTTATGCATTTAATTATTTATTTAATAGGAAAAGTAGGTTCCATTCTTCTTTACAAACGAGAAGATGACAAACTTTATATATATATATATATATATATATATATATATATATATATATATATATATATATATAATATACAAAATAAAAGGTTGCAGTGTACATTTCTTACCCTGCAATGATGTAAACAGCAGCACCGAGTGCCAGATAATTACTCTGGTAATAAAGTAGGTTGCTGACTAGTCTGTCGTGAAAGTCGGTGTAACCAGTCGGTGTTTTCCAGCCGGGGAAGAAGTCTCCCCATGGCCTTAACGGCAGCATCCTGGTGCCTATTCCTCTGACAGATAGCACAGACAGCAGCGCTTGAAACTTTAAAAGACAACAAATCTCGCGAGAGTCGTTTTAAACTCCGCCTTACGTGACCGAAAAAACTCTCACGCCATTGGTCGGTGAGCGCACGTTTTCCAAAACTCTTCCGGCATCGCTGCATGAGGAGACCAGCGATGACAGAAAGATAATTTTCGGTGAAAACTGTGTTGTTGGTGTATGAAGTGTACCGGTTTTTTCCTGTTTCCCACAAGCGGCTGATGCTGACATGTTTTGACAGTGTACCAGGTACTTTGAGACCGTTATTTATGCCGCAGCGCACTGTCCTCCAGTGACATGTTAGCCAGCTAGCTCCTCATTTACTGCAAGCCAATCCAAACTAAGGGACCTGACTCGTTCTCTCTCTCTTTCTGTGTGTAGATGTGGAGCAGATTTTTCAGACCTGCTGTGATCAGTCATAGTGTATGGAGGAGTCTGTTCACCATGCAGCTGAAGTCTAGCGAGTTCAAGTCTCTCTTCACTGATGGGCTGAATGGAGTAGCAGGTGAAAACACACGATTTAATAGGAAAAAAAACACTTCGAGTGGATTCAGTTCAAGTCGCAAGTCTGCCAATGAAATTATGCGATATTATGTGTTCATTTAACGTCATCTACATATTTATCAATTTACAGAAGTTCAATATTTTTGTTCAAGCATGACTTGACCACTTTATGTTAATTCTGGTAACAGGCATTTAGATTTAAAAAAGCATTTTTTTTTTCAAAATGAATAAAAATTGATCACCTGAAGGCCTATCATGATAACAATTGTTGCTGGACAATAAATTGCTCCAGAAATTATTGTGATAAATGATAATATTGTCATTTTGAAAAAAATTTCAACTAACATATTAATAGTAATGCAAGTTCAACCCTCTGATTTAAACAGTCACCCTTTTTTCTATCTCAAAAAATCATTTGTAACCACTAGTCTTGAGAAGTCAGCTGTTTCGTCTACTCGTGTCATTTTGGTATAAACAAAGCTTTGCTGCATTTGGGCATTTTCATTTTACCTAAAGAAACCTAAAACTCAGGACACTTTATCTTTGTCCTCCACTGACATCAAGCTTTGTGACTTGGTAAAAGCAAAAATACTGCTGTGGGCTTTATTTTTGGTAATAGGTTCAAAACAGGTCTGTAGCCTAACCTGTTGTGCGAGTTGTGTTTGTTTTTAAAATGTGAAAAAAAAGAAAGACATTGAGCAGATTTTTATTTTAGTTTATTGTAGTTTGGAAAGGAATGCTCTAAACATTTCATTTATATTCAAGAGCGCCACCTATTTTGCAGCTAAGCAAGTCTGCGTATTGTTCAGTGTTTTCCAATAAAATTAGATTGGACTATTGAAGTTGTTTTGTGACCTTATAGGATCTAACAATGTTGATTATACAAAATAAAATAAAAAAATTGGTATCGGCCAAAATTGGAATCGGCGCATCGCTACTATTTGAGAATTTGACTTGTAAATAAATCAGAATCTCGTTTCTCCAGAGCTGTTTGAGAAGCACCAGTATGAGCTGCGGATCGCCGGCGGCGCTGTGCGGGATCTGCTCTCTGGGAAACAGCCTGAAGACGTGGACTTTGCCACCACAGCCACTCCGGAGGAGATGAAACGCATGTTTCAAGACGCTGGGATCAGGCTGATCAACAACAAAGGAGAGAAGCACGGCACCATAACCGCACGTGTAAGACGCTGAATAGTTTCAATGGCAACAAATACGAAAAAGTCTGCTTTTTAGTGATTATTTGAAAAGCTGTCTTTGTATCAGCTCTTTTTCCTTAACCTAAGGTGTTAGATTAAGTATCATAGTCTATCCATTTTATCCAGTTTCTAACACCCCGGTCCCCAATGGGTTCGGGAGGTGCTGGTGCTTATCTCCAACAAACATTTTGGGGTCACCCTGGACAGGTCGCCAGTCTGTCGTAGGACATCACAGAGACAGACAGGACAAACAACCATGCACACACACACTCACACCTAGAGAGTGTCATGATTTTGGACTGACTCCATGCAGAAAGACTCCGGGCCTGGAATCGAACCAAGGGCCTTCTTGCTGCAAGGCAACAGTTCTACCAACTGTATCATAGCTTCTTTAAGTATCATAGTCTTGATACTTAAAGGTAAATAATGTTAAAATTGGTGAAAGTTTGTTAAAGCAACATTTCCATAACTAAACCTTCATCTGGCATAAAAGAGAACTTGTTACCAAAGCTGGATTCTAATGAAATCCCTCTGCTACCAGAACTGCGTGCATCAGTTTCGTTTCTGTCTCCAGAGGTAGACGGGTGAATAATTACTGTTTGTTTGGGCAGGAGATCAAAAAAGCTGGAAGCGTCTGAAAATGAGAGGATTAGCAGGAATGTTGCTCTGCCAGATGTCATTGGACCAAAGATATCAGGCTGTGAAACAACTTATTGTACACCGACTTCTTGTCTTCTGTTTCTTTAAAAAGGAACGCACAATCTATTTTATCATTTAGCGCTACAAAAACCCCCAAGGCATCCATACCCCGTGGTTCTGAATACGTTGTTTAGGATGAGTGTTTTTGAGGAATAAAACTCTTGGCAGCTTCATTACATAGCTATTAAAATAAGAGATGTAGTTGTTGGCTTGTGCACTTTGGCTCAAGCTTTAGTTTTAAGGAAAGCCAAGGAAGAAAAATCTGCTTAATTGTTTTACGAACATGTGGCCATGAATAATCAAATAACCAGTTTGATGAATCGAAATTGTAGCCATTTGAGCTGTTGACTCATCCTCACAACCAGTCTGATCAGTCAAAAAGTACTGAGTAGATCTGAGGTTTAAAGGGATATTTATTACAGTGGTTATGTTAGAGTTAATTTAGTTCTCCCCAGATTACAGTTCTCCCCCAGATTATTCATATTACTGTCCCATGGCAACCAACAAGTTTGATTCTGAAAGGAAATAAAATTTTTTCCTTCTTTTGTTTATAACCTTAAGTGGTGGGCACCGCAAGCTAAAATGTTAGCTGCGCGAACCCTAAAGCCCTACTCATAAACATTTGATTACAAGTTTTGCTAAACCACCAACTTTAATAATTATTATAATAATTTGCCTGTTGTATAATCTTCTTAGATTTTAATGTTTAAATATTAATATTCAATGTCTGTATTTTATTTTGTTCCTGTATGCTTCTTGTTTGAAGTTATTTGTTCAGCCAGTTCAACATAAGAGCACAAACATAAACATCTAACTACTTGAAGAATTAGTAAAGGTTGGTAACTAAAACTTCAATTCAGACATGAACTGAAAGCATAAAAAACAGCCAAGTTAATGCTTAGTGCTTTGCTACTAGTAGCTACAGCGCTAAACTAAACGTTAGCTTTGCTGTTAGCGCACTAGCGGAAGTGTTTCCACCACTGGAAACTTAAATCTCCCAGCGGTATGAATCATCTGGGGCAAAACTAAAGCTTGTTCTGGAAGTTGAAGGTAGCGGCTGGTCTGAGACTTTGCATTTGTTCAGACTTTTACACAACCCAGAGACACTTCATCTTGTGCACTCTGCACGTTTCCCACAGGAGGAAAATCATGGATCAACAACTTCTACCTCCATCTCCTGTGTCAACAGTCATGTACTTTTGTATGAATAACTATCTAATATAAACTTTAGATGCAGTGAGGGTTCATTAAGGGGATGTTTGAATTAAACATATTTGAGATTGAAGTTGTTTAAACGAGATCAACATCCACTTTGGTCTTGGTCCCTCCTAGGCTAACTGTTAGCGCCAGCCTGCCAGGTCAACTGATCTGGATTCATACTAATAAACCCGTTAACATCTTCAAGCTGCAGCTTTAGAAGGTTACAAAAGTCAATCCAGAACAAATAACCAATTATTATTTTTTAAACTAAATTCTCCTTTGTCATTTTATTGTTTATTCAGCCCAAACTATACCAGCCCATAACAATAAAGGTCCGGCTTTACATGAAGTTTAACGACTGTCCTATTAAAGATGTTAAACATCCTGGGCAACCACTCCACTCTCTCTCTGTCTAAACTGACTCCAGATAAAGTCGAGGGGAAAATGAGAAGATGTACTGGTGGAATAAAACCTGGGAGTAATCAGAAGTTGGATTATTGCTGATGCAGCTTCATTTCTTCCACTGCCGTTTATGACGGTTGGTTTCATCTCACCGTTCAGCTGCAGGCAGCGTCCTGGAAGAGCAGAGGCTCTCAGAGATATTGAGCAGCATCATTGAAGCCTATAACAGAGTGTGTGTGTGTGTGTGTGTGTGCTGCCTCGCATTCCTTATGAAAGCCGATTCTTCTCCTCATCCTATCCAAACGGCAGATTAACGAATCACCCGGAGCATCAGTTTGAAGTTATGGGACAGCTGAAGAGGATGCAATCAGGGTCTAGCGAACGAAGTGAACTAATGCTTGCTTTATAGTCCAGCTTCGAGCTCACTTAAATGTTTGTTGCAACATAAAATAAAATCCGGATATGATGAGGTTTGAAAATGAGTTTTGTTTGCAGGGGCCTGGTGATGGGATGGATAGTGAAAAAAGAAAGGACAGCTAATGGCGACGCCCGTTTGGGGTGCACTGACCGCAGCCTCTGTTGAAAAGGCTGTTTGGACCCAAGAGTTGGTGGGATTGTGCCGCGGTGCGCTTCACTAGCTGCGTTTTTATTAAAAATGTGTGCAAATCTTATGCTAGTTAGGAATGTCACACGCAGCCAATGTTCTGCTTATGTCGAAAAAGCACAATTTTGCAATTCCTGTGTTTCCATTGAGCAAGAAATGAAATTAAAACACACATGCAATTAACGCTTGTTCACGCTTTAAATCATTAAAAATCCTGGCAGCGACCGATGTAAACAGCTACATGAGATATATTTATAATTCAGCCACTAGTGCTCATCATCTATCAGCCATGAGAGGGGACGATTTATTGAGCCGTTGGAGCAACAAGCCCCTTATACCTAGGAGCGTTTACGTATGAGGCGTTTTGGGGAAATTGGGATTCAAGACGTTTCAATGACACACAACTTTTTATGAACTCTGCGATGCCACGAGAGCATCAACTTTTGAAATATACCACTTCCTGTATTGAGAAAATACTATATACAAGACCCAGTCTTTTTTTTTTTTCATTTAATTATTGAAATCAATCACGTTTTTAACCTTTGTCCTCCTCAGCTGCACAATGAGAACTTTGAGGTGACCACACTGCGAGTGGATGTCGAGACGGACGGCCGGCATGCGGAGGTGGAGTTCACCACCGACTGGCAGAAAGACGCCGAGCGCAGAGACCTCACCATCAACTCCATGTTTCTGGGTAACTCCACCCGCGAACGAAAAGAAACTTTATCGATGAACGGTGATCATGTTTTAATCCCAAGCGGCCCGCTATGCAGGCCTCGATGGAACGTTATACGACTATTTCAAAGGCTACGAAGACCTCCAGAACCACAAAGTCCGGTTCGTCGGCAGCACTGAGCAGAGGATACAAGAAGATTACCTTAGAATACTGAGGTATTTCAGGTAGGCAGCCTCACTTGTGGAAACCGGAAGTGGTGTGTGGTTATTTCGAAACAAGTGGTCCACTTGGTCACGGTGTTGTTGTTTTGTCCCAGGTTTTACGGCAGGGTGGCTTTAAAGGCCGACGAGCACGAGCCCGAGACTCTGACTGCCATCAGGGAAAACGGCCGAGGGCTGGCAGCCATATCAGGAGAAAGAATCTGGCTGGAGTTAAAGAAGATGGTGGCGGGGAACCATGCTGCTCATCTGCTGGAGCTCCTCTACAACCTGGACTTGGCTCAGTACATCGGTGAGAGACATCAGAGTTTAAAAAATACTAACGTAAGAGCAGATTCTGATTCAGGCATTTTTAAAACTATGAAATCTGAGCTGAAATAGTTCATTCAATCTAAAGCACACAAATAGTCATGGTTGTTAGAATCGACGATCAATGAGATTCAAAATGAAGCGAAATAGGAGTAATTCATAAGTGTTGCATAAATCGAAAAGATGTAGGTTGAAGCTGTTCAGCTGATACATGCCTAAAAAAATAGAGCCAGGGAGTAAATGAGTTTCATTTTAAATTCAACTTTTAGATTTTTAGGTCTCTTTTTTTCTCTTATTCACCACTTCACTTTAAAACCTTCCCAGAAATGCATCTTAATTCTCCTAGTGGAGTTTCTGTTCATTCCAGTTCTGCTCGTCTCCCCGCCATCCCCCAGGTCTGCCTCCAGATGGCGACATTGACGAGATGAAGCGCGTGTGGCGGAACGCCAGCGCCCACTCTCCCAAACCCATGACGGTCCTGGCGGCCCTGTTCCACGGCCCGGACGACGTGGACAGGATGGACCTGCGGCTGAAGGTGTCCAGGGAGGAGAAGATGCTGGCTCTGTTCCTGGTCAAGCACAGGCGGACGCTCCGCAAGAGCGACGAAGAGCCAGACGACCTCCGACCTTTCACTGACTTTATCATCGACGTAAGTCTGGAGGAACAATGACTGATGATGACTGCTGCCTGTGTACCAAACCAATTTTAAGGTTCCATCCCCGTTTTCTTGTCAATTTTTGACCATTTTTATGTGTGGATAGAATCAACCTTCAAAGGTTGAATCGGCCTCTAAAATCACTCGCTTGTAAAACATATTTAAAGTACATTTAGTCCGATCTTTTCTTTCTTCTGCTGAGTGGCAGGGTTTAACTGCTAGTGCTGGAAAATAAATTCAGAAGATTCAAAACTCCCTGGCACAATTATTGACACTCCTAAAATTACCTTTGAAAAAAATAAAGGGACGTGAAGCGACTTATTTTTTAAACTCTTCTTTTTATTTTCAAGTCAATCAAAGCTTGTAGAAAATTTGTGACACCTGTGATTTTAAATCTTGTCAGAACACATTTGCCAAATTAAAGACGATCCGATATCGGCCAAAAGATGAATATCAGATTATAGCGGCCTGCGTCTAAAATCTCTGATAAAAGCACATCAATAGGTGAAAGGTGAAAGGTCAGATCTGCTTTCACAAGTTTGAACCATTTGAGTTGTTTTTTTTTTTTTTTTTTCAATATTCATCGTAAATAATGTCATACCTGTAACATCTCGCACTACCCAGAGCCGGGAGCCGGACTCTCAGAGCAAAGTGTGTGAGCTGCTGAAGTATCAAGGTGAGGAGAAGCTGCTGACGGAGCTCCAGAGGTGGTCGGTGCCTCGCTTCCCCGTCAGCGGCCACGACCTGAGGAAGATGGGCATCACATCGGGGAAGGAAATCGGCACCAGCCTGCAGGAGCTCCGTGACATTTGGAAGAAAAGTCGATACCAGATGGATAAAGACGAACTGCTGAGTCATGTGAAGCTTTAAATAAAACAGGAACCGGTCGCCATGGTAATTTAAATAGCCGTGCCCAAGTGTTATTTAAGTAGTTCTCTTTATTTTAGACAAAGGGGGAAAAAGATCCAAAAGGTTTTTTTTTTTTGTGGTACTTTTTTAACTGCGCTGCTTTAACTCCAGATATGGTTAGAGCAGCTGAAGCACGTTGTGAACCAGGACACTACAGAAGGAAGACATGCGTATGCACTTCTTATCGTTGGGCTACTTTTTCCCATTTTCATTTCGATTAAAATCTGCAGAAGCAGCTCTTTGGGCAGGTATTTGTGGCGTTGCAGCTGTATGCTTTGAAGTTTCTCTTTAAAAAAAAAAAAAAAGTCTGGTAATGCTTAAACTCTTGTTTTACCACGCGTACGAAGACGAAACGTAGCAGCACGGGTTTTTGCCGGTGGAATAAAATGCTTGAAATTTGTCATATTTTTGTCATGTTGGAACCACAAACTCCCGTCGATCTGTGTAGGATTTCATGTCACAGGCTGACATAATAATGGTGGATTGATTTAGAGTGGAAGGAAACTCCACTCCGTCGCTTCTGGTTTTCAAAATGATTTAACTGGAAATCAACATGTTAACTCTGTACTCTTGCTGATTATTAAAGTAAGGACATTATTCTAAGAATGACCCAAAGGTTTCTGATTTTTCGTTTTGTTTGCCAGGCTGTTTCCACCACCACTTGTGTGATTTATCATTTTGGCCAGTAATGTAAACAGAGTGTGAATCCAAAATGTATTGCCGCTTAAAATCTAACAACCCAACAAATATTGCTTCCAATAAATCCTTTTCCAATACTTAATAGTGAAATATGGACGGAGTGATGATTGTAATGTGAAATTTATACACAACAGGGTGAATTTACAAGGTGTCTGTCCATTCATAAAAAAAATGTTACATTTTTTAAAGACCTGAAAGTAAATTGGATTCATTGAGCATTGTTTTTTTTGTTTTTTTGTTTGTCTAGTTCCAAAAGGTGATACTTTGAAATGTTTTCATCCCATTTTCTCCCTTTCTTCTTTGGTTGGAAACGACTCGCTCCTCCCTCTTGAGATATAAAACCATCTGCTCTCTCCTCTCCGCTCCCCAGTTTCCTTGAACCAGCTTCCCAGTTATTAAACAAACAAACAAAAAAAAAGGTCTGCAATCTCCTACGGCTATCTTCTGACTTTTTAATAAGCTCGGCGAGTTTCATTCCGCCTGCTTTGTGTTTTGTAATCTTCAAACGTCTCTCCACCTGGGTCGGCTGCGTAATGCCGCGGGGCCCCTCTGGCCAGCGCTCGTCGGAGTGACCGGCATGGCTTGGTCCGGCGCGAACGCCAGCAACGCCAGCTCGGACGCCGTCCCGGCCGGGGACGAGCCCCGCGACGAGCGGCTGGCTCGCCTGGAAATCGCTCTGCTCTCCATCATCTTCGTCGCCGCGGGGCTCCTGAACTTCGGGCTCCTGCTGGCGCTGTGGAGGAGGCGGAAGCAGCTCTCCAGGATGCGCGTCTTCGTCCTGCACCTGTGCGTCGCCGACCTGGTGGTCGCGTTCTTCCAAGTGTGCCCGCAGCTCATGTGGGACATCACGGACAGATTCGTCGGCCCGGACGTCCTGTGCCGCCTGGTGAAGTACATGCAGGTGGTCGGGATGTTCGCCTCCACCTACATGATCGTGGTGATGACCATCGACCGCTACCAGGCCGTCTGCAACCCCATGGTGACTTTCCAGCGGAGGAGGGCGCGCTGGAACGGCCCCGTGTGCGCCGCCTGGTGCGTCTCCTTCGTCGGCAGCCTCCCGCAGGTCTTCATCTTCTCCCGGCTCGAGATCGCCCCGGGGGTCTACGACTGCTGGGGCCAGTTCGTCGCGCCGTGGGGGCTGAGGGCCTACGTGACCTGGACCACCCTGGTGATATTCGTCCTGCCGATCCTCATCGTGATCGTGTGCCAGGTGCGCATCTGCCGCGCCGTGCACGCTAGCATCCACCTGAAGACGCACCACCAGGCCGGGTCCGCGGGGGAGGCGGCGAGCCGGCCGCTGTCCTCCCGGGCCAGCTGGGTGGTGGGGCTGTCGAAGGCGCGGGTGAAGACGGTGAAGATGACCGTGGTGATCGTGCTGGCCTACGTCGTCTGCTGGACGCCGTTCTTCACCGTGCAGCTCTGGTCCGTCTGGGACGCCGAGGCGCCCACCCAGTGTAAGAGACGCACTGAGCACCACGAAGAGGTCTGATGGACTCTCTCACATTCTCTCACTTCATATTCCCAAACCGAAATGTATTTTTAATAGAGTAAACCAACAGAAAGTGTTGCGTAAAGTGAAACTGTGGCGTCCAAATGACGACTTCCAGGCTACGATTCAAAAACAACAGAAGTTTGTCCAACCAGCACAGAAGGTGGATTTAAAAGAAGTGTTTTTTTTTTGTTTTTTTTTGTTTTTTATTATTATGGCAAAACAAATTTACAGACAAATTAAAAATGTTGTATTAAAGAAAAAAATATTGGCTACAACAAAAAAGTACTCATCTTTTAAACCTTCTTTCCCCCTGTAAGGACCTCTATCTTCTCAAGAGCAAATTTTGCTGCAGCCAAATCCACTTTTAACAAATTTACTAAACTTGGCTAAATACAGGAAGCAAGATGGTGACCTATTGCTCTGATTTGAGCCAATCCGTTTTCTGTTTTATTTATTTTAAAATTTGTCCATCAAGAACTAAATAAAGTTTAAAAACTGGATGCCTTTCTTTTAATGAGGATACAGATCCTAAAACATTTTTTGTACAAAATCATTATTCGATAATGAGATTTTATTCCGCTCAGTTCTGCATGTTTTGAGCTCCTTTCAGAATGAGGGCCTCCTGTCATTTTAAACCCAAATAATCTGCTTCTGGCCACGCCCTCCCCCCCCACTCAATATTTACTCTCCCACAAGAAAATGGCATGCAAATAGGAGCAGTTATACAACTGCACAGCTTTGAAAAGCAGAAGTGGGGCCTCCTGCACAACCAACAAGAACACAGCAAGTGGTTTCTGGATGGTAAGTCAACAACAAAGCACTTGTCTTTTCCAGCAGCCATTATACAGTGCATACAGCAGTAAAATCAGCTGATCAAATGTGCTTGAGCTCCACTTGGGTTGCTAGGTAACAAGCTGGACTTCGCTGGGATTGCTCGGCGAGGGTGCTGCAGTGCCTGCTGATTTGCGATGTTAAATTCCGGAGATTTTTCAGACACCAAAAAACAGAAACATTTGCCAAAAAAACGTCTGTGTTTTTTTTTCTTTTCAAGTGCTTCAGTTGTTTTTTGTTTTTTTTTAAAGAGAAGCATTAGAGACCCAAACGGAAGTACAAAATTTAGCAAAATTGACCCCTTTCGAATCTTTTAAGCCTTCACGTTTTATCGTTTGTTTCCACACGACTTCCAACTTAAAAATAAAAACGGGTTATAATTACGAAGAGAAGGCCGTCTATTCAGTACTTCCTCTCTCTCCTCTCTCTCTCTGTCTCTCTCTCTCTCTCCAGCGGCCACCTTCACCATCCTGATGCTGCTGGCCAGCCTGAACAGCTGCGTGAACCCCTGCATCTACCTGGTGTTCAGCGGGAAGCTGCCCGAGAGGCTGGTGGCCCTCGTGTGTGTGGGCGAGCCCGACCTGAAGGAGTCCATGCAGGAGGAGGCCACCATGGTCAGCTCCCTGTACATCAGCCTCAAGGGCCTGTCAGACTGCAGGTAGAAGGCAGAGGGAGAACCCCCTGTTATTTTATTTGTAATTTTCACTTTGTGGTTGGCTGTCGCACGTCGAGGAGCGGGAACCAGGGGAAATCTCCCAATAATAATAGTGAGGACATTTCAGCCGACGTCTCTCTTCCTCCACAAATGATTGATGTTCCGCCTGAGTCAGGGGAGAGGACGGCCAGTGTTTGGACTGAAACACTCAGACTGAGAGAGTCGGTGTCAGACAGAAAAACAGGAAAAAGTTTCAAACTCAACTTTGTAGACTTGACAACTAAGTCATCATGAAGTTGATTCATGCGAATCTGTGGAAAAGATTTTTTTTTAAAGCAAAACTTGTTAAGAAATCTCAACATTCCTGATCAGTTTTTGTTGGAATGGGACTACTTTGATACTGGAAGAACAAAAAAAAAAAAAATAAATATTTTGAAAGTGGTACAATAATCTGTGAGTGGGGCCGTGCACTGAAAGATTAAGAGTCTGTTTGTTCTTCTTTGCTGCCATAAGATAACTCTGCTTTCTGTGACGGCCGGCGTATTTGGGCCGTTAGATAGAAAAAAACAGGAGTAAATTTCCGGCAAAAAAAATCCCAGAGATTTCGAGATTAATCTCAGAAAATTTCTAGAAGCTTCTTTGTTCCAAAAGTTAAACAAAAAATGTGAGAAAATTCTCAGAAATTTTGAGACAGATCTTGGAAATTTTCTAGAAAAAACTGGAAAATTTCTGAGTTTGAAAAGTTGAAATTTTTTTACTTTTAAATCTCAGAAAATGTCATTTTTTCCCCTGATAACCTGTTTGCAGAGTTATTTGAAGTTGGGAATCTCTGCACTAAACAACAAAGTTTTCCCAGTAGCATGAACACAAAGATTTTGTGTTTTTTTTTTTTTTAAACAAAACCATATCTGACTTATGAGATGAATGAAATCTTTGTAGTTTTTTTATTAAATAAATAAAAAATTAGAATCTCTGCTGGGGTCCAAAGCAAAAACTTTCAACAGGCAGTGGGTTTTTAAATAACTACAAAACATAACTTTTATTTTATATCTGTCTCTTTTTTTGCCAGGATTAATTTTTAGACACACACACACACACAAAAAAAGAATTGAAGAGGGAATGATTAACATGTGCAATAAATGAAGATCTACAGAAGAAAATCACTTCCATGCCTGGATACATACTCTACTCTCCAAAGCTTTATGAATATTTTATTGCATATTTATTATAAAGCCCAAACCTCGCCTGTCTGTATGAATAAAATACAAATCTCTCTCTCTCTCTCTCTCTCTCTCTGTCTGTCTGTCTATGTATACATACACACACACACACACATATACATATACATAATATATATATATATATATATATATATTATATATATATATATATATTATTAAAGGTAAATTTTTGGGGAGTGTAAAAAGATTTCCAGTCCAGTGATGTTAAGAAGTATTTGTTTTGGTTAGTTTTCTACATCTTAACAGATTTTGTATTTTGTATTTTATTCATATTTGCTCATGTACAGTCAGTCGACGTTTTCTAGTTGTCAAGTCATTGTCTTTCATTTAGTGTGTTTTGCATGTACATATGTATATATATATATATATATATATATATATATATATATATATATATATATATAGCAGGACTGTTCGTATTTTTCACATTTGACCTGCTCTGAGGCGGTGGTTGATTCAACTTGTTTACGTTTCTGCGCGTCGCCAAGTGATTCAGCTCCGAGTCTCTGCAATTTCTTGTGTACAAAACAGCAGCGTCTTGAATAGTAATAATGATTAAAAAAAAAAAAAAGAAAAAAAGAAGTCATAGTTGAAATATTTCCCTGTCTGTAGAAAATGACATCATTTCCTTATTTTCTCTATATTTAATGACTGTGCTTTGTGTTATCGTGGAACTACTGCTGTTCTGAGCCGCCGCCGCCGTCTTGCCTGTGAACTTCTTGTAAAAATTTGCTGTTTGGAGGCTTTTTATTTTCTTGTGAAATAAACATCACTGTGGTTCTGCTATAGGTGCAAAATTGCGATATTTATCCCCCCCACCCCAACCCTCCACCGCCTTTTCTTGGATGTAATAATGCAACCTATAATTTAAAGATTCTGTCAGCGCAGCTCGGAAATATTAGAAAGAAAGCACAGTAGACACGAAAGGCTACATGCTTTGGATTGGACAAAAAAAAAAAAAAAAAAAAACCTCACAGGTCATTTTCTGTCTGGAGGAAGAACGCAATATTTCTGGGAAATTGCTCTGCAGCATCATCATTATGGACATCAGCATGAAGAACCGCCTCCATTCCTCCAGAGCTCTGCACGACTGAGTGAAAAGAATCTTCTCCGTGCGTTGGGCAGCCGGCCGACCTCAATCAGAAGCTGACCGGCAGACTGCCCAAGGTGCTTGGCATTCACTGGGGACAGGAATCATTTAGAAACATGTCCGGAGAAACTAAACCTGGCCATCAGTTCCTTTTGTTATCTTGCAACCCGTGTTGACATGTTCGAAAATGAACTTCCAGACGGACCTGAACGTGAGGAGATTTGTGAAATATCGAGTCTCGTCGTCTTTCTCGGACAAGATCTGTGTTGATAGCCTGGAAACAGAAATGCTGTCAAATTCACAGCACAGCATAAAACCCAGCTTTATGTTTTTCTTTGCTCCTCTGTTTAGTTGAAAGCTCTTCGATGATAATGTGGCTGTTTTGGGTCAAATATCTTAGCACACTTGAAATAAGAAAAAAATAAACCTAACTCACAAGTGACTTTGCAGCATGATTTAGGCGCTTGTTTTAAGTCAATAATTCCTGAATATTGATTTTTAAGAAGTGAAAGTCCCATGTTATGAGCAACATAATCTGCCAGTGGAACCAGAACTTTTTCATCAATATTCAGGAATTATTTAAAACAAGCTCCCACATCTTACTGAAATGTTACTTATAAGTTAGTTTTGTATTAGTTAACGCTTCCATAAATGTTGTGCCATGTTTCATTAAAAAAAACAAAAAAAACAAAAAAAAAACAAACGTTAGCACTCGCAAGCACCAGCCCTCAATTTAACGACGAAGCGGCTGCAACCAGCAGCTGCAGGTGGAGATAACTTGGTCTCCACCTCCTCACCTCAGCAACTAAAAAGAGAGAGAGAGAGAGAGAGAGAAAAAAACTCTTCTGAGACACAACAGAGCTTCAACTCAATAGCACCAATTTTCTAACTGCTGAGCTTTCTGCCACTTGTTCCTCCTTCTGGTTTGTGTGCAGAACACGTACAGGGAACCAAACTGCTGCTGCTGCTGCTGCTGCTGCTTGTGAAACCCAAACCCAAACAACAGGCAGCTTTTGTGACTGAAAGTGAATCAGATGAAAGGATTTTCTTGCCACTGTGTAAGTGATAGCTTATGACAAAATCAGCTATCACTGATTCAGACAATGGTTCTGAAAAATAAAAAAATTATTGAGCCGTGAAAAATCGATAAAAAACGTCTTGCGTAATTGCTGAAGAATAAAATCCATAATCTTCACAGCAGACTGGAAGCTCAGCTTTTCTTAAAGTTTCATGAAGTGGCGGATTCTCAGGTGATTGTCTTAGCGATGGATGAGAAATCCACCTATAATTCTATCATAATATTTTATAGAAACTTCAAGCTGAAACAGCTGCTTGTTTGCAAAGCCGCTAATCCAGGGCCGCCATTTATTTTCCTTGATGCTGATTGGCTGAGCCCCAGATAGTCTCAAGTTGCTAGCTTCTGCAGTAGTGTTAAGAAAGTTTCCATCCTGCGTTTCAAGATATATTTCGTGTTTGAACAATAAAAATAGTTAGCTATAAGCATTTTAAGATTGCATGTCAAGTATTTTCAGATTTTAATTACTCTGAGACAGCCGTGACCTCTCACCCCCACGAATACTGACGGTCCCCTGGATTGCACACAGCAGTATGAGGCTATACTATCAGCGCACTCTTGACCTCAGCTCTGTTAAAGTTTGTCGGTGGAAAGGGAAGTTTTGTTCAGTTCCTTTAGAAAAAAAAAAAAGTTCAGTCTTTGGTGTTTTTTGAGGAGGTGAGAGATCTGCAATCTCAGAATAAATGCTCTTTGTTATGTCTCTGCTGCTCGGTTGTGGGTGCAGCATGGGGTCCAGTCAGATCGGGACCTGTGGAAGGTAACGATCGCCTCCTTTGTTTTTGTCAAAGCCCTTTACAAGGCAAGCAAGACTAATTCTTAGCCATAAAGATTTCCTCTTGTTTTTTGCCTTTTTGACACACTAAATTTTCCCAAAACCTCAAACAAAATGCAAAATCAAACAAAAACAACATAAACATGGTTTCACTTCTAAGAAATACAAGCAACCAACCTTGCTCTAGGAGAAATTGCAAGTACCCTAATTATTACATAATGAGTTAACCACAAAATCTTTTTTGTTCAGTTTCACAAAACACATCCAGGCTTGATTTCTGCCAGAGTCACACGAATGGAACCTGTTTGACATCATGGGAAGGATGAAAGGTCTTCAAATGCAACAAATCGTGACTTGATCAAATGAAGCTTAATAACCGATCAAACACCAACTCATTGGCGTTGATTATCATGGGAGGAGTTGTGAAGCCATTTGTAGGTCTTTGGACCTCCAGTGAAGTACAGCCAGTTATTGGGTTCATTCACTGGCCCTGTTTAGTCCGCTTTAATCAAACTCTAGTTCATTTGCTTCAAATGGTCCAGTTTGTTTGGGGAGGCGAGGATACATAATCTATCTCTGAGGCAGACTAGAGCAAACTCTGGTCCGCCTAAAAGCTTAGGTCTCGGTTCGATTGAAGTGAACTCTGGTGCGGTTCGAATGCATATGTGGGTGCGAGCAGACGGCTCCAAAAGCAGGGAGCAGACTAACGGGTCATTCTGGGCAAATACAACCAAGACAAACATGCTAATCTAATGTTAGCGGGAGAAATGGCTCACAGTCTTTTACCAAAAACAAAAAGGAAATCCTTCAAGCGCTAAAATCTGACACTGCTTTGTTTTTATTTATTTTATGAAGAAGGAAGGTATGAAGAAGAAGGGGACTGGGTGTCTTCTTTAGAGGTTTTACTGTCATTTCCTTCAGTAGTTATTGGTGCAGCGCCACTGCAGGCGAGGAGGAGAACAAGCTTTCCAATTAGTTTGGTAGTTTTGACACAATGTAGCAGCAAACAGAACAGAGCCCCTAATTGAACCGAGTCTACTGGTCTACCAGGCATGAAAATACCTATTGAAAACACACTGAGAAAACATAAGACAGTGGTGAACCTCCCTAGGAGTGGCAAACAGCATATATGGGAGAGTTTAAAGGACAGAACGACTGCTGACCATCACAAACACAAAGGCCTGTCTCATATTAATCTAATACAGTTTGATGATCCAAAAGACTTTTTAAAAGGTCTGGGTGAAATTATGTCACCCATCTGAAAAATCCAAAAGCACAATGTTCAGCCATCAGTTGGTGACTTTAAGCCTAAAGCCCAAAAGCGCACCAGTACACCTTCCTTGGAACGGATCGAAGATTAACAACAAAAACCGTTCACTCTCAAAGACCGTCCATTGTGGGAAATTGAAAGCAATTTTGCAAAGAAGACCGAGACGGGAGTGGTGGATCTAGTCCCAAACACTTGATGGCTCTCAACGGTGGCACAAGCAGTTGTTGTGTTTAGTTGGAAAATGTCTTTCACAGAGGGTCATTTTAACTTGGAAAGTGTTTTCCTTTAACAGAGTCATTTGAAAACTACATTTTGTGTTCTCTCAGCTCATTTTTGTCTGATAATGTTTGATTGTCTGAAATACTAAATCAAGACCAAAACGCAAACCAAATGAAATCTGTAAAGAGGGAGAAAGTACTATAGAATAATCTGACTCCTAGTTGAACGACCCATGCAGAATTATTATTCATATCTGTAGCTGATTTAATTTCATTTAACTTTAAAGAGAATGTAAGATTGGGATTAAAAGACATGTTCCTGACCCAGATGCAGACTCATTCAAAGGAAACAGAAAGTAGAAACGCAAAGTGGCTTTTCTTACGATATTTACATGATTAAGTTCAATAACAGATGCATTTTCTGAGACCAGAAAATGCATCTGGACCTTGATGGGAAAATTAGACTGGCAAGGAGTCAAAGACTCACACGCACACGCACACCCACCACACACACACACACATACACACATACACACACACCAGGATCAGGACATTCCCAGTTTTTTTCAACAGGGTTTTTGATTGTGACGCAACAGTTTTAAATTTAAATGAGTGTTTTCTGGCCGTGGCCATAAGCAATGTTCAGTGAGTGTTCAGCAGATCTTAATGCAGCCAACAGGCTTTTAGATCTCTGGCTGAAAACTAAAAGGTGCATAATTTGCTCTCACCATGTTTTCGTCTTTGGCCTCGTTTCCTGTTTTGTTGTTTTTCTTCATCAAACCTTCTCGTTTCTGGTTGCTCTCCACCTGCTTTTATAAATAAATTGCCAATTTACCCACCCGGATTGCATCTGCTGCTATTTTCCAACTCCGCTCTAATATTGCTGGGTGTTGTTTGTTTTATTCTTCATGTCGGTTCTGTTTCTGCCTCACCACTCGCTAACGGTGCGTTGATATCTCGGGTCGGTTTTATTTTAATCATATAAATGAAGGAATGAATCAACTCCAAGAGAGGTAAATTCTTTTTGCCACAAACCTCAAACTAAATGAGTTAAACGCTTATCAGCATGTCTGGAGTTAAATCCCATGGGGCTTTCAAATAGGTTTTCTTTCACAGTTCTGCTAGAACTCCACAAGTTCATCATATTTCTGCTTTGGTTTTCTTTGAGGTTATTTTATGATGAGGTTCTGTGTGATTGAATGTGTTAGCCGTAAGAATCTCCTGCTCTTCACCTTTAGGAAGTCACCACAACGTCGCTTTGCCATTAACCCTTTAACAATGTCCTTACCAGCATTGAGCTTAGCTGATGCGCAGTTCCACCAGGGGTTTGCTAATTGCTTCAGGCTAGTCTGAAGGAGAGGAGATGGGGGGTGGGTGGATGGTGGGGGCTTTGTGTGAGCCTGAAGCTTTGAAGCTTGAAAACTGCATTTCAGAGGAGGAGCTAACTCTCGGAGGCGGAGCTAGGTCCACCCAGGCGTTTTGCACAGCTGAATGGTGGCAACTTGATGTGAAAGGATTTCCCAAAAATGCATCAAGGAACCAAGGCAACGCTCCAGGTGTGATGAGAGAATAACATTACAACATGACGTGGAGCTCCAAAAAAGTCGATTTTACATAGGAACTTTTACACAGGCAGCCAAAAGATTAGCACGAAAAGTGCAAAGACACAAAATGAAAAGCAGGTTTATTTCGGTGTAGCTCCCCAGCCTCATTAAAACGAAGCTGGGCTCTCAGTCCGTGACAACTGGTGATCCTAAAAATAGCCGCGATATTAAGGAATGCTTCCATTCATCAGACCAGCCATTAGGCCTTGATGAGGGGCGGCTCTGACACTTTGCTGTCCCCACAGAAAAGTCAGGTGAGAAAAATACAAATAATATCGTTCCATCTGTCTAGCTAGCTAGCTAGCTATCAAGCGATCTGAAAAATATATTTTTTTATGTATAATTTTCTGCTGCTCTGTCACAAAACCCCCCACAAATGTTTACATTATTATTAAAGTTTATACTCTGACCAAATATTCAGTAGGTATGAATCATTTTGGAAGTGGCTGTGGGTCTACAGCTTCATTATAATTCTGTTCCTGTTCCACTGGGTCGGTGCTGTTTTTGATTTCGTCTCAGCCTCCCACATTCATCACTTCCTTCGCCTGTTGACTGTCTGGGTTTCTCTCTGGTCTCTCTTTACTGCTCTGGATCAATGTCTTCTTGCCTCTGGGTTCGGTTTGTGTCTCCCCCCTTGTTTGACTCGCACATCGGCAGCAATAATCAACAACTTCTGTTGCCATATAAAAGTCCCAAATAATGATCTGTGTTTAGTGACAGAGTGGTTGTGTTGCGACAGGTGCATTACCAGTGTTATTCAAATGTTCTTTATTTTCAAGATGAGTAGCACTATTATTATTATTATCATTATTGTTTTTCTTAACTCTTAATGGACTACGGACAATTGCAACAACTGGCATTTGGAAGTAAATTACAAATCCGTTTCAGGCAGCCAATTTAAATTAGATGTAAAAAAACTAATTAGAAATTTTACCATTTGAATAAAAGCTTTATTTATCAAACTTTCAGAGACCTTTATGAAACATAAAATTAGCATAATCGGTGTGTAACACCGATTATGATATTAAAATTTATAAATTCAGCAGAGTATCAGTTTTGGGCTTTACAAACCTGCTAAATAAAGTTGATTCTGACTCATTTCTTACCCGTGTTGTAGAACACACGCTGTATATTTAAATAGCAAGAAATATGTTTTTATTGATTGATGTACGCCACCACGACAGGCACAGTAAAATGGTTACTTGTTAAACTAAATACAACACTTATGAATTGAACTGAAGCTTCAAAGCTTCAATTTGCCCTTCAAGTGACGATTCTGCATTTGGATTTTCAGCAGCTAGCAGGAAACGCTAATCAGTCTCTTCATGGTTTTACTGTTATTATCTAGAAAAATTTAAGTTATTTTGTTGCAAAACACAACGTACCGCAGGAGACACTGTGTGTGACCCGAAAGGTCAACAGCGTCTCATCTCTGGGGTCCCTCTGCGCTGCGTTATCCCGACTAAAAGGAACTCAGGAGCACGAGATATTTCTCAACAAAGAAAGTTGTATTCACAGTAAAGATGAGAGACCTCCAGTGGCAAGGTGGTTCAATACAGATGACGCCTTAATTTCTGAAATATGAAAGTGTCAAAGAGGTGACAGAGAGAGAGAGCCACTTGATTAAAAGGGAGGAACCAAACTCACAACAGAGAGTACAGAAGGTTTAAATGAGAAAACATTTTCTCGGCACCAAAATAATAATAATAATAATAAAAAGAATAAAAATGGTACCATCTGAATTGGTAGCTTTCCTTTTTATTGGTTTGATTTAAGCAAGGTGTAGAAATCGTTTGGAAGGACAATTTCAGAAGCCTTCTTTATCCATTAGAAAAAGGTCAAAGATTCAGTGAGATCAGCAATGAAATGAGACAAAAAGTGTGACAACACACATGAACGTTATGACTACATTTAACTTTAACGTCTCTTCCTCGTTGCTATTCTGTGACTTATTAATACAAAATCTTAAACTGAAAAAAAAAGAACCTCTTTGTGGTTTGCTTGACATTGCTTACTCCATCAATATTCTTCCTCTCTGTGTACTCTAAATTGTTTTGTTTGGGCTGAAGTGATGCATTTCAGGAATTCTAGGAAAATTTGAGCTTCCAGGGGGGTCGGATGCAGTTGTGACTGCAGTGGTTGCCATGGAGCAAAGCAGGAATACACCGAGTATTATTCTTAATATAGCCGAGTCGAAATCCCTCCTGACAGATCTGGTCTGACCGAGCCAGGTCTATGGCACACACTTCTTCAGTTCTTCCTATGAATCTGAGATCAGGGCTTTGTGAGAGCCACTGCAAAACATTCAATGTCTTGTCCTGAAGTCAGCCTGTTGCTAATTTAGTGTCTTGCTACGGATCATTGCTCATTTGGATACAGATATGTGCCCAAGCTCCAGCTTCCTGGGTGATGCCTTAAAGGGGCAGTATTATGTGAAATCGACTTTTTTGAGCTTTACATCATGTTATAATGCTATTACCTCATCAAAAACATACTGGGAGTGTTGCTTTGATTCTTCATGCATGTTTGAGAACTCCTTTAATCTCCCATGGCAACCATACAGCTGAGCAAAACGCCTGGGTGGTCCTAGCCCCGCCTTCGAGGACAAAACTCCTCCCCAGAGCTGCTGTTTCCAGGTTCACTCAGCTCCTTCAGACTAGCCAGCAGCAATTAGCAAACACCTGTTTGAACTATGCCTCTGCTGAGCTCATTTTATGAGCCACTTCTCGCTGAAACACTGGCAAAACGTTGTTTAAGGGTCAACAGAGGAGCCATGTTGTGATGACTTCCTGAAGGCGGAGCTTCAAAAAGAACAGGAGGTTTTTAAACAGACAGAAGCCCAATTTCATAGTGTTACTGTTTGCAAAGAGCTATACGAATAAATTGGATTTGGCTTGACTTTGACTCAAGATGGGAGGCAGAGAGACAGAGTTGATCGAGTGGGTGATTGTTGCCGTAGCGATGAGAAGCTTTGAATTAGCACTAAAGCTAACTAAATTGAATTTAGGCTAAACCCAAAGTGTAGCGTCAGTGATGTTTTATCCTCGTCAGACTTGTTACCCATTTTGGAATTCATTCTATAAACTAAATGATAATTAATTTAAAAAGCATAAAATAAACAAGACAGAGCATACCACTTTTATGTTAAAAGAGAATTTAAGATATAGATTTTTTAATAAGATCAAAGGACAGATTTCATAACACATCCGTTTCATGTTTTTGATGCTCAGTAATCATTCAACAAGCTTTTAAGGAGCCCAGTTTGTCCCGGTTTATTCCAGGGTGAGCAGACTGACGACATAATCTTGGCAGGATGTAAAACAAAATGCCTGATCAGTCAGAGAGCAGCAGAGGGCCGATGAACCACACTTAGAGATAAATTTAGGAAGAACCTGAGCTGTGCCACGGCATATCAATCAGGACAGACATCGTGACGATCCCTGAACCACTCTGATATTCATCTATGAGCTGAATTTGACTCTTTTTTTTCTTTTCCATGGACTGGGTGGATAATCCTTGAATGTCTTCTCTGAACTGATTTTTATTTTTATTTTTTTACCAAAACTGAAGAAACAAAAAAAAGAGAATTAAAAAACAAACAAAAAAAATTGTTACTCTGTTCCTGCAAATTCATCAGGTTTTTATTGACCGACTTTCGCGGCTTTAGTTGAAAGTTTCTCGTTTCTGATTGTCAGACATGATCGATTCTGTAAAGTTAGAAATTGTTACGTCAATACATTCTGCGGCGATTCAGCAGTTTGTGTTTTTTAATTTATATTTGTACCAGTGATTTCATTCACTTCTTAAAACAACAAATGCAGATTCAAAGTATTTGGCTATTGATTACTGATAATAAGGCAATCATGATAAGACAAACCCCCCCTCAACATTTTTCACCTGTTGTTTTTTTTTTTTTTTTACTTGAAAAAAGCTCCCTCTTATCCGGTGACGCTGCAAGGATAAAGAGGTTTAGACAAAGGAAGAAAAGAGAGAAAGAAAGATGTGCAAACAAAAAGTTATGTTTATATCAACTTACACCAAACATATAATTTTCCCTACAAAGACATTAAAAAAAAAAAAAAAAACTTTTTACATCCGGTCAGCACATCCAGACCATTTCAGTGTGAAACATGTATTCAGTTGCCAAGCAATAGTCAGACATTCAACAGAATGAGCCTCAATGAAGCAGCATGAGGGTCATTTAGCGGAAAATAACATCATGTGATGGAAAGAAAAATAAGTCAAGCAAAGGATTGTGGGATATTTAAGAAACATCAGCGTTATGGTCATTTTATATATCGATGTATATATTGATATATCCATCTATGTGTAAATGGGGATATGTGGGGGCAGTATTATGTGTTCTCCGGTCACAATGTATCATTTTATAGCACAACCAACTAACTATGTGACCTTCAGCTGTCATAAAAAATCCTACGCATATCAAATATGACTTAAAAGAAATTTGTCTTTGTAATTTCATGCCTTCTCTTTCTGAATCTCCACCTTCAGGAAGTCGTCACAACATGACGCCTGTATTAACATTTTTTTTTTTTTTTTACCACTGTGTCACTGACAAGCAGCTTGTATATTGAGCTCAGCAGATGTGCCGTTCCACCAGGTGTTTGCTAATTGCTGCTGGCTAGTCTGAAGGAGCTTCGTGAGGAATTTGCGGTAACAAGATTTTGGTTGCCATGGAAGATTAAAGGACTTCTCAAAAACACGTGAAAGATTGAAGACAGCAGTCCAGGTTTGTTTTTGATGAGGGAATAACATAACATGACGTAAAGCTCAAAAAAAGTCAATTTTACATAATACTTCCCCTTTAACAAGTTTAGCAATATTAGTTCTTTCTGGGGTTTTTTTATTTTATAAAAAATATTAAGTAATTTCTGTTTGCTTGTCAGGTTAGGTGCTAACATGTCTGAGAAAAATAAGCTACTCCTACAGACAACAAGCTTCAATAACTAGCTAATTTCAGCTACAGTGTAACCTAAACCACTCCATACAAAAAAAAGAAATCATCACAAACATTTAACATTTTTTGCACCGAGCTGATGCTTTTCAAATCCACAAAAACGATTTGTTGTGTAATCGATGGTTTAAAAGCTCCAAATTAATGTCGTTTAATTTTCTGCTAGCGCTGCACCTCCTTCGTTCCGATTGGTTATGAAATCACAAACGGACCCCGATACTCGCAATGCCTGCTTCAGAAACACTCTAAAAAATAAAATAATCTATTAAAGGTGTAATGCCTGCTTTCCATATGAGCAGATCATGCCTCATGTTATATAATATTATCAGCAGCCTACCTTTCAGACTCCTGACGATGCTGCACAGGTTTGCTAATTTGTCAGTGTGTGGGAGAACCTCTTCCTCTTCAGTATATCTGACTCAACCATTAGTCCAACATATTTATTGTTTTTCTATATTTTGTATTTTCTGCAGTTCACATGAACAGATCAGTGTGAAACTTTGTGTTGCAAAAACACAAGCATGGATGAGAAGTCATCACATTACGTGTATTCATTACATAGTCTTTATCGAAGACATGCTGCTTATGCTACATGCATCACCATCTGGCAGGAAAAGTCCATTTGTGTGCAGAAGTGTTTATATTTTATGTCATATTCATAAATTCAGCGCATTTTATTGAGGTTTTATGTGACCCCATCAGCTTTGCAAGTTTATAAACTCACAGTTTTTCCCCATTTTGCTTTCAAGCTCGCTGGAGAATGCACCAGTTATGCCATACACTGTAAAACCGAAACAAGTGGAGTGGAGTTTACCTAAAAGAAAAAAAATTACTCGTTGCCTCAAAGTCTTTAGTTTAAATTACCTCATTGAGTTACATTAACTTGTGCAATATTAGCATGTTAAACCTTTTGAATTAATCACATGCCCCAGTGCAGGGGCATCAAACTCATTTTTGTTTTGGGACAAATCAAGATCGTGAATGCTCTTAAAGGGCCGGTTGTGGCAGAATGTATTGATAAAACCCGTTCAACAACTGTTAAAATATCAATGAGTTCTTAAAATTAAATAATATTACTGAACATCTTTTCAGTTCTTCCAGGATTTTGTGATTATTTTTGTGATTTTTCCAACAAAAACAAAGTGTTTGTGGTACTAATTTGGAAATATTTGTGATATTTGTGCTAATTTATGATGTTAAATGCAACTTTTTATTACTCGCTATATAGAACATACACTATAATCTGACATTAATTAAGCTGTTAAGTGCAAGTAAGGACATTTTTGACAATTTTTGAGAAAAATCTGAAATAAACTCCTAAATATTAGCACAAAAACGTGTGGAGATTGGTAAATTTTGGATGAATTTCCACGATAACTCTCGAGAAAATGGAGGGACTTGTTGATATAATGTGGCAGTGAACGGATAAAAACTGCATTGATTCTGATTAATAGCATAATATTTAAGACTAACTTCCTGTTTCGTCGAGAACCTAGAGGGCCACACAAACAGCTACGGCGGGCCGGGTTTGGCCCACGGGCCTTGAGTTTGACACATGACCTAGTGAAAACTATCTGTTGTGTTATTTTCCTCAAACACCTCAATGATACGATAGTTTGTGTTGGTTTGTTACGTAAAAATCTTCATGAAATGCATTCAGATTTGTAGAGGTGATTTGACGCTGCATTAAAACGGTCAAGGTGGATTAATAGTTTATAGAGTCGGTGCTAAAGTTCTGGGTTTTCCTCTCACAAACAGAATAAACACCATCATATACTTGACCAGTGAGAGCCTGAACAGGACACAATATTTACACCGCTCTATGTGGAAGTTCACCACCTGACCTGAAATATAACAACAGGAAAAAAAACACATATTGCACTGTGGACGCTGACAGACCAGCGACGTTTCAACACCCGACACGACAGCTGCAGAGCGAGATCTAACAGAGGCCACCTGGAGAGAGACACAAGACGCTGAAAACGGATGTACAGCGGGGGAAAGGACAGCGGCAGGACCTGGGCATGCTCTAAAAATGCCAGCTGTATCAATCAGAGCAGCGCACACACGAGGACGTGAGGGCAGCGTATCAATAATTTAGTGACAGCCGAGTGACAAACTGACACGATTTCATATATTTAATGGTGGTTTGAGTGACAAGTTTCTGATTTTACATCCTAAATTATGTCTCTTTTTCAATTTTGTAAAATATTCATGTTAACACGACGGTTAAGTTTCGATACTTCAGCAGAGTTGAGTTGTCAATATGTTTGAGATTCATTTCTGAACTTTAATATATGTAAGTAATTAGATAAGGGGGAAAAAAAGAGCAAAAAACAGGATTTCTCCAGTCGGGAGATTTGTCAAATATATTATGGTTTCATGCAAATTACTACAAAGTTCCTAATCTCTCCATATTCTTGTTCTTCAATAATCTGAAACAGAATGGAAACCTATTGAAAGGGGCAAATGTTTTTTGACAGCAGTGGGTCTCTGGAAGGTTGCAACACATTTCAGGGAACCTAAACGTATTATTGTGTTAGATTTCCTTTTCCTGACTGAAAATCTATGGGAGATATTTGACATTTGGCATGGATGATTCTCCACCTGCCTCCCACGTAAACATCAACCACATGAGGGACTTTCTGTCCAAAGCTGCGCGTTCTCTCCAGGCAAAGCGCCCAGAGCTTAATGGATCCCGTGTCAAAGTGGAGTCAAGCTGCTTGGATGGTGGATGACAGGTGGACCACACAGCTGATTGTAAACAGAGTTTGATCCAACTCTTTGACACACAAATAAACTCAGAATGATTTTTCAAAACCTGTCCAACGATCCTGACTCCACGCCTGAAAGTTGGACCTTATCAGAGGGAGACTGTTTGCAAAATAACAATCTGGCTTCTGAATTTAGAACCAATCAGAGCAGAAATTAACTAGGAATATTCTCCATTTCATATAACTAACAGCAGTAATCTGTCTCTGAGACCTGGACATATTTGTTTGATTAAAGGAACCGCACAACGATTGTTTGTCGTGCTGTATTAATGAGAAGAGAAACAACAGCGAAAAATCAATTTTCCTCAAATCCAAGTTAGCTGCGGAGTTCCGCAGGGAGCCTGATGTGTGCCACTGCTTTTTGTGTTATTGCAGCATTAGTCGGTGTTTAAATGGTAACATTGCTGAAGAAAAAACACAAAATAAGTAACAGGCACGTTCCGATTGCACTGACAATAAGACCTAATTAACTTAACAACAATGATGTAAATAACTTAGTAAGAGATATTACATGATAGATTAATACAACCAGACATTATTGGGGTGAAGTGTTAGAATAGTGTTAGTGTTTTACATATTTTCTCTTTGGGCTTTTACACTTAAGGCAAATAAACTGTAAAGTGAGGCAAAGATAATACTTTATCAATTAAAGTATTTTTACCTGGATGATTTAATCATTTTTGTTAATAAACTCCTATATTTCGGAGAGAAGTTGTTTATTCCACATGTTTGTAGAGCTTCGCTGCTCAAGAACATCAGTGCTTAACGTATTTATAAGTCGGTATTTAATACTGTATTCACAAGAGTGAAAATTCTTTCCTGATAATCAGGTGGTGCCCCGGTTTGATCATTTTGTTCAAAGTTGCGATTTTTGTCGACAAAAGCCTTATTATTTATTAATAGTTATTTGAAGCCAAACAAAGCCTGCTGATGCACGACACGCGATACAGCTCTCATATTTCTGATGTTTCGTCCTTTTTGCCCTCCACAAATCCCCCTGGGGTTTGTTTCTTTCAATAACACAAAGGGAAAAAGGAAAACCAGTCCATCAGACTCTCTTAGCATTTATTCCCCCCCCCACCGGATTCATTAGAATATTATTGTCATTTGCTCATTTCTTACCGCCGGAGCTCGTACAGTCATTCACGGCACACATGAATAATTTAAACGGGGGGTTATGTATAGCCACAGAAGAATTAAGAAAAGACTCATCTTGACTAATGAAGCCGTCATCATGTCCTGCCGTCTGCAAGACACACACGAGGAGCATGGAAACCAGCCGAGACGAACTCGGTGGATCGATGGAAAGCATTTGAAGGCGGCACTTTGCTTTCAGGCCCGTAATTCTTTGCCGCTGAGTCGTCTCGGAAGCGTAGAAGTCGATGAAAGTCACAGCTAAAGCATGTCCTCGTTGACGGCGATGAAAAAAGGTCTCCACCATATTGCTGATGTCCTAAAGCGCCACGGATTATGTCAAACCACTAAAAGCCCCAAAGCAAGTATAATGATGAGGGCACGGGAAAATTGGTGTGAAGAAAGTTACCACAAATTGTTTCTCACAGCCTTGGATGATGGGGAAAGAACTGAGCCATGCTGGACGCCAGAGTCTGGGGAATTATATGGTTTAAAGCCTCAGCGATCCCCATCATGCTTATGAGCGTTTAGGCTCTCAAACCTAATCGTATTAGAGCGGTTCTGTCCTTTAGGATGAAACGTGGTGGAGAATAATTCGCATTTCGCTTTGTCGGTCAGATCTCTCGTTCTTCCGTCAGTCTCCAATGACAGGATGAGAATTTAGCTTTCTCTGGAGAATTCACCAGTGTTTCTCTGAACTGGACTTGCATCAACGTCAGCTGTGCAAATTGAGTTATTTTCTGTCCCTGCAGGACTTCTGGACCCGATTTGTCACAGCAACAACAACAAAAAAAGACAACTTCAAGATTCGGGAAAAAATGCTGTCGTTTTTTGCTGCTTGTTTCACAGTAAAGAAACAATTTGATAAAAAAAAAAAGACTTTAAGAAATGAATAAAATGTAATAAGATAAGGGTTTACTGATTAGTACTTCAGGTGTAAATCAGTTTAATCTTTTATTATGACTTTCTTTTTTTTGAAGAGCAGGGAAAAAAATCAAATGAAAATTTTAAATCCTGGGAATTCTGGGAAAAAAAACTCAAAAATTGATTATAGCCGACTTAATTTCTCTTGTAATGTTATATTTCAAATAATAACAATGTTTTGTTCATTTTAAGAAGGAGCCATGCAGCTAATTTGATTGAATCCTGCTACTTTAAGTTACAGCTTAAGTTTGTGCACAAACTTTATTTTCAGTATAAATAGATATAAATAAATGTTCTGTTTCATCACAATGTCATTTTCTCTCGTCAGAATCACAATTTAAACAGAATTTCTGGAACATTTGAAAAGAAAAATTGGACTCTGAATTAAAAATTGTTGCTGAATCGAATCATGAACCAAAAAAACCAAATTGAATCAAATCGAATCAAATCAAATCGAATCGAAAAGCACTTAATAATTCGCGTCTCTATTAGCAACAGAGCCATTCAACGATCTTTACCGCGCTGGGAATTTGCAATTACATTGACCTATTTTTGTTTAAACATTTTGACATAATCATCGAAAGGTCAGAGGTCGATCAAGTCCCTGCAGTGACCACATCTGACCTTCCAGACCAGTTAGCGGGAACTTTAGCTTTGCCTATTCTTGTCCTTCTGCTTTGAAAATAAGACTGGAGGTAAATGATTACTGAAGTAAGCTGCTGTTTCTTTCCCGGTGAGCGTGTTAATCAAACAATTGTTATCTTCACAGTAAACAGTCTGGAAACTGAGAATCATGAAGAGACGACGGGCAGCTCTTTTGTTGCAACCATGTGCTTGATTAAATGCAACCTTTGTCAGGCTTCCTCTCTGAGTTTTCTGCACAGACAGGAGGTAGAGACATGGAATAGCCCTTTAGTGGCTAAAAAAAGGACGACGTGTAGATAAATACTGCAGGTTAATTCATGACCCAGACTGACGAGATTTTTCTTTTCATGCTGCTCATCAGGACAAAAGTTTTTGTTGTGGAGCCTTTAAACCGCAATGAACGAAGCTGCTTCCATCTGACTGGGAAAATCACATTTCAGTCTTTGTCTGAGAAATTCATGTCTGGTAAATGTATCATTGAAGCCTCTAAAAGAGTACACTTTATACTAAACAGTCATTTCCAAACAGAAGGATTCAAAGAGCGATCTGGCTTCTTTTCTATGTCTGTGTTACTTCTGCTCACATTCATCTCCACATACTGCACAGACAAAGATCATTTCTCGAAGACATCCTCGAAAGAAATATGGGAATATTTAATTTTTTTGTTATTCCATATGCGTTCATCCGTTGCATTGGTTTCACATTCTGATTGCTTGGATTTATCATCAAACTCATCGAACAGAAACTGAGTGAGTTGAATGAAATTTGTCTGCAGCAGATAAAAGAACACGAACTCTCTAAAACTATGCAAATGCATTAAACTACGGTTAAACGTCAGTTTTTGACAATCATGCTTACATCTGTTGCTGGGCAACTAAACCGAAAGAAGATGCTGGCCCGTGAAATACATCACACACTTAAACCAGATACCTCTTACGGGTTGCTAAGTGATTCAAAACGAGCTCCTGCAGCAACTGCGGCGTCATTAACCTGGAAATATTACATCATTAACTCGAACAAAGAGCAAATTATAACATCACAGGAAAAGCTGCGTCTTGTGTCGACGTGTCCACAGCACCACAGTTCTTTCAACATTTATTGTCTCATTTACATTAATTTGTGAACAAAGCTGTTAAAGTGCATGAACCACATCCTGCACAACCAGGAAAGTAATAAATTGCTCTAGAAACGCTTTTAAACCACAACGACTCCAGTCTGCGTTGTAGAGTCAAATTTTAACATCTATCTGACTTCAAAAAATAACTGAAGAATAGCTTAAAAATCTAATCTGTTTTAGATTGATTACTGTGGAACATGTATGAAAACCTTTTTAAAAAATGTAACTAAATGCAGTTTTTCCTACACAGAGTCATCAACTAAAGTGTCTTTTCCCGTGTCACATTAATACAGCCATAGAGAAGTGTAGAGTTTTAAGAAGAAGAGCGCCCTCTTGAGGAAATGTGCGACAATTGCAAGAATTGTGCAATAATGAATAATAATAATAATAAAAAATCCAATGTCTCCCTTAATGTTATAACTTGAAAATACTATTTAAATGCATACTAATATGTGGATTAATTAAGGACTAACATAACATGTCTTATAGAAAGGTCTTTGACTGCTCGTTGATTTTTACATTTCTAAATCAAATTCATGCAGTTCTCTCTATGTCCAGGAGATGTCAGCACCATCCTTAAGAAAACACAAACTGCTGCAGCATGCTGTTGGAAAGTTTTGTTGTTGTTGTTGTTGTCGTTTTATTATGACAGTTGTAGACACTTTGTGGAAATAGATATTATCATATTAATCAAAATGTTGATTTCTTGAACTGTCAAGTTTGAAACTTCAGCAAATGTTGGACCAACGTTTCTTCGATTTGATTCCTGGCAGATTGTGGGCCAAAACTTTCTTTTTTTTTCACACAGTTTAAATCACACTGTGAAATAGAAATACTTCTGATATGTTTAAGCTGCAGTAATTGACAAGTAAGCAATAATTTTCCCTGAGTGAATAAAAGCTTAAATACCAAATCATGCAGTGAGACGGCATGACTCAGCATAGCAAAACAGTAATAAAACGTATACTGTGTCGGATTAGTTGAACCGGGTCCAGGTCGGGGATCAGAAAGAGCTGAGTGAGTCCAAACCCAATCGATCACTCTGTCTTCAACGTGCCTCGTTGTCTATCTGCCATCAATCAGCTGATGCGAGACGCCTCCCAAGGTCAGAGTCCAGCCTCCCAGAACAAGACATGATTTAGCACTTTGTCAGCAGGCGATAACATCGGTCAGCAGGCGTTAACGTCCAGACGTCTCTTCCAGGCGTACAGCAGATTTATCTAACTTCAGCTGTCCACTTAGGGAGACAGACAGAAAAAAGGGAAGTTCATAAGGAGCAAACTGTAGGTGAATCTCCAGCCAGCAGACGGTGCACTTGCTGTATTTTGTTTCTTCTGGATTATTCGGTGCTGCTTTTAGGCAACTGGAAGTTATGGAGGAAACTGGTGAAGGCCTAAGAGGTTTTAGAGAACATTTGGTAATTAGTAGCATCATTAACACGGAGGAACAAACCAGAAAGGTCAGGTGTAAAGCTAGCCGTGTACACGAGAGATGAACTCTCCATGTATAATCAAGAGACAGCAAGTGTTGACCCTTAATGTACAACAAGTCATGTAGGGGAGACAAGAAACATGGCGGTGGCAGCATCATTCTGTGGCAGGGTCAGGGAATCTAGTTACCATGAGAATACAAATGGAGAGAACAATCCTGGAATGAAAACTTTTTAAAGGCTGTAAAAGACTGAGGCAAAGATTTACCTCCCAACTGTTTGGCATAGAAACCAGACAATGGGATAGTTTAGATTGAGCCAAAGTCAAAGTCAAAGTCTAGATCTGAATTCATCTCAGAATCTGTCAGTACATCACATGAAATCTTAATATAATAGACATAGTGTAACCAAACACCCTGTGAAACCACTCACCCAGACAAACTTTGAAAATGTCCACCAAAGTGGGCAGAGCCCAGAGACACTGAGTGAAAACACTGCTGCCAATTTAATCACTTTACGTTACATCTAGTGACTTTTCAGACCCATCTACCGAAGTTTTTTTTTTTTTCTTTTTAGGAAAGCGACTAGTGGCAAATCCAGCGATTTTTAAAACATTTTTTATTTTTGTCACAGATTTTTATTTCAACATGTGGAAGCACCAGTCGCTCTGCAGCAACTGTCCTGAATGAGATGATATTCAAAAGTGGGGCTATGATGTAAAAAAAATCAACCATTGGTACCAATAAGGAAAATTCAACTGTAGTAGTCACCCTCCAACCCAAAGAGAGCGGCACCAAGACAGTTTTAGGCCAAACATTTCATAATGAAATAAATTCATACAGAACTGTTGCAATTTGCTCAAACAATCTGAAGATAGCACCTTTGAGGCTCAATTTGTGCAGCTGATCTACAAACAAAAGTTGATCTTATGTTGGGTTTCTCTAAGTTTGATGCCGTATGTATAAATTTGCAGAGCTCATTCTGGACCGTCGTTTTACAACAATATAAACGTTTCCAACAAACAATGAGGAAACAAAAGTTGCGAAACAAAACATTTGTGTCTCTGTAATCGTTCATCTGTGTCATATTAAAGATCAGAGTATGATGGAGCTGCTTTTGCTTTCATCCTCTGGAACGACACACCACCTGGACGACGGGTCATCCTTAAGAGAAACTTGGATTTTACAAGATTACATTCCTCTACTCCATCTTAAGTCCAGAGCATACTAGCATTTTTGTTGTTGTTGTTGCTTTTGCCACCACTAGATGATCAATATATAAAAAACCTGATTGTCTTTGCTGGTGCAAAAGAATATTAGGGTTACTGTGGAGAAAAACAAAATATATTTGAGAAATTAATTTTAGAATTCTCAGAAAAGCGTCAGAATTTTTCAGCCTTTTTTCAACAGATGATGATGAATAGCGTCTCAGTAATTTTATTCAGAAGCTCGCTTCCAAGCAAGGCCAGCAGATGGCAGTACTTTAGGACTGGTTGCTTATCAACTCACATAGGAAAAGAATGTTTTTCCAATGGTATCAATGACATCAGCAGTGATGTCATAACTCTATGATGGCACAAAGGAATCTCTCTCTTAAATGTAGCTCACAGGCAGCGTTTTGTCAGACCTGTTCCACAGTTCTATCGCGGCAGATCACTCTTCAGAGCACGTTCGAAAGTTATTGAAACAAGCGGGATATCGATTCCAGATATTGCACGCCTTTCAGAGAAGCAAGAATATCAACATGAAGCAACAACAGATTGCATGTGAACATGAAGCTTTTCCAGCTAAGCTTTCATGGGTCGACATCATGGACCTCAACATCCAAGTCGACTACGACGCTGTCGTTTTCCCTTTTGAGGATGAAAGCGACAGCCCCATTGAGCCGGAAGATGTACCAACAGAGATCCAGGGGGAATCAAGTCCTTCCGGCGACTTTGAGAGTTCAACATCTTCAGAAGTCGAGCAGAAAACAACTCGGTCTGCTGGCTTCGAGATCACCCCCTCAGTGGAAGTGGTGGACAAGACAAGCCAACAAGTCACTGATCTCACAAAGCAGGTGGACAATCTTAAAAAAAAGTTGCAGAGAAACATCTTTGATCTCCATGAGGAACGAGACCGAAGGATGGCATGTCAGGCTGAAGTAAAATCACAGCAGGAGGAGATTCAGAGACTGCAAAAAATGTTACAACAAGAACGTCACCTGCAAGTCAAACGAGATCGTGACAGAAACGGGCCAGAGACAACAGGTGGCTCAAAGGCTTCTTGCTCCTCTAAAGTTACCGCCGACAAGAGCCTTCTTCAACAGCTGGATTACTTCAAGAGGGAGGCTGAAAAATATGCCTCCCGCAACAAAGGTCTTATTGAAGTAATGGTTGAAGAATATAGAGTGAGACTGAAGTATGAGGAGCAGCTCAAAAGACACTCTGAGCAAGCCTCCAAATTCATAGAACAGGAGGAAACAGTGAGATCTCTGCAGGGTCAGGTTGCAGACCTGAAACTGAAGTTAAAACTTGCTGTGGAAAGCAACCGTCCAAGAGTCTCCACCCAACCAGAGGCCCCCCTGCAACCAGAGGAGTCCAAGGTAAGACAGACCTTGGATCAACCAGGGGACTCCATTCATAGCCTGGCTTGGCCTTTGCACCGACCCACACCCAGGTTGCAAAGAGAGGAGTCCACGCAAAGCCAGACCTCCACACAAACATGGACGTCCGAGGAAAGACAGACGTCCATGAGACCAACCTCCTCTGGTTGCATGGAGGGCCTTCGTGTTGGCATTGGCAGGAAGGGCAAACTATGCCCGGCTCGGCCTTTGCGCCGACCCACACCTGGGTGGAACTAACCTGGGTCACGATCCAAACCCAGGTTTGTACTCTCCATTAATTAATTGATTCATTGATCTCTCTAAATTTTTCTAATGTGTGAATGTGTGTGTGAAAGGATAAGTGTGTAAGATGATGGATAGATGAATATTTGCTAAAAGTGTCTGACAGTAGAACATGAAACAGAGAATCTGTGAAAGGTCCTCTGGCTCTGCTACTGTCCAGAAACAACCAATCAGAACCAAAGGGTAAACTTTGGTTCTGATTGGTTTCTAATCAGAACCTACTACTAGTCTACTGCAATTAGGCAATTGGCAGAAATACAACATTATTTCATCATTGTTTATTTATAGAATGATTTGTCAAAACTATTTCGACCCATATTAGAACTTTGCATTGATTTCCCCTCATTTTAGTAGCTGGTGATTTTGCCCAACCCACACATTTTCCCTAACCCTAACCAATACTCGTCTATTCCTAACCCTAACATTAACTAAAACTTAATTCACATCTGACCTCTAAACGTTACTATCTGACCCAAATCAATGAGTCCATCATATTAGGACCAGGCTTTGGTCCTACTATGATGGAACTAATGCAATGTTTCTCAGTTCCCCTCCTCAGGCGGATCCCCTGCCCTGCATGTTTTAGTTGTTCCCCTTCTGCCACACACCTGGATTGAATCTGTGGGTGATTAACAGGTTTCAGCAGGACTTGATGACTGCAGAAGAGGTCATGCAATCATTTGGATCAGCTGTTCTGGAATAGAGACGCATCTAAAACATGCAGAGCAGGAGGGCCTGAGGACTGGAATTGAGAAACACTGACCTAATGTGACATTGGACATATAATGGTGCGTTCACACCAAATGCGTTTTGAGCGTCAGGCGCGTCTGGTTTGCATTCAATGTCTATGTGGAGGCGCGTCGAGCGTCTAGTGCGGCGCGATTTGAACCGTTTGGAGCGTTTGACACATCTAGCGCATCCAGCACTCCACATAGACTTTGAATATAAACCAGACTCACCTGATGCTCAAAACGTGTTTGATGTGAATGGACCAGTAGAATGTTCAGTTCCACTGGTAACAATGACATCAGCAGTGATGACATCACTCTTTGATGCATCAAATGAATCTCTCTCCTGAGTGAAGCACAGACTGTTTTTACAGACCTGTTCCTGTTTCAGACTTTTCAGTTATGAATCTTCTACAGAAGCATTGTTAAAATTATTTGAAGGCAGAATCGGCCCAGTACAGGTTCACATTCTCAGGTGAGAGAGACTCACCTGGTATAAAGTTAATTTTTCTGTACTGGAATTACACTGAAGATTAATTAGTTTAATCAAAGTATGTCATGAATATGTGAGCAAAATGCTTTGAATTGCCTTTGAAAATTAGCTATATAAATAAAATTACCTTACCTTACAGATAAACTATTAAATATTTTCAGATTCTCAACATTATTTCAATTCAGTTTTGTGCGCAATAATCTAACCTGCAAAAACTAAAAGTATGCAACAGTATTTTGTCTTATTTTAACATAAAATTATGACAATGAAATGCTTTAAGATACTGACAAGATTCTGTAGAAATAGACATTATGTGCTGTTAGAATTATTAAAACATATTTTGGGAGACCAAAAATAATTCTTTCCTGTTTTTTTTTTTTTTTTTTTTAATTTTTTAAGGTCAACATGAACGGAAACCTGCCTCATCCACTCATCATCATTCCAGACACTTGGTGACGGTCAGGAATTGTGGTCATGTAGTGACAAATAATGGAAAGTTCTGTGTTCTCTGCATGTGTTTGGTAAAATGTTGCCATACTCCACAATGTGAAGTAACAGGACCTCGTAGCTAATGAGTAAAAGTGGTGTTGAGATCGATGCCTTAAGGAAACTCACATTTGATCTTTTGAGTGTTTAAAACCACAACCACAAAAAGACAGGAAGTGACCCTGAGGTAAATAAGACAGAACCTCTTCGCTTATATAACAAATCTCATCTAAATGTGACAACCAGAAGGCAAAACATGCAAAAAAATAAATAAATAAAAAAGAGATTTGTGCCGACACTGTGTGACTGCTGGCTTCTGAGGTCTTAGGCAGGAAAACTCGCCGTGTGCTGCTCCTGCTGAGTTGATGTATGCGCAGCACTTTTTATCCCATTTTTTTTTAAGAAAGCCTCAAAAGTCAGACAGCTGCCATCGGGGATAAAAATGTAGCATGAGCAACAGGAACTGTGAGAGGAGTCTGTCGTTGCTGAACCCATTAGAGTTTTCTAAATTCAGCCACACACAACGAGCCACACCAGAGTGAACTTAAACTAAATTCATCTGAGTCCTGTTGAGTTGTAATAGTCCTGTTGATTGGCAGGCGTCGTGCGGCATAGTGAAGTATTTCAAAATGACTAATGCGAAACGGTTTTACTAAATGAAGTGTCCCTGATTGTAAAATGAACAAAAGCAGATCACCATTAGGTCCAAAAGGATTTTTTCCAGACTCGTAGCTTTAAATCGAGGTCCATTGCAGGAAACCAGTCGGTTTGTATGAACGTTGTTATTTGCTGATAACGGTGATCAAACATTATGTCAAAATGAGGCCGGACGCTCGTGGAGGTGCAGCTTGCTGTGGGGTTTTATGTATACATTGGACTTTATTTTAATTAGTCCGATTTCTGCTGGCAAGAAATCACTCAAGTTAAAACGTGTGTTCTCAGCACGCGCCGAAATTGTTCTTACAGCTTTCAAGAACATGAGAGAATTTAAACTTCTGTCCTTAGGAAGTCTTAGATTTATGTATCCAAAGCTAAGGCCTTAAAATGTCTTAACTTCATAGAAACAATTGGCCTTAAATACACTAGGCATGGGTCTTAAATACAGTGTTTAAGCACCATATTCCTGCCAGCTGGCTCTTTTTATTTCATTTTTGTCATATATTGTGGTGCATGTGTAAATGTAGCATCTTTTGGATGACATATGCTTTTGCAAGTGCTACCTGCTGCAATAAACAATAAATAAATTAATGAATTAATCATATGACAAATTGAAAGAAGCACGATTTATCGTTTTTCTCTTTTCTCCTTCTACCAAAAACTGGATGACAAAAGTCTTCAGTCTGTTTTTACTGAGCCAGATTTATTTACAGAGACTTCATAATTCATTTTATTTGTTATCCTGTTAGTTTGTTTCCTTATTTTTGGATATTTAAAATTTCTTTCAGTTCCAGAGCTAAACGTTGAGTAGAATTAAAAATGTATTGATCGTTGATAATGTGTTCTTGCATTATTATGCCATTAACATAATGACATTTGAAAATTGTCTCAAAACAACAATACTATTGTTTATCGCAATAACTTCTAACACAATTTATCATCCGGTTAAATTTATTATGACAGTCCGAGCAACTGGTTCACTTCTGTTGCCAGATCCCACAAAACACCCCCTAGTTTTTTTTTTTTTTGTCTTAAATTGAATTTAAGTTGGCGTTAAAAAGGTCTTTAAAAGTCTTAAATGTGACTCGATGTAACCTGCAGATGCCCTGCGTCCAGAACTGTAAAAAAGTTCCTCTCCTGGTGCAGACGGTAATTTTAGTCAACCAAAACATTGCTTCGAAAAGCAGCTTCATCCCCCCCGGTCGCAGCGGTAGATAGATTTTTTTCCCCAGCAGCCCCCCGTCTCCAGCAGTCATCTCATTTTAACCCAATCCGCCAGAGAGAACATGCCTCCGCCGTCAATTACAGCAGATTTTTACCACAGCAAAGCTGATCAGATGAAAACGCTTCCCTCCAGTGAACACGTCAAGCCGCTCTCTCTGCTGTGAAGGAGGACGTTCAGAGCTGTTGCGTAACAATGTGTTGAGCAGCTCAGATTAGACTTATTTATTCATAACAGATGTGGGCTTATTTTATTTGATTTTTTTTCTAAACTACAGTATGTGCTCAAATATTTATTAGGCCAACTCTAGCCGTGTCATCGCTCTAAATTATGAAATTGCCATTTTCACAGCTGAATCCCTGATGTTCCGACTCTGTTCAGTTTGTTTGTTAGACCATTTTCCAACATCTTTGCAAAATGTGGGACACTTGCGGTTGGTTGGTTAACGCCACCACCACCAGGCACAGTAATTCAGTGTTCTAGAATTTGTCTGCTCCTGAATTTTTCCAAGTACTTTCCAGTGTTTTGCACCTGGAAAATAATTAGGGATGCACCAACATTTTGTTTTTGGAAACTGATAACCGATAGTTTTCTCATTCCAAAGGCCAATGAACGATAGAAGCTGATAACATTCCTGGAACTAAGGCAGACCAGCGAGCAAAAAGACCTAAAACTGTTGACTCTTTAAAAAAATAATCTAACAACTACTTTTGCTGTATCAGCAGAAGCCAAATCTCCAATGGACATGTATTTAAATAAAGCGCCTTATGCTTAAAGTGGGTGCATTTGTCCAATCAATTGTTGCCAAAAGCTGACAAATGCTAAAGTCCAGTTATGCATAACAGTTTATTTGAAATCATTTAATTTGAATTAGCTTCAAAACCCAATTAATTAGAGGTTTCCTGATCTGCTCTTGTCTGGAGTCAGTAGGATCTTTAAATTTTTTTAAATGAATCAAGTATTAAGATTTCTAAACAACTGATTGTAGCAAAACCAGCTGTAACATATATTATTTATATGAATATTAAAGTGACTAATGAGTCACTTTAATTCTTGGGTTCGACTGCTGGAGGGAGAGGTCATTTGTAAAAACACACAACAGGATAGTGCAAAACTAGTGAAATGTATTGATATTTACAATATATACAGACAAGTTGTTCAAAATAGTTAATGAAATCCAAGATGTTTTTTTCCCCAGTTTAACCAGTTCAGCTCCAGATGGGAAGGAGTTGACAGGATGTGACATTTCTTCTTGATTCGCTGTGTGATTTTAACTCGCCAGTCTGGTGTCCGTGGCAACAGACACTCGGAATCCAGAATCTGGATTGGGATCTGGAACGGGAACCTGGTCTGTGTAAAAACAGGCCTCACTGATCAACCCTGGGTTTTGTCTATTAAAAAAAAAATCATACATGTACATGTTTTTGTAGTGAATGGGTTTGTTATAACAATAATTAAACTCATTCATTTCATTTTAACATACAATGGATAGTGTTTTACAATTCAAAGTGCTTTCAGTTTAAATGCTCCATCAAGGTGATCAAACAAACTCGGATCAGTTTACTCTGACCGAGCCCAAACGATCACCCGGCGCTGGCATGCTGGCTCCCCGGCAAATCAAAAACGCTCACCAATTCCCACTTGTCAAACCGTGTGATCAGAAGAACGTTCTGATCCACGATGACGCATCTCAAAGTTGAGAGGTGAAAGACAGCGCAATAGACTTACAGGCGGCGAGAAGCCAACCTGCAGCAGCGTCTGGTGAGCAGCAGCTGTTTAACAAGACGGCTGGTCATGTGACCCTACAACCCCCTCCATAACTGACACACTTGTTTGGTTTAGTTTTTGCTTAAGAATTTAAGGGAAAGAGGATTTTATGTTAAAATAAATCTAAAGGAAATAGAAAAAAAGTGACCCTGGTTACCCAGCCTTCACTATTTTCATCATTTCCTGCAGTTCATCAGTTTAGAAACTGGAGAGATGATTTGTTCCATTATGCATGTTGTGAGTCAACAGGACGTCAGCTGGCGATGGTTATGGTCTTGGCATGCCCTCCTGGCCTACAAAGAAAGAGACTAATGAGGGTTGTCTGTGAAGCAAATTGTGCTGAAATATGGCCACTTTGGAAGCTTTTCTGTTTAAACTGCTGATCAGATCTATTCCCAGTGAACTGGGCGGCTTTTCTTGGGATTTGTAATGTTTTGCTGACCTGTTAAATGATTTCACTTGGCTTCTGAAAATAACTGTGTCGAACATATGAGTATTGAAATGAAAACATAAAGACAAATGCATGTAAGAATATAGAGAAAACAGGTTACAGTGGGAGGGCAGTTTGGTGCTAGCTGTCCTTATCAGTGCAGAAAATATCCAGTGTCCTACATGAACTGGAGGAAGTTATGAAAAAAATTGTGAACTAGAAGAACTAATCCTTTGCATGAATTTATGAAAAGCAAGAAAGAAATGAGAGAAAGAGAGAATTCAAATAGAACAAATTTATGCAATCACTCAACGAACTGTTTTTCTTTTAGAAGGATTAAAATTTTCACTTCTATAATTTAACACAATTCCACCTCCACTGCGTATCAACTTTTACTCTGCACTCGTCAAATCTTTTTGTTTTTTTTCTCAGGTCACAAGTTTAATTAGCACATTGAGGATTTCTGAACTTTCTCATGAATCTTTCTTCACCAGTTATAAGTCCTACAAAGACATCTGTGATAGGGAAGAAAAACAAAACTTTTTTTTTTTACAGAAACAGGAAAATACTCATTCCAGAGCACGGCGAAATGCAGTGGTTTCTCAGCCAAATCGGGAGACTTGATGGGTACGGGAAGAAGTTCGAAACCAGCAGGACTCTTCCAAGAGCCGGCTGAGTGATCTGGGAGGCGACCAAGAACTCAAACTACAGCCATCAGGATGTGATGTCATTTGAAGAGTTTGACTTCTGAGGATCAGCATGAGAGTTGAGCCTCTGCGATTTCATGTGTAAAAGTTTGCAGTCAGTACCGCATCAGTTTGAGGAAAGTTTATCTGTCGTTTGATATTTATTTTTTGCTGCCTGTGCTCTGTCTCTATTCTGTGTTGGATGGAAGGCGATGGTTTTCACCTGGCCTTCAGCTCACACCGGGTTTTGGTCCTCAGTGGTTTGCTGCTGTAATTGTCTGAAGCCCTCGTCGTATGAGGTTAACAGAGCGCTTTCTGTCTGTCGGCGAAACCTTCGGGGATCCGAGCCATATTGCAGGCAGGCCACGTGGAGATCACAGTGAATTATTTATGCGTTTCTTACCCGGCGCCCTGCTCATCTCAGAACAGGCAGTGAACCTTTGAGCAGGGGTAGGCCGGGACATACCTTCGAGCTGTCATTACGAGAGAGTCCTACTCGGGCAGCTTTCATAGCAATCAATATGCTCTCTTTCCACTGTAGAGGTTTATAAAAACAGCAATATGTATATAAACGTACATATGTATCCCTTTTTGCTAAATATGTGTTTGGATTGATCATAGATGTGGTTTCTAAAGGAAAGGGAGCTAAAAATGGGATCTCAACATGTCATGAAGAAGCAGCTTTATTTCCCCCCTGACAATCCGTTGCGTTTCAAGGAACATTGGCGAACTCAGTCCTCTGACTCTGGCAGTGACATGGACACACTGTCGAAGCGATTGGATTGCAGGAAGTGGTCAAATTGGTTTTCTGTTGTTGTCTTCGCTGCAGAGCCGGAGGCCAGCAGCCCAGCGAAGAGGCGACGGCGTCTGACACAGACTGCAGCCGAAGGGGAAGCCGGGACGGCGCGTGTTACGCCTGTTCTCATGAATCCCGCTAACACAGTTACTGTTGCCACAAGCAGGTTGGGAAGTAATGAGCTAGACGACCCCTTTGTGACTCGTGTCACACGGTATTCTGGTACTCAGCTGGGATTTGGCTCTGAGGAAGAAGTTGTTTGTTTTGTTGAAACGTATGAAACTCTGCAGATATATTTATATCTCCAAGCTGATGCAGGAAGATTAAGGGGCCTCAAGCGAACCTAGAGGACACACAATCACGTCTTCATGGTAGAGGTAGAGAGATGCTCAGAAGACTGCAAAATACTGATTGTCACTAATGAAATGGTTGAAAAAAAAAAAAAAAACTTTTCTAGACTTTTTTTTTTTTTTTTAGCATGTTTTTATGCTTAGACCGTAATTTGCAGAGCACTGCTGGTCTTAAAATGCTGTCCTGATGTGAGATATGATCAAATATGACCATATTCAGGACTTTTCATGGCTTGTTTGGGGCTCTTTTCAGCAGGTGTGTCTGTTTGAGGTAAAGCAGACTCTGAGGTGACTGTGTTGTGCAAACCAGCAGCTTTTAACTCCCAACAAATTATGCATTCATGACATGCTACATGTCATATGACTAAACTGCCACATTTCAACATGGACCAAAAATGAATGACAAAGTTTAAAATGATTAGTAAAGGAGTGAAAGGTCTCTCCCTCCTTCATCCAGAAAAGAACACATTAATGTATTTATTTATCAATTATTTTGCCTCATACAAAAATAGGTAGCTATCTGAAGCACTCCACACCAAAGCAATGCAACTACAGCCAATCATGATGGTACCGAAGCTCTCAACGAGCCTCCGGCTCGTTTCACATGCCTGCATTACACAAAATAGCCGCTTTGCTCCTTTGCCGTTTCCAGTTTTGATAGTTTGATACAAGATTGTTCTGGGTGAGAATTTGTGCCTTCTGCCACAGGAAATTGTGCACCGTCAAATCAAATCCAACAAAAGGACACGTCGTTCCTGCTTCGACAGGAGACAATTTAAAGTCATTTGTACACTATGTCCCCATAAGGACTTGTGGTCGTTTGACTCCAGTAAATAACATTTACCAGGAAGAGGACACTTATTGCATGTTTTTCAAAACCAGGGTAGTTTTCTGGGGCCATGAATACCCTTGTGTTTCCTCTGTATCTACGAGGGTGAAAACTGGTTACCAGGATTGACGTTTAGCTCTAAACGCCCTTGAGGTGCTAAAAGCAAACTGACCCTGGATCACCGAAACTAGAGTGGCGGACACGTGAAATACCAAAAGTCAGCTGTTCCTGTGTTTTAGAAGGCCTGACGGCACACAATAAACACCAGTAAAATGATGTGATACTGTGGGATTGGCTAACATTTTCTTAGTAATTTTACAACAAAATGAATCTAAATTTACTCTTAGACATAAGGGTTTGTGAATGTGTAGTTGCCTGTCCTGTGTGTCTTTGCATTGGCCATGTAATGTAATGATTAACCGGCCAGCAGTTCTGTGACTGTGAACAGGATGTGTAAAATGGACGGGTGGACAGAAGTTATTTCATCTTATGCTGCTGAAATCCAAATGAGTTGAACCCAAAACGTATGTGGTCTGGTTCCGTCTTGTGAAAACAAGCTAAACTTCATCTCCTATGATGTCCAGATTAAAATGCACGTTTTTCCATTTCCATCTCATACGCCTGCAGTTCAAACGTGAACTTGTTGTCACATTACAGAAAAATGTTCATTTTAGCGCTTCTGGAGGAAACGTGGCTGCTGCCATGCTTCCCCTCTTCACTCACAGGAGAAACTGGAGAAATGTGACAAATGACTGCAGCCTGTCAGGAAATATTACCCGATTTATTGTTCTGGTGTTGTGGCAGCGAACCGATCGTTCTGATCTCCAGACTGTGCAGAAAAGTCTCAGATGTCCAAATAACATTTGACTGAATGAACAAAAGGAAATCAAGTTGTCCTCTGATTGATACTCGAAGACGACAATTCTCTCCTGAGTCGTTTTCATGTTTTTCTAAATTTATCACAAAGGTAGAACATTTAGCAGCTGCCCTATCCCACAGGCGTCTCTATGCTCAGAAGGAGGTCGCAGTTTTTATTTTTATTTTCTTCACAGACTCCAAGAGGAAGACTAGTTTTTAGAATTCAGTTTTTAAAATTCCTTTTCAAATTTGGATAACATGAGTTATGGCAACATTTAAATTTCCTTTGGGATAAAATAGAATATTTGTACTGAATTGAGTCAAAGCATTTGCTCAAAGATGAGTATTTGTGATCTGCAGTATTAATTGCCTGACATTATCACCAGGAAGATGCAATTATGTTTTAAATGTTTATATTATGCCCATATAAGTTTGTGTTTTACTCCACCTTACGTCCCTTGACTGATTTTGCCATTCAGTTGACGAGCTAAAACCGCTTCCAAGTTAAACCTTGATTACTTTTTCAATTTAATATATTGGAAGCTCATCGTTTTGTTCACCAGCAAAAAAAAAAAAAGGACAATAAAATTTTTCGCAACTTTAGTTTTTAATATTTTTTTGGCCTTCGAGTAAACTTGGTACACATGGACAAAATTGTTGCTTACGTCTGTCGACCAAACAAATCTTCAATTGTCACTGAAAAAAAAGTGATTTTTTTGTAACACTGTGTCTAATTTTCATGAATTGATTTTCAGTAAATGACTACGTACTTTTGTCAGAGTCGAGTTATTTCAGTGACCTTTGTGAGCGTCGTGCTCTTCAACAGAGATTTTGTCTGTGTGCATGTAAAACATTTCTCTACTGATACATCTTTCACCTGTTTCTCAGTTTTATTACCAAGGCTTCCTCTGGATTTTGTGACCTTCAGTAGAGTTGCTGCTTCATGACAGAAATCTTCATCGGTAGGATTTTCATTTCAGTCGAGATAAAGAACGGAAACATCCTCTCGGTGAAAGTGTGCGTAAAAGTGTGTATGTGTGTGTAAGTGTCCAGGTCAGAGAACGACAGCCTGCCTTTGTCCCAGTCCAGATCCACTCTTATCCTGCGGAGCGTCTTCTGTACTGGGAGCGTACTGGGAGAAGCTGGCGGTGACCGAGCCTTGTACTCGCCTTCAAAGAACCCCACCACGAATAGTCCGGACCGGGTCTCTGCTTTCCTCTGAACCGACTCCGCTAACACACCAAGGGTCCAGAACGAGCTGTCTCCAACATCGACGTCCCAGCTGTGGCTCCCTGAGTCGAAGGCCTTGGAACTCAGGACGGACGACCAGCCGTCAAACCTCTCTGGGTTGTCGGGACGGTCCTGCTTCTCTCCCAGTCTCAGACCGGTCAGGTTCTTAGACAGGTTGACGTCGACATCGGCAGTGTTTGGGTCCAGGACGAGAGGCGTGTAGGAGACCATGTCCCTCATGTTTCTCCAGATGCTGAAGGCCAGGTTGCCCCGGTGTTTGGCCTGGTCTATTAGAGCCCCTGAGGGCAGCAGTGGAACCTCCAGCAGGGGGCAGCGCTTCACTCTGTCCGCTGCTGCCCTGTAGTTGTGAAGGAAAAGGATGTCTTCTGCTCCCAGCTCCTCTTCTGTGTCTCTGACCGTGTCCGAGAGTGCTGCTATCTCTCTGCTCAAACTCTCTATCTTCCTCATCATCATCCCAGTCTTCTGCTCCTCTTCCTCCCTCAGTGCTGCCAGCCTGTACTCCTCTTCCTCTGCCAGAAACCGCTGAAGCTTCTTGAACTGCTCCTTAATCCGCCTCTCCGTGTGCCTGGCCTGGGACTTAATATGCTCTGCCGTCCGATCAAACTCGTCTTTAGCTTTCCTCCCGAGCCTCAGCCTCTTCTTTATGGGCTCCAGATTGTCCAGCAGTTCCCTCCGTTTCCTCTGCGCCGCCTCCTCGACGGGCCTGATCCTGTGGTTGATGTGCCTCCCGAGTCTCTGCAGATGTGACACACCGGCTGCTCGTGCTCCAGACAGAAGAGTTTGAGTTTCTCGGAGTGCAGACTGCACAGAGCCTCCTTTGACCTGTAAGCCATCTAGTCATCTGCCGGACCTGAAAACGCAGCAGACTGAGAGTCCAGTTAGTCCTGGCTTCCTCCTCTCTGTTTCACTGAGTCGTGGTTTTGGTCAGACTCACCAGTGTGGAGTTTGAGCAGCTCGGAGCAGAAAAGTTGGGAGTTTTCCATTGTTTTCTCTCTCTGTCCCGCATTCGGAGTCGCTCAGAGGAATCTGACGGCGTGTCACTCTGGTCACAAAGTGCTTCCTGTTTGATTTCACCTGGGCTATTTTAAGGGCGGTTCTTAAACCTGTTTGTCCTGCTGATTCACCTGACATTTAAAGGTCTTTTTTAACATAAACAATTTAACAAGCTTTCTATTTTTACCCGCATAGACAATTCCCCACCAGAGAATAAACATCATCGCTTCTCGCATCCAAACTATCCAGATGAAGTCGACACACATAGAGTTCACAGCCTTGGGATTTTTCCAGGTGTGTCAGAAAAGGGGCGGGGCTTAAACCTGTTAGACCTCATATTTTAAATACTGGAGTACACATGTCACTGAGATTCATTTAATTCAGTTGTTTTCTACACCTTGTAATCAGTTAAGATTTGAAACTCTTTCACCATGTAATCCTCCACACATTCAGCCTATAATTGTGGTGAAAAATAACTGTCCATCCAGCAGCTTGTTAAAAACAGAAAACCTCGCAGCAGTTTTTCAGTTTCCCACATCGCTTCATCTATTGCTGTTTTCAACTACGCTTCAGTTTATTGAGTTTTTTTTTTTTCTAGCAGTAATCCATCAAGCAGAAGCCTGGACTTTGACAGGACCATTGAAACAACTTGATTCTTTTTTTTTTTTTTTCAGCTACTATAAATTTGCTGCTGCGTTTGGGATCATTGTCCCGATAAAAACCCAGTTAATTATGACCTGTTTGACAGTTGCTGTTTTTTGTTTGTTTTTACAGTGGAGCTCATATCCAGTTCCAAATTATTAGAGACTGTCAGTGATTTCCTAATGAAAGAATTGGTCTAATTAGAATCAGACATTTTTTTTTAGACTTTGAATTTATACAGATTTTTTTTTTATCCTGTGCAGTTATGTATCAAGTGCCAGATTGAAAATGTCACCTGCAAAATATTTGCCTTCAAAAATTTATCTGCAAACTAGTCCACAAACTGCGATTACCTGGTTTTATCCACTTGTTTTTCTGATCAATAAAATTCAAAAATTCAAAAGGTTTTGAGAAAAATATTACACAAAAGTAAGAATGTCTGCTTTAGTAACAGAATGAGATATCAAATTAGGCAACTATAAGGCTTCTCATAAAAACACTGAATACAAAAACAATTTATTAACATACAAAACATACATTTTTGCAAAGCTGGGCAAAAATATGAGGCTCCAGAGCCGCATCTCTGAAATGAGCCAAACTTCCCATCACTTCTGTTTAAATCAGGCATCTCTGAGAAGTGAGACTCCATGTCTCAGTGAGATTTACCTCGACTTGGAAAGGTCAAATTAAAAAAGAAAAACAAGCAAAGTGCTGATCAAATGACTGAACACCGGAGAGTCAGCAGCTGAGCAGCCCGGTCCTCACAGAGACAACGGCACCCAGTAAGAGAGGACGACAGGTAAGGAGCAGCAAAAATCAATAAACCCAGAATCATGAAATCATAATCCTCCCTACACTTATAAACTACTGCTTCATGAAGGTTATGGCTGATTTCTTTTTCCTGGTATTTGTGAGAACAGAATAAAAAGTCTTTTGAGGTTTCTTAAATCGCGAATTGAACCATAAAAATGTCTCACGCTGCTCTGTAATAAACCAATCCTTTACTAGTTTGAAGTACTGCTGCCTTTACCTTGAGGTAATGTTTTATTTCTTTAAGAAAATCCCATTGCATAACTGGTTCTTTTCAACAAAAATATCTATTTAAAGAATGATGACTCGTAAAAGGAAATAGGGAAACAAAGAAGAAGCAAAGGTTTTCTGGGGAAACATCGTTTGTGTTTTTCTGTTTTACACTTTTACATTATTCAGCCTCTCTTGAGCACATCAATTACTGTGGAGGCCTAAACTGCAGCAAATCATTAGACCTGCAGAGAAGATCATTAAGACTAATGTTCCCTCCATCTATGACTTGTACAGATCCAGGGTCAGGAAAAGGGCAGCTAACATTTCTGCAGACCCCACACATCCTGGACATGGACAGATGAGACTTTTATCTATAGGATAAAAGTGCTGCAGACAATTGTTTACAAAAAACAGCTGCTACAGAGACAGTTTCTACTCCAGACTGTCTTTATGATGTGCATTTCAAGCCAGAATGCTCTGGTGGATACAAGGCAGACATCCAGCTTCCTTACCTTTTACTGTATGTACTGTCTATGAACAAGACAGAAAACTTTTATGTTTTATTTTCCCAAGACAACGAGAGCAACAAGACATAAAGTTATGCAACTATAAGGCTAATATAGTTAGCCTAAAATATGCATATAGGGCTGATTTTTAAAAAATTAATCTGTTGAAAAGCAACAACAAAGGAAATGTTGAAATGTACGGAACAACATACAAGGCAAAATTTCCCTTATTTTTCCACTTTTTAAATATATCCTTATATTTCAAATGAGAGCAAAACAAAACCGAAGTCAAATTCTTTGTTTATGTGAAAACCTTGAAAACAAAGCTGATCATGACTCAGAAAAATATGGAAGGAGACAAAATTAGCAACTACACATTATCTATAATTCTCTCTGAAATGTATGAGTAATAGCTCACCAGACTTAACATCCTGTCTACTTGGGTATAAATTTATCCTTTGCTTTAAATCTGATACGCAGCGAGGAACGACAAAGCTCTTTTTCTTTTTCTTTTTTTTTTTTTTTAGATTTGACACCCTTTTCATATGCCTGAAGCCTTTTTGGAATCAAGATGCTCTTCTCATTAAACATTATTTAAAATCACAGTTCGAATTTCATTAGCCGAGAACATCCTAACCCCTGGATATGCAACCTCACACAAGAACGATACGAGCGCAGCACCACAGGGAAGAGCTATTTATCATACTTGCCCTCAGGAAACAAACAAGGAAATGGATCTAGGATGTTGTTTAGCACTCTTCTCCTATATTTATCCCCCCAAGGTCATGAGACTGGAGCATGCACGCTGGGGATAGAGATGCTAGTCCATCCATGTGTGTGACGTCTGCCCACAGAGCCAGAGGTAATCGCTGCTGGGAGGGGGGGCAATTAGGATAGCAAAACATGAAGCAATCGGCAATCAAAGCTTGAAAATGTGCGCTCAGCAATGCACATTTGAGTGCCTTGAGTTTATTTTTTAGAAACCTCAACATTTATAGATGAGGAAATTAAATATCTAAAGGCTTTTAAAAAAAAAGTTTTATCACAGAAATATGGAAAAATATACTGTGGTTCAAAGAGGGGGAAAAGAAAGCATAGTTCTTTGTTAATGATTATCACATTATGTAAAAAAAATTTGCAGTGTTTGATTGAGAAAGGGGCTGTTGCATTCTGGGTGATCACTTCCCTCACTCCCCCAGTTAAAAAAAAAAAAGCTTTCATTTCCAAACCTCACAAAGAAGATTAGCACCTTAAGAAAATATAAATATAACACAGATTTTTTAAAATTCTTTACTCACAATTAAATGTTTTTGACCAACTCAAATCCTTTAATCCTTTCAGACCACCACATCTGCAGCTATTTTCCAAAAGCTGTCATAAGACATTTGCTAATTTAAAAACCACATCTTGAGCTTTTTTTTTTTTTTTTTTTTAAACAAAAACACTATTTCCTTATTTACACTATTTCTATTTCCTTATTCTCTTTATGCGATGTGAAGATAAAGGCGTGCGCCAGCCATGTTGTAATATGCCAAGAGCCGACAAGGTCATGATCAAATTCATAAGGTTAGGGAATAAAAACATGTGCACAAACCTGTGTGTCATCCTGGTTGTGTGCTGCTAAGTTATTCTTTGAAAATGAACAAAGCGCATATTCCCTCACATTTTCACGGCCAGTCTTGCACTCTCCAAAGCCCTCATTAAACGCTGCTGTTTGAGCTCTCGCAATACTTTGAACTGCTGCGTTATTGTGAGGCGCTAATAGGACTTTCTCTATGCGTCTTTGTGCTCACTCCAGCAGCCTCACTGCGGTAAGGTTATTCAAACTAGCCGACACTTGTGGATAATACAGATGGTATTCTACTGCATTCATTGCTTTTCTGCTTACAAAGAAAAGCTGCTCTTGTCTCGTAGCGCAGCGCAACGCAGAAGCACGGGCTGACAATATTTCTTCATTTATGAATAAAAGTCAAAACAAAGAGGACCAAGCAGAGAGAACATGACAGCTTCCCCCTGCCTCCCCATCCATCTACCTGTCTAAATTGGATGACTCTATAAGCAGATGAGGGCGGGTCTGATTCTGACTCATACTCGCGAGCGCAGCTATTATCTGTGCAGCGACTCTGTTTACTGGGCTTGTTCGTCTTTGTGTCCCAGTTCGCTAACTGCTTTTTGCTCGCTTTTGGCGTGGACACGCTGAGCACCAGCACTCCACTGGAAACAAGCGGGTTGAAAAGTGGCAATTCTTCATCATTAACAAGAAAGATTACGTATAACTTTATTAGGTGGCATACTCTTCGGTGAGCCGGTAATTCAACGTGTGTCATCGTCTTGGTGATTGTGGCATTGGGACACTAGCAGCAATTCCTCCTCTTTGATGGTGAGCTTATTTAATTGAACCCATAGATGCTGTAAAGTTGATATGTCTTTGGGCTTTGGAGTCCTACTTGAGAGGCAAGAAAAAATCTAGAAGAATTCCAGCATGTGGTCTGTCACAATCGTAGAAGACTCGGGGTACTCTGTTTAGATCAAACCTACAGTAGTATTTTAGCTTACCTACATTAAAGGTAAGCTAAAATACCAGATACCTGGAGCTAGATGACAGCGGAGCCCCTGAAGAAGACCATGTAGGCCAAGAAAGAGCGTCTGCCGTCCTGAAGACAGTGTTCCAGTCCATCATCAGGAGAGAGAGAGCTGGGTCTCAAGGCGAAGCTCTCGATTTACTGGTCAGTCTATGGTCCTACCCTCATCTATGGTCATGAGCTCTGGGTTGTGACAAGAACAAGATACGAGAGTTTTCTCTCAACTGGTCAAACTTGGGCTTTCTCAAGAAAACTGAATAAAAATCCTCACCTTGCAGTTTCTTTGTAAAATAAAGGGTTTTGAAGACCCTTTATCATCCCTCCCTCCCCCAACATTTATAATGATGTACTCCTTTGCGTTGGTCTGTCAGATCCCAGTAGAAAACAATGCAGTTTATGTTGTGATCTGATAAACAATAGTTCTGTGTTTGAAATGTGACCTCGTGCGCTAGTCAGGGCTTAATGGCATTTATTCTCCTCGCTCCGAGTTAGAGGTCATTACTGTTAAGGAAAGAAGCGCAACAGAGAGATTGAACATTTGAAAAGCAGTATTGATCGCATGCCTTTTACAATCTGCTGTCTTCTTTCTCTGTGCGTGTCTAATTACATAAGTGGAGTCAGGTGTTTTGGAGTTGGAGGATTGTCCCACCAGCTGCAGCCAATCAGTAATCAGCAGCGCTTCAGACAAAACAGCCCTGCTGCATTCATTATGATCTGGGAGCATGAAATTTGTGGGAATGAAGATTTTCTCAGCTCTAAATAAAAGCGCAACCTTTCCAGCGAACCTGACATCACTTGATGGGCAACTGGACCATTTGAGCCGGTGTGTTCTAGAAACGGCTCAAATCGCTCAACACTGACCTTTCCTGGCAAAGTGTATGACTGCAGTCAAACTCGGCAGGTTAATTGTTGGTCTGGAGGCGTTTAATGACACACACCTCAGTATTGCAGAGGCAACTTCACTTTTGTCAAAAAGGCCTTTTTTTTTGGTTCCAATGCATCTTTGTTTTGATTAGCATGGGGTATTTAAAAAATATTTTCTTGGAAAATGGTTTGACCCATGGCAAGAACAGGATATGTTCGGCATGCCTGAGGTTTTTAGGCGGATCAGGGTTCGGGTTTTAAGTCCGTTTTGGAATTTGCATTCAGACCTCCCCAAAAACTCCGACTTTCGAGACGAACGGATTAGAGTCTAATCCTGGGTTGGTCTGAATGCACCCTTAGTTTGTCGTAACTTGATGGTTTTCGTGGCTTCGTTAAATAGATGCCTAATTAATGAATGTCTGAGACACTTCAGAGCATGATTGCGTCTGCCGTCATTGTTTCATCTGTCCTCACCAAGCTCAAGTCAACACGTGTTCAGTCCTTAGACTCACTGATTACATCATGATATTCGCAGTTATACAAGAAAACCTTTTTGTTGACTGTTTGTCAGTAGAGCCATAGTCTCATACCGATCGACGAAGTTATGAAAATTACAATAACTACTTACAGAGCACCCAACAGCTAATCTTTTATAAAAAGTTGTGAGTTCGATTCCAGTTTCCTTGCTTGCCACATGTAAATCTAAACCCCAAACCCTCCACTGATCCGTGTATTGGTGTGCGATCACGCCTACATTTAAAGGTTGTTGTGTCTTTGGAAAAGTGATAAGTTCAGTTCCTTTATCATTTGTAAAGTGTTCTCAAGGTACAGATCAACAAATGATTTAAGAAATAAAAGTTAAGAGTGTGAAAAGCAAACCTAGGACACTAAGGCAATATTTTGTGAAACCAAAACTGAAGTGAGTTTTGAGCTCCTTTTGAAAGAAATCACTGAGTCCACAGATTTAAGGCTAAGAGAGTTGCAGAGTCTCAGAGCAGCGAAAGCAAAAGTCTGGTAAGATGCACCGCCAGCGGGCTCTGATCACAGGCCTTCAGGGACATCGGGATGAAAAGTCCTTTCATTTAGGCTCCTGCTTGTCCATGTAAAGCCCTGAAAGTAAAAAGTAGAATAAAAGTGAACTTGGAGATTTGAGCTAGCCAGTGGAAAAGCAGGGGACCTAATTGTGCTTTCAAATAACAGCGTGCAAACCATCCGTGCCAGTTTTATAATAAAAAAACTAAAACAAACCAAGGTATTAAATGAGCGCATGGCTAACGAGAATCCAAAGCATGAGTCTAGAACTTTGCTGCATAGTATTTCTAAGCAAAAATGAACCAGAAATCTCATATGTACAATAGAGCTGCTCTTCCAGGTTTTACTTAAATCTACTGTAAATATCAGAACTGAGAAAAGTTGAAGGTTGTCTGCATAGAACTGCCAAGAGATCTAAAAATGAGCAGAAACCCTGAAACAGAACCTTGCGGCACGCCACAGGCAAGGACATCAGACAGTTCACTCTTGCCTTGGAAATTTCTTGACTTGGATTTTGGTGGTTTGTGATCCCAGGTGAATGTATTTGCCTTCTTGGATTTATTACAATTACTGCCTCTCTAACAGAAAAGGGACGACCTGGATTTAACTAGGCAAATAGGTACAATCCTTCCAGTGGATGATTCTTTTAGCTGACAATAATTAATCCTAAGTGAGGCATTGAGTAGCTTCTCATTTTTTGCACCACCATGCTGGAAGATGCATCCTGTGGAGAAAAAGTTAGTATGTTTAGCCTTCCTGCCGTCCCACGAGGGGCCGAGTGCAAAGAGCCAGAATGGAAACAGACTGAAGACGCTGAAAGAGAAATAGTATTTCTCAATATCACTCATATTTTGGCTCCTTCTACACGAGTGTCAAAAACTCAAAAACAAAAACCCCATTAATTTTTGACTTTGACTAATTTGGTCTCAAAGACAGTTGATCTCTAAAGAGACCCAGGTATTCTTGTCTGAACTGCGCAGATTATTAGTATTTTACAGTGCTGTGCACCTGAGCTAATGCAGATTTATGTAGTCAAATTTGTACTTATGAAAACAGCAAACAAGGTCATTTTTACATAATATCTCAACAACTTCGGACAGAATGCCTGACTGATCTGTCTGCATCTTTGATCATGTGGCAATAAAAATTATTAGTGTGTACAGACATACAGATTGAGGTGGTGAACAAATTAAAAATATACTTAATGCCACCGAGTTCACATTCTGATTGTATGTGACTTTACATGATATTTGCATCTTGTTCACAATGCAACCGCTGAACACAAACTAATACTTTAAAAGCCGCGGGGCAAATAAAAAATTGTTTCGTCTCGCTCTGAACTCTACATCCACAGACTTTTATCTTTACACCTGGTAAAGTTGTCGGGCGCCTGCCAACGTGTGAGAGGCAGCAGCAGTGCCGTTATTATAAAAATAGCCACGTTTTTATCCATTTCAACTCCTTTGACGTGTTTTTATTAATAGTTTATTTTTGTCTTCTGGGTTCGGTCCTGTCATCTATTAGGAAGGGACTCGATTTTTACCTCTCTGTTCTCCCGTCTGTTCTCTGTTCTCGGTCGCTCTCCTTTCATGGGGATGTTCAAAGCCGTCGGTGGGACGCAGAGTGGAAGACATCATTTGAATTTCAAGGGGCTGACAGAACACATTGCTTCTATCAAGTGTAAAGGTCCTTTTGACAAGAAAGTGCCCTCGAAATTAATCATCTAACATTGAGAGTTCTTTGCCGGCTGCCAACGGGGCGAGCAGCCAAAGAGGTTGTTACAGAGAGCAGGCAGATATAGCAGGACTTCATTAAAAGAAATATATGTCCAGGACCCTCCCACAGCACGCCGACTCCAGGCCCCAAAACATGTTTTTACGAGACAAGCAGCATGAGGTTAACTGGTCCCATTTGTGCTTCTTACTCACATCTGTCCTTTTCTTCTGTTTAGCACCAAAAAACAGAAGATTGTGTCATTGCCAGTGCACCCTGGGGAGGCGTAAAATGATCCATGAAAACACAAAGCTGGAGCTTCTCCTTGGGCCCCGTTGATGAGACATACGGCGCACGATGAGCAGCAGACAGCCTCCAGTCATCAATGCTACAGGCTAATTAGCCATCACTAATGTGTAGCAGCTTGATTTACGGGGCCTGTCCCTTTTACATCTCCATGAAGACTATGTAATCTCTAAGGACCGGTGTGGGCCCACTAGATGACGCCATAAAAAAGCACTTATGGCCACTTAGTATACTGTCACCACTTGGAGGAGGAGGGCATACAGGAGGGTGCGTGTAGAACCGTGAGATAAGCTGTTTCAGCGTTACACGTATTTTCAGGTCTCAGTGTGCTAAAGCACAGAAATATGTTTGGAGCAAACAGGATTGTGAAACTACCGGAGCTCCACGATCATCCACCGCAACAATCTTTTTGGTTAAAGAGCCATTTTAAAACAATGACGTCCCAAATCCATATAGCAGTTTAATCGACTGGAACATTGAAAGTCCTTTCGAAAAGTAGCGTCCTGTGATGATATACGCTAAGAGGATCTTCATTTCAGACATTCTTGGACAGTGAACGCCTGTTGTTTAGTATTTGTACATTTCTCTGAGACTCCAAAATACTTGTGAAAACTCTGCATATTTGAATATATATATATATATATTAAATGTAGTTTAGGGAGCTGAAATACCGCAGTCTGCTGCTACTTGACATGCTATTGGTTGAGGTAGGCTTTTGTATTTCTGTCTCACATATAATTTTTCTTGTCATTGATTGGCTGTACCCTGAAGATAAATAAGACTGTGGATTTTAGCTTCTGTTGTAGAACCAACATGGTTTTCACAGTGAATATTAATGCATATTAAACTATTAAAGGGGCGGTATTATGTAAAATCAACGTTTTGAGTTTTACATCGTGTTATAATGTTATTCCCTCATCAAAACCAAACTTGGAGTGTTGCCTTGATTATTTCATACATGTTTCAGAAGTCCTTCAATCTCCATGGTAACCGTTCAGCTGTGTGAACCGCCTGGGTGGACCGACCGCCGCCCCAGAGAGGCTCTTAAAGAGACAGAGGTGTTTGGTTTCAACACTACAGAAGCAGTCAGTGGCTCTGATTTTTCGTTTATAAAGTAAAAAATGTTCAAGGAGGGATTTTGTCTCGATTGTTGCCTGTTGTATCAACGTAAAGAATGGTGAATGCTCCCATGGCGTCCGTGGGTAAAGGGCTTTTTCACTCTTTGGGAGTATTTTTGCTTTTGCATAACTTTTGATTTCAAGGTGCTAAATTACAAAGTCAAAATTTTTAAGTCATATTTTATGTATGTGTAGCGTTTCTTTTAGCAACTGAAGTTAACTCAGTGTCTCGATTGTGAAATGGCACTATGTGCTTGAAAACACAGTATTGCAGGATTTCTTGTCACCAATTGCAAATTTCCCCCCTATAAGAAAAAAATACTCACATTAAAAAAAAAATTTTTTTTTTAAATATATCAATGTGAAATTGTGCTGGTTGAATAAAAAAGTGAATTTGATTCACATCTTTGTAATAAAATAATTATTAATATTATTATAAATCTGAAAATAAGTATAAAATAAAATACTAATAAAAAAAGAAACATGAAAGTCTCCAGAGAATGATTTTAGTATTTAACTCAGTGCTTTTTAATTCTGCTGTGAATTTCACTACCGTCTTCAACTGCAAGTAGTTCAGGTCTGTTTGACCTTCATATTTCACTTCAATGTGAAATATGAAGGTTAACTTCAAAACTTTAGGGAATTTGAAGGTTGACGTCTCAAAATCTGCTTAACATCCACATAATCCTACTCTCTGACGGCTTGATTGGACATTTAGAGGCTAAACTATCTGAGAAGCTTCTGTTTCCTTTAGTGCTTCTTTATTTATCTTTGCTTCCTGCTACTTCCAGCTCATGTGAGAGGAATGAACCAGCAGAACAAGTGAAAGGAGAGAAAAACACAGCACACACACACACTCCCTGTGCTTCTTATAAAAAGGAAGGAGTGTATGACAGGACAGAAAAAAAAAAGTGATTTGGTTGTGTCAGTAGCTTGCAGGACACTGGCAGAATGTCTCCTCTCTTACTTCTCTGATTGCCTCAGTGTCATTTTGTGAAATGTCTGCAGCGTAATCATTATTTGGCAAAAAATAAAACCCGATCCTGCAGAGATCGTAGTATTGAAACTCTGATATCTAATTTCACTTCTGTCATTTCATCGCTAATGCTTCGTGTGCAATATCATCATTTATTCTCTCAAAATAACCGCGTGAGCTGCTTTTCTCTGCTGTGTTTCGTAAAACTAAAAATGCGTCTGCCTTGTAGGAGAAGAGTTTTCTCTCCTCCTGTTTCAGGAGGAAAAGATCCTTTTTTTTTAGTGTTCTATCTAATGCAAGGCAACAACGAGCTTAATGTTACAAGAGAGCAGCGTTTGCTGTCTGCAGCTCCCGTTTTCCACCGGCAGCAATCCAGGAGCCCAGACTGAATATCAAGTGATTTTCAGAGATGCTGACAGGCCAGAGGCCAAAAAGCAACACAAGTAGTAGTTTGTCTTGCGCTCAGTCACAGTACAAAGAACTACAGAAGCTCCAGCCTAATCCCAAAACGCACGTCTGTTACGGCAAAGTCCTGAGCATCCGCTGGAATATCTGTAGTTTGGATGCATAAAAAAAAAAAAAGATAGAAAAAAAATTTGTTTGATAGCAGTCCATAATTCAGCACCCAGAAAGAAAAAGCTGTTGGAAGCTGCAGAGGCAGCTGAGGAACAGATTGGAGTTATTTGCAAAAAGCTACTTTAAATATATGCAGAAAGGTGTAAAAAAAAAAAAAAAAAAGACTGGATAGAAATGTTGATGGAAAAAATACACCAAACTAATTCCACAACACGATGTCAAAACCTGTCTGGATCATCTACAGATTGGTCAAAATGCTTGTGAGAAGACTAAATCCTAAACATGTTTCGTTCTTTTCCAGCTGTACCGGCCTGCTCTCACGTTCCAAAAACCTCCTGGTTTTGACACGGACGACTTTGACGTCCTCATGTCCCTGTCAGATCCCCGAGGCGCTGTGATCAGAGCCTGCTGGCCCAGCTTCATGGTGGGCTGAAGACTAAAGGAAACGCAGCAACCGCTGCTCGGAGACTCTGGACCTCTCCAAGCTTCAAATCTGTGAACTCTGATATTTTTTTAAAAATTATTTTTAAAGCAGTTCAAAACTCACCTCTGCAAGCTTGAATTTACATAATTCTCTCGTGTGCTGTAGATGTCTTCTACATGTCTTACTGCTTTAATATGAAGCACTTTGCAGTTTTTATTTTTGGAAAGTTTTGGAGAAATTACTTTTACTTACCTGCTTCCGCTGTTCTGTTTTGAAATTTGTAAGCCGCCTTTTTTTTCTAGCAACTTTCTCATTTGCGTGTCGTTTTACGGTTCACTGACCTTTCTTGAATCTCGTGGAAGAAAGAAGGAAATCCAACTCCCTTGCTATTCCGTTTTAGTATTTAATGCCATTCACGTCTCTTCACCTGAGAGAGACATTAACTGTGTTTTGAGAAATACGTTTTTATGAGGATATAAATTTACCTAATATCTTGATGTTTTTGTTGCCAAACTACAGACTTGTTCTAACGCCTCTAGAGTTGTACGTTTTAAGTGATAAATCCACCTATTTAGTGATATGTTTGTGTGTTTAAGACTATTACTGCTCATTATTATATGTTTTTTAAAAATGTTTTACTTATTTATTTTTATCTACCTAGCTATCTAGGTATTTGTCTAGTTGGCTAACTAGATATCGAGGTAGATAGGAACCAACTTAGTGACCTAGAAACCTGTCTAGCTACATATGTAGCTAGTTTGAATCTAATGGAAGAAAGAAATCCAAGCTATCACCTATCTAGTTCTAAGTATGAGAAAATGTGTTCCTGGATGTAAAATTTCAAACCGAGCTTGGTATGCTTAGTAAAAAAACAAAGATGTACATGGAAAAGAAAAAAGCAATGGCTCAACGTTGGAAAGAAAATGAAACTGTAAATTTGTGAACCAGATATGCTCTGTTCTTGTTTGGTAAAAATGCACAAGAAGTAGACGAGTGGTTTTCATTCATTATTTTAGTGCAAATCAATGGAAGAAACACAATCAGTTCAAATGCAAATGTCTTTGATACTGAAATGCAAAAAGAAAAGAAAGAAAAAGAGCTGAAGCACACTTAAATCTAGCATGCAGATTTATTCATTTATGCCATTTGGTTTGTGGATAATTGTGTCCTTAAAAGTAGATAATGCAGCCGCACTGGTTGCCTCGAGATACGTGTGTGAGTAGAAAAAGACTCTGGAGTTTGGAAGCAGGGCTCACGTCTCCAGGGAAGGAAAACGCCTCAGGTCGTGAGATAATGAAATGAAGAAATGGACTTAGCTTGTTGGCACAGTTTTTGTTGTGGAATGTTGCGCTTAAAATCATTCACAAAAAAAATAAAAATAAAAAATACATCTTAAAAGTTCCTCTCAGATTGTAAAATTCTGCTGCTTTGAATGTTTGAAACGTTTAATTCCGCGTCCCAAAGACCTCGTTGACACGTATCAGAGTTTTGCTCGCGACTCCGCAAATCTAATTATGGATGTTTATATTATGGGGAGCTAAAAGACTAAATGGATGTGGACAATACTTTTGTGTAGAGGAACCATTTCCTCCAGATAAAAGATCTGCCTGACAGACATGAAATAGTTTTTGGAGTGATTATTATACATTTACATAGATAAAAAAAACCAACAATATAGAGTATAAATTAAAATCAAACATTAAACAGAAATCTCTATATGTAAAACTAGAAAATGTATTTAACTAGATACATTTCTAGTTGGCGCTAGTGATTAAGTGTGACTGTTCTTCCCTCTGTTCTTTTATGAACAGATTCATCAAGAAAACGGGTCATCATCAGGTGATGCTTCCTGCTGCTGTGTTCATGAAGAAAAGAACACCATAGCAGAACTGGTATCGTCCCATTAACATGCTGGGAAAGGGCTTTAGCCTCTTCAGTACGAGATTACCCCAAAAGCCTTGTCTTCTTTAGCTGCTAACAGTTTGTTAGCTTCATTTTTTTCAACCTGAAGATTTCTAAAGTCACCAATTTGCGGCAACAAAAGTTACTTCAGAGGGCAATTAATCTAGTGCAAGCATTGATCCGTCTACTAGCTTTACGTTGGACGTTGTTGCTAAGCTAACAGCTAGCCTGGAACCTGGATTCAGGGCTTTGCATAATCAGTTGGAAATAAATGAAATTAAATGTACGGTAAAATAATGTGTCACGCTCCTCTCTCTGATTGGCTGCCAGTCAAATCCATCAAGCTGCTTTGCTCTTCGAGCTAGCATAGCATAGCCTGCTAAAGTCAGAAGTCACGAGGCAGCATTAATGCTAAACACATGTAACAATTATTGGATAGAGAATAAAAGCTTCTCTATTTATTTGGTGACATTATTTCACCAAATAAATGGTGAAATTTTTGCAAGGAGGGGTTTCCTCACTGATGGGGGAAGAAATGGTAACGTTTGTGAACCTCGAAAGAAGAAATGGTAACGTTTGTGAACCTCGAAAGGAGAAAAGCCAAACGTCTTCACTGAATTCTTTCCTGATGACCGTTCTGGAAGAAAAAGACAGAATCTGAAACAAAAATCATAAGGAAATGAATGAGACTCCAAGAAGCTTTTGGGATATTCAGACCAAATAATCAGGAATAAAAGTCGAACCATTTACACATACTGCTTTTTGTCACTATGGATAAAAAAAATTGTTTTTAATTGTTCAACTTTGCAATTAATGCACACAAGCTGATACATGTAACATCCTTATTTTAACGTGATTTCAACTGGAGATCAACTGCAATATTGTGACACTATATTATTTGGGGTGTTGATTTCTACCCACCAAGATTGTATCCACTCTTTAGGATCTCTTGAGGGAAAACTGGATTTCCTTTACAGGTGTTGCATGAGTGGCGGCTGAATGATGTGAAATATTTTTTGAAAATCTGGCGTCCATCGTCTTCCACGTCACAACTTTGCACCACTACGACTCAATCCACACGTCAACGCCTTTTGTTGACAATAAGGTGGCAGATATATTCGTCAGAATGGCAGGAACCAGAAAAATGTGATTCCCCCTCTGGTCTGGACTGAATTACCTAGTACTTTAACTCCCATAATTAGTTTTCCTTGGACAATCTGTGTCTCTCCACAGCCACCTGTGGTCACGATGCCATTTGCGTTTCTCACACCCATTACTCGTGTGACCGCGGCAAGGTTCGTCCCGGACACGCTCGGCACCTGTGGTGGCTCAGACAGTGTGACAAAAGGTGTCAAACCTGCGGGCGCTGAAAGTGAGACGTCTTTAAACGTTGCTCAGAGGATGAGAGGCTCTGTTGTCAACTGCTGTGTTAAAGCTCATCAGCTGTTCTGAATAGTTTCTAACCTACTTTTAATAAAAGAGAGAGAGAGAAAAAAAATCAAACAATAGTTCTTCTCCTGGGGTAAAATCTGACTTTGACTCTGGAGTTGGACGCATGGAGCAGCAGCTACTTTCTGTCCTTCCCCCAGGTCAGATAGAGGAGGCTGACAGTGATACTATTGATCATCTCGGAGCTGGCGTAGAGCAGGTCTATGCTGACGTAACAGCTATCAGCTCCCCAACCTTCCTTTTGTCCACTGAGTTCACGCACCGTCATGCAGTATGAAGCGTCTCTTTGACCTGGAATAGAGCGGAAACGAGATCCAGAGAGTGTCCATGCATCCTTAAAAAGTCTGAAATTCACGGATCCAGAATTGAGGTTTAAGTTGGCCTTAAATACGTTAATCACGAGGGGAAAAGAAAACAGCTGAAAATGTTGAAACATCATCTCCAGACATTCGAGCAAAACGTACCGCCAAATTAGTTACCAAGTGGCTCAAGGTGCAGTTTAAAATGCAGCTCTAAATGTTGGGCGTATAAAAATAATTTTGAAAATTCTCGTTTTCTTAAAGCTCAATCTGATTCAGTTTTGATTTAATGGACAACAAGATGAGGAAAGCTTGTGTCTTTTAACATAAAGCATGTAAATACTGTATCTGGTTTCAGGTTACCTGGTTGTTCCAGATGATATAAATTCAAAATTAGATGTTTTTTTTTTTTTCCTGACAGAGTAGTTTCTTCAACCGGTACAGTTATGGCAGCAAAAATAAATAAGCCAGTGAAACATCTCCATCTTGTTTTTAGTGATCAGTCAGGTGTTAGGAATGCAGACGGAGCAGAGGAGCCAGACTCATGCAGGGGACCGTGGTTAGATTAAGGCGTTTCAGAAAGCCATGCAGACTTTTAAGCCACACAGGCAGACACAGAAGAGCCTCTTTGTCACTGACGTGTGTGTGTGTGTGGGGCTTTTATAATAATTATGCTGAACGGGGCAGTAATGGCAACATTTGGAGGTCTGTCTTAAAAGAAAATTGCAGAGCAGCTCGTTAGCAATTTTTAATAAAATGTTCGTTTTTGTTTTACTGGAAAACTTGTGTAATTAGGAGAACCATTTGTTTTTTTCTTATGCTGATTGTTACAGAAGCACTAAGACCCGCCTCCAAGCTCTGATTGGTTGTTACATACTGCAGCTTTAGCTATAAAAGGTGAAATGTCCTTTAGCTATAAATCAGCTGCCAACCTTAAAATTGCTAGCGATGGTTAGCTAGTCGCAGTATTCTTGTAAATCATATCTTCTCCGTGGCTCTGTCAACATTTCTTTTTTTTTTTTTTTTTTTAATATAACATTTCTCCTCAGTATCCAAAATGTTCTCAAAGACGTCTTCATTGCAAGAGGAAACTGCTTCCTTTCTAACTTCAAAATAAGAGACTTCAACCTGAATACAGAGTGGTCCCCAAGTCCAGTCCTCAAGGCCTGCCGTCCTGCAGTTCTAAGATGTGTCTCTGCTCCAGAATGTCTGAATCCCCTCACCAGCATCCAATCAGCTCTGCAATAGGCTGGTAATGAGCAGATCATTTGATTCAGGTGTGTTTCAACAGAGATGCATCTAAAAATTGCAGGACAGCAGGTGTGTTTGATTTTTTTGGTGATCATTTTGGTGATTGCTCCAGTCAGTGTCCTTGTTTTTATCTCCAAAGAGGGGAACTTTATTCCAGTCAGAGTTCTGCTATTATCTTGTATCATCAATTTACCAGCTAAAACAATCTAGGCTAAAGCTGCAATGTATTATATTTGGATTTTATGTGATAGGCTAACACAAAGTAGCTCATCTTGTAAAGATTTTTGCTTCTTATAGCATCTTCTATGATGGGCAACAAACCATTTCATGCTACCTCCTGGACCGAGGCCACCATGATGTTTGCAGTGCTGCCGTTTGATCAACTGTTGGTGCAACTTCCTGTGAGACAGAGGAAGTTGCAAAAAGACGGCGATTCAGTTTCAGCTACCTGAGGAGGGCCTTTGTTGTTTTGCTCGAATGTTGACGTTTCATCACTGCGTTACCTCTGGTTGGGTCCAAGAAGCCATGCTGTCAAAGATCTCATTGCTGCTCTGCTGCTATCAAATGGGGCGGCAGTGTGACCCCATCTGTTTCAGGTAAAGGTTGCCTCCATTGGCATTGTGAGGCAGAATTAATATCCCGTCACTGGGAGCGAAATCGTTTTTGCACAAGTCGGAGCAAACAAGGCAGAGACCTCAGAGAAGCGTTCATTTGAGTTATGGACTGCAGCTGTTTCCAACATCATTTGTCACCGTGATTGTTTTTGGTTTTTCCTGGAACGACGTAAAGGTTAATTGTGCAATTAGCTCGCTGTTGCTGCCTTCGCCTGTTGGTGGCGATAACAAATTCTGAAATGCTGCGCAAGAAAATGTTAGGACAAATGAAGCCACCTATGAGTATTGACTTGTTTGGACTATGCAACATGTTATAATATTATTCCGTCATCAAAAACATACCTGGAGTGATACTTTGACTCTTTCATGCATGCTTGGGACATTGTTTAATCTCCCGTGGCAACCATTCAGCTGTGCAAAATGAGGCACCGCTCCTCCTCACTTGCAGTTTCAAAGCTTCCGAGCTTCCGTATTACGGAGCCGCTGCCACTCTTTCAAACTAGCCTGCAGCAATTAGCAAACACCTGGTGGAGCTGCGTATCTGCTGAGCTCATAATACGAGCTACTTCTCAATGCAATGCAGGTTAAGACATTGTTAAAGGGTCAATAGGGGAGCCGTGTTGCGATGACTTCCTGTAGGCAGAGTTTCAGAAAAAGCAGAAGTTTTTAAAGAGACAGAGGCCCAACTTCATGACGTTGAATTATAACAACCGAAGGTAACATAGTTACTTGATCATGAAAATGCATAATTCCCTTTAAACAAACTTTTTCTGGTGTGGTCTTTGGTTTTCGTGAGCAAATTTACTCAAGTAATACATTTTTTCCCCCTTTTAATGTCAATGACTTTCCATCTGCGTTGGACACAGAGGTGCCTTTGTGACATCCCCTCCCCCAACATCTCCTCCTCCTCCGTTCATCATGTTTTGCCTACGGGAATTTTATGGTTCCTTGACACGTGTTGAAGAGTTTCGAGGCACTGGAAGAGCAGAGTTATGAGGATTAGAAACGGTTTTCCCAGCCATGGGGGGAAAAAAGGTCAAACGTAGCGACTCAAACAGGTCGTGTGTTATCTTCCATTGAGTCTTAAGGTCACAGTCTCATAGCCAAGGGTTAAGGTGAAAGGCTGCCAGCCGGCAGCCTCATGAATATGGAGGACAGATGCTCCATCTGCTTGGCTCCAGAATGCAAATGGACAAGCCGATTCCGCTGCTTTTTGTTTTTTGCTGCCTTGAGAGGGGCAGACCTTGCAGACCTTAGCTGGAATCAGTTCCACTTGTTGGTCGCAGAAGGAGGACTTATGTTAAATCCCGACAGAAACGCAGCTTCAAGAGACGCCAAAGCCCATGAGCTCTCCACCCGAGCCGGTGATGTTCAGTTGGCTTTACCGTCACTCCCGGACCGGTTCTAACCCCGTTACACAACGTACGCGTTCCTGTGTCCCGTTGGCACAGGGTTGATAAGTACATTTACTAACAGTTCAAGGAAGAAAATCATCCCTTTGAATCTCAGTGCTTTCATCTCGCTGCCATAGTTTAGGTCTTTAATCTCCAAATAAGATGAAAACAAATTTCCCTGAATTGCTTCACATTCTTCATAACCACAAGCTTTAATGTATTGGGATTGTATGTGACAGACAATCACAAAGTGGTATATAACTGTTGTGTGGAACATTTCTCTTGTTGATTTTTTTGTTGTTGATTTAGAGCACTTTGAATTGCCTTGTTGTTGGGTAGTTGTTGACATACAAATAAAATCTGATTTGACTTGGAAAGAAAAGGATTGTGAATATTGTTGGGGGCATTTTTTTATTGAACCTCCCTTACTTCGATCCTTCTGGATAAACTTAAATGTTAATGTTACTGTTAAAGAGTAAAAAAAACAATCAGAAGGGGCGGACTGGAATAGTTTGAAAGCCGCATAACTTTCTCAGGTGAAATGTGAGGATTCAGCTGGGTTGCTGCTTGGTTGGAGCTTAAAAGCCCAGAGACTGAAAAGTCAGTCACCAGGGTGTGGAAGCTTAGCAGACACAATCCTCTTCTGCAGATGTCTCTTTAAAAAAAACCCAAAAAACAGAAGCTCCATTTCACCCTGCAGGTGCCATCGCTGCGTCTGTGTTTTAGGTTTCGGTGACTCCACAGCAGCAGGGTTTTCTTTCCATCAAACGGCGAATGTATAATCCTCCACTTTTCTCTAGCAGACAACAGGAGGAACAACACAGAACTGAGATGTCTTGTTGGTTTTCCCCTCAGATGCACTAGAGCAAATCGTTTCGCTGCTGCCAGATTTACAGTGTGGACCTGTCGATAGTGAAATAACGGGATAATTGTGAATTAACATAATTTGAATTTATGACCTGAAAAAAGTGTGTGCTGGAGGAAAACAATGAAGACTGAAGGCAGCAAAACTGAATGCAGGAGATAAATGGCGATGAGTTATAAGCAGAATTTTCACATTTGCTCCTTCAAGCTGACGCCATCGTCAGATTTTCCACAAGAGTTTGAGCCGTTCACTTGGCTTTAGTTGGTCCGATGAATCCTGCGGTCTGTGATCCCTCAGTTGTTGAGTCTGACATCCAAAGCGTATCAGACATAAAACAGAAACCTACTGAAACTGGTCTTTTCAAAACCACGTTCTCAGCTGCTTTTAGATCTTTAGGAAGACTCAACGGTGAGTTTCGATAAAACTCAACTCGAAAAAAAAGAATAAATCCACCTTAAAATCTGTCATAAAATAAAATGAGTTGACAAGCTATTAAAACTGCAAAGAATTTTAAGAGGACAAAACTCTTTATGAACAGATTAAGGAGCAGCAGATGCAGATAGATCCTAGAAGATTTGCAGCTAGAATGTGTTTCTGCAAAGTGTTGGCGGTCCAAAACGTTTAGGATACTGACGGTTTTCTTTTCACTTCACAGTAGCTGTGTTTCCATTGGCCTTAAACTTGCACAAATTGGCAAAATATGTTTCTTTAAAAAAACAAAACAAAAACAAAACGTTTTTTGCGCTCGGATGAAGTGGGATTTTGGCTATATTGAAATTAAAGAGTATTTTGCAATTTTTACAAGTTACATTTATTGCATCGGACAAGTCACGTGATCAACAACAGGATGTTTCTAGTGGCACAAAAGATGAAGACAGGAAGTGGTGGGAGGATGATTTTAATCACGTAAACAAACACATTCCTGTGTCATTTTAATTGTTTCTTATTTAATCAAAACACTGCAATTGCGAAATTGACAAAGTAGCTGCTGTATTATAATTACTCAATTTGACTTTTCTAAAATAAATTAGCTTAATGGAAAAACGGAATAAAAAAAATATTTTTTGTTAAAAAAAAATTGGTGTTAGGATGACATGATTTTTTTTTTTTGTATCAAAGTGACTTTATTTCTCAAAACAGCAACGGAAACACTTTTTTTTCACATCACACGAGTCACATGATTAACAACCAGATGTTGCCAATGGTGCAAACCACGAAGAAGACCACAACAGGAAGTGGTTGAAAGCTCCTTCCTGTTTTTAATGACCCGTCATGTGAACAAATTTATTCACATGTGTTTCTTATTTCATGGAAATGCGGCAATTGCGAAATTGTGTTGTTCTTTTTTTCGAAATTAGTTGAATATCAACAGAATTTCGCGCACATTTGTAATGGACACTCAACAAATGTTTTTTTTTGTTTTGTTTTGTTTTTTGCATAGAGGAATTCCAGTAAATTACAGATATTTCTCACCAAAATTAAATGTTCAATACAGTAACATACATTTCTAAAACAAAAATCATATAACATGATAAAAAAAAAACACTTTGTAACGTTTGTTCTGATAAACGCATAAACTAGCTGGATGACGTCTCCGTTCATTCGCAGCGGGCCGGATGTTATGGACCCGTCCGGTGCTAAAACCACCTCGGCGCTCTCAAGACTGCCGGAGCCTCATTATGAATCTAACAGGCGATTCCCCGACCTGCCTGCAGTGTGGGTCAGGAATCAAACCAGTCCATTCACACATCAGCAGCTCGTCCATCACAGGAGGACCGACTACAAAGTGGGTGAAGCAGCGGTGGGGGCGCGCGCAGATTATCCGCTAGCTCTCCGTCCGCCTTTGAAGTCGTCTCCCAACTTTCTTTCGTCTTGATTTTTTTCCCCACTCCTCCTAAAATCCTCACATCTGAGTTGAACGGTTGACCTCTCTCTCTCTCTCTCCTCTCTCTCTCTCTGCCTCTGTCTCTCTTTCTCCCTCTCTGTCTCTCTCAGCTTGACTGTGTGTCAGGTTTGGTTGCCAGGCAGATTTGATTAATATTTAAACGGTGTTTTGCGCGCGCTGCGGTGCCAGATTCACTGCTGTCGGTGGGCGCGCGCTCTCTCTCAGGGACGACCAAACCGCTCGAGACTTTCCTCAGCCGCTGTCTGTCACACCGAGCTGACAAGAGAACAGAGAAACTCACTTTACCCCTCACTCGACTTAAAACGGACTCAGAAATGAGCCTCCGGGTTATGTTGTACTTTTCTCCCAAATGAATGTTTTCCTTGGGGTTTTTAAGTGGGCGGTGTACGCGTGCCTTAAAGCTGCAGTAGGACTTGCTTAAAAAGAAATGCTTTTCACATATTTATTGAAATTACCATTACGTCTGTATAAGACAGATAATCATGAAAAAGAAAAAAAGAAATGCCTCTTCCTTCTCTGAAGTGCTGAAATACACCAGACAGTCAGAAACCACCAATCAGAGCCAGGAGGAGGGTCTTAGCGCTGTCAATCACTCTCGTTCTTACCCCTTTCTCTCTGCTTCACTACAGCCAACTCACCATAACATAGCCTGCCATGAATGCTTAATGCTAGTTAGCACAGCAGCAGATGACGGCGGATCAACAGTGTTTTCCCGGAACAGTAAGTGGACACATTGAACAGCATACAGGGGGTTGATTGACAGCGCTAAGACCCACCTCCTGGCTCTGATTGGATGTTGTTTTTGGGTCGGAAAGCTGTGCTTTTCTTCAGACGGCAGTGGCAGCACAGGGAGGATGTGGAGGACTTGAATCTTTTCACATATTATCCGTCTCATACTGTCCTGTCACGACGTTGTGGCAGTTTGAACAATATGTAAAAAACATTTGTTTTTTAAATTTTTACTTTAGCTTTAACGCTGTGCTTTGGGTGACGACAGCGAGAGAAGTGTCTGAGTAATGAAACACCTCTCAAATCTGTTACATGCTGAAAAGCTCAGCGACACGGGGAGAGGATGAGGAGAGGGGGGTAAAAAATGGGACGAAAAAAAGAGCAAGTGAGAAACTGAATCTGTGTGAAACTGCCAAATCTGCCTGGTAACAATCTTCAGTTTAGCAACAATCAGCCGAGGAGAAGCTCAGCCGCTCCTGCTGACCTTTTCAATCCGGACCATCAACGTGAACGGAAGGTGCTGCCGTCTCTCCGCAGGCAGAGCGTCGTAAACAGACTGCAAGTCATTTGTAACACTGGAGGATTTTTATATTTATTTATTTTTTTTTAGGAAAATGGGAGAGAGGGTAGGTTTTGTTGTTTTAAATCTGTTTTCGAACATGCCTGAATTCTTATCATTACACAGCAGAGCAAAAATAAGTCGATGAACGGCTCAGTAATACGTAACGTTCTGAGTTAACAAGGTGTCATCAACAAAAGGCGTTAAAAATAGAAGACGTTGGTTTCGTTCTGGCACCGTTTCTAAACAGGGAAACGATTCCAGCCCCGCCCACATGCTTCTACCTCCACCACTCTGCCCATTTTAATTGAAGTGCCAAATTTCTGATGAGTGATTGAAATTTCGGAGCCTCTTCGGCGACCGCCTTCCCTCCGGCTGCTCAGACTGCAGGGGTCCGTGGGGGGAAACTGGGGGCTTCAACGATCAGCATGCTGGATGTGTTGGGAGGATAGTTTTAACAAAACACACACACAACGGATTTAGTTTGGAGGTTTGGTAGTGATGGGAACTGGTTGCTTCTTGTTATATGAGGTCCAGAGGTTTGGGTTATGGGTGTGACTCAGCATAAAGAGCTACCAAAGAGCGGGTTCAAAAGAATGAACCATAGCAAGGAATGTTTGGGCTAAAAAGAGAATGAGTTTTAGTTTGAGTTATTAATGCAATAAATGTAATGACAAACTATTACAACAAACTAAAAACTATGATCCTTATTCTTTTGAAAAACCATTTTCGCTCTTACAGTACGTAAAAATATTCGGTGGATAAAGAAGTAAATTTTAGAGAAATTATTATTTCTGTATTTATTGCCAATTGTTGGCAGGATCAGTCCTCCGTAGATGAGAGAAGGTCAGCTAAGTCTGCTCGGGTTGTTGTGTAGTTCTAGAGCAACAAGGCTCCTTCTAGTCTCTCCTCCAACCAGCAAACTGGGTCAGCGCTTTTGTTCTGGGTTTTTGTTTTATTTAAACGCTGCCTGAAGTCTCTTTTCCAAACATGGAGCAAAACTCCACTTTGAAATCTGGCTGTCAGCGTGGCGAGTCCCTCACTCCAGATGATTAAAAGGAAAGGGATGCTCTGATTTGCTTGGTCTCCGCTTCAGGTGGAAGGCTGTAGGAAATATTGGGCCCATGCAAATTTAATCAAAGCAGACAGAAACTCTGAAGTGAGAGCGATGTGCGTTTCAGAACATCTTGCAGGCCTGCAAGACGGATCACTGGTGGACGCAGAACCTGGAAGGAGACGCACAAGACTGAAAGTGTTGAAGCAGCTGATAAAAACGTGTCCTAAATTACACTAACCTCTGCGACACGGTGGGCAAAAAGCGTTAACTTTTGACACCCACAGCTTGATGAAAACAGCCGGATTCAGTTTTACACCTCGTGCAAATTTGGCTGGATGATCCGACCCGCAGTCATTTTCACACCTGACCCAAACCCTGACAGCCAGAGAATTACACCAATTTCCTCATCTGTCTTTTTTTCTTTTTTTTTTTTAGCTCTCATCTCTGCAGATTGAGTGCTGAGAGTAAACGTGCTATTAATAAACAACGTAAGGACAGATAAATACAACAAATTTGTTGAAGAAAAGAGCGAAGAGAGTGAAAAACCAAAAACGTTCTCCTCTTGGGAAAAAAAGCCGACATCGTCCGATGCTTAGCAGGCGCAATGCTTCACCCTGATGGGAGATGACAAGGCGCTGATGAAGCGCAGTGTTTACTGCAGGAGTTAACAGAGGCAATCCATGGCTGCACTCAATACACCGAAAGGAAAACGAAGCGTGGTTTCATCACCTGGGCTGGTGAACAGAAGGTGAGGAAAAGAAGTGTGACATCAAGTCGTTTAACAAGCACAAGAATTTCTTTCAATATTATTATTATTATTATTAAATGCTGCATTGCTTTATAGGATGCAATGCATCTTCCATATGATAGTTGTTCATTTCTATGCATATCTTAGTCTAAGTTGTATCGGTCCTATAGAAGGAGGACATTGTAAATATGGATTTCCACAAGTATTTTTGCATGAGCAAAAGCCGAACGGGGTGTGAGAGCAGAAATAAAATGGACACCTGCACAGATATGTATTTGGAAGGCTGCATGTTCAGGTTCCCACAGAGAAACTGACAAATGACTAAGAAGAAACTACATCTATTTTTAGTTTATGTTTCCCCTCATGGGGATGTAATGTAACGAAATCACGATTAGGTTGTTCAACTAAAATCTGGAAATCCTAAATTACATACAATATGTTTAGCAATATGTTGCTAAGCATAGCAGTATATTGCTATGTTTAGCAATATTCTACATTCTATAGTTTTGTTTTATTATTTTTTCCTTCCCTGCACCAGTAACACTTACATATCTATGTGTACCTATAGACACACATAGTTTTCTTTTCCTGTGTACTCCAGTAGCCAAACAACAACATTTTGTTGCCAAATTCTCTGTCGTGTCTTTGAGCAGTAAGTCTAATTAGCAGTGGGAAAATGTGGTAACACTTTATTTGACGGGTTGTGAATAAGACTGTAATGACACCGTCATAAACATGTCGTAACACCTGTCATGAACATGAGTAAGTCTTCATGAATATTTATGACTGTTGTCATAAAGGGTCACTTGGTAAATCATGACACTTTGAATACAAAGTTGACATTATTCAAAATGTCTTTGCTGTGACAACTTGACATGAACCAAGAATTATGATCTGACATAAATTTGTTATAAAAGTATTACTGATTAAACTTTAAAAATTATGTAGCTTTATGTTATTTAATCAGTAATACAACAGTCTTTTCCAACTTCCCATCAAATTGTTTTGTTTTTTTTAAAACAAAAATTAACCCCTCCTGGATTCAAAAGAAGCGACTTTGTTGTTGTTTGTGCCGGAAATTGCAGGTGTACCAGAAACTCGCGAATACAAAGGTTTCGCTAGGAAACAAAAAACACTGAATTGTGCTAAACTTTTTTAACATGTTAAAATCTATGTAATTAATTAATCGAAATGTTAAAGTCTCAGTAATAACTGAAACTATACCAAATCTCTTTTATTTCTGAATTGAACTTGATTCAATTCCAAAATACTTTATTAGGAGACGTTAAATGTTACATATTACATAATTTTCTTTAGAGTTGTGGTAGATGCTGTGGGCAGGAAGGATCTCCAGTAGCTGTCTGTATTACAGTCTGTATTCACTCAATTCTTAATTTTTTTGTTTCACATTATCATTCATATTCTCCTAAAATGGTCAAAATACAAAAACTACTGGCAAGGTATGTAAACTTGTGAGCACAACTATAAATTTGGGCGACACCTGAGAAGCTGTACACACATTCTCAACAGAATATTTTTTTAAAAAAGTGTCGAGAAGAAGTAATTAACAGTTATATGTTGTCGTAAACATATAACTGCGTATGGACATATATCTGTGCGTATGGAGTGCTGACAGTCCATACGCACAGAAGTGAGACACTGACAAACTGCTTACAGATATAAGTAGTTCTTTTAAAGGGGGCATTTATTTTGGGAAATAACTGAACTCTGTTGTTTTAATTGTGCTGTTAAACAGGCCGGCGCGCCGGGGAGTTTACTTAAAATAAACTCGTTCTCGCTTGCGTGTGCCGCTGAGAAGAACCTGCCATCCTTTGAAACAATGTGTCTCTGTTATGTGCTTTTAATAGCTCCTGGTAGCAGTTTCACGCCTCAGACACAAAGCGAATATGTTTCTGGGATTGGCTTCATTCTTGGAAGCAGACGGTGGGATGGTGGTGGCAGCGCGGCCGCGTTGTCGGCTGTGTTCACTCCAAAAGTTTCAACCCCAAATGTAACTTTTTTTTTTTTTTTTTAACTTCAACTGGCTGAGGAAAGCTGACTAAATGCAGCTGGTGTCTGTAAAGCCAATTAAATTGATGGGGGAATATTGTGGAACTATTAGATCATATAATCTCCTCACAATCCCAGCTGTGGCCCATTTTTTTTATCCTTATGAGGCCCTTATTTAAATGTACGCTTGGTGTATTTATACTGAGACTAGAGTACACACTGTCTGCTAGCGGTGGGCGATACGGACTTAGAATTTTATCGTGATATTTTGTCCTACTATTGTGATACTGATAAATATGACGATAAACAATTTATTAGTTTGGTTTTTTTTAGGTAGCTGTACGGCTGTGATTCCACGGTGCAGCGTTCGCGGCACCACAAGCCCTTGAAAATCATTCCTATTTGAAATGGTTTCTTCAAGCTGCTGCATGTAACTTTTATAAAGAATATGTTGTTTACATGTTTTCTAAAACAGTCACCGTGTCGTGAGACAGACGATCTGTGAAGAGGTCGATCTCCTCGACCTCCTCCCTGAACTACTATTGCAGTCTGAAGAAATGTCCCGCTCCTGACCTTAAACAACCAATCAGAGCTGGAAGGAGGGTCTTAAAGCTGTCAATCAAACTCATATACTGGCTGCTAAATGTGCGGAGAAACGACTTACTAGAGAACCCGCTTATCTGCCGTCATTTGTGGCTTATGCTAACGAGCCTTTGCGTTCACAGCAGGGTATGCTAGCTGAAGCGTAGCAGAAGGCAGAGGGGAGGTTGAGCAGCGCCACATGAGATGGTGATTGACAGTGGTAAGACCCACCTCCTGGCTCTGATTCGTTTTTAGTTAGCACTGGGAGCACAGGAGCTCCAAATGAAAGTTTCAACAAATATGAAAAAAAAAAAATGTAAGTGACACACTGCTGCTTTAAATATCTTAAAGAAGTGTTATCTGAACTGCACACAGTAACTGCATTTCATATTTTCATTTGTCAATATTTGTGGAGAAAATAAATAAAGATCAAATTTCCGATAATATTGCCAGATTTTTCTTTTTTACATTATTAATTGAAATTTGAAGACAACAATAAATCAAAGACATTTTTTTAACCACAAATGCTAAAGATACAAAAAATGCCCACCGCTAATTGGTAACTGTAGACTGTAATTGGTTGCCACTCAGTTTTATTTAGGAGTTTCAGAGTCAAGAGTGCCAACCACAAACAGCATCCCAAATCCTAGATCTTTTTCAGTAAAACATTTTTGAAGCATTCCTTTTGACTTCACAGCAGAAATGACTTTAAGTCCAGGTTCACCTCTTCTTTTTCTTCTCTTTTTTTTCTTCCTTCTCCTAGCTCTTATCCCCGCCCCGCCGCCCCCATGCGCCGCCGCCCCGCCGCCCTCCTCCTGCCTTTGTTCTCATCACAACAAGCCCGGAGCAGATGGTGCTCCGCTTTGCTTTTGGCCGGCGGTGACAGACAGTCACTCTCAGCCAATAGCCTTGCTGGAGAATCAGCTGACTATAGTCTGTGCAGCGCCAGGTGTTTTCTGCCTCTTTTTTTTTTTTTTTTTTTTTCCTGCCTCCCCATCTTGCGATCATTATTCCTCAGCCTTCGCGGAGAAAGGAGCAGCAGCAGCAGCATCACCAGCAGCAGCAGCAGTGCGGAAGAATACCATCTGAGTGACAAAGCGGTCTGGTCGCGCGGCAGGTTTGGGGAGCTCTGTCTCTGTGGACCGCGTCATGCGTCTCTCTCCGAGGCGCTCTGGGGATCCGACCGACTGATGGGACGCGCCATAGACAGCCAGAAGCTCCGGAGGAGACAGGGATGTCTGATGAACCCATTCACCTGCAGCTCTGTAGCGTTTCCCCCCCTTTTTTCTCTCCGCTGAGGCGTTCACCTGGATAAAGGGGCCGCGCGCTCAGGGAACGTGAGGACCTGGAATGCCAACGAGGTGAGAGCCGCAAAGAATGAACGTTCTTTATAAATACACTTAACAAAAAAAAAAAAGGTAGAAAACCCCCCTCTGAATCAAGCAGCGCGCCGGTTACAAGACAACCGGTGCGCCGCGAAACACAAGGGCGATGATTGAAGGCGCAGACTCACTCAAGGGCATCATCATTTATTTAGATAAACGGACTCGGTGGAGGACGGCTCCGTGATTTTCCTTTTTACATGTAACAAGCCCGAGTCAGCCTCTTTGCAGTGCGTCAAAATGCGAGTCCACGGAAAGCAAACTTTGATCTCCGTTGCGGCAGGCGGCTCGCCGTGCCCGCGTGCGGTGATGTGATTTGCATGTTAATGTTAAATTGAACCCAGCAGATGTCTCGATGCCTCCTCCGGTCTTCGCTCTTGGGGGGAGGTGGTGGTGGCGGTGGTATGGACGGGGGCGGGGGGGTCAAGCCGGGGCCCTTTTCGCAGGAGATGCGCCGCTGAGAATGGGGTTGCGTTAGCGGGGGGTCTATTGTGGTCCGCGAAACGCCGCTTCTGTCGCTGCAGCTGTTGCGCTTTGTGACGGCCCGGGGTCGGGGGGGTTCACGAAGGTGGCTCGAATCTGCACTTCACTGCTTGGTTTCTGGATTGGTCCAAAAACGGGAAAACAAATAGATTTGTGTTGTTTTTCTTGGTTTAATTTGTGCATTATTCCTTGTGCAAATTACAAATGTGGCAAAAAACTATTCCGCTAATGTGGAAAAAAACAACACAATTTCGCAACTGCCGGTATTTCCATTAAACAAGAAACGCAATTAAGATCACACCCGGTGCTGCTCCATCATCTTCCTACCACTTCCTGTTTTCTTCGTCTTTTCCAGCAGTGGTGACATCCGGGGGTTGATCACGTGCTACAGCAGAAAAAAACACATCATCCTAGCGCATAAACCTTTTATGAAAAAAACCCCCAACAAAAACATGAGTTTTCTTAAAATTTCTTAATGATTTATCATGTAAACAAACTTATTCACCTGTGACTTTATTTGCATTTCCTATTTAATGGAAACACTGCAATAGCAAAATGTTGGTGTTTCCACAATTAGTGGAACATCAACAGCTTTTTGCATACGCATGTTATGGAGGCGCAGCTTACAAGAGAAATGCAACTTCAGACAGCATTTGTTTTTCCACCAAGACAGCGAACTAAAGAACCCAGCTAGAGCTACACGGAAACGGTTCAAAGACAACAAGGTGGATGCGCTGGAGTGGCCTAGCCAAAGCCCAGACCGATAGAGAATGTGCTGCTGGACTTGAAAAGGGGGCTGCGAACAGCTGATTCAACCTGACAGAGCTTGAACAGTTTTGTTAATAAGAATGAGGTCTGGATTCACAGTGTCTGGATCTGAAACCTTGATAGAGATTGATTTGGTATTTTTGAACAGTTCAACCGAGATCAACAATGTTTACTTTTCAGGTAATAGGTTGATGTTGATGTTGGGGGAGGGACAACCAAATTAAACTCAGTTTCTCAGTATTTATCTTCACAAAGGGAGTTAAAAACAAGCAAACAGCAATTCAACAGAACAGAATATCAAGTTGAAAAAACCTAGACCCAACGTTCCACTAATCTTAATGTCTAATTCGCTCTTTAAAATATAATAACACATACGACGCTGCACACTAATCCACTCTCTCTCACACGGACAACAAGTGAAATGTTTTTATCTTGATACAGATGATTAAGCAGCCATTTTCCCCTGAGGTACATCGCAGGTGTGTGCAGGGGGATTGTTGGGGAAACAACAGATCTGGTAGTTAGGAGCTCCAAGCTCCTCCCCCTCCCATCCCGACACCACCTTTAGGTCCCACTGGTGTACAGCGGACTGGGCTAGGGAACCTCCACCGCTCCTTTAAGGCGAATGGTTTAAGACATCAACGGTTTCCCCTGCAATAGGTTGACACATCATTATATCTGATGACAGCAACGGCGTGGCTTAATCTGCGACAGGTGTCACTTTTCTAGCTGTAGCAGAAAGTAATACAGTCCCATTCAATGAGTTGGAATATTATTAAAAAGTGAAAGATTTTCCGCTAAGGATGCACCGATCCGATGCAGAAAAGCAAAGCTGAACTGACTTGAAATCTTTCTTGTTATGTGATATGATGTAACATAATCTTCAGGAGTACAGAAAGGGATTGTTTAAGAGTGTGGGTATGAAATCATTTGTTTACGGGTAAGAAATTGAAATTTGAAATTGATGAAATGGCAAAATGCCACTGAGGAATGCTAGCCTTTGTTTTAGCTATCACTCTTTATACACACACTGCGAAGCAAAGTTACTATAGTTAACTAAAACTAATGAAAAAGAACAAAAACTGAAATTGAGAAAACTTTATTGTGCGTTTATGAAATTAAAACATACAGAAATTTGAGAAATATCCTTTTTTGTGCTTATGAACATATTTATAGCCTTTCTAACTGATCTGAAGTGATTTTTTCCCCCTTCATAAGCAGTTGTTGGTAAATTACACCATTTCATACTCGTACACAATAGTCTGTGAAATGGCGACAGCAAAGGTTGAGATAAAACACCAGAGTCAGTTGGTTGTTCAACACTAATCGACTACATTTTATCTGTTGAGTATTCATTACATAATCACAATAAAATACTTTGACCTTTTTTAATTCTGCACCTAAAAATTGAGCAAACTAAAAAAAACTTCAACTTACTTCTGCAACTAATAAAACCTGAAGTAAAACTAAACAAATAACTAATAAAAACTAGCAAACATGCTACTGCTAACGGAAATTAGAGAAACAAAAGCTCACAGCGAAATAAAAATAAACTACAATATGACGAAAAACCCAAAGCTACTACAACCCTGCTGTGAAGTCTTGTTGAACACAGAAAGTCTTCCTCGTGCCAGGAAGATTCAAATTTAACTCATTTCCTGCATTTCTCTCCTCATCTTTACTTCAAACATATTTTAACAAAATGCTCAATTTTTCCATCTTGGTCTCCCATAAGGACGATCCAAGCTCCCAGGTATGGGCACATTTCCGAATGTGCACTGATTTTTACGGGTGTCGTTTTGGCGGTGATTAAAATGCTCAGCCAGGTAATGTGTGATGGCATCACTGAAAGGTTCCTTCCTCCATGTCAGGACACAGATGCGTTTTGTCAGGTAGCAGGAAATGAATCACGATGGGACAACGCCAACATGTGGGCTGTGTGGAAAGTAAGTGCCAAGCTTCCATTAGTGTACATTGGGTAAATGTAGCGGGTGTAAATGGATGAACCCAATAAGTGGGATCACCAGAACATGTATTAAGGCATTGGCATTAAGCCCACATAACATACAGGTTTGATAGATTTAACGAAAAGAGTCAATGGACAACAAAAAAAAAACTATAAAGATAAATTTGCCTCCATTTCAAAACCTCCAAGGGATAAAAACAACTTTCATCTCTCTGAATGAGCCACAAATTTGTATGATATGCCATGGTAGCTAGAAAAGGGAGCAGTACCTTTTCTGCCAAAATACATAGATATTTTTAGATTAATCCCAGGCACTTTCTAGAAAAGTTCTGAGTTGGGAAAGTAAAAAAATTAGCTAGAAATAAACTCGGAAATGTTGTGATCAATCTCAGAAACTTTCTAGAAAACAACAAGGGCGTTTCTGAGTTTGAAAAGTCATAAAGTTGCTAGAAAAATAACAAAAATTTTGAGATACGTCTGAGACATTTCCTAGAAAAGTTTCAACAGTCGAACATTTTTGACCTGGAAATTCCGTGTTAAAAAGCTCAAAAAATTCCCTAGTTTTCTAGAAACTTTCTGACCTTAATCTTGTCTTAGTTTTGTGGCAAAAAGAAAAGAAAATTGGTGATTTTGTGTCAGCATAAAAAAAAAACCCAATAAAATAAAAATAAATAGTGTGTTTGACAACAGAAAATAAATTGTAGATTTAATTCAACAATATTTCCTACAGTTTTAAAACTTCCTTTAATTAAGACTGCACCAGTCTCTTGCTTTCCTCCCTTTTGACGTTTTTCCCAGCGCGATTATTTTTTTAAGTTTGCTTCGTGCCGCATCGTTGGGTGTTGTCTTGAAGAAAATTTGCTGCACAGATTAAACGGCAGGGCGCCGACTGTGACTTCTTGCTTTAATCTTCTCTCCGCTCTTCCGTCAGAACGTCGTTTCAGCGCAGCTCTTTAGAAATGAACTGAGCTCTTTTTTTCACTTAAATAACTGTCACGTTTAGCATTAAAAGGGATCAGTGACAATGTGACTCTAAACTCCATGAAAGGGAACGTAGACAAAGCCGTCGGCGTTGACCAAAATGGGGAAAATGTGAGATTAGCAACAGGATTAACCCTGTTTTTAGAGAACAGAAGAGCAGAAAACAAAACAACAGATGATTGTTTACTGCTAAATTTGGCTCATGTTGTTGAAATATAGTATTTTCTGAGGTCAGTTGTTTTGTTTTTGTTTTGTTTTTTTAAATCACTGATAGATTGTTTGGTTATGATTTAATTTCCAGTATTGCTGTAGCTTTACGGATTATTTGGAAAGCATTTTCATAAAAGTTGCCGTATAAACAAGAATACATGTTGAATTGGTTCTTCTGATTTACAGTACGTCTCTCCAGAGAAATACACAGATCCAGACGGGGATGTTCTTTTCTGGCATGCTAGGAATTCTCTATCATCTCAAAAAGCACATCTTGAAATGGAAAATACAGAATATTGATTGTTAAAAAGAGGAAAAAAAAAATTACCAGAGTATCCTTTACTGCCCCAAAGGTGGGTTATTGAGCTTTATTGCTCCGATACAGTAAGATACCTTAATATGTTTTATTAAGCACAGTGGAAACCATCTTAGCATGACCACAGAAACTAACATCTACAGTCTTTCTTATGTCCGCTATTACAGCCAATCGGCGGCAAGAGAAAAATAAATGTCACTTCTGGATTGCAAACACTAGCCAATAGTATTTCAAGTAGTATTGTGCCTGGTCATTCCAGCTTCTGAAGCTCAGTTTTCTTTCCAATATTATAGATATTCCCTACTGAAAAATCCCTGATTGGGCGGATTTTCTTCTTAAAAAAAAAAAAAATGTAATCACGTTCTACAGGAAAGTCTGTGGATTGCTGAGTCAGCGAATAAACAGGAGTCCATTGTAACAGGTTAAGAATAAAGATGGTTTAAAAAATATTTTCCTTTCATTCCTTCTATGCAATTTGTGCTCCTCCAAAAAAATGAGAATTTGGCTTTCAGACAGACACAAATTTTAATGTTGACCTTAAACAGGCCCATTAAATTTTGAATCTGCTTCCCATGCATCATGTGTGAGCTGTGGTTGTGGAACACTTATTCAGCTAAATCCTCTTTGCTACAATATAAAACATTTTTAGTAACCTTTACAGTTGACAGTATTTGCCATCTGTGAGAATCCTGTCCTGGCCTAAAAACAAACAGGCTGAAATAATGTTTTGGTTTCTGTAGTCTCTAAAATCTTATTCCCTTTTTTTTTTTTTTTTTTTTTTGCTTTAAATGCAGCGGCCAATATGAAAAATGATATCATGTGCCATCACCCTGAACCTGCCCTTTCCGGTTCCGCACATATGTTGCTTTTTAATTAAAGGGCCCGTTTCGCTCCTCCCTGGGTCTGAATTCAGCGCACTTGGCCCCGCAGCTAATCGCCTCCTCAGCATCTCCATCTGCTAATCCGAACTGGCACAGCAATAGTCACAATATAAAGTGCTTTAGCTTAAAAAACAGCATCCTGCCTGCCTCGCAGACGCTCCGCCCCGTCTCGTAGGGAATCCCGGGTATAGGAGGAGAAGCGCGCCGTTCCTCTCTCCCCCCCGGCGCTGTTGCCAGGCAGTTTATGTACATTCCCATGTATTGCCCAGCTTTCTGGGTCCCAAAGCCTCTTAAACGCTATCTTCTTGAGCTGGTGTTTACCCCTAAGAAGGTGGATGCTGCATGGCTCCGGACGAGGCGAGGTGCCTCCTAAATAGACCTAATTGAATCTTAAGTCTTAAGTGTTGGCTTTGTGCTGCAAGTACTCAGGCTTGTTAAACACCTGCTGGCTACCTAATCTTGCTAATGAGGCTGTCGCACAAAGACGGTACGTTTGGTCACGATATGCGGAAATAAAATGAGAAAAAAATTGTTTTGGGACCCGATGAGGCTCTGTTCCTTACCAAGTAAACATGCTAGCTGATATTAGCTCGTTATAACTAATATAACTAGCTATTAAATTAGCTTTTATTTTAAATAATAAACAGCTACTATATATTAGCTAATGCATTAGCTGGTTGTTGGTGACCTAATAACTAGCTAATGTGTATATTGCTAATATCAGCTAGCTTTTAGGTAATATTAGCTCATATATATATATATATATATATATATATATATATATATATATATATACATATATGATATCACTGTATATACATATATACTGTTATATAGCCTATATAGTACTATATATCTATATATATACTGGGTATGAATTATATATATCTTATATTAATTACACATAAGCTGATTCACTGGTGTACACATATATGCTTGGTTTGAGATAGCCGCTCAAGTAGCTAGCCTGCATTCAGCTGCTTAAACTACTGGGTTGGAGATTTTTTCTTTTGTAGATAAAAACATTTGCATTGACTGGTGGTGACACAGTATGACGTGATCATTTAGGTTTTATTTACGTCGTTCCAACAGTCTTACATAAGACTGACTTTTTTTAAACTTTGCATCATGTTATAATGTTATTCCTTCTATAAAAACATACTGAGCAGCCCTCCCCCCCACGACTCTCTGGAAAGAGCATGAACTTCTTAAAGAGACGGAGTCCATGTTTGAAGGCGTTAAATTGCAAAGTCAAATTTCTTTTAAGTCCTTCTTGATATGAACACCATAACATAATTACTTGATTGTGCTATAAAATGACACTATGTGACTGGAAAACACATAATACCACCCTTTAAAGACACTGCTGAATAAAACAGGAGTATATAATTTAATTCCATTTATCCATCAGTTGTTTTTTTTCTTTCTTTTTTTTTTTTTTAGCAATTCATCCCAGCCCTCATATCCACTTAAACCCAGTTTCGCTATTAGTTAGATTTTTGATGCTTCTTTCTGCACAGAAACATGCTTAGTTCAACATGCAGATTTAGACCTTGTGCAACTGGCATTTGCCCTTATTCATCATATTTGTAGCTCAGGTGAGTAAATACCATCTACTCATAGTAGAAGAACAAAACAACTGAAAAGAAACAATGGAGAAAGTGCTGTTTCACCAGAATATCAATGCACATTTGGGTTATTTAGGACCTAAATGGGGGGAAACAACTTGGAACAGACCGGACATAAATACAGTCATTATGTCACATTTGTTTTACGTCCACCAGTCTGAGACAGATTGCAGTTTGATCTTAATGCGGACACTGTCAAAACACGCTCAGAAGCGCATGTGATGTCTTAGTTCACTCTAGTTCTGCTAGAAGACGAGAAATGTAACATGGGTTACTGACCCACAACGAAATGAAAGAGGATGGATCTTTTTTTATTCTGTGATACTGGGTAGGAATCCATAGTGGATAAAAAAGGTCTGAAACCACAGCTCAGGCTTTTGTCTGAAACCTTTAATAACATAAAAGTCAGATTTTGCTCTGCTGATTGTTTATAGTTCATCTATTTTATGTGCTTACTCCTTCATTTCTTTTCTGTTTTGAGTTGTTTTTTTCCCCTTATAGTTTCTTTTGAAGGAGTTTCATCAAGTCAGACATAATTTTAAGGCCATTTATTATTTAAGTTAGAGTTTTAAAATTACATGACGTAAAATACTGCACAAGTTTTCTCATTCATCTATTTTTAGATACTTATTAGAACCATAAAAAAAAACAAAAAAAAACCAACAACGGGGCTTTCTTAAATCTTTCCACCGTCTTTAGCCTAAATTCTGAATGCTTACAATATGACGATAAAAATGTAGATGTGCAAATTATTGTTGCTTTCATTAAGGTTTGGCGCTGACTTAACATCTCATAATGTTTAATGATGTTCCAAAAAAGATAATGACGGCGTCCTCGTGGGCCTGGTGGGTAGATGAAAGCCCTCAATGCAACTTGATTTCTCTCCAGCCCAGGCCAGTTTCTTGTTCATGCACTGTAATGAGCTGAACTTGCATTTTTGTGAAACTGTTGATGATGCACATTACTCAGTCTCATGAGAATAGCTCCCCAGCTAACGATACTGTTCCCTGTCAATTTTGCTGTCTTATTTAACCCACAGGCTCAGGATGAGGACGAAATGTCATAAAATAATTTAAAAGAATACAAATTCAAAAAGTGTTGGCTTGTGTGTTTGCAACAACAAGTGTGAGATTCTAATATTTAGTGAGTCACATACAAAAGGGAATTAGGGCCTATACTAATAACAAAAATGATGAGAATAAAGTAAGAAAATTACAAGCAAGAAGTCATGATATTACGAGAATAAAGTCAAAATAAAATGGAAAAAAAGTCGTAACATTTCAAGAATAAAGTCATTGTATTACCAGAATAAATTGCGCAAGTATAAAGTCAAAATAATAAGAAAATAGAGTCAAAATAATATGAGAATAAAGTCAAAATAATACAATAACATAGTAGAACTTTGAGAATAAAATAATATTATGAGAGAAAAAAATATATTGCAAAAATAAAGTCATGATGCTATGACTTTATTCTGGTAATTTTACCTTTTTTGTTTTCTTAACCTGGCTCTAATCCTCCGTCGTACACAGCAGATCACAAAAGTGATCTTTCATAAAGATATTTCTAAATGTGACAAATCTCTTGTCGGTACACAGTGATGCTCCAAGCAACATTCATATATATATTGGGGCACTCTTTGCTTTTCGATTATGTTCTTACACAAAACTCATAAAGTTTTAACATTATCTTAGGGGATAGTTTGGAATGTTTCCTCTTTTCCATCAGCCCTCTAATTCTAACTTCTTTGTTCTTCTTTCCCAGATAATCCTCCATCACCAGAATCCCTGCCTGTAATTTCTACCCCCGACTTTGTCTCCAGAACCTCCCATTTCCTGGGCTTAACGGCTTAATCGGTAGCAAGTCTGGTTCATGACTGTTACAAACCTTCCTCCAAAGTCCACTGACCAGCCTCCTACCCCTCCCCAGTATGGCTAGATGGAAGATGGACAGCTGTGCTCAGGTTCTTGGCGGCTTGGTTCTGGTTTCTGTAGCACTCTCTCTTGTCCAAAGCAATGACTGCCCTCAGCTGTGCGTGTGTGAAATCAGACCCTGGTTCACCCCTCAGTCCACCTACAGAGAAGCTATAACAGTGGACTGCAATGACCTTCGCCTAACACGGATCCCGGGAAACCTGTCCAGTGAAACTCAGGTTCTCCTCTTACAGAGCAACTACATCGCTAGGACCAGCGAGGAACTGGAGCAACTCTTCAACCTGACAGAACTGGACCTGTCTCAAAATAACTTCAGTACAATTCGAGATGTTGGTCTCACCAACATGTCCCAGCTCACCACGCTTCATCTGGAGGAGAACCAGATCATGGAAATGCCCGACTACTGTCTGCAGGACCTTAGCAACCTGCAGGAACTCTACATCAACCACAATCACATCAGCACCATCTCTGCCAATGCCTTCTCTGGGCTTCATAACCTACTCAGGCTTCACCTCAACTCCAACAAGCTCAAAACCATCAGCAGTCAGTGGTTTGATTCTACGCCAAATCTGGAGATTCTCATGATCGGAGAGAACCCCGTTGTTGGAATTATGGACTTTAACTTCAAGCCGCTGGGCAATCTTAGGAGTCTGGTTTTAGCTGGGATGGATTTGAAAGATATTCCCGGAAACGCCTTTGTGGGACTTGACAATCTCGAGAGCCTCTCTTTCTACGACAACAAGTTGGTTGGAGTGCCTCAGAGAGCCCTTCAGAAACTACCAAACCTGAAATTCCTGGATTTAAACAAAAACCCAGTACACAAGATACAGGAGGGGGATTTCAAGAACATGCTCAGATTGAAGGAGTTGGGGATAAATAACATGGGAGAGTTGGTTTCTATTGACCGTTACGCTTTGGACAACCTTCCTGAGCTCACTAAACTAGAGGCAACAAACAACCCCAAGTTCTCTTATATTAATCGGCAGGCCTTTCGGGATGTCCCAGCTTTGGAGAGCCTAATGCTAAACAACAACGCCCTGAATGCCCTTTATCAGTCCACTGTGGATGCTCTGCCTAACTTGCGAGAGATCAGCATCCATAGCAACCCTCTGCGCTGTGACTGCGTCATCCAGTGGATGGGTTCCAACAAAACCACAGTACGATTTATGGAGCCGCTGTCCATGTTCTGCTCCATGCCGCCAGAGGTCAGGGGGATGCATGTGCGTGAAGTGCTGCAGAAAAGGTTACTGAATCAGTGTTTGCCCCTGATCTCTCACGATACCTTCCCCACCCACCTCAGTTTAGAAATTGGCATGACCTTGGATTTGGACTGCAGGGCTATTTCACAGCCTGAGCCTGAGATCTATTGGGTGACACCAATGGGGCACAAGGTTATGACTGACACTTTGTCTGACAAGTACCGCCTTAGCAAAGAGGGGACGCTGAGAATTTCCCACATCCAAGTCGAAGACTCTGGCAGGTACACCTGCGTGGCTCAAAACTCCGAGGGAGTCGACACCAAAGTGACGGCCATAAAGGTCAACGGCACTCTGCTGGACAGCACGCAGCTCTTAAAGATCTACGTCAAACAGACGGAGTCTCACTCCATCCTCGTCTCCTGGAAAATAAGCTCAAACGTCATGGCCTCCAACCTCAAGTGGTCTTCCGCAACTATGAAGATCGACAACCCTCACATCACGTACACTGCCAGGGTCCCCGTGGACGTCCACGAGTACAACCTGACGCATCTTCAGCCGGCGACCGAGTACGAAGTGTGCCTCACAGTATCCAGCATCCAGCAACAGCCGCAGAAGTCGTGTGTGAACGTCACGACGAAGCAAGCGACCTTCGCAGTGGAAATATCCGATCAAGGGACCAACACGGCTCTGGCCGCCGTCATGGGAACGATGTTTGCGCTCATCAGCCTGGTTTTACTGGGGGTTTACACTGCCAAGAGGTGGAAGAGAAAGAATTATCACCATTCCCTGAAGAAGTACATGCAGAAGACCTCATCGATACCGCTAAATGAGCTGTACCCCCCTCTCATTAACCTGTGGGAGGCAGACAGTGAAAAGGAGAAGGAGGGCGCCTCGGAGACCAAACCCAGCCAGGTCGACACGACGCGCAGTTACTACATGTGGTGAACGAAGGATTCCATCAGGAGACACACAGACGTCATTGTTTCAGTAGCACAAATATACACACTCGCTTCTTTGTCTTAATATATAAATATATATATTTTTTTCCATTGCTTAATTATTTCTCTCTTCTGTTTTCTTGGGCTGCATTTGAACAATAAGCTAAGATTTTCACATCTAATATCGCACGCTGTTTTTTGACCTCACGTGTTTTTGACACGCAACGTGGCAGCTTCACTTAGCCTTCTGAACTTCGTAGTCACGGCGTTTACTTTGAGCACTCGTTTTTATGAACCGGGCATGAAGCATCGTCATGGATACAGTGCGACAGAAAAGGCCAGGCTGCATCCCAAACTGTTTGGTTTTTGTTTGTTTTTTTTGAGCAGTTTCTCTGGCCGAACTGTTACCAGACTGCAGTTTTTTCTTTCTGTTGTAAGACAGTTTCACTTTTGACTGTTGTGCACTCAAATATATAAATATAAATATATACTAATTTGTCTATCAACTCAAATGTAAACCAACAAAGTACATTTAGACTTGATATACTGTCTACTGAATAATGTTAGAAATTCTACTGTAATGTTGTATCGGCTATGACTTGATTTTACTTTTTGTACATTCAAATAAAAAGTATGTTTGATTTAGACTTTTAAGTTTGCAGGGTACTGTAAACCAGCAATAGAAATATGAATGTTATAACCTAGCTATGTAGATGTAAGGCTTTTTATAATTCTTACAAATTTTGTTTCTTACATTGCTAGAGTGTCTACAATCACTGTTTTCTTTCAGGTTTACACACACGAGCGTGTAATGAGGATCAACTCCAATAAAATCTTCTTTTAATCATGTTTTCTAACCTGTGACTTCGAGGGAATTGTTGAGCATTACAACACACATCATAAAATGTTTTTTTTTGGCCTCTTAGCCCAATCATACATGCGCTGAAAGGCTGTTCAGAGAGGAAGAAGCCATTACTCCAAAAACAACATACAAATTCAGATCAGTGTTTAAGTCCATTCAGGAATAAATGCCTTATTTTTTTTAAATATTAAAATAAGTATAAAATAAGTTAGACCTTCTCGTTACATTTGGAGGGAAAAAAGTTTGAAACCCTGAGAACACCGTCCTGTATATTTTATATTTTGCTTTATTTTCCTAAATCTTTACAAAATTCTCACTCATACCAATTAAATTCAGCTTATTATGATTTTTAATTAAAATGTGGTGAAGGTCATTCCAGATTGTCAGCTGGCGTTATCCATCTCCCTACAACAGTTTCAATGTGTTTGGCGTCCTGTTTTCACCCAGGAGCATCACCGGCTGCTTTTCCGTTGCAAATGTGCGCAAACCGTTGTTGACCTTCCACTAAAAACACAACTTTGCAATTGTTTCTAATAACAAATGCGATAGAAATCGTACGTGAAGAAGTGTGAACGCGCAGAAAGTCGCTTTCTTACTGTTTCCTGTCGTCGTCTTGGTTTTTTTCTGCCACTGGTAACAGCTGGTTGTTGATCGCGTGATGAGAAAAAAAAAAGGTGTTTGCATTGTAGTTTTGAGAAACAGACCAATTTTATCAAAATAAATAAATAAAAACACCTAAGAATTGTACAAAAACTTTTTTAGTAGGAAACAAGTTTTTTCTAAATCAGCGTCTGTCCACTAAGCTAATTCGTTTCTGCGATTCCAATTCGCGCCATTTCACGGGTCGATGGAAACGCAGCTACTATTTGCACGAGGTAAAGTTCAGAGGTCGTCCTGTGTCGTTGTTCGCTGCTCTTTGTGCTGTTACCCAACACCACCGGCAGCTGCACACCCTCACATTACTTTGTTACTGTGATGTGCTCCCAGTTTGAAAAACTCCCCTCGGTTCCTCCTGGTAGTACTGCATGGGACACGGGTCCCTCCCCACACTGCTGTCAAACAAGTTGAAGGAGAATAACAGCTGGCAGCTGCAGTCAGTCATGATCACCGATGGGACATGAATACAGCGTGGCCTCGTTATTAAAATAGAAATATATTTTAGTTTTGGCATCACTGCTGTTCTGGTGCCTCTGAGTCTATTTCTGTGTGACATGTAATGATTTGTTTCTGTGATTGGAGGAAATCCATTATTATCACAAAACTCCTAGATATAAATCTTGCTTTCTTGTTATGACTCACTGATATGTGTGGTATGTAATCATTGCACCATTAAAAAAAAAAAAAGCCTCAAATTGATATGATACACTTACAAGTGTAACTTTTGAGCACATATGTATGAGTGATATGATAAAGATTTCTAAAACTATATAGTTATTGAAGAGGCAGCAAGTTCTCGTTGTCATTTTACGCCAAGGACAGGCTAATAACCTACACCGAGTTGGTGAAGAGAAGATGAAAAATACAAACTTCAGCAACTTTTATTCTCTGCAATGCGATTACCAGAGATTAATTTGAAACTATGCTCTCAGTGGAAGGCTCACAGTAAATGCAAAACATCCCACGGAGAAAATGGAGAAATCTGTCAACCAGACGCTGCTGTATCTCTATATTTGTGAAAACAGCTGAAATAAAGAAGACATCACAATATCGATATCATCTTTTAGAAGCTGGGGGTTTCATGAATGACTTAACATGATCACTGTCATGATTCCTGCAATTTATGTTCCACGTGTTATAAAAACGTCCTCATATGCCAGTCTGCATCTTAACTATCACTCTTTAATGTTTATCTCTCCTGTACTCGTCTGTAATGTCATATTATCATCGCAGTAGGTTTCCCCTCACAAAGCCTTCCCCCGAATTCAAATCCGAAGCTCAGCTGCAGGTTGGTGAGGAAGCGGCGGATCTCAAACGAGGGCCTGGAAGCTCTGGTAGTTTCTGCCGCTGACTGACAGCTCTGCGCCTCGAGGTGCAATCAAACCGTCTTCGTTTAGACTCCCCTGACAACGTGGCAAGCTTTCTCCACGTCTAACCCCGCAATTATCTCCGGGACGGAGACGAACGGCGTCGAGGAAAACAATGCGCCACAATTTGTATCTGAGCGTAAATTAGGGATTGCACCAATTAGTCGACTAGTCGATTCTTTTCTCTGCAACGACTGACGACTAATCGCAATCACGTGACAAAACTTGATTTTTTTTTTTTTCCCAAGGAAATGAAAGAAGGTGAACGAGCTGAGTTCGTCAGAAAGCTCAAATTGTATAAAAAATGTAAATAATTTACCAAAGAGAAACTGAAACTTTCAGCAGAGGCTGAAGGAAAGTTCACCAGACAAACAGAGCGACTTTTACATGACAGTAATGTTCTTCACTACATGCAAATTCTCGTGGTTTGCTGCAATCAATAGGAAGTCACATCTTTGAACTACAAAATGCCAATATATTCCTCTTTTCCGCTCACTTTTAGTTGCATAATATCAGAAAAGGCTGCAGAAACGTGGCTTTCATAGGCAGAGGAAGGATGACCTTTGGCAAACCTTCCCACTAAAACCTCAACTGCAGTGCATCCACTGCCATGCTTTTATCTGCAGGAAACGAACAAACCCTTTTTCTTTCCTCAGACTCAGCAGGTTACCTGGTGACAGACCGGAAATCAGCTCGGCGGGACAGCTATCAATGAAAGCTTTTGAAAGCGTGTGCTGCTGCCGCTCGCGCTGTGTCCCATCCCAGTGGCTTGTTTCCATGACAACTCCTTCCCTCCCCCGATCCACCTGCGAGCTTTGGCTGCTGAGTGAAAGACGTACCCAGTGCCTGGGATCTAACTGACAAGGTTAACGCCCTGCGGGTGGGAAATCACAAAAACATCTTGTCCACTTTCAAAGGCGCGAAGAATAAGCGGGTTTGCAGCAGAGGCGAACCTCGGCTACTGTCTGCTGAGTGCAGGAGGAAGTTCCTCAAAATGAAAATAAAGTGGAATTTTTTGGGGGTGGGATTGGAAAAGCTAATCTAATTATCCTAATAACGAGCAAATAATAATAATAATAATAAAAAACGGAATAAAAACGTAAAATTCAATTTTCAGAACATGAACAGATCCATCTTTCTGGATCTCTGAACTCGTCCTAGTTAAAACATGAGTGTTGTTGTTTCTAAATGAACATGAACTTGTTTTCTTTGCATTATTCGAGGTCGTTATTTTGCATGTTTGTCGTTATTTCGGCCATTTCTCATTTTGTGCAAATAAATACCAAATTGTTGCTTGGCATTTCAGAGACATGTTGTCAGTAGTTCACAGGACAAAAGAACAATGTTCATTTTACTCAAACATCGACCTATGAAGAGTAAAACCAGAGAAACTGCTCATTTTGCAGTGGTCTCTTCATTTTTATTTTTTATTTTTTAAGGCTGATCTTATTTTTAGTTGTCAAAATACGTAACTTCCAAAAGACAGTCAGTGGTTAGACAGAGTTAAGCCAAAACCTCTTCGTAAGGCTGCGGGGAGGATCGCTGGTGCAACACTTCCTTCACTTATAGCACCAGAACTCCCAGGAGGGCTGGCAGCAGCATCAGGGACGTTTCCCCACCCACTGAGCAGCTTCTTTATGCGGCTACCCTCAGGCAGGCAGCCGCTATAGGAGCACAGCAGGCAGAGCATCCACACCAAAGGACGACTTTCTCCCAAAAGGCTGACAGGCTGGTAAACAAAACTGAGCTTCACATATACAGCCGCGTTCATGCATGTGTTTATTGTAGCTGAGAGATCAGTAGAGAAATCCAAGGCTTTCTGGTTAAAACATGCAGGTGACACTGTGCTAATGTGAAAGTTGCATACTGCCGCATTTGGAGTCCCTCTCTCCTTACATGTATCTCTGAAGAAAGTAAAATCTGGTCGTTTTTAATAATCATTTACATTTTTTCCCTCTAGCTTATAGAAACTTTCATCACAGCGGGCCGAGCTCTTGAGAAGAGGAACCTAAGAAATCAAAGTCATTTTTGGGGTTTCTTTAGTTTTTGGAACTCAAATGGGTTGAACGTCTTCCAATTTTTGCTGCTAATAATCAATTTAAAAAGAAACACAGGCCTCTACAGAAACACTTTTTAACACTGAAGGCAGACATGTACTTCCACTTGAGAAAACACACAGCGATTTTTTTCTTTCTCTCTTAAGCAAAGTGTCACCATCCACCGTCAGCTTTGACTTTGGCTCACTCGCCTCTACTGTAACGAAATGCGACATATGAGGAAAGTAACAGCTGCCACTTTTTAGAGGGATCAAAATTCAGTTCACACCTCTTGATGGAAGCAGGCGGTTGTCATGCAGGGAGTCTGTGTTGTTGTTCCAGATCCTCATATACAGAAACAATAGATAATGTAATGTTCTGCCGTTAATATCAGCATTGTGGTATTGTGATAAAAATATTAATCATTCGCCAAGTACTAACATTTTCCTCCCTGTTTTCTTTCTGTTGTAAAGTCATTATGCTTCTGTATGGAGTTCAATTTGGGCCGTAAAGTTTGTTCAAAAGAAAAAAAGGATCTGGAACTGAAAATTTCCTTTCCAGTTTTTCTATTTGAATCTGAAGTCAGCAGATTCAAGTAAAAATAATTTCTCCTATAAAAAGACTTTTCAAATTCAAGTCTTTTTTTTTTTTTTACTTGATTCTGAAAAGTAGTTTGAACATTTATTTTTTTAGTTTGAAGACTTTTATTCAGTTTCTATTTCTTTATAGTTTCAAATCTTTGTCATTTAAATTTGTTTTTTCAGTTTCAAACTTAAAAAAAACAAATTTTTTTTATAGATATATAAAATTTGTTTTAAACTGAATAAAAGTTTGAAACTGAAGAAGAAAAAAATGATTTTTTCAGCCCATAAATTATTTTTAAGCCAAAAAATAAATAAATTCGAAATTGAAAAAAATTTGAAGCTCTTCAAACTTTTTTTAGTTTCAAACTATTGTTCAGCTTAAAAATCATTTTTCAGATAATTTATTTTCCTTTTGAACAAACTTATTGGCCCCAATTTAGCGCCATATTTTTGCTCGACATACTAGAAAAATGCACCTGACGCTGCAGGCCTCATGCAAAGCTGCTGGAAGGAAACAAATAAAAGCATTTAGTTATTACTCTATCCTCATCCTCAGCTCTTCTTCTACTGGCTGCTGAGCTGATTTCTGAACCTTCATGTCTCCAATCAGACCGTCGATAAAAGAAAACAAGGATTGCTCCCATATTCGATGCTTACGAAGCTGCTCTTGACCTTCATCGCTCATGGATTTTCAGCCACTTCCCAACAGCTGCAATCCATAATAAACCAAATGAACTAAATACAGAGTGTTACCTACTAAGTCCCACCTGAGCTCCTTTAATTCCTCTCCTGCAAACCAAACGTTCTCACCACAATCTGTGGCGTTTTCAAGAATAATTTTAAACTGTGTTCTCCACTGAGACGCTTATGTTTTTTCCCCTATTTTTAGCCGTGCACAGGAAGTCAAGTTGAAGTTTTTACACTGACAGAAAATCCATCTTATTCCTGTACAGACGCAACGTTTTAAACCGTAATTGTGAGAAATCGGAGTCTCATCTTTCCCATAGTTCCCGTTTTACATGAGATCCACGTCGGCCTGGCCTCGTCGATCCGGACTAAATCCTCCCAGCCGATACGGAGGGAAAGTCGACGTCTTCAGAGACGCAGCAGCCGGGATAGAAACCCGAGAACTAGATCGGCTACGACATCTGGACCAGTCCCAGTCTTATGTACTTTACATCGAGCCTGAAAATCATAATGAAATATGCAACAAAGAAATTCTTAATTATACTTTTGCCATTAGAAAATACATATTTAATCAAAGTAAGGGGGAACAAACAACACCTTAAGCAGTTAGAACAATTAAACTTATTGTTTTATAAGACAAAGAACTGTCTGGATAACAAGTAATACATCATTATTTAAGCTCCATGCGGTTATGCTCTGCATGTCTGTATTATATTTAGCAACACTTATTTACCACAGCATAGAAAAGTGGTAAGCAGTTTCACTTTAAGACGAGTGTGTCAAGAAAATGTCCCAATAAGCATTTCTCTGATCTGAATGAAAATTCTCATAACTGCTGCAACATTTCAATTCTCTGCTGTTTCTAACATTTTCCCTTCCTCATGTCGTCTCAGTTGAAACAAATTACACCCACAATAAATAACCATTCCATCCAAAACGAATCGTCTTTGATTCATTGCTTGAGTCGTTACGGAGAAAATGTGTTTTGAACTGTTTCTCAAAATCTTGTTCTTGTTTATATGCAACGACGCTGTCAGGACACTGGTGACACTGACACTTTTCACTGACGTCCGAGGATGGAGTTCTCCATTCTGAGCAAAACTCAGATGAACGAGTCGATTCGGAGTTTTTGCAGTGCGTACTAATTGTCTTGAGAATTGCTCTGGATGTTGTGCAAATGTTAATGGCGACGTGAGAAATCCATCAAAGTGACTGGGAAAAACTGCAAGTCTTCAGAACGTCTCGACGTGAAGTTTCACGTTACTTCAGATGAACAGACTTTTAACACTGTTCAGAGCAAATCATCTTTGAAATGGGACAATTTTTACTTTTCAGATTGTACTGGCTGTTGTGTATTTGGGGAAACACAAAAATACTAACGTCAATTTCACACAGAAGTTTCCACCAGTACCACTCAGTTTGTTTGCAGAAAATAACTCAAAACTGAGCCAATTTACCGTTGTCCTATTTTATCTACATAATGCCCAATAGACACATTGCTTTATAAATGTGAATAAAAAGATGCCCATGCCTGTCCTGCATTTAACAGAGCATAAAAAGCTTAATCGTTTCTTTAAAATTTCAGTGTTGCACATTATCCAAAAGAAAATGTCCAAACCCCATCATAGAAGTATGCAAATATTTTTACTCCAAGGGAAGCAAAAAGCTGTGAATGTGTGTGTAACGCACCTTTACAAAGCTTACAGCCATTGGAAATTAATCTGGATAGTTGCTGATAGTATGTTTCAAAATAAATAATAATAATAATAATAATAAGCTGTGCCCAGGTTTTGGTGCCTGCACCGTTTAAGAAAGTGGCGAAACACAGAGAAGCATGGAAACGTAGCACATGTCTGTGATGTTAATCGTCTGTATAATGCATAATAAATTGTTTGGCGGATTGTTCTGGTGTTTTCTCTCAGGGCCCAATTAAAGGAGTGCTGCATACTGCCTGGAGCCATACTGCCAGGCGGAGTGTGTGTTCTGTCTCGGCTCTGACACGGACGCTTGAAGCTCGTTTTGACTGTATTTTTAGTCCCGTTTTATTTTTTTCGTTCTGCAACCGGCGGTGGCTTTTCTCCAGCAGAAAGACTGATAATCTAATCGCAAAAAAACAGCAGTATTAAGACCATCGAAGATGATAACCGCTCAGCTTCATTTGCTACGGTGCTACCATTGCATCTACCATTGCGAGATGCAATGGTAGCGAAAGCAAAAAGCAGAGTTGGCAACATGTCGACATATCGTGGTTTGATTCACCTCTCTGTGCCTCTGACTTCTCCTCCTGCAACAAGAATGACATTAGAAGCAGGCTGGAAAAGGTCAGTCAACAAAACCCAAATGGGCCTCACCTTTGTAGAGTTGCTCATTTACTTCGCAGCATGAAAGATAACAAGTGGGGAAATGTTTTGGTTGCCCTGGTATCTTATTAGAAAGTTCTCTGGGGGGTTTTATTCTGCAAAAGTACAAAGTACAGTGAATTCAGTGAAATCAAACGTGAATAATAGGGATGTGCTGATGTGAAAACGTGGGCCTACATCGATATCTAATATTGGTACCTTTACTAAAACGACCACACCGTTGACTTCACCACTGCTGGTTTGGTTAAACATCCCACAGTCCCCGCGCCGCATCACTATCCTGTCACATGGCCAACCTCCTCCAGAAACAAACGGCAATGAGATGGAGATAAATATCAGCACGTGTTTATTTATTCGGCCTAATATCGTCCGATACCGATATCGATGTCGATATGTCATACATCCTCAATAAATAAACTTAAAGTCTTGAACAACAAGGTCTGGAATTGTTCTGAACTATTCAAAGATTTAGCAAACAGTCTGAGTCCCCACACAGACACGCAAACACGGCTTCCGTTCAATGTGATATTTAGGTAAATGAAAAGTGAGCAAAAGTTTGAAAAGTAGGATTTTTTTTCCCCCTTTTATCTGCAAAGAGTCTCGCTCTGTTATACATTTCTATTTTTCCACAGCTCGTCAGGAAGCTTGCCTTTGGGTGCTGGTGAACACCTCTGACTCCATGTTCAATTATCTTGCACTACCTTGTGCTATGGATATAAAAGCTATCCCTGCAGTGAGCTGGCAGCCAAACTAAACTTCCCAAAGTGTCATGAGGTGACTCCTGCAGCGTAGGCTAACGCTGAATCCGTCCTGAACTCAACCCTGCTGTGTTCACCCACATGGAGTTTCTAGTAATTTCCACGTCTGCCTCCCAGCTCCGTTACACGGATAATCCCTGTAGCAACCCCTCTGGTGTTTCCCGGGTCACCGCCATCATTATATTTCTCGAAGTCGGCAAGGCAGATGAGGGAAAGCTTTGACATTTCTTTTGTTCTCCTCTGTCCTCCTCAACACAGCTCTCCTCCCTGCAACCTGGGAGAAGCATCACGGTCAATTTGAGGCCAAGTCCATCAGCTCGGTTTCAGACGCAGCAGTGGGCAGTTGTTGATAATATCTGAGGAGAACCGGGTTCTGATGGGCTTTGGGTTCGTTATCTCTCCAACCAATTGTAGCACAGCTTCAGAGTTCAGCATCCCAGTGTGTCTGTTGTCATCAAACTCCCAAGTATTCCTAACAAGAGAATGTACCATAACCTAAATGGGGAGGCCATTAAAATATTAAATATTGCAGAAATTACAAACCGTAAAACATTCATGTGGGTTAAATCGTGTGATGATCTTAGTCCTTTTGTGATCATGGGGCCTATCTCCAGCAAACGTTTCGGGCGAGAGGCGGGGCACACCCTGGAATTTAGAGAGATCAATTTACCTGACAGTCATGATTTTGGACCGTGGGAGGAAGCCGGAGAACCCAGAAAGAAACCCAGGTACTCCCGGGTCTTTCTGCATGGAGAACATGCAAACTCCATGCAGAAAGACCCTGAGCCGGGAATCAAACCCAGGACCTTGTTGCTGCAAGGCAACAGTGCTACCTACTGTCCAGACCCTAAAACCAAATCAGTCTGGGTTATTTTGGAGACCCAGTTACATGCCAAAAATGGACTGATTCAGCCCAAGGTTAACTAAACACTAAAAGGTGAAGTTTTCAACCCAAATTTAAAGGTTAAATTGATTAATATCTAATTTTAAGGCTAGGTGGCTAAAGCTAGGTGTGCTAGCGTAGCCCAAAGCAGGGCTAATGTTGTCTTAAGGGAGCAAACTAATTGATTTTGTGCGAAGTTATTTTGGAAACCCAGTTATTTGCCAAATTTGGACTGATTCAGTCCAGGGTTAATTTAACACAACAGGATCAGGTTATCAACCCAAATTCAAATGTTTAATTGATTAATATCCAATTTTGAAGCTAGGTGGCTGAGGTAGCTGCTAAGAAAAAAAGGACGAATGTTATCTTAAGGGTACAAACTCTGACTTTGTGTGAAGTTCTTAACACAACCTACTGACAATAACATAATTACACAACATCTGTCACCATCTCCCCGTTTATTTTTCCATCCTGTGGAAAAAATTCAGAGAAGTTTAGCTTTGTTTGACCTTCTAGCTTCAGGAGTTAAATATGTCCTGCATTGTCCTCTCCTGGTTCAGTCACTGACAGTTTACTAGCAGACAATTTTATTAATGAAGAATGTTTTTAGTTATGCTGACTGGTTTGCATATTAAAGGGAAAAATATACACTCGTGTCCCTGTATGTTTGGTTTACTGGGACTTTTGTCTTTAAGGTCTCAGAAGACTAAGTGTTAAATTTTTTTATTATCCTCAAAGATTTCTTATGTTTATACATCACTTTTACCTAATCACAAATATTCCTGATTTTTTAAATTTTTTTAATCCTCTTGTTATTCCTTCTAATGTGGAGAGCACGCCCCCTAGTGTTCAAAAATACAGAGATGCAGTCACTTTACCAGACTTTTCTGCAGTTCTGGAAAGCATGAAGATTTTCTTTTCCTGAAACTTTGAAAAAGAAAACTTTGTTTTTGTAACAATGGTAACTTCCTATTTAAATTTTTCAATCGCACAATGTGAACAAGCAACAGTTACATTTAACAGTCAAATATTTCACCGAATTAATCTGAGGTTCATTTTCTGATATGAGTAAAAATAAAAAAAGTATACTTTTTAAAAAATAATTTTGTATAATTACAAAAATAAAAAATAAAAAAACAGCTGTTTTCATGCCAGCCTCTTTTTCTCACTTTTACTTAAAGCCAATCAGATTTGTTTCATCTATCACTTTTACAATGAGTCACTTGTGCAAAACTCTTTAATTTTATTCTCACATTGCATTATAACAATTCTGTAAGTTTCCCTTTTTTATTTACAGTATTAAAAATAAATTACCAATTCCAATTTATATTACAAAATTGTCTTTTCCTGAAATACTTTCTTTTGGACCATGTTATAACTGTAGAAGCTTCCTTATAGATTTATTTGTGCATTTTTTGTCCATTCCCCCAGTTTTTAGGAATCATTGATTGATTTTTGGAATTGATTTTTGATAAATTAAGCTTTCTATGCCCAGAGGAATGACTTTTACAACTGAGGCAAACTTTATATTTCACTGGAAAGCACTTATCACTTTCATGAGGTTCCCATAAAGGTTACTTTTATCCTCAAATAACCATGCAATGATGACTATATCTCTATTTATTTTTATGTAAGCTTTTTTTGTTTCCATAATATTTCTTTATGAGGAGAAAAAATCGTTTCCAAAAGATTAAAGCCTGCTTGATGAAACTGTGAGTTTTACAGGCAACTTAAAGACCAGTTGCAACTTAGCAAAAACATTTAAACAGCTTCCATTTTAAATATGTGGTGTAGAATAAGATTCTGAAATCTCAAAACACAATTTTTTTTTAATTCAACTGACCTTAAAGATGTGACGTCAATTTCTTTATTGAGACAAAGCATGTATTTTATTTTATTTTTTAAGGCGGTGTCATTCGCCATCTCTTATGAGGATGTAATAATTCCAACTCACCGCTAGGGGGAGATAGTCGTTAACTTCATCAGCGGAAGCTGCCCCATCTGGTTTTGATTCGGAGGTTGTGGGCAGGCAGACAGCTGGTCCACAGCATGACTGAGGGGCACAGTGTGGATTTGAGCGGCGGTTTGGAGGATGTTCCTGTTTTATGTGAAGCTCTGACGCCTCCGACATTCAAGGTAGTGACGCCCAAAGCCTTTCCGCCCATGAATACCCACGGAAGCTAACAGGAACTGAATTATTCGCTGTCGGCAGTGTCATAACCGGAACAAAGTTGCTGCTGTTTATAGCTGCTGTTGTGAACACTAAAATAGTTTTAATATTGCTTGGTCTGTGAATGAAGTAGACAGTTACTGAGTCAGGGGTATATCTATTTTATTTTATTATTATTTTCTATGAATAATAAAGCATAATACCTTGTGGGTTTTAGATTAAAAGCCTTTTAAACTGTAGCCATTTTCTCTGAGAAGCCTCGCTGAAATCAGCTGAAATGCCTTGTTTCACCAGCAGGTGTCAGTAAATCATCACTGCAAACATAACCTGTCTGCAACTTGTAGCGAGTCAAACGATGACTGCCCTTTCTACAACCTCAGTAGCAGGATGCAGACTGATTTACTATGCCCACAGGTATGGTTACGTATTATGTAGGCTGACTACAAATGAATGACAGTTATAGCTCCCAGTAACGTTAAATAGTGATGTATCTGCAGATTTATTTCCTTTTTTATTTCCTATTGCCTAAAATCCCTAGAAGTGAGCTCTGCGCTTGTCTGAAAAAGCATGTAAAACATTAGCACACCTTTTGTTAAGAAATAAGCAGTAACATATTTGAGCTATGAGCCTGTTTTATTCACTGACATGAACATTCATTAATTTCATGAATTTTTATCTCTAGTTGCGCTCTTTTTACACGTAAAGTGTTGTATATGCATGGGTGTTTGCCCTGTGATAGGCTGGTGACCTGTCCAGGGTGTACCCTGCCTCTCACCCAATGGCTGCTGGTGATAAGCACAGAAGGATGTGTCTTTTTCCATCCCTTTTACTTGCATACACCACATTGTGTGGATGTAAAAATTGTTCAAGCCATATGAATATTTTTCCAATTTGTTTTTTTTTTTTTTATGTATCTGGTGCAGTTTCTGTAGTTTTCTCTGTTTCTCTCCAGTATTCCACAGATAACGTTCAGGGCCCAGGATGCTCCGTAGATCCAACTGAAGTCGTCCTGCCCGGTTGCTCCTGTATTTCCCATTCCTGCCACCCCGAGACCTGCTCTTGCCTTCGAACGTCCAGTAAGGCCTATGATGACTCGGGCAGGCTGCTGAACCTCGACGGACCTGGATCCGGCTACTCTTCCCCCGTGTTTGAGTGCAATGCCCTTTGTACCTGCAGCGACACCTGCTCTAACCGCGTGGTGGGGAGGGGGCTCTGGCTCCGGCTGGAAGTCTGCCGCACCAAGAGCAAGGGCTGGGGAGTACGAACGCTAGAAGAAATCCCTCGCGGTACTTTTGTGTGCGAATACGCGGGGGAGGTGATCTCTTTGGCGGAGGCTACACGCAGACAGCTCAGCCAGAGAGCCGAGGAGAACAACTACATCATCGCCGTCAGGGAGCACGCGGGGATGGGCTCCGTCACAGAGACGTTCGTGGACCCCGCTCGGGCGGGAAACGTGGGCCGCTTCCTTAACCACTCCTGCGCACCCAACCTGTACATGCTGCCTGTTCGCGTTCACTCTGCCATACCGAGGCTGGCGCTGTTCGCCGGACGGGACATACACGCACAGGAGGAACTGACGTTTGACTACTCGGGACGATATGGCGCCCAGCAGCCCGTAGAGGCGCTCTCCAGCGACGGACTGAAGAGGAAGCAGTGCCACTGCGGTTCCGTGAACTGCGCGCGCTTCCTCCCGCTCGATTTATCTATCCTCAGCTGAAATAAAGTTGTTTTTAACTCAAGTGTAAACAAAATAAAAAGCAGTTGGTCCATGATGAGTTTCCTTGAACCCTCGGTCAGTTCAGCAGCTCATTTAGACAAGACTCTGGAGCGCATCGGCAGTTTCCAGCACAATCGTTTGGATGAGTCATGGCTTCGCTCGTCACCGTTTCCTGTTTGGTTCCCTTCTGATTCTCCCCCTGTCTTAATGCTGCCTCCCACTCACTGTAAAAACAGATATGAATAAGATAAATAAGAATAATAATAAAAAGCTTTATTTATCTAAGGGAGTAAACCTGTTGTTACTCCAACCCCTTTCACCTGTCATGGAATATTTACTTCCTGTCCTGGTTGTGTCCCAACAGACTGACAGTCTGTCTCCTTCCATTTTTCACACCACCAGGACTGGTGTTTAATAGGTTTCTTTAGACAGACAACAAAGGCTTACGCAAATTAGAAGGGAGAAATTCCTGTTAGCTATAGATATGCAAGTGTCTATTGGTTCAACATTTATTATTGTGATGTGTCATTTCCCATTTTCTTCCGTATTTTCTCTGTTTCTTGTTGTGCTCGATCACAACAGGTGGGACTGTTGTGTTTTTGTTTGTTTTTTTAAAGGGCCGCGGGAGGCGGGGTACAAGTTTATATAGAAACCGACTTTATTCCCCCGGCAAATGAGGGGTGAAGGTGTCCTACTTTAGCGTTAACGTGACCATTCCGAAATCAGGACCATCTCCTCTCAATCTGCCCCATTTCTAGTCTAGACCTGCTTTCATCTTATTAATATCCACATTTGGGTTAATTAGGATGGAGACCATGTTTCATCCTGAAATGGGACCAGTGCTGCAGCCACATCGGGGTGGAGAGGAGGGTGGCGGTGGAGAGACTGCACTGAAAACCTTCTGTCGATCGGAGCGCTGTGGCGAGTTGACTGGATTCTGCAATTGTGGTGTCGACCTACAGTAAATTCCCTCCCATCTGAGTTTTATCTGGGACTGGTTTAACACTTTCTAGTTTATTTCAAAGTGACAAAAAGTATCTTGAGAATATTTTAGGGGTGCATTCACACTTGGGTTATGCCGCAAGGCAATGACCCAAAGCACACAGACAAGTCCAATTCTTAATAGCGCTAAAAGAACATTTTAAGATTTTGGATCTTAAATTTTCTGCATTGACCTTGATTATCAAAAATCCTCCAATGCAGTTGAATTGAAGCAGTTCTTTAAAGGAGACAATTCCTCCACATCGTTGTGAAAGGCTCGTTGCCGCCAACGCTTGCTCAACAAGTCATTAGGTCTAAAGGGTGATTACCTTTTCCACATAAGGCCCTCAAGGAAACATTTGTGTGACAAACAAAGATGAATATGGGAGAAATATGAGAGGAGCTGCATACAATTTGCAGCCAAATCAAAGGTATTTGATATTGCGCAATCAGAATAATCAGAAAGGTTCAACATTCATGTGGAGAAGTGTAGCTTGATGCTCTGGTCTGGTAGGGAAGTAGGGCAGGGAAATGGGAGAAAATTAACACTGAAACATAAGTTCCATCTCCTAATTCAATCATTGGATAATTCAGATCATTTTTTTGCTCTTCTGTTCATTTGTTTATTTATAAGGAAGAAATGTCATTGGTGATCAACTGTATTTAGCAGGACACCTCGAAATGAGGGATATTTCCTTTTGCCTTTGGATGAATTCAATTCAATATTTCAAACGTCAGTGTAAGAAGAAGAGCTTTATTTTTTTTTCTTTTTAATCCATGACTCATGTCATTCTTGAGTCAGATGTCCCTGGAATCCCCATGACAACCGGCGGTGTGTACAGGAGGTGATTTGAACAGAGACTGGCTGATTCGGGAGGCGCGCGAAGGCCGATCTCAGATCCCTCCCGCAGAACGGCTGCAGACGAGAGCGGCTCCTCTCCAGCACTGTCACCTAGCAACCGGCACTTAATCACATGAGGTGAACTTCCCTGCAGAACTCCCCATGTGCCCCCTCCCCCTGCCCAAAATCTAACACGAGAACACGGAAAATGAAACGTGTTCAGAGCAGGAGGGTGTTTTAGTCAGGATGTGATTGGATTTTGAGAGGCGAAGCGGTTCCGCTCTGGCCTTTGCTAAATATCATTTTCAGTGAAAACACAATGTTTTTACTGTTGGTACTCAGTGAAGTTGTCATAATATAACCTACTCATACCAAAAGTGACAGATACACACGTTTTACTGTGTTCCCTTTAAATCGCACTTACTGTGGTTTGAAAAACGTCCCAGAGCCTTTTAGTTATAACCCTGGAACTTTTTTCCAGATTATAACTACAACATTTTGTGTCTTTTATTGAAATTTAATGAAATAGACCAACACAAAGAAGTGCATAATTGGGAAGTGGGCAATTGTTTTCATGATTTTTTTTATTTTTTATTTTTATTTAAAAAAGAAAATCTGTGGTATGCATTTAAGTCAGTACATCTGAATGTGTTTTACCAGTTTAAAGACTGAGCATCCTCCTTATGAGACTTTTACACAATTATAATGTCTGCAGTCAGAGACTTCATCAGACTTGCTGGAATACAGACTGTTACAGGAGATTTTTCCTGTTGATACTCATCAACTTTAACCTTCTCCACTACTTTTTATACAGTGTGTTTTGTTGTGTTTTGTTTCGTTTTTATGATGCTGTTTGTTCTCTTAACGAATCTTTAAAGTCTCCAGAGTGCAGCTGGATTTCGACTGACATGAAGTTACACCAACTCTATTCATTCATTAGGTGGCTTCTGATTGTGCCGGATTAAATGTCATTATTTATAAACCTAACTGAATTTGCTTGGAGCTGAAAGAAACTGAAATCCAGGAATGGCCGCATTAAAAAAAAAAAAAAAAAGAGGAATTAATGTATCGCATGAAATGATCGTATTGTATGGTTAAATATTAATTGATTGAGCTTAATCAAACTTTGCCAGCATGTTTTTTCAAAGTACGTTTCAAAGGGGTACAGATGACAAGATGCGGCTAGATTATACGTCGCATTGATAAAGGGCCCTGACTATTTCGGGGTGAGTGACCAGTGGAGAAATTACTACTGGCAGTCGATTTGTTCTAAACTGGAGCACGTCTCTGATGAGGAAGCAGATGTCCTTGCCTTGAATCCTGCAGCCAAATTAAAAAAAGAGAAAAAAAAAACCCAAAAATGAAAGCTTATTTTCAGGGTCTCGGCTGGCGAAGACATTTTACACGTTCCAGTTGAATCATTTGCCCCACTTCTGTTGATTTATTTATTTTTTGTCAGTTAATACAGAATAAGGCACCAGTCCATGAAGCACCCAACTGAATTTGTGTTTTTTTTGGGTTTTTTCCCCCCTCCACGGGATAAGCCGTAGAGCGCCGTGTCTCTTCTGGTGTGAAAAGGGTTTCTCACATTGACTCCTCCCATCACAGATGTTAAGTTAAATTTGGCCCAGGACACCTGCACCGGGCCCAGCAGGAAGTTCTGGAGTGCAGCAGGCGCCCGCCTTCACAGGCTGCTTTTCACGCTGATCGTTTCTTCCACATGTGAGAGTTTAGATACAGCGGTGTGAAGAAGCAGGTTCCACGTCGTCATAAAGACGTTAACAGACAAAAATGACCCGAGTTAAATATAAAATGCTGCTTTGAAATGATTATTTTAATTATTACAGGAGGGGAAACCTGTCTGGTCCTTTGGGAAAATATAATCTCTCGCTCCCTATTTTGACAGATGGTTCTTCAAATAATTGTTGTAATTCAGCTTGTCAGTTGGATTTAATGCCTGACTTTAACTTCAAAACTTTATGAATCACTTAGAAGTTATTGCATGTGCATTTCTACATGAACGCTTTAGTTTCGCCAGGTGACAGGCAGGGATTTTCCTTTTTGGACATTCTGGAATAGAGAGCTGAATTCATTATTTTCTCAAATTAAATTAAAGTCCAGGCCCTGAACCAACCCAGACCATAACAACATCCCCCATGTTTGACTTTTAAGATGTCCTTTTGGCTCTGTGGAGAGAAGTCATCTTGTAATCTGGAAATTGTCATTTTGATTTATGTTTTCCTTGGTGAAGCACTTCGCCCCAAATTGCCTGCTGATCTGCATATTGGTGTCTGACTGTTTGAGAGCGATTGATGACTGTAGCTCTCGTGTAAAGTGCTTTAGTGGTCAGCATAACTACAAAAGCTCAATATAAATTCAGTCCGTTTACCATTTCATTAATGTTTAAGCTCTATGTTAGAAGTAATAGGAGGCTTTAGGACTCATCCTCTTTCTTATGAATAATGAGCCCTAATCTCACCTGAGGGCAGGGAATGTTGATGCGCTCTTGCAGGAGGAAGGTTCACCACTGGTCCATGTTTTCTGTGGTTTCCAAACTGATGCAAGCCATCGATTTTCTCACCCGCTCTTCAATATTCTTCAGATTGGAGCACAATGTGGCTATTTAAGATGTTTTGCCGACTTTGTGTTGTCAGAATGGTTCTATTTAAGTTACTTCTTTTTTTATTTTTAGATGTAATCAGGTCTGGGTTCTGTTGGTGGAATTGGACCAAAATAATGTTCCCTTTTTTGGGTCTTGGGCTAATTTTGTTAATGTAAGTTCCTAGTTGTAAATTGAATATATGACTAATTATGTGTTTAGCATAAAGTGACATTCTTCCATGTTTTTTTGTTTTAATAAAAATGTTAATATTTTTATTTAAAGAAAAATGTTATATTTTTTTAAAATGAAAAATGTTTTAGTCTTAGTGATGTAAATCATGTGGTGTAAGAACAATGGCAGCATTTCAACAGCTCAATATGGGTTGTAGCTAAGCTATGCTAAAGTAAACTAAGCTAAGCTAAGCCAAACTCAGCTAAATCATTAATCTGGCACACAGTTATTAAACCAATCTGATTTTAAAAATTGCCACTTTATGCTGTACATTGTATTTACTCCTGTTCTAACACGTCACAGAGTAAGAAAATGTGTGAAATAAATACATAAAGTAGAATAGTGAAGTATCTTTTTTTTTTTTTAAATGTCAAAACAGACTAATTAAGGTAACAATGGAACTAACTGTGCAGTGAAAGTGAACCTGAGAGTCCTTTCTTTGCACTGATCCTTTTGGATTATCTGCAGTTAAAGCAGCTTATCGAACATGTTGCACTCCAGGTTAAACATGTTGACTTAAGGCCACTGCCTCCACCTCAACAAAATCAGCTCCAACAAAAAAAGATGAAAAAAAAATTAGAGTTTCTTGATGGGCAACAGTGCCAAAAAATCCCCACTCATGTCTGCCAGCACACATCCGACATCTGTCCCCCCCTGTCCAGACACACACACAGTCGCTCTTGGCACAATCTGTCACACTGATTATGCCGTAACCAAGGGGACGTGGTGAAGTGATCCTCCGCTCTGCGGACATGTTTACGAGGAGGAGACGAGCTGAATTTGTCCATTTATGTAAACATCTGCGCCAGGAAATGAAGGAAAGACAAGCACACCTGCAGTAATCACGTCACTAGAATAAAAAAAACCTTCCCTCTCGAAACCCTCCGGCAAAAGTCTGGCTTTAGCTCAAATGCAGCCAAATCCAACTTATTTTTCAAAGTTCTGCGATAAAAATCAGAAGGCCTAATTAGAATATCTCTGCAGCTGCTCTAATCAGACTATTTCCACTGGGAACATGGAGGCCATTAAACCAGCATAATTGTATTTTATTTTTAGAGAGGTACATCATGCTACCTCATGCTGGATTGTCTGATGCCATGAAGACAGGAACATGTCCCTTTTGTTTAGGCACTCGGATATAAAACAAAGTCATTTCCCATTCATGATGGTAAAGCTGTTTGTTTTCGCTCTGCCTGTTTACTAGTCATTTAGGATTGGATGACAGTAAAGGAGAATACAGCAGGTTGAATAGACTTTTCCTCCATAAAGCTTTAGGATAGAGGTAATATCAATTGCCGTATCTCACACAATTTGTGTGTGAGTCCGTAAATTGATGCTCCTTTATATGTTCACAAATTCATGACATACTTTGATGAAACTAATTAACCTTCAGTGTAATTCCAGTACCGAAAAATTAACTTTATACCAGGTGAGTCTCTCTCATCTGAGAATGTGAACCTGTACTGGGCCGATTCTGCCTTCAAATCATTTTAACAATGCTTCTGTAGAAGATGCATAACTGAAAAGTCTGAAACAAGAACAGGTCTGTAAAACAGTCTGTGTGCTTCACTCAGGAGAGAGATTCATTTGATGCATCAAAGAGTGATGTCATCACTGCTGATGTCATTGTTACCAGTGGAACTGAACATTCTACTGGTCCATTCACATCAAACACGGTTTGAGCGTCAGGCGAGTCTGGTTTACATTCAAAGTCTATGTGGTTCAAATCGCTATTTGGAGCGATTTGAACTGCTCCAAACGGTTCAAATCGCGCCGCACTAGACGCTCGACGCGCCTCCACATGAACATTGAATGCAAACCAGACGCGCCTGACGCTCAAAACGCATTTGGTGTGAACGCACCATTATATGTCCAGTGTCACATTAGGTCAGTGTTTCTCAATTCCAGTCCTCAGGCCCTCCTGCTCTGCATGTTTTAGATGCGTCTCTATTCCAGAACATCTGATCCAAATGATTGCATGACTTCTTCTGCAGTCATCAAGTCCTGCAGAAGCCTGTTAATCACCCACAGATTCAATCCAGGTGTGTGGCAGAAGGGGAACAACTAAAACATGCAGGGCAGGGGATCCGCCTGAGGAGGGGAACTGAGAAACATTGCATTAGTTCCATCATAGTAGGACCAAAGCCTGGTCCTAATATGATGGACTCATTGATTTGGGTCAGATAGTAACGTTTAGAGGTCAGATGTGAATTAAGTGTTGAATGTGTTGAATGTGCAGAGGCACATTCAACACATTAGAAACCAATCAGAACCAAAGTTTACCGTTTGGTTCTGATTGGTTGTTTCTGGACAGTAGCAGAGCCAGAGGACCTTTCACAGATTCTCTGTTTCATATTCTACTGTCAGACACTTTTAACAAATATTCATCCATCCATCATCTTACACACTTATCCTTTCACACACACATTCACACATTAGAAAAATTTAGAGAGATCAATGAATCAATTAATTAATGGAGAGTCCAAACCTGGGTTTGGATCGTGACCCAGGTTAGTTCCACCCAGGTGTGGGTCGGCGCAAAGGCCGAGCCGGGCATAGTTTGCCCTTCCTGCCAATGCCAACACGAAGGCCCTCCATGCAACCAGAGGAGGTTGGTCTCATGGACGTTTGTCTTTCCTCGGACGTCCATGTTTGTGTGGAGGTCTGGCTTTGTGTGGACTCCTCTCTTTGCAACCTGGGTGTGGGTCGGTGCAAAGGCCAAGCCAGGCTATGGATGGAGTCCCCTGGTTGATCCAAGGTCTGTCTTACCTTGGACTCCTCTGGTTGCAGGGGGGCCTCTGGTTGGGTGGAGACTCTTGGACGGTTGCTTTCCACAGCAAGTTTTAACTTCAGTTTCAGGTCTGCAACCTGACCCTGCAGAGATCTCACTGTTTCCTCCTGTTCTATGAATTTGGAGGCTTGCTCAGAGTGTCTTTTGAGCTCTCCTCATACTTCAGTCTCACTCTATATTCTTCAACCATTACTTCAATAAGACCTTTGTTGCGGGAGGCATATTTTTCAGCCTCCCTCTTGAAATAATCCAGCTGTTGAAGAAGGCTCTTGTCTGCGGTAACTTTAGAGGAGCAAGAAGCCTTTGAGCCACCTGTTGTCTCTGGCCCGTTTCTGTCACGATCTCGTTTGACTTGCAGGTGACGTTCTTGTTGTAACATTTTTTGCAGTCTCTGAATCTCCTCCTGCTGTGATTTTACTTCAGCCTGACATGCCATCCTTCGGTCTCGTTCCTCATGGAGATCAAAGATGTTTCTCTGCAACTCTTTTTTAAGATCGTCCACCTGCTTTGTGAGATCAGTGACTTGTTGGCTTGTCTTGTCCACCACGTCCACTGAGGGGGTGATCTCGAAGCCAGCAGACCGAGTTGTTTTCTGCTCGACTTCTGAAGATGTTGAACTCTCAAAGTCGCCGGAAGGACTTGATTCCCCCTGGATCTCTGTTGGTACATCTTCCGGCTCAATGGGGCTGTCGCTTTCATCCTCAAAAGGGAAAACGACAGCGTCGTAGTCGACTTGGATGTTGAGGTCCATGATGTCGACCCATGAAAGCTTAGCTGGAAAAGCTTCATGTTCACATGCAATCTGTTGTTGCTTCATGTTGATATTCTTGCTTCTCTGAAAGGCGTGCAATATCTGGAATCGATATCCCGCTTGTTTCAATAACTTTCGAACGTGCTCTGAAGAGTGATCTGCCGCGATAGAACTGTGGAACAGGTCTGACAAAACGCTGCCTGTGAGCTACAGTTAAGAGAGAGATTCCTTTGTGCCATCATAGAGTTATGACATCACTGCTGATGTCATTGATACCGTTGGAAAAACATTCTTTTCCTATGGGAGTTGATAAGCAACCGGTCCTAAAGTACTGCCATCTGCTGGCCTTGCTTGGAAGCGAGCTTCTGAATAAAATTACTGAGACGCTATTTGTCATCATCTGTTGAAAAAAGGCTGAAAAATTCTGACGCTTTTCTGAGAATTCTAAAATTAAATTCTCAAATATATTTTGTTTTTCTCCACAGTAACCCTAATATTCTTTTGCACCAGCAAAGACAATCAGGTTTTTTATATAGTGATCATCTAGTGGTGGCAAAAGCAACAACAACAACAAAAATGCTAGTATGCTCTGGACTTAAGATGGAGTAGATTGTATCTAAGGTGTGACGTCATGCTACTGAGAAAAGCTATGAGATCTAGTGTAAAAAAAACAACAAAACAAAACAACAACTGTCATTTGTCTTTTAAATCACTTTGAAAGATTTAATGTTTCTCAAGCAATAGAAAACTTTTGTTTCCACAGCTTGTAGCTTACAGTCCTACTTTCCCAATCAAATTGCACGGACAACACCCAATTTCAAGTCTTCTCATAGATTCTCAACTTGATTTTTTTTTCTGGACTTTGACTAGTCCATTCTAACACTTGGACCACTTCTAGCTGTTTTTGTCATTTTCCTGCCTATTTGTAAATGGTTTAAATAATTACACACATATTGCACAGGTATTTTTCTACAGCCTAGCCACTCTGTCCCTGCTGAAGAAAAGCATCCCCACATAATGATTCTGCCAACACCATGTTTCCCCATGAGGATGTTGTGTTCAGTGCATCATCAGACCAGAGCAGCTTCTTCCACATATTTGCTGTGTCCCCGATGTAAAAACTTTAAATTAGTCCTCTAGGACTTTCTTTAAACTCTTTCTTTCTTTCTTTTGTTTGTTTGTTTCTTTGTAAGGGAGTGTCTGTCTAATTGTTTCCCTGGCAACAGATTGTCCCACCCAAGCAGTGAACCTCCTGAGCTTCTCTGGAATAAACACGGGCCTCTTAATTGCTCCTCTTCGTGGCTGCCAAACAGTACTGTTTGACAGGTTTGTTGTGTGTCATTATCTTTTTGTTTTGTGTTCCTTGGTGTTCATGACACAGTTCATTCTCTAATGTTTCCCATGAAACCTCTAAGTCGAGCCGGGTCATTGCCTCCCTATGCGATTCTGCTCAGTCCTGATCCCCCGTCAGTGCTCTGTGTGGCATTTTCCCCAGTGAACTCAATTTCTTTTTCTCGAATAGGAAAGTGAAAGAAGTTCTACAACAGGTGTTGATGTGTATGGCATTTGCCCCAAACGCCATACTAAAGAGAGCTTTGCTCTGAGAGAACGACAGAACCCCCCTTGTCTCCTCTTAATAAGCTCAGACTTAATATAGGGTGTCCAACGAATCATGATTCAGCAATATTTACACAAAAAGATTAGCTTTGCACAAACTGGCCCACACTGAAAACCATCTATGCCTCAAAGACTCAACTGTTTTGCCCACACAGAGCTGCCAAGGGAAGGGCCTCGGCCCGCTAACTCTGGACCGTACGCGAGGATGATTCTCGGCCCACTCTCCTACATAGACGGTTACAGCATTCTGCCATCTCATTGTCTCCCGGACGTTCCGAACAAGCAGATGCAGAGTTGTTTGACGGAAGCAGCTTTCCGTGTCACTTTTATGTGAGACGACCACTCAGGACGGGCCGTTGCTGCCTCCCACTATGTTTGTGCTCATGTTTATGAGCCCTTGTGGTATAAAGAAAATCAATCCGTTTTCACACTCCTCTCCTCATGTGAGGCGCTGCTTCTCTTGTACTCATGCTTCATGCTGGGAGACAGCAGACATCGGGTTATGGTGGGCCACTGGAACAAAACGCTGATCATAATACCCTGAGAGGAAAGACCACAACGTGCTCCTGGAACCTCAAACCAAGTTTCACGTCCACACTATTGCTTTTATCAAACACAGCAGCAACAGTAATGTCCAGTTTTAATCCTCTTTTCTCTGTGTGGAAGCCTTACCATCTGAGAACTGTATCCATGACAACTGAGTACTAAATAATCTTTGTTCAACTTCACTTTCTGTCAGTTTGAGCCCAAGTCTGGAAATAAAAAAGGTTTGCGTGATATTATGACATTACACGTCCCATTTAGAACAACAGGTGAGGATGTGCAGAAACAAAGCATCTGTTTTCCAGCCTTCTTTCAATAAAGGGAGGACCATTATCTGCTTTTTTTTAAATACAAAAGCTTGTTGGAAATGTGGTTCCATTGTCCTCTATTGATCAATCATTTTTCTTTTTCAGACCCAGAGGGGAGTCCAGACTTACCAGCACCACAAATACTAGACTGGACAGGCCAACCACTGCTCACAAGCCTAAGACTGAAAAACTTAGCCCTGTTGTTACATTTAAACAGATGATTAATGCAGCATGTTTCTTGTTCAACAGAATCCAGGAAACTATTTTTCTCAGGCATCAGTGCAACGCTGCAAAAAAATAAAAAATAAATAAAAAATGTTACCAAGAATTTTCTTGTCTAATTTCTAATGCAAATATCTTAGTACTCTTGAAAAACTTTTAAGCAAGAGCAAAAGTATGCAGCTTTTATTTAAATTTTTTAAACGTATTTGTTAAAACTGTCAATATGTCGTGACAGTATGTTATGAGACATTCATGACAAGCTCTGTTGACGGGATGCAGCAATACCATAGCACAGAGAAAGGTGGGGGCGGGGGTTAGCAGTATGTGCACAGGCATGATTGACATTGCCAAGATTCTTCTCTGATTAAGCTGTGTATTTCTGTGTAAGTCAGATTATTCCAAGTATAGCTAGTACTTTCTCATCAATATTAAGGAATTATTGACTCTGGATTCAACAAGAGACTATATTTTTGTAGGACATGGATACTGATGACATCACTAAAAGTGTTGTTACCTGCATATTATTGTTTTCCACTGGTTCCTTCTGGTCCTGTGTTTTTATGTCTGCACCAGGAGACCTTTAAAACACACAGTGTCCACGACTGAAGGTTGTTCAGAACGGGAACACTTGGCAGATATTAACATCTCAAAGAGAGTGCACAGTAAAAAAAAAAACCTTTTGTGGAATGTGGAAATAGGCCAGCTTTTATGATAATGGTTACTGATCATTTTTCAAATGTTCCATTCTTACCATCTCTCTGGATCCTGCAGCTAAGAAACTAGATTAAGAGCTAATTAGTGGGTCTGATGAATGCAACTGAGCCCATTTGAGGGAGGAAAGTGCTTCTTTCTTCCTGGGTGCCACTCAGTTTTCATTCATATTGTAATCATGGATGATTATGGATGATGAAGCTTCTATGCTATGTGTTTTTTGTTTGTTTTGTTTTATATATCTTGGTATTTTCACATACAGTTTATTGGTGTACTTCTGACTGTTTCAATAGATTCCTGAGGGTTTTCCCGCTCCTCTAACTAAATATGCCACGCCTACTTTAGCTGAATGTTTTTTTTGACATTTAACAGCAAATAAATGTTTTTAAAAGGGCAGTATTATGTATTTTCCAGGCACATGATGCCATTTTATGGGTCAATCAAGTAACTATGTCACCTTCAATTGTTATAAAAATGCTGACTTAAAGAAATTTGAATTTGATGTCGTAATTTAATTCCTTGAAATTGGACCTCTGTCTCTTTAAGAAGCTCCTGCTCTTTCTGAAACTCCGCCTTCAGCTAGTCAATGAAAGAATCAAGCAACACTCCATGTGTTTTTGGTGTGGGAATAACATAATAGCAGAATGTAAAGCTCAAAAAGGTCAATTTTACAAAATACTTCCCATTTAAAATCAAATGTCTAATTACATATATTTTTTACAAGTTGTTCATTTATTAATTAAATATCTCTGAGGGCAACATAACGTACCTGATTCAGAAATCCATTACTGACTGCCAGTGTCTGAGTCAGTGTTTCTGACAGGAATGCTCCACACACAATTGTCTTTCTCTTGTCTCTTTCACATGCACAGCTTGAGTCCCTATTCATGAGACGGTGTGCTTCTGGTTCTGACATTACATACATGATATAAAGTCCACTGACACATCCCACCTATCTGCGTATTTGAGACAAATGATGCTTTCTGATTTACAAGAATAACATGTGTGGCTGCAGTTGGATCTCTACCTGAAAAGATCTGAAAAATGTCAAAAATGTTAAATTTGATTTGATTAATTAAAAAAAAAGAATATCATAAGAAACAAAAAAATTATAAACTTTTTCTTTAATTTTTCTTTCTTTTTTTTATCTATACGGATTTAAGACAATATCAATCATTTTTCTGAGTTGAAAAGCAGCATTAAAGGTTCGGTTCAGACATTACAGAAGACCGAAGTGATTCAGCGATGCCAAGACACCGTTTCGTCTCAAAGCGACGCTCCAGATTAAGGACTACAGTACCCAGCAAGCTCTGCCGAATATAAATAGTAACTGAATGGGCGTTCCCGTGGTGACATGTGGAGGAGGTAAGAAGAGGATTGTTGCCGAGGATGCGTTGAGCTGTCGGGAGATAAACGCCGCTCAATGCGACTCTTACCTACCTGGAGTTTCTCTGCCATGGACTTAACCGAGGACGGTGCTGTGGAAATTATCCCGTGCTGACCCACTTCTCGCGTTTTTCTCTCGCTGTCCTCTGACGCCGTCTCTCATTCTGCCAGGTATGAACTCCTTGTCTCTGCGTGTGTAGTTTTTCAACCTCGCGCATTGTTCACATTTTTTTTTTCCCACAGAGATGACAGCATCCCTGTCGAGGAAGTAGCCCACGCGCTCATTTGTTTCTGTCGCTGGCTGCTGCTCGTGCGCTAACACGGTATAAAAAAATAAATAAATTAGCCGAGAGAAAAATGTACTCTGGCTGTTTTGTGTTTACCTGTCCGCGGTCTAACGATGTTCCGAGGCGTTTAAACGCACGCACGTTTACGTCGTTTTGTACGAAACAGAACGCAAAGTTTATATGCGTGTAGGAAGTTCAGTGAGCCGTCGGGATATGGGTTAATGTGACCTTTTACCGTAAGACGGGCAGTTTCAGTTCACTGTTTACATGTTGTATGCGCTTTTAGTTTATCATATTGTCTGATGTGTCTTCGAGTTCTGTTTAGTCATTTTTAATTGAAGCCAAGTTATTTTGTTGAAGTCAAACAGGATATTTTACCTGCTGGATTTCTGCTCGAAGCTTTCTGAGTGGTGACCCAAATTTGGGGTGAACTGGTTTCACGCAGATGACAATAACACAGCGCACACAGAAAGTAGTTTTCTGTTTCCCAGCTGTACTCCTTTAAGGGCTAATTTCTAACCCTTGAAGCTATTTTTTTTTTGTTTTGTTTTTTTTGCTGGGTGTCAAACCTGACTGAGCAGTTTACTTTGTTTTAGCCTGAGGGTTTTAATGAAGCCTCTACCACTTTGTTCCTCCTCTTTTTTTTTAGTTATTATGACTGTGTGAACGCTGTCCTGTGCTTGTTTAAAAGCAAAGTAGATCTACCCTCTAGAAAATATATACTGCTCAAAAAATAAAGGGAACACTCAAATAACACATCCTAGATGGACAGTTTGATTTCACAGAAGTTTGATTTACTTGGAGTTATATTGTGTTGTTTAAATGTTCCCTTTTTTTTTTTTGAGCAGTGTATTTACTATGTCCCATTTTTGTTGCCTTGACCACTGTTTTGAATATAGTAGATGCCACTGAGAGAAAAAAAACAAAAACATTTTCCGTAAAATTATTTTTACTCGTGTAAAATTAATTCTGACTCAAAACAACTACTGTCTGAATTGTATATTTATCTACATTTTAGAAATGGTTTTAGCTTCTGATGCCGAATTTGGGTTTTCTTGGGGGGGCTAAAATTTGATTTGCATCTATTTAAATTTTATGGAAATCATAAATGTCACCATAAATTCAAGGATGCATCAAAAGGTGTCTATACCTGCATTTGCATTTTACTAATAAGGCATCAGATGTGCTATCTGTTGTGTTTTTGGAGAAAAAAGTGTGGAACTATTCAGTTTAATGCGTTAAATGAACAAGACGCTCTTGACTGACTCATTCAGTCAAGAGCGTCTTGTCCTGGACCATTGATTTGGTACATCAGTATGTAATTATCATTACTTATTATTTTAAGAATGCTTCAAATAAATAAATAGTTTGTAAGTAATTGCACTCCTCATTGTACATTTAACATTTCTGATTTATTATTATTATTTTTGTAGGTGAATTAACCCAGAGAGACCATGTCAGACAAAATGTCCAGTTTCCTCCATATAGGGGACATTTGTTCCCTGTACGCGGAGGGCTCCACCAGTGGATTTATCAGCACTCTGGGGTAAGAGCTTTCATTCACACATCACTGCAGCCACTTTCCACTTCCCTCATTTCGCAAAGTACCTGTAAGGATTCCTCCAGAGATAAAACCTTAGGCAGTGCTGCGTGGAAGAGCTAGCACTGTCCAAAGTAAAGCAACAACAGTGACACACGATGCGAGCAATAACACAAATACATTTTCTTTTCTTTTTTTTTCTGCACTTGAATTACGTTCTGGTTAGAGACAGCTTCTCTTAACCAAAGAACTCACTCTAACCATTACGTCAGTGTGCTTAAGATTATGCTTATTTAAAATTATGTTGCGGTTCTTCTTTTAAAAGCTTCTTTTTCTTATTTTTGAGATTTGAGATTGGCCTATTGCTGTGTTCCTGCTCGTCCCTTAGATTACTCTGTGTCTGAATGGCATTTAGGTAGTTGGCATCTCCCCTCCGCCCTAATTGTACGCGCAGAGTTAAAAGTGCGTCTCATTATGTGAAAATAGAACAAACCGTGTCGTGTAATTACTGGTCAGAAGTAGCAACAAGGAGGAGAGTGTCATTGTCAGTATCTCTCGCCTGTCTTTCTTATCCAAGTTTTTTTTTATGTCTCTAAAGTGCATTCTGCATCTATATTGTCCTCCTTCACCTTCGTAAGGAAAGACAGGCAGTCCATTTATTTTTTTCCTTCCTGCTGTGTAGCAATTTTATTTGTCAGTCAGAAGTGGCCGCGCCGTGGCCCTATTGTTCGCAAGACTTCAGAAGCCACGCTCTTTCACAGTTTGGCGCATTACATTAACCGCCATAGCAACAAACAGGTTCACAGCTTTGATGACTGCTAACATGACATCTCTCATTTGTTAAATTTCTGTCCTCTGCTCTCGTGCTTGTGATCACCCACCGCCGCTGCGCCGTGTGTTTAAAGAGGAAAGCATGGAGGGCGTAGCTAAAAATAGCAGCATTGTTTCTGTATTCAGTTTTTGCTTGTGCTGTCAGCACTCTGAATGTGACCCCTGACAGACACCTGGATCCACCTGGTGCACTCCTGGCTGCCTAAGCTTCGATGCAGAAAGCAGAAGCAGCAATTCTCCTTGACACAGGATAACAGGGAGTCTTAAAACACCTGTTCCCTTTTGGACCTTGGCCCAGTATTGCATCATTTTGATCACACATGATGGATCCATTTGTTGGTGATGCCTGAATTCTTTCAGCGTCAGTGGTCCTCTGCACTTTTGTCAGTCGGTTGCAAAAGATGCAGCTTTTTAGAGTAACCTTAAAAGTTCTTTTAATTGTATTTATCTACTAACTTGTATAAAACAATCATTATGTCATGCTAAAATGTAGTTTAACAGTAAGCATTTTGCCATGTACAGTTCAAACCAATTATTTACATATAATGCATAAAGGTCTGGACTCTTGGCAATTGAGAAAAGATTGCTCCATGGAGGTGCGGAGGCTGTTTAAGTTTTACATTTTTCCCAGTAGCTAATGTTTGGCCAGGACATATGTAATGCAGTGAGAAGAAAGTGCCAAGCCAAAAGGCTGTTGAAGTGAATTTAATATTTGGATTGCTGAACTACAAAACGGCGCAGAAAATCAGTGTTATCATTCGCAACTTCTCTTTCCGTTCGCGGATTGGACCAGTTGAAATTATACCGGAGAAATTCAACTGAATGGGGAAAAAGCCCAGACAGAGCACTGAAGGGAGGTGAGAATCGAGTGGATTTGCATTGGAAGGCAATAGCTAGGCTGTAAAAAATGTCTTGACAAAATTCGTCCTTCCATCCATCTATTGTCTTTCAATTATCCAAGATGGGGCTGAGGAAAACATATCCATCCCAGAATGTAAGAAAAATACCTTGTACAGACCCTGCACTGACATGGGCTCAAAGGCCTCTCAGAGAGGAAGAAGGCATGTACTCTCGGACAAAGACCAAAAGTTTTTGGGGTGTTAAAATGGGCTGACCATCATTATATCACTAGGACAAAAAGAGGAAACCTTGCAAGCAGTCATCCTGCATGAAGTACTGGGGTGCTGCACATACTATATTGAATGTTTTGGTTCAGGATAGACTGGTAGAGTCCAGAAAACTGATGGTGATGGCATCATAAGGACAGAACATTACCTTGACATATTAACGGAACATTTCAAGTCATTGCATGGCCAACACAAACTCCAATCATCAGTAAACTCAACTCTTGCTCCTGCTATGTCTTTATCCTACATCAACAGTCATTTGATAGTTTGTTGAAGTCCTACGCTAAAGATACTGCTTACACTCATTTAGTCTATGACTCATGAGTACTTAGATTTGTAACATATTTCAGTGACATTCCAGTTAATTGTGGGTGTACAAAACCTTCTGGAGTTCAGTGCTGCTTTACTTTCTTACTTGTAAGTGGACTGGTCACATGACAAAGACCAAACTTTATTGTAAAGTTTGTGAAGTGCCAATTTTTTAGGGAAAATCCAGATATCAGATAATAAAAATAATCAAAACATAATATAGAACTATTTTTGGGAGCTGTCCACAGAGACTGGTTGTTAAAAGTCGGCTATACAAGATTCAGCCGCTCCTAGTAGGTGTAGCTGACAAAGTCTCAGACAATACATTAACAGAAATTACGAGGTCAATACTTGGAATCAGATCAGAATATTCCTACATAGAAAAACAGCGCAACAAGGGCTGTTTTTATGACATGGCCAGTAAGAACTTTGGTGTGGAAAAAAGGCTTGGTTTTAAGCGTGGGCATTTATTGCATCGTTTATGATTTATCGTGATAAATTTCTTGTCAATCACCTCTCTTTATTCAACAGTAGCTGCGTTTCCATCGCAATTGTAATTTGTTGATATTCTGCTAATGTCAAAAAAGCACAATTTCGCAATTGCGGTGTTTCCACGAAATGAGCACATTTAAAATCACACTTGAAAATGTTTGTTCACGTGATAAGTCATTAAAAAAGACATGCTGCGCCATCATCCTTCAACTACTTCCTGTCGTCTTCTTCTTCGTGGTTTGCGCCAGTGGCAACATCTGGTTGTTGATCATGTAACTCGTGTGATGCAAAAACAGTGCTTAAATTTCCATATTTAGTTTTGCAAAGATACTATTTGGTTTATTTGTTTTATTTAGTTTTGCTAAATAAACCAACTTCAATACAGCCAAAAAAAAAAAAAAACATCTCAAAAGAGCGTAGGATCAATGACTAACAGGCGTTCAGGATGCCTGAAGGATAAACTCGTCTCCATTGGAAAAACGTTGAACTGAACGTTGGAGACTAGTCAGAGTTATGGAGCAGCAGCAAGAGATTGTGCAGCTAAGCCCGAAAATTATTAATTTATTCAGATTTATATTTAAAATAATTTTCATTAAACAGAAACGCTAGTTTCTGATAGAAAGTGAGACACATCTCCTCGGAAAATCAAGTAGTGTCAGCTTTGCTTTTGATATGTTTTATTAAAGAAAATTAATTTCAGAAATTCTTCATAGAAATATTTCGTTTTGTTTGGAATTTCAGGAATCTAAGCCTTCTTATATTTGCTGACCATTTCTTTGGATGATTTCACTGGTATTTTGTTATGAAATACTAAAATGCCTCCACTGCTTTCAGCCAGAAGAAACATGTTGGGTAAAATTAAAGTATTACATTAAACTTGAACATGCCTGAGATATGAATAATTTAGGCCTCAACTAAAAAAGTAATTTGAACATATAACCAAATTAGGCTTTGAAACACTTTCCTGCATCCTGCTTGTTTTTTATTTTTAAAGTGATTAAATCTGGCTTTCTGTGCCCAGTGTGGTGGCAATTAAATACTGTGTAACTACGTAAAAGATTGACAGAAATTAGTTTGAGTTTGTCCTTTTGTAAATATGAGTCGGCAATAAAGGATTTGAAAAGTTGTTGTAAAAGTTGAATGTAATTGGATCATAACATTAAATGTTTAATACAGCTCAACAGCAGCAGTTGTCTTGTATTTTTTCATTCTTCAGTCTTAACTTGGTTTCTTTTGGAAAATGAATTAGACTGAAAACAACCCTTTGATGAAGCTGTCCTGGTTTCGGGACATATTAAAAGATTAACCGTCTAAATTAAAACCTGAACCTGATGAAAGATAATCGTTCATTATAATTCTTACATTAAATAGAATCAATTTCACTTGCGTAGAAAAGCTGTGAATGAGAGCTCTCTTTATGAATTAATTCACATGGATTTGAATGGGGACATATATATTTATATTGATGTTATAAATATAGGTTCAGCCGGCATTGAACCTGTCGGATGTTATTCAGTGTAATAAAAACGGTTTAGACATTCTGAATGTGACCTACATGTTCCCATGCATTAAAAACGGAATGTGTCAGCGTTCATTTTATGAGCCTGACACATTCACTGTAAATGTCTGGCACTTAAAACACAAATTTCCAGTGGTGCATTTTATTTTTACAGGAATCTATCCGGTGCTGTTGACTGATGTAGCCTCTGAAATTCAATAATCCAAAAAAAAAGTGCCATAAATATAAATCCTAATGACTAGAGATCATTCAGTCTCTAAAATTTAAAAGTGTATGAGGAAAAACTCTATACTTTTCCACTAACATGGCCATTAAACTATGAGCTGTTAGTGAGTCTGTTTTTAATTTCTGAGGAGCTTTGCAACAATTATGATGCCATTATCAATATAATTACGTTAAATTGGGTGTGTCTTCATTGGATTTGGCAGCGTCATTACCCGATACTCATGTGATATCTCTGTGGCTCTCGGATGCACAATTCTGTGCGGTTTCCAATAAGGAAGAGAGAAACGACTAGAATCCATCTCCATTTGGTTTGGTCACTTAATGGGTTTTGAGTTGCTTTCTTTCTTATTTTTGGAGTGAGGAAGAAAGCAAGGAAAAAAGAATGTTGTTTATATTATTACTTCAAAGAATAGTTTGCCCATCTCAGCCTGATAAATTTTCTGTTCAATTTTGTTGGTGAATTTTGATTAGTTTTTTATTTAAAAACACCATAAACCAACAAACATGACATAACGCCTGTCATGAGTAAGTCTTCATGAATATTTATGACTGTTGTCATAAAGGGTCACTCGGTAAATCAGGACACTTTTAATACAAAGTTGACATTATTCAAAATGTCTTTGTTATGATAACTTGACATTAACCTAGAAATTATGACCTGACATAAATTTGTTATAAAAGTATTACTGATTAAACTTTAAAAATTATGTAGCTTTATGTTATTAAAGCTAAAGTTTGAACTTGGAAAATAAATTCACGTTAATGTCTGTGTCGTCAGGCTTGTGGATGACCGCTGTGTCGTACAACCAGATGCAGGAGATCTCAACAACCCACCCAAGAAATTCAGAGGTAAGGACTCGCTCTCATTCACGTCTCAGTGTTTAACGTTTACTGCCAGTTTTGTCTGCTCTGCAATGAAATTAGTTTTTTTTGTTGTTTTTTATTTTTTTAGTTTTGGACTCTCATGCCGTTTTAAAAATGTACAAAGCAATCATTTATAAACTCCACAAAGAGTTTCCCTTTTACATTAGGACCGCTTAGACTTTTCAGGACAGCTTGAGTTTTCCGATAACCTTATACGTGTTTAGAGCTGAAAAGCCGTATTGATTCGATTCATGCTGGTTCGATAGTTATAGACCTTAAATCTCACATTCACGCTGTGAAGGTCCAGCCTAACCTTTGGACCTTTGTTTTGATGGAAAGCAGTCAGGCCCACTCTAAGTATTATTTTTATTATTTTGAAACCATAGTGACTTTCTAAAGGCTGTAATGTGATACTACCTGGTTTGAGATCTCCTGAGATCAAATATATTGCTTGGATTCGAAGGGAAAGATTTGCTTTATACCTGCTTAGTTTATTAGAGGAGCTCCTAAAAGTGAGTGGCTCATCCACAATGAAGTAAAGTGTATAAGTGCTCATAACTGCACTCAGTTTTTATTGTTTTTGTTTGTTTATTGTAAACTGAGTATTACTCTCTTTTGAGAGGGTTATGAGGGGAAAATGAAGTGTTGGTTTGTACCAAAGTTAAAGTTTTTTTTATTTCTTTATGGCCTAAAGCACTATAGTTTCTCCTTGGCATATTAAAGATGAAGCAAATAATCATTTACTTTATCCTTCTGCAAATTTCTGAGGTTAAAAAATTATTTGCAACACACAGAATCAAGTTGAATGCATCAATAAGAAACAGAAACATTACCCTAACATTTGTCATTAAATGTCAACATATTTAACCGACTTACATCATTAAATATACCAAATTAATGTAAGTCATTAATTACATTTCAGACATATTGAACATAGTTATGAATGATTTCTGAAAGGTCCACATGGATAAAAGAAATGTCAAAATGTTGGTTTTAAGATTATTCCTATTCTGTCAGAATATTTGCGATCAATAATCTAATCTTTATTGTTTTAGGGGCATCGTACTCTGGTGATTGGCCATGTTTTTTTCCCATCAATTGATACCGATAGGTTTCTTTCCGCTTAATCACCAGAAGTGTTTCAAAACTATCGGTGAAATCTGTGAAAGTTAAATTACTCTAAATGTAAAATTCTTTGGCAACGGATTTGGCTAATTATTTTTCATTCACTCCATAATTATATACTTTTTGTGTTTTAAAATAGTTATGCTTTTCATGTGGTTTGATGAAGTGCAAGGACAGCATTAGCATGTTTACTGTGTTTTGTTTTTAATGCAGCTCCTTGGTTTGATTGTGTAAAACTTTATGATTTGGTCTGAATGTCATGAACATAATGACTGATATTCCAGCTGTGGTTTGCTCTTTCTCCAACAATACCTGTGGATATCTGAGTGCAGCTGACGGCAGATCACATGACACAGAGAGAATGGCATTAACTACAGTCAGTAACGCCTTTTTTCCTGAAACATTATTGTAATCTGTGTAAAGTGCTTTAATTTTATTGGGAAAACCCAGATTTCACAAACAAAATCCTGTAAATCGTGATTGTTATGAATTCGCCAAACAGGAAGTGTTGTGTTTGTCTGGGTCTTTGGTCATTTAAAAGCTGTTTGATGGGGAACCAAATGCAATACATTTGATCATATAGAGACATTATTTATGTTTTATGTTAGTGAGTTTGGAAAGAAGAGATATTGAACTCAGCTCAGAGGAATATTTGCTGAAGCTTTATTGACAAAATGATTTATTGTTTCATGAACTCTTTTACTAGTGATGAATTGGCAGCTAAATAAATCTTTTTTTAAAGTTTGGGTTCAGTAATAAAGTTTACTTTAGGTGTCTATTTGAAGCTGTGGTCTCAAGACGGACCAAAACTTGACTGGAACTCTAAAAGTGTTTCTCTTTATTTTTCTTCTGATGCTTTAGATGTTTCACATTTTAGATTGACTGAAGTTAGTTGTTTATTGTGGTCTGGTTGTGGTTTCTAACACGGTTATTTTCTGCTGCTCAGTGGTTGACGAGTACAGAGTGGCTGCTCATCGCAGGAAAGGCTTTTAGGTCACATGGATTTTTCCAGGAACTGAGACGGCTTCATCCTGCGTATCGGACAGAAACACAAATCCTTCCCAGATTTCAGCTCTAATTTTGACCAAATCTGCACCAAAAAGTTTTTAACGAAATCTTTTTTTTTTTTAGATTCTCTAACTAAAGTTTAACTGAACGTGTGAGGATGAGGTTGCCGTCCCAGCAGGCTAGTGCCTGCCTGATTTAGCCTCGTGTGCTACGTGCTAATCAGAAGGTGACCTATTTTAATGGGGCAGCAAATCTAAACACAGATGCACAGTCGAGTAGCATGAAGTCAACAATGTTTAAATAGAGGACAACAAACAAAACATCTCGTTTATTTTTAAGTAGGTTACAACAGCAACCTTATTGTCAACAGTCTTGTGATTTGAATGCCCTGGTCAAAATTAGGCAAGACAAGATTCAATGCAAAGCATCTTTAATACAAAAGACAATTTAAAGTGATTTACAGCTGATTAAAGGAAAGGGAAAAAATAAACACTATTTTGATTAAAGTTGAGTCCATGTTAAATGCATAACCTTCACAATGTGACACTAAATTAAACAGTGTAATTTAATGAAACCATTGGATTTGAAACATGTTTGGGACTACGTGTTTAAGAGAGCTTCATTCACGCTTGATACGTTTGGAAAAATACTCGAACAGACAAGACAAAAGTGGAGCTTTTCAGAAGGGGAGGAATCCTAAAAGACTAATTTCCAGAGATGCTTATTAGGTTTAGGAGGTAATTAGTTTTTCATAGCACTACAAAGTCTGACTTACTGTATAAATGAAATGTTTATTTCAGTAACTGTTCGCTAATGACTTGCTGTTTAAAGTAACGCCACAAAGAGTGTTTTCAGATCTTTACTTCATTTAAATATGATTTTCTGTAATAACACATTTCAGATTATAACAGTACATCAGACCAACAAGCAAAACAATTTCTATTTTGAAGTGGTACTAGTCTCATCACAACAAATACTGTAACTCATTGGATAGCATGTGCTGTGTAAGTTCATATCTACTGGACTCTATTGTTCATTAGACATTTTAAGGATTTTTTGTTTTAGTTGCATTTCAATGTGTTTTTTTTTTTGTAAGCACAAATTACTCTGCATCTTGTACTGTCGGTTTAAATGGTGAATGTAGAAATGTTATGTCTTATCAACACTTCAGGAGTTTGACGCAATTATTTCGATTTCATTCTGTGGAGAAACACCTGCGAGCGATTAGTCAGGACTGGTCGCTCGCTCAGTACCTTTCTGTATTTGCAGACAGGTCGCCGTTTCACAAGGCCACTTCTTCTAGTTAAAGATGCAGAAAAGTGACCTGCTCGCTTCTAACTGAGCTAGTCAAATGATATTCAAAGTGTGGTTTATCGCCACGCTGCTGTAACTGCAGAGGCACACTGACTGAATTTCTCACAGTGTTGACCTGCTGCACGCTGTAGTTACTGCATCATAATGCACATAGTAATAATTTATGTTTTGCAAATGCTGAACCTTGTCGCCAAATTGGTTTTCGGAAAAGCAGACCATTTACCTCAGCATTGTGAAGTAATCGTTAATCCGTCGACAAAAAAGCCCTTTGTGTCGGCCGACAGAGTTAATCAGAAGCGTTGTAACAGGCCTGGAGCCTAACCTCTTTGTGGAGTATTAGCAGCACTTGTAAGCCATTTAAAAAGTCAGTTCTACAGGGAGCCGAGTGCTTGATCTAACTTGTCTCTGATTTGAGGGGCTAATGGATTAAATGGTCAGTTCGTGTTTTATACATTCAGGTTGTATTTATTGTCAAAAGTGCACAATAAACTGAGTATGAAATCAAACTATCCACATTATGAGCACACTTCCTGGGCAACTATATCACGGTTTCACAGTGTCATTGCAAAGATCAAGAAAAGGAAAGAAATGTGAACTCTGAGATCATGCAGACTTGGTTGTTAATTGAAGACTGAATTGCAAGTAGAGAGAATAACTGCTTGCAACACAATTGAGGGTGTTTTTGAATTTATTTCATAAAGAACAGGGAATATTAATTAACATGAGTACATTAAAACAACTATGTGAGTATGCCAGATTTAACCACAGCAGCTAATTTCCATCTGTAGTCCTCTGGCAGGTTGATGGTAAAATTATTAGGCTATTGGGCTGCAGGTATCTGCTTTTTGACAGGCTTTAAAGGAGCACATATGTTGATTTTACGTTCGTCGTGGCGGAGCGGGCAGAGGTCTGAAGCGGTGACATCACATGCGAATGGTCAATTGATCCACCACTGGACTGTCATTGGTTTTTCTATTTTTATGAAGCAAATTTATTTTTGAAATGTCAAATTCTACAATTATGGAAACGAAGCTTTTGAGGACAATGAGGTTGAAAGTCCAACATGTGTTCATCTTTAGTAGATCTGTTGTGTGAAGATTTTTGCAGATACTCACCGTCTACATTTTGCAATGAACTTTTCAGTAAATACCTTTCTTCCGTAGTACGCCACGGTATTTTTCTGCTTTTAATAGCCATTATTGCCCATTTGCAGCAGGCAAATGTTCTCCCAGTGCCCCGTTTTCTTTTTTTGGGTCTTTGCCCTCCTCTCCTGCTTCCTCCACTCCAGGCTGTATGATGGGTAATCCCTCGACACTCTTTGCTTTGACCGCATTTCTGAGTACGGTAGCCCAAAAGCGTATTTTTATCTGTTATTTCTCGGTGGAGTTCTAGTTGACACTTGGAATGCAGTAGTTCATAGTAAATGTTTGACCGGATGAGCCAGTCTATCATTTTACGACTCAGAAAGTTTTTTTTTCTAGTTGTATATTTATCTGTCTCTACCAAATTAGATCCAAATCAAGTTTGTGTTTAGGACAGACTGAGGAGAGTTCACCCAAACATCTCCCTCAAAATACACTGATGTATTTTGTAATAACATGTTTGAAACCTTTCCCAAAAGAGTGAGGTGGGTGTCTTTTTATCAGACGCACAAACCAGCCCAGTTTGCTCCTGAGCGCTTTCTATATTCTCTGCCCCTTAAAATAGCTGTGAACCTCACACTGTCCATTACGCTGAATCCCCATTTCAGTCAGAGTTTTTTTTGTATGTTGTGCACATCTGGATTTTTTTTTTTCTCCATTTGAGTTTCCATAGTTCAGAATGTCAACCCTCTAAAGAAATACCTTCTGGTTTGACTAGCATGTTTTACAGTTTCTTTTTTTTTTTTTTTTTTATCCCTCTCCATCTTCCAATTCAGGTCAACTCTGAAAAATTGATTGACTATTTTCTGTCATTTGTCATTTTTTTAAGAAAAAAAAAAAGTAAATTGTAAATCATTTGTCAAGTCCGCATAGGAAACGGTTGGCATAAAAGAGCTTGCTGTTTTTTGTGGCTCAGTACTCTGTTGCATGTAATATGCCAGTTTTCTGCTAACTTTTATCTTCACTCATGAACAAGTTTCTTCACCTCCACCACTTGAACCAGCAGCTCCCTCCAAACTGGGAGTCGGTTCTGTTCGAAACATTGACTTCCTTTAAACCAAGACTAAAAACCAATCTGCTTGGAGTTGCCTTTGATTGATTTATGTAAGTCCAGGTTATTTTTTTGTTTGTTTTCTGTTTTTTGCATGGCCACCATTTATTCTTCAAACCTGCTGCTGCTGAAACAACCATTTCTTTATGCTCATAACTCTCATCTGTGAATCCCCACATATCCTTAAGGTTTGTTATGAGCGAGACCAAGTCGAGGCCATTCTGCTTCTGAAAACGACTATTTTTAGTCTCACTTTACCACTTTCCCCAAACTTGGCTGCGTTTGCCGAGGTCAGGACGTTGGGCACGAGTGCAGACTCTTCCGATAAATTATGAAATGTGTGTCTTTCTGTTTGTGCTTCCAGACTGCCTTTTCAAGCTGTGTCCAATGAACAGATACTCGGCACAGAAACAGTTCTGGAAAGCGGCGAAGCCCGGCGGCAACAGCACAACGGACACGGTCCTGCTCAATAAACTTCACGTAAGATCTATTTCCATCCTCACAAACCATAATTGCAGTGTAACTACATGGGCGATTTCCGACAATGCGTGATTCCACCCGTGTGCTCTGTCGTGACCCTTCCAGCACGCCGCGGACCTCGAGAAGAAGCAGAACGAGTCTGAAAACCGCAAGCTGCTGGGAACAGTCATCCAGTATGGAAATGTGATTCAGGTGCGCTGCGGCCCACGAGATAAGGGGCTTTGTTTAAATGAACTGCGGCACTGTGCGGCATGCTTATAGGAAGCTGAGCGCTTGATAAAACTGACCAGAATTCTGTTTTTTAATCTGAAGAGTTTTAAATAATTGCCACAGAACAAAGAAGTCCTGTAAGGTCACTAATAAAAGGTCTTTCCCTCCGCTCATTGCTCATGAAGGTTTTGCATTCGTGCACCTTTATCTGAGAAACTTGCAGTGTAATGTGCATAAGGGAGATGGTGTGGGATGTCCTAGCATCCCACACCATATAAAGTATGTATAAGGAATTACATACCTTATATAATTCAACTGCTGCTTGGGAAATACACACTTAGAAGCTTATTAGGAGAAAACCAGCTGTGACTAAAGTTCCCAAAGTAACAATTGACAGTCTTGCATGACTTAAAAAGAAAAGACAATACCAGCATCTCTGCTGTAAAGTTCATTCAAGTTGTCCCGATGGCCTCTGTTGCACCAGTTTTTCCACATTTTTCTCAAGCTGTGTAACATTTTCCACGTCTCTCTACAGAGAGAGAGAGAGAGCTTGAGTGGTTACGTCTCCTGTAACCGTATGCCTTGTTGTGCCAACAGTTGCTGCACCTGAAAAGCAATAAATACCTGACGGTGAACAAGCGGCTACCTGCACTCCTGGAGAAGAATGCCATGAGAGTGACTCTGGACTCGGCAGGGAACGAGGGATCGTGGTTCTACATCCAGCCGTTCTACAAGCTGAGATCCCTGGGAGACAGTGTGGGTAGCGCCGGGTGTGGGATTCCTGTTAATTATGCCCAACAGAATTGAAGTATTTTTAGACTTTACACGGGGTTCGAAAACAGAAGTCACATGCACTCGCCACATCTGAGCCTCCAAGTTCAGGCTTGACGGCGTTTGTTTTGAAATGTTCAACTTGTCAAGCATGAGGAACTGCTGATAAACAGTGATCTGTTCGTGAAAGAGAGTCTGTCTAGAAGCACCGTGTGTGCAAAATCTTTTCCGCTGTGTTTTACAAGCTCAGGCGAAAAGCTGGACGATGATGGGATTCATCAAGATGAAGAACATATTCCATACAGAACAAAGAAACTAGGCTGTTTATGCTGAATACATTGCAAAAATACAAAATCTGACCATGTATATTTTTTTTTGTCCAATTTGTAGAGCAAATATCTTGGTACACTTGAAAGAAAACAAAACTAACTTGCAATTAATGTTTTAGAAAGATACAGGAGCTTGTATGGTTGTTTTAGTGAAATAATCTGCCAGTGGTTATTAGAAAATTTTCTCTAGAAACTAGACCAAACAAAACACACACTTGGTAGCAGCCGTTGTAGCAGCGTACAGTAAAACTGAATCTATTAATTACATCTCTCTTAATACCTATGCTGCTATAATCTGATGTACTGACCTGCGGTTTGATCCAGAGAGAGCTGCAGGAAATGAGACGCAGTGTGAGAATTCACTTCGAGTGCAGCCAATTTCCTCTGTGCTTGAAAAAAAAGAAAACCGCAGGCTGCAGAGACGGATGTACAGTGCCCAGCTAAAGTATCCGGATCCATTGAAGTTGTGCTCGTGGTGTCAACTTACAAACACAAAATTCAATGTATTTCAATGGGATTTGATGTGATGGACCAGCAGAAAACAGACCAAAATTAGGAAGTGTAAAGGAAAGGATCCATAAGACGAGGTTTTTCTTTGTAACAGGTCAAAACACACAGAGAGGAGACTCCATTCATGTGGAAGAAAGGTTCCCATTTGAGGGACAAATGGGAAAATAACATGTATGCAAAATGTGGCCCAATACTAGAAAAGTCATTGTAGTTGAAAGATATGTGAGGCAGCGGTTCCCCCAAGAGCAAAGATGTTTAGCAAAACTTGAAATGTGACAATCACAGGCATCCAGGTGGAAACTGAGGTGTTTTTGATTTAAAATGGATAATATGTACAAATTTAGAGTAGAGTAAATTTCCAAGATAGTTGCATCTTTAACAGCAGCGATACTGGTTAGACAAACAAAGGGTTAGGGTTGGGTTCATAGTTTAAATTTTAAAAACGATACATCACTTTCACTTCTTTCCCCAGCTGTTTGCCACTTTGTGTTGGTCTGCTTTATAAAATCTAAAGACAGTGTGTTAAAGTTTGTGATGGCAACACAAACTCACTAAATGTGAGAAAGTCTCTGTTATGAATGAAAATGGTAGCTAGACTCTTAGCTTCGCACACCTGTGCTGAATTTGTCATGATTTTTTTTCTCTTGCAGCAGAAAACATACCCGTTTTGTCTGGAGCGTTTTTAAAAGCAACAAGTTATAAAAGAAAATAAATGGACATTTCCTGTTTTTCTTGGTAATGGGTTATATAAAGCTACGTTTGCGTAATGCTTTTTGAAGGGAAGTCGGAGTGGCTCGGGTAAATGGAGCATACGTGAACGTAACCTCTGCTGCTCGAGCTGCAGTTTCTAATCGTGGCTAATGGAAGGTGATGGAGTTAAGCTGGCTGAATGGCTAATTAAGTTCCACTTAATTAATCCCTTTGGGAAGATTTGTCCTCCACTTTTGATTCATCCTTTTAAAATGACCAAGAGGCACCAGCCTCTCTTTCAGTCTGACCAGTGCCTTGCAAAACCTCAAAATCTGTTTCTTTGAGAGCATGCAGATTACCCTCTGTGGCTCAAAATGTTTGACTTTTGAAATCAAATATTTAAAGACGGTTACTTTTTAAGGTGAATTCTTGCACCGCTGTGAAAAGTTGAGTTCAGCTTGTGGTGCATGTAAATAATCATAGCTTTGTCTAAATCACTATTTGTCATTAATTAACGCTTGAGGGTTTTGTCTTATGATGGTAAGAGACAAAAAGGGACTCTAGCTCCACCTAGTGTTCAAGAGATGGCATCTATAGTTGAAAACAAATCTGAGCTTGTAGAGTTTTAATTTGATTTATAAAATTTAGGTCACTTTTATAAAATGATTGATTTGTTTTTATCATATTTTAAAGTTTTCTGTGTTTGTCTCTTGCTTCTAAGCAATGCGGTCTTCCTCTGTAAATTTGCGATGCTCCTGCAGGTGGTGATCGGAGACAAAGTCGTCCTCAACCCTGTGAATGCAGGACAGCCTCTCCATGCCAGCAGCCACCAGCTAGTTGACAACCCGGGGTGTAACGAGGTACGACTTTTACTGCATTTATGGTAAAATGAAAACATTTGTAACAACTCTATAATAAGTGGCACTTCTCTGTTATGTTTTTCAGGTTAATTCTGTAAATTGCAACACAAGCTGGAAAGTTGTTCTATTCATGAAATGGAGTGACAACCTGGAAACTATACTTAAGGGGGTAGGAACCGACACGATTGACATTACTTGATTTTATTTTATTTTTTTTTGTCTACAACAGTAAATATTTACTTGATCATGTCCCGTGGTTTTGTTTTAGGGTGATGTCGTGCGGTTATTCCACGCAGAGCAGGAAAAGTTTCTAACTTGTGACGACCACAGGAAGAAGCAGTACGTTTTTCTCCGAACAACCGGTCGACAGTCGGCGACTTCGGCCACCAGCAGCAAAGCACTCTGGGAAGTGGAGGTTGGTGAAACGTGTTCCTGAAATGCAACCCGTCCCCCAGTCAATTAAATGCTGATCCCTGATACGGAAACAACGCTAGCTTTACTTTAAATGGCGTTTCTTTTCTCATCACCAGGTGGTGCACCATGACCCCTGCAGAGGCGGCGCAGGCTACTGGAACAGTCTGTTCAGGTTTAAGCATTTGGCCACCGGGTGCTACTTGGCTGCAGAGGTGGGTGAGGTGTGTGTCTGTGGATTACACCCTTTTGTTTCCTTTTTTTTTTTTTTACAATGTTGTGATTGAGACAAACATTCAATTTCTGAGCTGGCAGCAATAATTAAACACCAAGAGACATCTAATTTACAGACAGTTTTTCATACACAAGAACAAGATGAAAACAAAAGGTAATAAAAAACATGGAAATAATGTAAACAAGGACATTATGTGGAAAATATCTGAACTGTTCAGATAACGGAGATAATTGTTGTTTTGAAGCGGTCTTCCGCTTCAAAACAACGGATTTTTATCTTGAAAAACGGATTATTATCTTGAAAAATAAATTTGTTAATGAGGAGAGCTAAAAGTGGTCAAATCCTAACATCCTTTAAAAAATTATAACGTCCTGATCAGTGTTGGTTTTATTGATGTGTATTTTTCTATGTTTGTATTGTGTTTTAGTGCTTTTTTGTTGTGCTGTATCTTTAGCAGGTGTATTTTGTGACCTTCTGAAAATAATGACTTTGGCAAAAGTCTATTTTGCCACAAAAAAAAAAAAAGGTGATGATTCTTTTTTCCAAAAATAACTTCTGGCAAAAATAAATAAATAAATGATATGAGCAGCATGACTTTGTTGGAAAAGCTACAAATGATTGAATCTGCTGTTTTGGCAAAGAAACATTTACATTTCTGCTATGATAAGCAACTATCATCACCAAATGCATATTATTGTTGTAGAAAGCTCAACATTTGGCTGATATTAATTGTAGTTTCAACAATTCTTTGCAATGTTGTTTTGATCAGTAATTTTGCAAAAGCAATGCATTTTTAGATCTTCTTAAAGGGCATCAAAACCACCTTAAAATCTATTCTGAAACGTCCAGGAAGCAGAGATTTCAAAATTGCCAGTTATCTATGTGGAATGTGTTTTATTTAAAGAAAATAAATACATCATTATTAAATGAACGATTCGGTGGATTATGTTTTTCAAATGCATTTTCCAGGTGAATCCAGACTTTGAGGAGGAGAGCGCTGAGCAGCGATCTTCTGTAAGTCAGATGCTCTCTCATTGTTGGCGCTTTGCCTCTGCTTCATTCTTTTTAAAAATCTGCTCCGGGTTTCTCTTTGCTGCTCCAGGTGGTGGACTTTACACCCTTCAATTTTCAGGTATTGTCACACCATCCATAGATATTGTTTGGTTGCTGTGTCAGTGTGAATTTGTGTGCATGTGCATATAAATTAAAATCTGTACTCGCATCCAGATTCATTTGCTGTGTGTGTGTCAGTAGCACCTTACTACCACAAGGTGTCACTGTGTAATCATCTTAGTTGATGCACAGCAGTGCTGGTAGTTATTGAATAAGAATACATTTTATTTTCTTTAAGAGCACAAATACAGCAGTTCAGCAAATTCCAGCGTCATCTTAGAGTAGAAGGCTTAAAAAACACAGAGGATGCTTGGAAATGTACATAAAATTACTTCTTATTAAATTTAAAGAGCTTCAGTATGATAAACCTTTGCTCACTTAGCATGGTTATTTACCTTTATGGCTGAGTATTGTTGCCACTGATTCTGTCCTTTACTGTATTTTTATTTTTGTTTTTAGCTGGATGCTGATAACGAGGCTCTACGAGGTCGCCTCCGCGCTCCACAGGAGAAAATCATGTACACCCTGGTCCCTGTACCCGACGGCATGGAGGTGTCCTCCATCTTTGAGTTGGACCCCACCACCCTAAGAGGAGGGGATTCGATGGTTCCCAGGTATGGCACATAAACGTAACCTGGTCCAAACTGTGAATGAGTTCAAACCTCTAAAATCCCCCCGTCTGAAGCTCGTGTTACAACCAGGACTGGACAACCTGGCGTAAAAATTAAGTCTCATTTTTTCAGTTTAAAATTTAAATCTATTTTCTTTCCGTCGTTTTTTTTTTTTTCTTTTAAAGAAATACCAATGGTGGAAAATATCTAAAAGAAAAAAAAAGAAAACCGGATTTTATTTCCCTCAGTGTGTCGACCTGAATTCAAAGTCAAAATAAAAAGAAGTTTTCAAACATGTTTGTCATGGTAGTTCTTGGGTGAGTTAACATTATTCTGGAAACCAAAGAAGTCTATTATAAAACAGCAAATATTTAGAATCAAAGGATATTCATATCTTAATTTGGCCCAATCAAGATCCAGACCTAAATCCAACTGCGAATCTTTAGGAAGACAAATAGTTTTTTATGGATCCTCTCCAGCCGATCTGACTGAGCTGGAGCAATTTTCAAAGATTAATTAAAAAAATAATAATTACATCCAGTTTCCTAAATGTGCAAATGAGAAAACCTGAAAGACTTGCAGCTCTAATCATTTGCTACTTGAGAGTGCTTAAACAAAATCATTTTATAAAAGATTGAAAAAGAAGCAAAATTCAAGACGCAAACTTTCTTATAGTCACGAGTTCAATGACACATTCACTTTCAACAAAAACATCGTACTGAAGGAATCTTAAAGTGCAGGGTAAAAACCTTGACAAATGACAACTATGTTGACGAAACACCGTCCCTTCATGAAGACCACAGTGATGTCAAAAAACAACATTTCAAAGAGGAAAAACATGTGAGTCATGTGTTTTTTGTGGAGGGAGAATTTAAAGCATCAGCCGAAACTAGTTTCTGTGGTATTGAGTTTAAAAGTGGGCAACTGTGGACACGGACCAGTTTTGTTATGTTCTGTTCTGACTGTGCGATCACTCTCTTTTGACTAAAAGCAGATCTTTTAAACACAAGAATGGTATTACAAAGGCAAAACAGGAAATGTGTCAGGCTTGCCTAGATGAAAGCAAGAAAGGGAGAAAACTCCCAGATTTCAAAATATCAGCATAATTATTAATGTTTCTAGGCAAGAACACAAATCACATATTATGAAAGGTGCACACTTTTAGTGGGGATGTTTTGTAATTTCATCTGATCTTGAATTTCTGGTAGATTTAATAGAACAAAGTTAATGGAAATCGTTCAAATGGTGGGTATTACATAAAATGTACCTGTTTTTGTTATAAAGTTACTACCTCATCAGAAACACATCTGCTTGCTTCCGCTTCACAGAGCACGCCTTCCCCACTCAGCTCCTCCAGACTAGCGGCAGCAGCATTTAGTAAACACCTGGCAGAGCTGAGAGTCTGCTGACCTCATCATATGAACTACTTCTCAGTTCAGTGTTCCTAAGAAACATTAATGAGAAGCATTTTGTGGTGGGATGCTGAAGGCAGCGTGTCGGAAAGGGTAGAAACTTCTTAAAGAGACAGAAGTCAATTTCACATTGTAAAGTCTAAGGTCTTTTACAGCATAAGCTTAGTTTTCGTTGACTTTAAATTTCATAACTGGAGTTATTAAACTAAAATTTACTGAATGGAAACAAATTTGAAAAAAAAAACACAAAAAAAACCCATTTTTTGGCATCATGCCAGTTTGTATGCAGCAGCAAAGCTCTTATTTATGGCCTTCTTGGACAGCGTGCAGCTGGCTCTACCAGAGGTCTTATAGCATTGTACAGTGAATCAGAACTTGAGTTTCAGTCAAAAGTTGGCCGACTACAATTTCCCCAAAGCGTCGCTTTCATATGTAGCCGCTCCCAAAAACAAGGAGTTTGTCACTCCAACGCCTCGATAAGATGTCGACGTCTCTTCTGATGGCTGAAAGATGGACGTTTTTAATTTTGTTTCTTATTTAATGGAAACACAGCAATTGCAAAATTTTCTTGTTTTTGACATAAGCAGAATATTGAAATAAGTGTTTTGCATATTTGTAATAGAAACACAGTTATAGTTACTTGACTGTGCTATCCAACGGCACCATGTGCCTGGAAAATATATTACACTGCCCCTTTAAGCAGCAATGCTGTGTTCCTGCCTGTGTTGACTGCAGTCTTGTCATCTGTGTTCAGGTTTTGCTTTGTTTATGACTTCTCTCTAACTGCATGGGATGAGGGATGAATGTTTAGCTCTGAAAGTCCAGTGGTGTACTTATCCTTGCCAGATGAAAATAGAGGCTACACAGTTTGATTAGAGCCTATACAATGTCATGCCCTTTGTGTGACTCCCTGTCACCTCAACCTGATATAACCCTGCCTCTCAGACTTTAGTCGGGCCAGCTAATTAGCACCTGACAAAACTGGCACACAAAGGTTAGCTCGTTAGCCTCGGTGGCCAATTACATAATCTTTGCTAAGAAAGTGGTTACTATCTGCGTGGTGCGCCTGAGGCCAGGCTGATGACACAGACGATCACACATGGGGCAGGCCGGGTGAGGTTGCAGTGAAGCAAGCGTAGAGGTTTAATACGTGCTTACAGGAGCAATAAGGCCACACAAGCCAACGCGAGCTAATCTCTACACATGCAACACAGTTCACCAGGGAGGCAATAAGGTTGCAACAGACACTGACTGATTATTATAGTCATTTGTTATTTATTAGGTGTGCTGTTTTATCGCAGTACATTGTGCAATAAATCCCATTGTTGTGCACTTTCCTCTCTGTTTTACTTGGCACGGTTTGTCTGTTTTATTGTCAGGTGCTGCATTTCATTGCTTTAGAGGCAGTCGAACACTTGTAACATGTCTCGAGTTGTCTTGATTGACAACTCAACAATTCATAAAGCTGTCTAAAAGATACCTCTAGGCCTCTGTATGTGTGATTTACAAGTTGTCTCCTTCACACAAAAGCACAATGCTTAAATTTAGGTTTTGAAATCAAAAGGAGACCGTTATTGTTGAACGTCTCATGTGGAAAATGGAAGGAGTTTGTTCCAATTAGCATACGAGTTCTGTTTTTAGATATGGCAATCCACATAGACACAAACATGTGGAAGAACATTCTCTGGTCAGATGTTACACGAATTGACCTTTTAGGCCTTCAAAACAACATGCCGCCTTCAAATACCATCCCCAGCAATGACACGGGAGCTTGTCACAGTTGATGGGAGGATAAATGTATCTAAACGCTGAACAATCCTAGAGGAAAACCTGATGAAGGCTGCAAAATACTTGAGTCTGGGGAGGAGGCTCAGCTTCCACGAGGACGACCACAAACAAATCTATATGTTATAGATCAAACCATATTATCTGTGTTAGTGTGGTCCAGACCTAAATCCAGTTGAGAAGATTTGAAATTGTTCAGTCATACTCCACCCAAACTGACTGGCTAACCTGTTTTTGCAAAGAAGAATAAACAAAAACTTCAGATCTCTAGATTTTCAAAGCTAGTAGCTTTGCTAGCTACACTGCAAAAACACAAAATCTTACAAAGTATTTTTGGTCATGTGTTCAGTGAAAATATCCTAGCACACTTGAAATGAGACAAAACTCACTTACAAGCAACTTTATAGCAAGATATAAGAGCTTGTTTTAGGTTAACAATTCCTTAAAATAAATGATAAAAAACCATTGGTTCCACTGACATTTTCCCATGTTGAAGGGAAACAATCTCCCAGTGGAACTGGGACTTATTTATCAATATGAATAAATTTGACTTAAACAAGCTCCCGTATCTTGTTGAAAAGTTACTTTTAAGTAACTTAGATAAGTTTTTATCTTATTTCAAGTATACTTGTTAATATTTTGTGTTTTTTGTGGTGTACTGAGAAGGCAAAACGTGTTGGAGAAAACAAATGAAAACCATCTTTTTGCCAAAAGTTTTGAAAAACATCTATTAGTTCTGCTTTGTAATTCTTTTGGTTGACTTCGTCCTTCTGTTCTTTTGTTGTTTTTTTTCTTATAACCATCTCTCTTGACTTTTAGGAGTTCCTACGTCAGGCTGCGACATTTGTGCACCAACACGTGGGTTCATAGTACCAACCTCCCAATTGACAAGGAGGAGGAGAAACCCGTCATGCTGCGGGTGAGGGGGTTTGCCTGCTGCCACCACTTGGCCAAGTGTAACATTGATCAGTCTGCTTTGACAGGTGGACGTTTTGCTACGTTTTCCAGATCGGAACATCGGCCGTGAAAGAAGACAAGGAAGCGTTCGCCATAGTCCCGGTGCCACCATTAGAAGTGCGAGATTTAGATTTCGCCAACGACGCTAGTAAGGTGTTAGCTTCTATAGCCGGCAAGCTGGAAAAAGGAACCATTACGCAAAATGAAAGGAGGTATGCTTCTCAGTCCGCCTTACTATGTCTGGCACTGTGTTATTTAAATTTATCATTCGTGAACATGGGAGTGTGATTTAACAAAAATCTGCTCAAGTGAAATACTTTCATCTTCACTGTCCAGGTTTGTGACAAAGCTGCTAGAAGATTTGGTTTTCTTTGTGGTGGACATCCCCAACAGTGGGCAGGACGTGTTGGAGATCATGGTCAATAAACCCAATAGGGAGAGACAGAAACTGATGAGAGAGCAGAACATCCTAAAACAGGTGGGCCTTCAACTCTGTAGACTTCATATTAACTGGCATAAGATTGCCGCTTAACCAAATGTTTGAAAACGATAACTTATTGGTTTTCTTTCCAGATTTTTAAGCTTCTCCAAGCTCCTTTCACAGACAGCGGGGATGGTCCCATGCTGCGACTGGAGGAGCTGGGAGATCAGCGCCACGCGCCGTTCAGGCACATTTGCCGGCTCTGTTACAGAGTTCTCCGCCATTCTCAACAGGATTACAGGAAGAACCAAGTAAGCTGCAAACTGCTGCAATAAAAACTCAGAATCTTTATTATTATTATTATTTATTTATTTATTTTTTTGTCATAAGCAACACCGTTTTTATTCTGTTCACAGGAATATATAGCCAAACAGTTCCGCTTCATGCAGAAGCAGATTGGCTACGACGTCCTGGCAGAAGACACAATAACAGCCCTGCTCCATAACAACCGGAAGCTGCTGGAAAAACACATCACCGCTGCTGAATTGACACCTTTGTCACGCTAGTGAGGAAAAATCGGGAACCGAGGTGATGTTTTCAGATTACCAGAGTGAGATGAAAGCTGTTAATGTGACCAGGATTTGTTTGTAAGGTCTCTAAATGAATGTTATTGGGTATAAATATATGAACCGAGGAAAACCTGTCCAGTTATTGTGATTCTTCCAGGTTTTAATCATGTTGAGTTTTGTTAAAGGGGCGGTATTATCTAAAATGTATCTTTTTGAGCTTTACACCATGTTATGAAATATACCTGGAGTCTTACCTTGATTTTTTTTTTTTTTTTTTTTTCTCATGCATTTTTGAGAAATCCCTTAATCTCCCATGGCAACCATTCAGCCCAAACCTAGCCCCACTTTAGAGACATAACTCCTCTTCAGACCTGCAGTGTCCAAGCCCTCACTCCCCCATATTCCCACTCCGCTCCTTCAGACTAGCCAGCAGCAATTAGTAAACACCTGGTGGAGCTGAGCGTCTGCTGAGCTCATTATGGGAGCTAGTTGTCAGAGCATCGCTGGTAAAAATGTTGTGAAACAGATAATGGAGGAGCCATGTTGTGATGACTTCCTGAAGATCTAGTTTCAGAAAGAGCAGGAGTTTCTTGAAGAGACAGAGGCCCAATTTCAAGGTGTTAAATTAAAAAGTCACGTCATATTTAATATATGTAGCATTTTTATAATAAGTAAAGGTAACATAGTTACTTGCCTGGGCTATAAAATCATCCTATGTGTCTGGGAAACACATAATACTGCCCCTTTAACAAAATTTTTATTTATCTACGATGCAAGGACTTTATTCCAGATATATACCTTAAAATTAAGATACACAGATTAAATCCATGTTTTGCAGCCTTAGCGTCTCCAATACGTATAAAATAATCTGTTCACAGATTTCTGGACTACTTGTCAGATCTCTGTGTATCCATGCACAAATCCATCCCAGTTACTCAGGAGCTCATCTGCAATGCAGTGCTGGACAGCAGCAATGCCGACATCCTCATTGAGACTAAGTAAGACACTCATTTTAAGAGGGGGAGAGAATTGGAGGCGCAAACTTGAGCACTGAAAGAATACGATTGTTTTTCTACTTGCCACCAGATTAGTGCTGTCCAGGTTTGAGATTGAATCGACGGCAAATGGGGAGGATCCTGTAGAGGCAGAAGAGGTGGAGGAGGTCTGGTTGTACTGGAAAGACAACTGCAAGGAGATCCGCAGTAAGAGCGTTCGGGAGTTGGCCCAGGATGCAAAGGAGGGTCAGAAGGAGGACCAGGAAGTGGTCAGCTACTACAGGTGAGATGTCTTGCATGAAAAGACTATTAAAACATTAGAAGTGCCTTCAAAAAGTGATGATACTTCATGTAAATGTCCACATTTTGTCATGTTACAGCAAAATACATTTTAGTTATTGGGGATTTTAGGAGACATTTGGAAGTATAATGAAACGTATGAATGGTGTGGTGTGACTTTGTCTTCAGAAGTCGCCTCTTTAGTAAATTGAGTCAAACATTGTGGAATGTAAAATCAGAGTGATCTCTAAAAGCTCCTGGAAGTTGGAACATTAGAAGATAAACAATATCTCAAACTTGGAAAATTTCCTGAACTCAGTCCATTATTTAAAAATTAGGAGATTATGACGTAGTTGCATTAATTACCAGGACATGACCATCCACCTAAACGTCCAGCAGAACTTTAATCAGCAAAGAGGCCTTTGGTAATTTTTAAGAAAGCCACGTAAATCCAGAACTCAGGCGGAAAATCTGTTAACAGGACAACCATTAATAGAGATTTTATGCCCATAATGTATCAAATCATGTATTGGATAAGTATTACTCTCCCAGGTCTGATCCCTCTAACGCTCCCATCTCTCTCCATCCAGGTGCCAACTGAACCTCTTTGCTCGGATGTGTTTGGACCGCCAGTATTTGGCCATCAACAAGATCTCTGGTCAGCTTGACGTCGATTTGATCCTGCGCTGCATGTCCGATGAAGACCTGCCCTTTGACCTGCGGGCCTCTTTCTGCCGCCTGATGCTGCACATGCACGTGGACCGGGACCCTCAGGAGCAGGTCACGCCGGTCAAATATGCTCGTCTGTGGTCCGAGATTCCATCTAAAATCGCTATTGACGAGTGAGCGTCACTTCTGTATACTTTTAATTGCTGTGCGCTCGCCATCCGAAGACGTCTCTGACACGTCCTCTCCGTGTTAAACAGCTACGATAACGACGGGACCACTAGGGATGAGATCAAAGAGCGTTTCAGCCTCACTATGGACTTCGTTGAGACCTACCTGCGAGAGGTGGTGTCGCAAAACATCCCCTTCTCTGATAAGGAGAAAAACAAGCTCACCTTTGAGGTAATTCTTTTCTTTTGAGGTTTGTGAGCAGGTGAGAGCTGAATGAATATGTTCAAACGTTATTATCTGCAGGTAGTAAACCTGGCCAGAAACCTCATATACTTTGGCTTCTACAACTTCAGCGACTTGCTACGCTTGACAAAGATCTTACTCAACATTTTAGACTGCGTGCACGTCAGCACTGTTTTCCCCATCAACAAGATTGAGAAAGGGGATGAAAGCAAAGGTAAGCAGTTTGTTTCTGGAGCCCAACTTGACCCGTTTTACAACCTGAGATATTCCTCATAGCAAGACAAAAGAAGCCAGTTTCTCAGACTGTCATTATTTGATTTAGTTTGGTTGCTGCTCTGTGTTCTTCAGGTGGTAGTAACGTAATGAAGTCTATTCATGGAGTGGGGGAGTTAATGACACAGGTAGTGCTGCGAGGAGGGGGCTTACTGCCCACCACACCGACCCATCAGCCTGAAGGAGACGTGGTGAAAACGCAGACCGAACCCGAGAGAGAAGACATCATGGTCATGGACACAAAGCTCAAGATTATCGAGATCCTGCACGTACGTGTCGGTGAAATGTCTTAATTGTTCGGGAACAAATATTAGTTCATGCTGTAACTTTTTTATTTTGCCCTGTAGTTCATTCTAAATGTGCGGCTAGACTACAGGATTTCATGCCTGCTCTGCATTTTCAAACGCGAGTTTGACGAGAGCAATCCTCAAGGAGACAACGCTGCCAGTGCAAACGGAGGCAACAACATTACAACTCAGACGCCTGGTATGGAACCACATTATTTAACAAAGCAGATTTTTTTTATTTGACACTTGGATTTGTAGAGTTGGTAAAAGTGTCCTAACTCTGAACTGTAGGAAATCTTGACTTTGAGAACATTGAGGAACAAGCAGAAGGGATCTTTGGTGGAAGGTGACTCCGATTCTCTGGATTTCAAGACTCTTTTTGGTGAAATCTCAAATGGAATGTTACAAATAAAGATAAAAGTTCTTCCATAGCTTAGGCAATGTTATCTATTTTTGTTTATCCCAAAGCGAGGAAAACACTCCTTTAGATCTGGACGATCACGGTGGTCGGACATTTCTGAGGGTCCTGTTGCATTTGACGATGCACGACTACCCGCCGCTTGTGTCTGGAGCGCTTCACCTGCTCTTCAGACACTTCAGCCAGAGGCAGGAGGTCCTCCTGGCCTTCAAACAAGTAAACCATACCAGATTTCACTTCTTAGCTTCTCACAATACATTTCCAGGGTATTCTTTGAGTTAATATGTTTCACATATCTTTAGACGTTTGGTTCTTGCTGATAAAACGGGTTAAAATTGGCAACAATGCACATACAATTAATTTGACTAGCTATCTGAGTAGAATTACACAAAAATACACAAATTGGTGCCCAATGTTCGCTAAATTTCTTAAAGATGCCTTAGTGGATCCAAATCTAATCAATTTTAAAACGTGATTACTCAACTAACAAAAATTATTTGAGTTAATTATTTTCAATTTCAACAACATCTGGTTAGTGATTCATGTTAAAAAGAGATAATTTGTGAATAAAGCATGTAAACATTTAGCTCAATGAGGCAGTCAATGTTGTTAAACAGCTTGCTAGCAATCTTTTAGCATTAGCATTGTTGCTAAGCTAGCTGAAACTGAGCACAAAGTTAAACTCTGGCTCAAACACAGAAATCTTTCCAACCATAAATATCCTGACTGTCCTTTTCTTTAACTGAGTTGGTTTTTAAGTCTTGATACAACACATTGGACTACACATATATCATCATTACTGACAGCAGTCATGCAACAGTTTGCATTAATAGTACCCTGAAACTACATCATTCAGCAAGATGCTAACAACCAAATACTCTTCATTTTAATCCATGTGTTATTTTGTCCAAAATAAATTTTACAGTGCTTCCATTATTTATAGGTTCAGCTGCTTGTTACCAGTCAGGATGTGGAGAACTACAAGCAGATTAAGTCCGATCTGGACCAGCTGCGGTCTATTGTAGAGAAATCTGAACTGTGGGTTTACAAGAGGCAAGGAGAAGACGGGATGGACGGAGATGGCCCTTCAGAGTCTGACAACAAAAAGAAGGTCGCCTTAATATTTCCCTCAGTAATTAGCTATAAGACTTAATAGGATCCAAAAATATGACAGAGTAATTGTTTTTTGTCTCCATGCAGGGAGATTCTCCTGGTTCAGACAAGAAGAAGTCAGAAAGCACCAGCAACTACAACTACAGAGTTGTAAAAGAGGTGCACTTGTTTTTGTATTTTGATCAGCAAGTTTAAAAGGGATTTTATTCTAATCTAAGTCCCATTTTGTTTCCAACTTGCTTAGATCCTTGTACGTCTCAGTAAACTGTGTGTCCAGGAGGGCATCTCAGGGAAGAAGAGCAAGAAACAGCAGCAGAGGCTGCTGAGGAACATGGGAGCTCACAGCGTGGTGCTGGAGCTGCTACAAATCCCCTACGAGAAGGTTCAAAAGTCTAACTCTCTAGTGAATTGAGTGCATACTCATAGCGGGATCTTGAAAGATTTGCATAAGTTTTACTCAATCTGCATCCACCTCCTTTTCGTTTTTAGTAACTAATAACTAAGTTTTTCGTTTTGCCTCCAGGGTGAAGATGTCCGAATGCAGGACATCATGAAATTGGCTCATGAATTTCTGCAGAATTTCTGCGCTGGGAACCAGCAAAACCAGACTCTTCTCCATAAGCACATCAACTTATTCCTCAACCCAGGAGTGAGTGTCGCCTGAGAGTTTAATTTTACACATAAGACATCCTGGGAAAGCTGATTTCTTTTCTTTTTTTTCCACCCTTCTTGTCATTCTCATAGATCCTTGAGGCTGTCACCATGCAGCACATCTTCATGAATAATTCGCAGCTGTGCAATGAAATCAACGAGCGTGTCGTTCAGCACTTTGTCCACTGCACCGAGACACATGGGCGACATGTCCAGTACCTTAAATTTCTTCAGACGATAGTTAAAGCTGACAACAAGTTCATAAAGAAGTGTCAGGACATTGTCATGGGAGAGGTAAGTCTGTAGAAATCGAGTCAGTTTAGATTTTTTTTTTTTTTTATCCTCATTTGTTGAATTGAATAAATTTCTACCGTCTACTGGAGTGGAAAATAGCCTTTGGCTCTGAAACATACAAGAAAAACAGGCAAAACTAGAAAAAGGAATTCACTGATCCACTTTTTTCATGTCCGATAAAGATATCTGAGGTTTAGTATTGGCCGTACAGAAAAAGTGCAGAATTGACTTAGAACGTTTTGTTTAAACACAGATATAAATGTACTGAATTACAAATTTATTGGACAACTCTGCACCAAAGCAGCACAGTCTAATACTCCAAAGTACTGTGAAGATAATCACAAGTTTGGTCAAACAAGTAAAAACAACACAACTTTAACTTGTTCAGACTGTAGAATTAGGAATATAGCAGCCAATTAGAAATAAATAACAAAGAAACTGAAACGGACAAAAGCATTAGATTCACTACTTTGGTCAAATGTAAACATAAATTGCAGCAAATCTTCTTTCAAATAGTTTAGAAAGTATAAATAGGAATTCTAAATATAAAATAAATAATAAAACATGACGTCGCTCAGAGCATAGAATTAGACTGAATAGATCTGCCCACATGCATCGGGAACATTGTCACTGATACCCAATCTAGAATATTTTTTCAATATCAGGACCAATACAGATATCAACATCGGATTGGTGCTTCTCTACTTTTCAATCTACTCTGATTAGTTTGACCCTTTCAGTCTGTTGCTGTAACTTATTTAACTGGTGTACATCAGAAATGTGTGTAAATAGTTTATACCAAACTAATTATCAGTAATTTGACATTTAAAGCACAGAAAGAAGTAATCAATATTGGTAAGAACAAAAGCGATGCTATCCGGGTCTCAACCATCACACCGTTCTTCTTCTACCCAGCTGGTGAACTCTGGCGAAGACGTCCTGGTCTTCTACAACGACCGCGCGTCCTTTCAGACCCTCGTCCAGATGATGCGGTCGGAGCGGGACCGGCTGGACGAGAACAGCGCTCTGATGTATCACATCCACCTGGTGGAGCTGCTGGCCGTCTGCACCGAGGGAAAGAACGTCTACACCGAGATAAAGTGCAACTCCTTGTTGCCCTTGGATGACATAGTGCGGGTCGTCACCCACGAAGACTGCATCCCAGAGGTGTGAGGGAAAAGAGTTTTAATCAGCTCCTTTAAAGAGCAGTTTAGCTAATTGTGGTTTCCAGTTGTTGTAAAAGTTTGACCTACTGATAAAGATTAGTTGTTATTACCCATTTATTTTGAGAAGGAGGGCAACGTCACATGGTATGTGAAAGTGGTTAAGTTTGTAGATCATATGAAATCGATAATTGCAGTTAACGGTCTCTGTGTGTTTCCTTTACCTTTTACTCTGAGATTATAGAAGGCTGCCTACATCTCCAAATCCCAGAACGTTACTCAGCAGATGGAGATTAAAAGCTAAACAAAACCACTTGTTCAATCTTCCTGCTATAAGCTGAAGTTTTCGGTGGTGTCAACTGGAAATTAGCTAAATGATCCGATGATAAAACAACCCAAAACAGACAACCTGAATTATTTACTGACTTTAGTTTGGAACGTCTGGTTTGGTTCTTAGCCGTATGGGGAACTTGGGAGCGTTCACGATTCATTTTCATTTTAGAGGCTCACTGTTCATTGTGACATTCGTGCCTGCTGTGTATGTCGCAGTGAGGTATGTAGAAGAGGTTGTCTGTGAGTGTGTGTGGGTGGTAGAGTGGCTTACTGTTTGGTGTGAAAAGGAAGTGCAATTTCTGCTGGTTTTTATTTTTTATTTTTTTTTTTTTTTTGGTCAAATCTTCCAAAAGCGGCAAAAAAAAAAAAAAAAAAAAAAAAAGTAATGAATTTCTTTTTGTGAAAGTTTTCTGAATATTTTCAGATGGAATCACTGGAAGGTTCACTCTGCTTTAGTAGTAACCTGAAAGATCCTTATCATAGAAAATGCAGTTTCATTTAACAACTTCTTTGGTGGGTTTTCTGATTTAATCTTGAGCACCTTAGTAAAAGTGAGAACAACTCACTGAGTTTCCTCCTTTCAACTCTGAATAGTTGTTGTGAGTGATTACACATGGTGTTTTTACGGAATGGAAAGAGAACAGATTCTTGAATCCCCCGTTGGCGGGTCAACCTGGAAATTGCCAGATTGCCAGAACTCTGGAGGGCAACAGCGAGATCCAGAGGCCGGTCATCGCCGGTCAGATCCTGAAGGAATAGGAACTCCTCTGCACTAAATGGACACTTTAACAACAAGAAAATGCAGCTTTCTTGTTGTTGTTGTTTTTTTTTGTCTTATGCATAATGCCTGTTTGTCTCTTCACCTATGACCTTTGCTTTCATCTTTCTGGCTATAATATGAGGAGGTTCAAGGCTCAAATGCTGCCAAAGATGGTCAGATTTTAATGTCTGACCCTCTAACATGTGACAGATGGGTTGTGTCTGGAGTCACTTGCTTTTTGTCGAGATGTTTTTGCACTTACTATTTCCATTGGGGTTTTTTAAACTACAGTTTATGATAATTGTTTCAAAAGAGCTTCAGAAGGAGGAGAAACATGATTCAGTTGACATTCAGAACATTTTGAACGGTGAAACTGAGCTTCTTTTTCATCTTCTTGAGAATTAAAAAGGCTAATTCTCACTGCTGTGAAAGTAAAACCACAACACAGGCAACTGAGACAACTTTCTGAAGCCTTTGCTCCTTCACAGAGCCGTCATGACTGGTTTTCTTTCCTGTTAGCGACGACTAATGGTTTGTTGGTTTTTTTTTTGACAACCACACTTGACGTACACTATAACCACACTCTCTGATGACTGACAATTCACTCACATAAAAAGATAAAGTTTATCAAATTCCCCTAAAGTTTCTTTCTTACGCAGTAACATGCCCCCCCAAAAAATGTATTTTATTTGTATAAAGAGCTGTGGGCGCCCTGCGACAGACTGGCGGCCTGTCCAGGGTGACCCCGCCTCTCGCCCGGAACGCAGCTGGAGATCGGCACCAGCAACTCCTGACCCCATTAGGGACAAGGGTGAAAGAAAATGGATGGATGGAAGAACTGCCGGCGCCTTTTATTCCACTCTAAATATGTATTTATTTTTCCCATCAGTATTTAATAATTAGACCACCAGTCATGTGCTTTTAGGGCTGAGTCATATCTAAAGTTTGATAAAAAAAATAATTCTATATCTATATGGTATTGCTTTCAGCAATCACTTCCTTTCTAGAAATCTCTTTTTCTTAATTTTCCTTCTAAAAATCTTTGATTTATCCTGAAAGGTGAAGATTGCCTATATCAACTTCTTAAACCACTGCTATGTGGACACCGAGGTGGAGATGAAAGAGATTTACACATCCAACCACATGTGGAAGCTGTTTGAGAACTTCTTGGTGGACATTTGCAGGGTAAGCCAAAAACTATTTGACATTGTTGAAACAATGAGAATAAACTTCTGGGAGATTTTTTTTTTTTTTTCTTATTTAGGTCCGCAAAGCAATCTGTGCACGTTTGTTAACCGCCTCCTACATCCAGGAAGGTGGGTCCTGTTGCCTTGCCTCGCGCTAATCTCTCTCCTCTGTGCTTTCTTAGGTGTGCAACAACACCAGCGACAGGAAGCATGCGGATACGATCCTGGAGCGTTACGTAACCGAGACCGTCATGAGCATAGTCACGTGTTTCTTCAGCTCTCCTTTCTCTGACCAGAGCACCAGCCTGCAGGTAGTGAAAGCTAACACGACTGATTTTCGATTTACATAACACAAGCAGGTGTGTTTCTTAGGCTGTTGCATTGCAGTCAACGAAAATCTCCTTAAAGCTGCGATATGCAACTTTTATATAGTGTTTTACATGTTTGTTTAAACCGTCACCAGGTCGTGACAGTATTTTATGAGACATATAAAATGTAAAAAGATCCTCCCTGAGCTACTGTTGCTGCCTGAAGAAGTTCAACCAATCAGAGCCAGGGGGAGGGTCTTAGTGCTGTCAATCATTCTTGTGTACTTGGTAATGGCAGAGAAACAACTTATTGTTACAGGAAACCATTTCTCTGCCATCATCAGTGGCTATGCTAACAAGCCTTAGCATTCACGACAGGCTCTGATTGGTACCATAGCAGACAGCATGGGGAGTTTGCAAAAGGGAATGAGCAGCGCTACATAGAGAGTGATTGACAGGGCTAAGACCCTCCTCCGCCTCGTTGTGATTGGTTGTTTCTTGTTAGCGCTGGGTGAAGGCATATTTTTTCCACATTTTGTCTGTCTCATGCCGCACTGTTACAGTATAGTGACGGTTTCAACAAATATGTAAAAAGCTATTTTTTAAAAATAAAAGTCGCAAACTGCAGCTTTAAAACTGACCTACATCACGTGTGCTTTATATCATTGAAGCTGACTTTTTTCCCTTTACACAGATGGCTCGCCATATGTATGTAAGTAGTGATAACGTCCCACCATCGCGTCTCCAACCCCCTCCTCCACTCCCAACCTTTAGGGTGTGTTGCTGAGTCACTGGCTCTCAGTGCTGAGAATCATTCGCTGTAGTTTCAACTTTTCACTGTTTAGTCAGTGAAAAGTTTAAAAGTTCCCAGGTCTGGGAAGACGCTCAGCGTCTTCCCAGACCTGACTGTGTAACACGAGGCTGTGTAACACGAGGTTGTTGTGGGATGTGGCGTGTACAATATACGAAACGTTGCCATGTGGTGACCTCATAGTAATCCTTGTCTGGAGTTTTCATGAGTTTTCCTGGGAATCAAAGACTTAGAAATCCCCTGAAACTGTATTTTTGTGTGGGTGTGAAATGCTTTTGTCCCTACTAAATATCCTGATGCTTAATCTATGAGTCTGGATGTGTACTCTTATAAAACTCAGAGCAGAGGTTTAGTGATACACGATGACACAGCAGCAACCTTTTTCTCCATTGACAGGCAGCCATTCTTGGAAAGATAACGGAGGTATTTATTGTACTGTTGGGCAGATAGATGCCCTTTGTGCTGTCGGTAGGCGTATGCTGTACATGTTGTGTTAGGTAAGCGTGTGGTTATCAACAGCTGGCCTGATGGATCTGAGATGTTTTGAGTTCATCCAAACAGGACCTCTGGTTGTGGATTAAAAAACAATAAGAGATGCGCCAATCCAATATTAATATCTGTATCAGTCCTGACATTTAAAAAAGTTGTAGTTGGGCACGTTGTCACCAATAACCAATCTATTCAGTCTAATTATAGGCTTTGTGCTCTGAGTGATGTCATGCTTTCTTGTGAATTTTACATTTCATTTAAAATCCTAATTTTACTTTCTGTAGTTAATCTATTGTTTTTGTCAGTTTCTTTATTTCACATTGGCTGCTGTACTCCTGAAAAAATTAAAGCTGTTGTTTTTACATGTTTGACCAAACTTGTGTAGGTGTGCTCAAGTGCAAAGTTATCAAATAAAATTTTAATCAAGTACATTAATATGTGCATATTAAAAAAAAAAAAAAAAGAAACAAATGTTTTTAGACAATTCAGCACTGCTTTTCTGTATCTGATCGGTATCGGCCAATACTAGAGCTCAGATATCGGTATCAGAAGGGGAAAAAGTGGATCGGTGCATCTTTAACAAAAACCCTAAAACCTTTTCATATTGTTTCTTTACAACCACAACATTTTATTGTGGTTTTACAGCAACATAAACTAGGCCATAACTGTGAAGTGGAAGGAAGTACATCGTCTATATGACGCCTCTTTTTTTTTTTTTTTTTTTTACAAATAACAATCTGAAAAGTGCGGTGGAGTTCACTATTTTAGAACCAACATTCAATGAAATTTGTCTTCAAAGCTGAAGAGGAAACTTTTTGCGACATTTCTTGTCGACCTCAGTCAGCATGGATACACGAGCATAAATGAAAAACAAATTTCAAGTTTTGAAACAGATTTGGATTTAGACCTGGGCTTTGACTGGACCAATTTAACACACAGGTCTGCAGCATTTATAACCTTTTCTAAGCAAACTTAAAAAAGGCCACACATGCCACATGACTTTTTGAATGAAGATATCTTAGTAAATGTTCTAAAATTGATATTTATCTACATTTATGTCATTTTTAAAGAACCCAAATTTTATCTCTATTTTTGGATCTCAAATAAAGATAAACTTAACATTTTCAAATATAAAATCATATTCTGACCCAAAGACAAGGAAAACTAATCTAAGTGTCATTCTTTTGTAGAAATTTAATACAAATATTGTAAGGGGGGAAAAGGAAAAACTGCTAAAAACCTGCATTTGTTATTATGTCTGTATTTAAGACATTAACTGCTTCTTCTAATTTTTTTTAGCCACAGTTAACTAAGAGTTATTGTGGAAGGTCCAGAGCATAAATTAGACACAGCTGAACTCTAAACAACAGGTGCCTTCAGAATACACTGAATTTTATTTAGGGTGTTCAGCATAAAGGGGGTTGGGAGATACATGCCACACTTTTTTAGACTTATATATATATAACTGTTATTTTCCTTCCACTTCACAACTATTTACTACCTTGTGTTGATCCATTGTGTAAAATGTCAGTAAAACCCAATGACATCTTCAGGTAGTGTTGTAAAGTTCCAGTGGTACAAACACATGTAGTACTTGCTAATTTTATTCTCCCTTCTTGGAGACGCTTCTTCGTGCGTCTCCTGTTCTCATTCTGCCCTTGCGATGACTTCTTGCATGATTCGATCTCATCTTTGCCTTACAGACTCGTCAGCCGGTGTTTGTGCAACTGCTGCAGGGAGTGTTCAGGGTCTACCACTGCAACTGGCTGAATCCTGCCCAGAAGCACTCGGTGGAAGGGTGCATCAAGGTGCTTTCAGACGTGGGTGAGTAGCTAAACTCGACGCTCGCCGCCGCTCTCCGCGCGAGGCTCGTTAAAGTCGCCTCGTCCATCTGCCTTTCCCAGCCAAGAGCAGAGCGATCGCCATCCCGGTGGACCTCGACAGTCAGGTGAACAACTTGTTCGTCAAGCCCAATAACGTCGTACAGAAGACGCTCCTCAACTGGAAGCAGTCGGCGAAGAACACGTCCAGGCGAGAGTCGAGCCTGTGCGCCTCTAAAGACTACAGAAACATCATTGAAAAGCTGCAGGTTGGTAGCATAGCTTGCATTTGGACCTGAAATGTTGCCTAACAGCTCAGACGGAGAAAATGACACAAAGGACACAAATAAAAAATAAAAGCGACTTGAAAACAACAGTGACACTAAATGTGAGGGAAATGCAATATTTTTAATGTTGTGGACTTTTTTCTTTTTTGTAAGTCTAAATTGTTTTATTTAAATTTGTTTTATTTTCAAGCCATTGGGGGTGATGTGGAGGCACAAGGGTAAAGCACAACCCACTTAACGAGGCCTTAGTCCTCGACGCTGATGTCACAGGTTCAATTCCCTGCCTGATGACCTTTGTTACATGTCTTCCCCCTCTCTCATGACTTCATTTCCCATCCAACCACTCTCAGATAAAGGCCAGTAGAGCCAATAAAACCTTTTTATAAAAAACCTCAAAGATCAAGCCATTAATTAATTAGTTAAATATGTGCATGCCTAATGGCAGTGGTGAAATCAAAATGAAACTAAAACCCAGTGTGAGTCATTTACATGCACATTCTGCCTTGTTCCCCTCTTGTTCTGATCAGACAGTGGCTCTTCAAATCGTCTCCATACATGTTAAATTTCAAGATTTCTGATGCTTAAAAATAAAAGAGAAATCCTTCCCAAACTTTAACCACCTCTTAATACGACACTTCTTCTTCTGAGAAGCAACTCTTTGTGACTGAAATAATATCCATGTACTTGAGGTGTCTTATTGACCTTTTAAGTTAAATTATCGTCTTGTTTCTTTTGGCTCATTATTCCTCTTGTCCTGGCCTGCAGAAAGACCATTTTGAAGAGCTCGTTGCTCCATTGTGTAGGGGCAGCTTTGTTCTACAGTTATCTCCGCTGCTCTTTGCTCCGACACTTTTCCTTTACACTCAACTTTCCTTCCTGGATACAACAGCTTGAACAATCAGCTTGCTCTCCAAAAACGCAACATTTTACAAAGTATTTTGTCTGGTTTCTAGTTCAAATGTCTAACTGCACTAGAAATAAGGCAAAACTAACTTACAAGTAACTTTTCAGCAAGATATAGTAGCTTGTCAATAATTTCTTAATATTAATGAAAAGGTGCTAGTCATAAGTGGAACTATAATTTTTCCATCAATATTATGGATTTATTGACTTGCAATAAGTCCTGTATTTTGCTGAAAGGTTACTTGTAAGTTAATTCTTCTAGATGATTATTTGTTTTTGTAGTTTTCTTTAACTTTGTTTTCTAATATTTTAATCTCATTTCCTCTCAGAAACACACTTCTTGGCTAGATGAAAATCTAAGGTATTAATAATTTTTGGGATTAACTGTGTGGAGTGGGGAGCGGGGTTGTAAAAAAAGAAGCTTTTTCTTTCACAGAAAACACCCAGGCCTGGTTAAAATCTCCCTAATACTTGAGGGAAAATGTATTTGTTACCTTTGAGCCACAGTTCCAGAAGGTAAACTAATCACAGAAACATCCGTTAAAGAGCCACACCCGCAGTAAAACACAGTGGTGGCAGCATTATGCCATCCGCTTACATTCCCCCAGATGGAGTTGGAATGTTATTATTTTTATTATTATTATTATTATTTGTCAAAGTACATCAAAAAGTAACAACTGAAGCAAAATTGACAAAAGGCTGTCTTTGCCAGACTTAAATTTTGAAATGGCCAGAACTAAATCAAACAGAAAATTCACCTGAAGAGATCTGAAAGAGTTCAACATAATAATTTTAAAAACTTTGGAGAAGGTTTGGAAGGTGAAGTTATGATTTCATACCCAGTCAAAGATGCTTTTAAGGAAGATTGAAAACTAAAATTAAATGAAAAGATGTTTTTGAGATGTTTTCCATCAGCTTAATGTACTTCTTAAATTTCCTTTTTTTTTTTTTTTCTTTCTTTTTTTACAGATATAAAAGTGGAAAAATGTTTGGATATAATTTATTATGGTCTCAACATTTTAATTATCAAAATATGGCCTTATCGTGTTAATACTTTTGAGAACCACAGTCGTATTTTTTCTTGACTATTTCATCTTTGTCATGTAGCCTAATCTGGTTCACACAGGGGGAAAAAAGCAACATGTTTCCGCCTCTGCTTGAGCCTGGAGCTCAAACATAGTGGGGGAAAAAAAAAAAAAAAATTTCAGCCGACAGCCGCGGTTCCCATTGAGTAGTCTGACTGGGCCACCTGTAAATAATTAAGACTTCAGTGAGATCGTTGACAGTTGGTACTTCCCAGGAGTGGCGTCATGCGTTTTGTAACTCATCTCCTAGACGGTTCTGTAGAAGTTACAAGTCAGCCATAAAAATAGGGCTTTCAGTGATGGGAAAAGTTGCTACACCCAATTACTTGCAAAGCATGACTCAAAAATTCACTGGAAGTGTGCAAAGAAAAAAAAAACACAAAACAAACAAAACTCAGTCAGTGACCTCCCTGGTTGAGATCAGCTGTTATCCGGGACACGCACAGGAAACTCTGTTTGGCTGAGGCATTCGCTCTTTTCCTGATAAAACAAACAGACCCTATCATGACGGGAGCTCTGTGCTGCTCTGTGATGATGCTCAAAGCACACTCTGGTTAGTCACTGACCTCCTCCCAGACAGAACATTTCCTCTGGTTTTAATTGTCTTCACTTAATGCTTCTCCCTTCTGTCATTTCCCAGCTGCACATTTAGTTTTTTTTTAGTTTTCTTACATCCTAATCAGACGGCTCGTTTAATAATGACCCAAACCTGCAGTTAGGGATAAAATGTTAAAGTTTTTGCTGTTGTCGGCTTCATGTACATACAAATGTTTAGTTGTTACCAAAGTCATTTGTATACATATGAAATGTATTTTTGTGTAATTCTTTGAAGCATTTGGTTCAAAAGTTCGACTAAACTGTATTTTTTTTTTTAATCAATTTATCCATCTTTCATCAACTTATAGATTTAAAAAAAATAAATAGGATAGATTACATTATTTTTTTAACTGCACATAATCTGTAGGGAATAAAAAAGACCCTTTCCATACCAGATCCAATTTCCATTTTTAATTTTTTTTTTTCTCGTAGCCTTATCTAAAAAAAGAAAGAAAAAATAAATTATGAATGACAGGAAATATTTTCAAACGTTTTTTATTTCAATCATCCTGTCTGTTATTTGTACGATGGAGTATTAGGGCCAGGCTACCAGATCTTTTGTTCATTTGCGAGGATATAGTCGTACTAAAAGAATAGATGCAATTGTACCTGAAGAAAAATGACGTAAAATTACAAAAAAGTTGTTTTTAATGAGGAAGAAAGTTGCCTCAGAATTGCAGGTCTGACGGGACCAGCTCAGTCCAGCTAATTCTTTCTTCCAAGCGCGCCGTCGTTTCAAAGCCCAGCTGCTGATAACACTTAATAATTTGGCACCGATGTGTTAAAAGATGAATTATTTCTACAAAGTATTATCTGTAAATCTGGTACCAAAGTATAACATCACAACATGCTCAGCACTCCTGAATTAAATTTAGTTTTTTGTGTTGAAGTTATCATAAAATTACTTAATTCTTCTAATATTATAACTTTACTCACATAATATATATAAAAAAAACATTGTTAGCCCGGCCCTAATGTTCCATTACAGAATTGACCTGAATTCAAAGTCCAAATAAACAGGAGCTGTAAAACAGGTTTGTTAAGCAAGATGGCCGCCCTGGGCGTGCTGACATCACAAAGAACTGTGGAAACACAAGGAGTGCATTGGTGAAAACATTGCAAGGTGTGCATATTAACTCTACATATAGTGTCAAAAACCTGATTTAGTAACTTTCCATAAATTACATGTAAGAAGAGTTTTTCTTAAATGTAAAACCTTCACAATGAGAATGTAGCTTTTAAAAAAATAGTCGACATGACGCTAAATCTTTAGACATTCTTGTTTAATTCACTGCAGGTTCCCTTTTGATAACTTTCCTATTGTGGCGTTACGGCCACGCTCTGCAGGACATCGTTTCCGCTCTGGAGGATCGCCTCAGGCCGCTGGTCCAAGCCGAGCTCTCCGTCCTGGTGGACGTCCTCCATCGCCCCGAGCTGCTCTTCCCCGAGAACACGGACGCTCGCAAGAAATGCGAAAGCGGAGGATTCATATCAAAGTGAGCCTCGAGTTCTGATAGAAGTTTTGAACGTTTCGTTTTGCTGCGTTGAACGGTTTTATCTACAGTAGTTCTGATTTTATTGCACAACTCAGTGAGATGGTTTTTATGGGTAAACAATGCAGGCCGCTAAGACTGAGTCATATAACTATAAACTGAAGTGTAATTCAGTTTAAATTATGTAATGTTTGTATTTTTGTCATTTGTCCAGCTGCACCAGCTTGTTGCACAACATCCCACAATAACAGCATGATTGTAGTTTTTCCTTATTTTTGTGGCCATCTCAGAAAGTTGCTGATTTTTCTTTTAATAGAGTGTTAAGAAATCCAACTATGCAAATTGTATTTATTCAATTTCCTAACATTTTATCTCGGGATGTTAGGAAATTAACATGTTGATTAACTTTACCCATCCAATCCAAAAGCCTTTTTTGTCCTCTACTGCTAAATAAAACAGCATTAGAGCCACAAATATTACCTGATCTTTTGAAAAAAAAAAAAAAAACTCATAATTTTTCTTATAAAAATCTGCAACAGGAAATTTGTTGAAATAAAACCTTCTTTCAAGGATGTATTTACCATCAAACCAAAACAAGTTGCCAGTTTGGTGGGAGAGGATCCTGAAACCAAAAGCTCTGATTCTGCTGCTGTAAACTCCAGGATGACACAGTCGGAGTGAAGGATTCTTGTACGGAGAACAATAAACAGTTTCATGCAAGTCCAAGCTCGGCCATTAAGAGCTTTGCATGCGATTAGAAGGATTTAGTATTAGAGTCGGAACTTCACAAGAAGAGAAAAATGGGTTTTCTTTCAGCAGTACCAGTCGGCGCTCAGCTTGACATTTTGGACCAAACGAAGGATTTTCCAGGAACTGGAAACGCTAATTAGCATAAATGGTACTGTTGTGGCTCAGCCTGTATGGTATTTAATGTTTGGCCCAGTTTTCAACAACTGGAGCGGAAGACACTTGGTGTTAGTCGTGTTATGAAAGTGCATGATTTACTATAGAAGCCACTTTAGTATGTAAATTCAGAATGAAGTCTTTAAATAAAAAAAGACATTTAAAGTAAAGCTAGACGTTGAAGCAAAGCCAACTCCCTGTATGGTTATATTCTGACTTTAATTGACAAACTCATTTTTAGTTTGGACCCTGTCAAGATCCTGAATGTTCTCAAAGGACATTTAAACATTTAAAATAAGAATAGACAGAATAGTATTTGCCAAGTATTTCTTCAAATCAAACAATATTGAACCTCATCTCACATTTGTATGAAATGCTGCAATTTTTGTTTTACGATTGAAAGTTTTGCTGCCAGAATGAGGTGGAGTTTTTTTAGGCCGTGTTGGAAATGGTTTATTTTTGCAAAACTGAAATGGAAAAACTTTTCTCGCGTCACACGTGAGTCACGTGATGAACAACCGGATGTTGACACTGGAGCATGAAAACGACGACAGAAAGTGATGGGAGTATGATAGCAAGGCAAATGTTTTAATGACTTATCGTGTGAATGAACGGATTTTAGCAGTGTTTCTTATTTAATGGAAATGCGGAATATTGACAAAGTTTGTGCTAATATGTAACAGAAACGCAGCAATTAATAAAATAATATTTAAACACACATTAAGCTGGATTTGGCCCCCCGGACTCGAGTTGACATGTGTGCTTTAGGCTTTTAGAAACATGATTATTTTTATTTGTGATTTGCTCAGCGGTATGAAACTAATCTTTCATTCCTACATGTTCTCCCTTTGCTGTTGTTGACATCACCCAAACCCAAATTTCCTTTTTCAAATTATTTTTTTTCAAACCATTGATTTTGTTTCCATTGAATGTTGGTTCATTTGCTTGTCGTTGGTTTACAGCTGGACACTCCAGGTCACACGATATCAAAATGTTTCTGATTGTTTCTCCCGCTCTGTAACCAGGCTGATCAAACACACCAAGCAGCTCCTGGAAGAGAACGAGGAGCGACTGTGCATCAAAGTGCTGCAGACGCTGAGGGAAATGATGACCAAAGATCGGGGCTACGGGGTGAAGGTACGCCACGTGTTGTTTCTGTTCTGTCGGTTAACTAAAACCTTAAAAGTAGACTACAAGGTATGACTTGACTAGTGCACAGAAATGATTTTATTAACTTGTACAGAATATGTTTAAAATCTCTGCAACTGCTACAGTTTGGGTACAACTCTGACTTTGAAGCTTGAATATGTTTTTTGGCAGTTGAGGGGATAAATTTGCACTAAAAACGGATTAAATCCTACAAAAATAACTTGTGCTGGACAGCAAGACAAGAATTAGCATTATTAACATTATTAACAACATGCTTGGTTCATATATCATTCATTTGCTGCTAAAGATCTCTGTACTAACACATAGTACTTTATACTAAGTTACGATACTAAGTACATAAAAATACTAAGTACGTGCTATATTCTTATAGTAAGTACTTAAAAATAGGATTTAGAGATTAGTCTCTGGTTCTGAATTTACTTCGGGAACTTTGTAATTTCGTTTGGCATCTTTTCAATAATCACTTTATTAGGTTTTCTGTTTTATGCAGCATAACCCCTAAAAGTTTAATAACATAATAGACATTTTGATATTCTCATTTTGATCAGTTTGCACTTTATTTTGCACAAAGTCTCCAGTTTCTCCATATTTTTGGACAGACTGCAGGAAAACGGGTTGCTCTCGTTACACAAGGTAATTATGTCAGGTAGATTTAGGAGGCGACAGAACTGATGCAACCAGTTTGTCAGCTGTGATCAACACAGTCCCACCACCAAATGAGCCAAAATACTGAAAATTCAGACTTTGTAATGTGATGTTCTCTTAACACAGAAACAGGTTTCTACATCATTAATCTGGATTAAGTTAGCCATTTGGCTTAAATGAAGGATAAAATTTTTAATTTGACATAGCAGAAAAAGTTATATTTAGTGGATTACTATCAAAATGTATTATCACTTATTTCACACCCCGCAAGAAATTCTCAGGCTGCAAAAACACAAAATCTTACCAAGTAATTTTCGTCTGCTTTCTAATCCAAATATCATAGTACATTTGAAATAAGACAAAACTAATTTACACATGACTGTACAGCAAGAGATATGTTTGTTTTAAGTCATTAATTCCCTAATATTGATGAACAAGTTCTTTTTCCATTAGCATTATAATTATTATAGATTATTTCACTTATAGCAAGACATTTTCCTCTTGTTTTCCCAAGTACTTTTCCATCAATATGAAGGAATTATTGACTTAAAACAAGCTCCTGTTTCTTGCTGAAGTTACTTGTTAGTTTTGTCCTATTCCAAGTGTAGTTATATATTTGCACTAGAAAAAATACTCAGTAATATTCTGTGTTTTTACAGTGTGCTCAAAATGTTTGGAAAAACTGCAAGAACAATTATTTCCTCAGCCTTTTTCTATGTTAATTAGACATAGATGAGCTAATATCATCTACTAACTTGACATGTTCATTTATTGGTGGCCACGATGTGTGAAAAGCCTGTAAATATTTGTGTTTTATTGTAGAAGCATAAGATCAAACTCACCAGAAAAGAGAAAAATCCAAGTACGTTTAATCGAGAATGTTTATTCTTTTAGTATAATCAGGTTTATTGGATAAATTGGTTCAAGTTACTTTTTTTTAAAAAAAAGTATTTGAAGGATTTTTTCTTTTTTTTTTTTTTTTTTTTTTTTTACACATTTTTGCCACAGGTGCCTATAATCGCGGAAGTCACTGAATGTTTATTTCTTTGTTAAAAAGCTTTCCATGTGCACATTTGTGACGGGAGCTTCAACTCACTAACAAGCTCTACTAACTGTCTGCCTCCTATACTTTCTCTCTTGCAGCTGATTGCCTTTGATGATGAAATGGATGTGGCTGAGGTTGATCATTTTACTTACTATTGTGACATTCATTGATCTGTCTCCCACTAACAGAATAGACGTAATTGTCCTTTGATTAGACTTTTATGAGCTTCGCAATCCCATCTGCGACAGCGTCAGCCGCTTAGATCATCCCTCCTTGTCCCGTGTTTGCCTACATTATTAAGAGTCTAGTATATTATCGACATTTTCCAGTTCAAATTATCCTACATGCTTGTCTGTCCTGCTTGCACATGTGTAGCTACTTGGCGTATTTGAGTGTGCTACATGATCAATAGTGATTAGTTTTTTTTTATGCTTGTGAAATATGCTGAATATTTATTGGAGAATATTGAAAGTTTTCCCATTGGTCCACTTAAGGGTTGCTATAGTTTAACAGATTTACACTTATAAATTTTGTGTATTGATATTAAAATCAAAAACATTTCTTGACTCATCAGTCAGTTGTGATATTCCCATGTTAAGATTCACATTAATCTTGCATTAAGCACATTTAACCCCATGTCAGTCATCTTTTTTTATATTTTATTTTTTTTATTTTTCTTAGTTATTTTACATTCTCAACTTCATAATTTTTCTAATTATTTGACCACTTATGGAGAGTCGTACATGATGAAATCTTCCTCCTCTGGCGGTCAGCTGATCTTGAAATATGGAAGCAAAGAAAAGGGAGCACCTAAAAGTAACGTACCCCGTGCTGAAGCAGTAATTCATCCACATCCATCTTCACACTAAGTGAACCAGGTGCACATCAAGACTGACACTCTTCACAGCTTGTGTTTCACGAAATCTGCTTCGCTTACACCCACATGTTTTTCTGTGCAAAATATACACGAAAACATAGAAAACGTAATATAATATATAATTAATTCAAAACATGTCTGCCTCCTGGACGTTAGTGCAAAAGGCAGCTCTGGAAAGTGGATGGAAGTGGACGCTCTGCTCATGCTGCTGTTCACAGCAAAGACTGAATAATTTCAAGCCACCAACTGGTTTCTCCCAAATTCGTTAAATGCATCAAAGAGCGCTCCTCCGTCAAAGCGGTAGAATTTGTGTGACTCTGCAGTACCTGTCAAAACCACCTCAAAACATTGAGAAGGAAAACAGACTGCTGAGTACGAGGGACTTGACGAAGACGCTCGGTGTGGAAATGTAGCTTATTTATTGGAATGGGTCTTTCCAGAGTTGCAGGAAGCTGCAAGCTCTCAGTTTCTCTACTATGTTGCTGCTGTTTTGCTCTCCCTGCTTCCTTTTCCTCCCTTTTACTGGCTGTTTGGTGCTGAATGTTGGAAATCCCCACTTTCCAAAAAAATAAGTAAATAAATAAAAAATAAGGTTCATCTCACAGAGCAGCACTTTATTTTGGCAACTCTCTGCCCATTCGCAGTAACTCAAGAGTTTATTCATGCTTTCTTGCTCTCATCCTGCGCTAGCTGCAAGACTCCCCGTCCCTGTATCTGTTGCGTAACACAAGTGTTTAACCCGATGCTGCTCTCTGACCGACCATACCACACGCACACACAAGCTTAGGCCCCTCCCAAACCCAAACATCAAGCCAAGAACCCCAGGAATAAGTGCAGCTGTTAGTTTCACTACTGTCTGCCTCACACTTCTTGTAGCAGCATGCCCAGTCCATGCACCAGATTTTGCATATTCAGCTAGAATGCTGGATGAATTGGATGAGGCAGAGTAATTATGATTTTTTTTTTTTTTCCCCAGTCATGTTATTATTTCCTGCAATAATAACACGATGACATCCTAGCCGGGGATGTCATCATAAAACCATCCTGATTTATTTCTTTGTTCTTTTAATGAATGCGTTTGGGCGTCACGTCAAGGTTGTAAAGATGATGATTGATGGTTTTTTCTTCCCTATGCTTGTGTGTTCGTTTTTTTTTAACATTCCTATTTATTTTGCTTAGACTGTCACCGATTTTCCAATGTCAATTTTATTTTATTTTTTTCACTTTTGAAGTTTTCTAACATCTTTAACTCAACTGTAGGTTCTTCAGTCTATAAATTTATGTTCAAAAGTTCTACCTTTTTCCTAATGTACTGGGTTTTTAAGTTTTCTGCTTTCTTAAGTTTTGGGCAGCAGTTTTTCCCTTCAGTCAATGGGGGGAGCTCTAGATGTTTCACTTCAATGTGCAGCGCCAGTCGTAGTTTCCTTAACCTGAGGCTGCTCAAATCTTAGCCTCAACCCGGCTCTCAAGCAGAAGTTACATAAGTTGCAACAATATTTTAAAGCAGATTTCCCCGGTTTTTGTCTCTGGAATTTAAACCTATCAGTAATGTGGGATTCTCTGTCATGAAAAACATTAAAAGGGCTGCAGATGTAGGATGTTGAACCTGGATTTAAAACATTCTGGGTTAACTACAGAGGTGAGGATTTACTATATGAGATCAGCAGATACTTGATGCTTGGAGATTGCAGAATTAATTTATTTTCCCTCATTTTAACATTTTATTACTGAATGCTTTGATGTTCCAAAAAGAAGAAAAAAGTCCATTTCTGGCCCCTTTAAGAGATGCAAACGTCTTTTTTTTGTCAGCTGTCTTTGCCGCTCTGATTCTTTGCATCACTTTTTTTTTCCCCACCACTACTTTTGAGACAATTTAGAGAGTTGCAGGAAACATGATGAGTAGATATGATGCTAAAAATCTAAGGAGGTCAAGTCGAAATGATGAGGCAATTTTTTCTTTTTTATAGCTAAAAGTGTCGCAGATGCATTTTTGAGCACGTAAAAGAGGCCGATTGCTCAAACGATGGACGTCCGCGCCACAGAAAAATGGAGAAGGCATTAAGCTCGATCGGGCTGACAGAGTCTGAATCTGCCTTCAGTCGCTTGCATGATGCATGAAATTGTTTCTGTGGAAATGGTTGTTGACTCTAAAGAAGACTTCATGCAGGGAAATTCCTGTCCAGTTGCACAATTAATCACCTTATAGCGGCACAACTCTCATTGTTTACTTTTCCACATACCCAGCCCCCAGGTTTGCCCGTGTGGTGTGTGTGTGTAAACTAATTCTGATCTTATTTCTGACTGAAATAAGATCCCCCTCATGTAACTAGAAAAAGAGCCAGTGTCAGTCAAAGTGTCTCAGTTTTTTAAATTAGAGTTGCACCCTTCATTAATTTAGTAAATTTCTGGTTCTGATTATAGCATGTACCTTTTTCTTTCAAATAATTTAATATACGTTATAAAAGATGATTTAATGAAAAAAAAACAAAAGTTAAAGAGCGTTCTCTCTGAATCACTGAAAATGTATGATTCCAGTCAAGGTTATGGGAAAGATTCCTCTGTTGAAACAAAACCCACTTAAGAGAATGAAAACATATTTTCTTTACTCTTAAAAAAATAAAACTCATTTCTTTTTTTCCTTTATGAACACTTCAGAGTCTATTTATGCACTATGTAACATCCTATGCATTCATTCAAAGTAGCTAAACATTAATGAGGAAAAAAGCTCTGCTTTACTTTTTGGAGAGTTAGATTTTCTTAATCTCTCATTAATTTATTGGAAACGTACAGACTTCTTTCTCTTATCCATTATTATTTCCATTTGAGCCAGAGACAGGATAGTGAGTAGTCATCGTTGCACAGTAAAACATGTTTCGGGTTGACATTTTTGGCTGTTTATTAGCTTTGCGCTCAGCACGATTAGCACAGTTTGCGTAGCTAAAAGCTCATCTCTGTATGCATCACCTGTAGGATAAGTGGAACATTTTCGCAATCTTGCAAAATGTGACAAAATATGAACACATCAAGAGGAGCAACCTTCCTCTAATATGCTAAACTTCAAATCTGAAGTCTCACTTCCTGTTGATGGCACCTGAAACAACAGCCGGACGCGTCTCTTGAAAATGATTTCCTCTCTTAAAAGATTCTTATGCCTTTTGAGCTTTTTGGGAAATTTGCTTTGTTCTTCCGTCTGTAACAAATTCCACACTGAAGAGTGTCGTTTGTGCAACTGTAACCCTGTTTGGCGCTAAATTAAAGTCTGTTAAAATAACTATTTATTTTTTTAATAAAAACTGTCAAGTGGCTTTCTTTATTTCCAGATTTTAAATAATAATAATCCAATTATGGGTGAGGATTTATCATGTATCACGATACATTTTTTATGATAAAAATTGTGATTTATTACTGTTTATTCCAACAGATGTTAAAAAGCTTCCAGAACTGTCCATTTTCACTGCCAGTTTCACTATTTATTTTCTCTGCTGTTTGATCAACGTGAGCATAAAAAAAATATAAATAAGTTTGAAAATACAATTAAATGAAATTAGTGTGTGGATTTCAGTGATATAAATCGCACTTCCTGTCCTAGAGACACATATTACAAATGGGAATGTTTTTCAAGAGCAGCATGTAAGGAGCATGTGTGTCTGCGTGTCAGAGAGGGCTGTGACACACAGCTGCAGCCATACAGTCACCTACAAAAGAAGTAATGAATATGTATCGAAACTTTTATCGTTATCGTCATGACGCCACAAAATATCGTGATAAAACTTTAAGTCCATGTCGTCCACCCCTAAATGCAATAATCTTATGATCTTTCTTCATTTTTTGCTTTCACTTCAAAGCAAAACCCAAAATTAGATGTTAGGTGTTTTTAATTCTTCCCTTTTTCTGTGATTTGTTTGTTGTTGTTTTTTTTCTTTTTGCTGAATGTATCTGGAGATGTTTAAAATTAGATGACTTGTATAACTCGGTTTTTCACATTCTGAACATAATTCTGAAGGCAGGTTATTTGTGGTTACTTTCTGTGTTTTTTTGGGGTTTTTTTCATATTTTTACTATCATCAAAACTTTACTTTCATCTCACCTTCTTTTGCCACCACTTTGCAAATTGCTCCTCCTTACTTTTTTGCTGTATCTGTACAAGAGCTGCACATCGGTGCATAAATTGGTGCAGATTGCATGCATATCTTGTGTTTTGCTAATACTTGCAGTGTCATTGTTAGGGATGGGCAGGAGGTTAAAAGGGAACCGGGTCACTAAACAGACTCTACCATGTTGCACCGTAACCAAAGTCGAAAGAGAAGACGAAGCATTATTTTGCCCCCCCCTTCACAGAGCTTCTGCTCTCTTGCCACAACAGGTCAATGCTGCTTCTCATCTGTGTTTTCTCATCAGTAAAACCATGAAAATGATGCAATGTTCCCTTCCACCCTTTGCTCCAAGTCATGCACATTGATTAAGTCCAGTCGTGCATGTTAGTGGATTATAGAAATCTGGTAGACTTGTATAGATATATTATGATGAGGGTTTGTTTTGTTTTGTTTGTTTTTTTAAAGAGGGTGCTGCACGTTGAAGGCAAAAACAACACAAGAAAATTAACCCTTTCCCACCTTAACTAACATCATCCTTTTATCTCCAATCAGCTGGCACCTCTGCCTGAACCCGAAGTCCCTGCAGAGGTGTGTTTTTAAAGATGACGTTGCCTGACGATTGGTCATTTGTGATACACCGATTCTATCCCATCACGTTCGTGCTTGGTGTTTCACATCTCTTCATCTGAGCAGATCAGAATCCTTGCCCATCCTCGTGCGTTTTGTCTTTGAATTGCCCCCATCCACCCCTATAACTCCGCCTGAGTCACCCCAGGTCTTTGGTGTTTGTCCAAACTCCAGTTTCATGCCAGTACAGTTGGGGTTTGGAATCATGGTTCAGGGCTTTTTCATGCCAAACTGTTGCAAGTGTGTGTGAGTAACTCATATCACCTGCATATTTGATCTTGTTTTATGTTTACTCTCCTCAGGCAGCTTGGCATTCTGTCATGTAAATACTTTTATTTTGCTACTGTATCAATTGGTAATGTTTGGCTGGGTGGGAGAGAGGGGATGGAAACGCGACAAATTGCCCCACGTCGTGCTGTGGGCATGAGATTGTGCCCAGCTTCTCACGAATCAAATTTTGAGATCGGTCAGTGTGATATTTTTAATGCTTGTGTGTCACGGGATGAAACACAAACTGCCCCTGTTAAAAATACGGCAGGTGCTGCTTGCTTTAAAATGAATAGCTGTCCTCCCTTTTGCATGAGAACCTCGCATGAGTTTGACTCAACCTCACATCTTCCCTGACACAACCACTTCCCTCTTAACTGCATGATCGAATCTGCACCCCGTTTCCTGCATGCTTGTAAAGTAACTAATTTGCACAGGATTAACACACCTGTTTTGTTCTCTTAATTATTTCCCCCTAACCCCCCCAGTTTTCCAAACTTTTCTTTTACTCACTTTTTTCTTATTTCAATGCTTTCTGTTTACTCACACCACCTTTAAGGAGCTTGATCCCAACCAGCCACTGAAGCAAGTGGAGGACCAGAGGAGGGTAGGTAAAGTGTTTTGCCGTGGTCTGGTCCAAGACTCCCATCCCTTCTTTTTTTGCCGTGCGACAGCAGCTGACTAACTGTTGCGAAGCGCTCACGGTCACGCCGCTTCCACAGCATGGCGCCCATTCACTCCGCTGACACCTCTCTTGAATGCAACATGTGAGGCAGATCAGCGGGAGAGGACATCACCCGCAGTTCTCAATCTTTTTTACCGATAAACGCGGCGGTTTTTACAAAGAAAGCTTCAATGCTGCCACCGTGCTACTGCATACTCCACCGATCCAGGAAAGAGCTGTGGGGGGCAAAGAGGCCTCAGTGTGGTCTCATCTCTGCAAGTCTGTCGTTTAAAATATTGCAATTTCTTCATGTACTAAGAAGGTGGTCAACTCTTCTCCAGAATAGCCATATATGGTGTAGATATTTACTAAACTGACTCTATTTTACTTTCTCTCAAGCCTATAAGTTATCATCTAATCAAGTCAGCTTATCGGCACTTACCTAGTAATGCATATAACTTTGACGAGTAACATTTATACAATCGGAGACCATTTCTCCGATTCGCATTCGCCTCGATGTTAGCTTTTAGCTTGAGGTTAGCTTCTAGCTGCAATGTCAAAGTGAAGGTGAAGTTTATAGCTTCATTCTGTCAAATAAAAGCTATTCGGGTGGCAGTGGGAAGAAAATGGAAAATCACTGAAGTTAGCTGTGTATATCAAAAATAAAAACCTGAGAGGCTAACTCTTGGCTATCTGTTCAAGACGAGCCGACATACTTCCAACCACTTTAGAAATGGACTGAGTGCACAAGCCCACATTCACATTGAGGTTAGCTTCTAGCTTCTAGCCAGCCTCCAGGCCGAGCTAACAGCTACGTTTACAGCTTCATTGAAAGCCAAGTTGAAATTATTTCAAGTGGCACTGAAGAGGAATGAATAATCACTCTAGATGAAATTTTTACGCCAGCAAATAAAATGAACATGTATCCTCAAAAAAACTGAGGATACATGCAATGATATCGGAGAAGCTAACACTAAGCTAGCTGCCCAAGGCAACCACTTTAGAAATGGACTGAGCCTCCTGGTTCATATGCCCAGTCATTCTCATCCTATTAGTTTGACAACTGACAACAATTTTCTATAATCTGCTCAAAATCCACTGAAAATAAGGTTTTGAGTCTAATAAATTGTATTTCCAACAGCAGGGAATTTATTTTGGTTTGGTCATTTTTTGCTTACTTTTCTTACTTTGTAGGAGTAAACCAGCCCAAATTGTGATATTTTCAAAAATAGACAGTATAATAAAAAAGTTTTAGAAGATTATGTACAATTAAGAAAATTTGAAAATGTTTTACAGCTACAAAATCTAAAAGGAACCATATGAAAATTGAGTCAATTGACCCAGATCCTCCTTCACATTGATTGTCTAAAGAGTCGTGTTAATCAGGAATGACACCAATCTACATATTGCTCATGCGATCCAAAAAGAAACAGCTGTTTCTTGTGTTTCATTTGTTTTTAATAGTTTTGTCTTGTGTGAATTTTAGTTTAATTTGTTGCCACATTGTTACAATAACTTGGACTGGAGTTAAATTGCTTCAACAGAATGTTTTGGGGAGTTGTTTTGTCACCCTAACACAGAGTTTCTCCAACAGGGTGAGGCTTTGCGTCTAATTTTGGTCAACCGGTACTATGGCAACGTTAAACCTGGTCAGAGGAGAGAGAGCCTCACATCCTACAGCAATGGCCCACTCACGCCCGGAGCTCCAGGAAAATCACCCACATGTGAGTTAAACGATATGAAGGGGATGAAAACTGATAAAATGTGCGATGCGTCAGGCACGTAGTTCAACTAATGAAGTTTTCAATGAACGTGTAGATGTTTCAAGATCTGAAGCAATCATATGGGGTGTTATATAAAGAGATTGTTTTTTTTTTTTTTTTTTTTTAAGGCAATCTAACGCTGATTAGCAAAAGTGAAACTTGCAAATTCTCAAAGAGCTCCCTAGAAGGGAAAGTTTAGTCAAGATTTTCCAAATACATTATCATTTAAAAGTGCAGTGCAAGTCTTGGTCTTTGTAATGCATTGATATGAATATGGAAGTGATATTTTAAAAAAATATCAATTGAATTTCTTACAAGCTACCAATTTTGTTAGTTTTTTTTTTTTTTAGCACTATAACAGTTGAGTGTTTGTACTTCAAAACTGGCCTTTCCTGAGTAAATTTGAAAAAGAAATTAGTTGAAAATTTGACGTGAAAGAGTTGTTTTGAGTTGTTCCATGTCGGAAACGGCTGTCAGTACCCAGATTACATAGAAAAGACACAGATAACGCTGACACTTTCCAGTGGGTAGCAGGGAACAGATTGTGGGTCGAGTCTGCCGATCAAGGTCACACGTTTTCACTTCACAAATCAGATTCTGAGACGAATAAACAGAACATAAATGCCTGGGAAACTGCCATCCAGTTTGTATTGCATCATTTAGTCGGTAATGCACAGGGAAAACAGAGGACCTAATTCACACCAGGGACCTTGCGCTCCTTTTAAGCCTCCTCAAGGCTCTCTCCTTGGCCCGACGCTGGCCGTGTCGTTGCTAGGAGAACGGCGTTCCAAGCTCCATGCAGAACGGGACACGTTGTTGATTCAGGCCGCCTGCCCTGCTAGAGATGGCTCTGACGGGTGCCGTTATGTCACCGGTTCCTCCCTCTGCTGCTGCTGTGCGTTGGATGGCCGCAGCAGTGGGAATTAAAATACCTCTGTGGATTAAAGGCGCTTGCAGTGTTGTGGTTCATGGGTGGCGTCTGAATGCATGAGTCAGTCTGTAAACCTCCCCTCCAAATAGATCGTTTAATTGCAGCCTCCTCTAATAAAGTGCCCACATGTTGCCTTATTTGTTTTGATCGTGCATTTATCTGATTACTCCGTTCTTTTAACATGAGGAGGTTTTGTTTCTTTCTCTTCGCGAGAATATTCACACTTCATGAACTTTTTCCCATTTTGTCACATTACAACCACAGATGTAAATGTTTTCGTTTTATTTAACCAAAGAAGTCGATTGAGAACAAATTCTCATGTTCAGAAAACAAAAACAAAAAATCACAACAGAATGTCATAAAGCAAAAACAGAAGAATATAGTGAAACGGAGAAAAAAAAAACCTAGCACCGCCACTAAGCTCCTTCAGACTAGCCAGCAGCAATTAGCAAACACTTTTGAGCTCATCATGAGCTACTTTTCAGTGCATTGCTGGTAAAAATTTTGTTGAAGGGTTAATAGAGCGATGTGATGATGATTTCTTGAAGGCGGAGTTTCAGAAAGAGCAGGAGTTCTTAAAGAGCCAAAGGCCCAATTTCAAGGTGTTAAATCCTGGAGTAAATTCTTTTAAAGTCATATTTGACATATATATCTTTTTTTTTTTAACATCTAAGGTTAACATACTTACTTGATAGTGCCATTTTTTAGCACCATGTGCCTTGAAAATGGATAACGCTTTAACATTAAAAAAATGTAAATCAATTTGTTTATAATTTATAAAATAATAACATTTCCTGTGATAATTTGGTGAGATGTTTGCAGCCATGTTTTGCTCCTTACACAAACGTTCCAGAATGTGGATTCTGATAGGTTTGACTTCTTCGCCTCCAGTGGTGAGCTCCGGTATCGGAGGTCGGGGGGAGCTGAGTCTGGCCGAGGTCCAGTGCCACCTCGACAAAGAGGGAGCTTCCGACCTGGTGATCGACCTCATCATGAACGCCACCAGCGACCGCATCTTCCAGGAGAGCATCCTGCTGGCCATCGCGCTGCTGGAGGGCGGAAACACAGTGATCCAGGTGAGCGCAGGTCACCGAGTTCATGCTTACCCAGCCAACTCTCTGTGGGTGTGAAGTTTCAGTCGAGGTGAAGCATTTGTGTGTTTGTTTTGATTACATGCCTACTCAAAGCATGTGTGTCAGGCATGATTGGAATCTGAATTCAGATATGTCGCTGCGCACACCTTTCAGGTTAAGGAAATATTGTAGTCAAGCTGCAGCCAGGTGTAGGAAAGTACCTTGACTTGTTTTTTTTAAAACAAGTGTGAATTGTTATTCACATTTTGTTTTGTGGTGGAGGAAAAAAAAGAAAGCCAAACAAAAAAGCATGAACACGGGATTTCTGGGAAAGTTCCGAGCTGTGCAGACAAATGCATCATTGCTTCCCCGCGGCTCGCCAAGGGTTACCAAGGCAACCCTAACTCACTGGGAGTCTCGTAGACGGAAGTTTTCAGGACAAGAGAGCCACTGTTTGCAGTGAAATCATTTCAGCGTCGCAGGGTGTACTGCTGGCCTGCGCCGGTGTGTCTGTGCATGCTTCGTGTGCGTGTTTGCGTGCTGCTCGTAAAACCGTCTATCAGGGTGTTCTGGTTTGTGGTTTTGTGCAGTGTGTGTGATGTTGCCGGCTATCTTGCGTAATGCGCTCTCCATTTGCATGTTGCTGTTACCTGACAAGACCTGACTTCCTGAGGTGTACGCTGGCTTGAGTCCCGGTTACATAAGCTGCAGCGCTGCCTGGAAGAGTGACGCCCAGAGCCTCGGGCCGCCCGGCGTTCCTGCCAGAATCTTAACTGGGTCATGCTTTGCTGGTGGGAAGAGGGCAGTGAGAGATCCAACCCACAAACTTGGTTTCAGCAGGTTCTGTGATGCGACTTGAGAAAACGTCACTTCTTGTGGCCTGAGCTTAGACCTGCTTCTGTGAAACTTTAGGACTTAACTGTCATTTTGTCTTTTTGTTCAGCAACAACTCAGTTCAAAGTGCTTTACATCATAAAAAAAAGACCAATTATGAAACAAACGATAAACATTATTTTTGTCAAATGCCATCATCAAAATCATCGACATGCATCAAATATGTTGATCAATGTTCCAGTTACTACTAATCAAAGTGGTGACTTGATTTAAAGGAACTCAGTGTTTCAGCAGTTTTGCAGTTTTCTAGAAACTTATTCCTGAATAGTAGAGCATAGAAGCTGAATGCTGCATCTCAATGTTTGGTTCTCCTGATGCAGAGCACCAGAACCAGAAGACTTGATTGATCTGGAACCTCGACACAATAACAGCAGATCGTTAATGTATTTTGGAGTCATATATTAGAATTTGGTGTTGCCACATGCAGAACAAGAAATTATAATATCATAAAAAAAAAAGTATTTTACTCATTTAATCTGAAATTAAAACAAAAATTTTTTTCTCATTTTGTTTATTGCAGCTACTGAAATTCTATTATCGTTTTCTACAAAAAGTTCAATTTTTTTCAAAAACGATGGATGATCAAAAAGGATATTTAGTCCTTTTTTAAAATAATTCTTTAATTTTTAATAATTTTTCTCCCACCGATGCACTCCTTGTGTTTTCAGAATAAAGTGGCAATTTTACAGACTCTTCCACACAAAACGTAACAAAAAAGTTAAATCAGGAATGTTGAGTGTCGTACTTTGGTATCAGTTTTATAAATAAGGAAGTATTTCATATTTTATCACATCAGCACCCAGTTATTATCAGTAGCAGGACTTTGGATCGATTAAGCAAACGACTGAATCTGTTTCAAAGAAAACCACTCAGACTGAGCTGGTTATGTCAGATCTTGGTAACTCTACAGAAGCTTTTTTTTTTTTTTCCCGTTAAATCCACTTCTATGTCTCTTAAAATTAAAACGTTCTATTGGTAGAATTGCACTTTTTTTTCTGATCATTTATGACTATATAACAGTCATATAGTCATAAAGGTCACGTCGCCGCTCCCTAATAGTCTGTCATGCATGTCCCAGAGGGAATGATTGAACAGAACCACTGGAGGCACAATGAGATATTTAAAAAACATTCTCACCAGATACTTTTTGCTGCACAACACATATTATCTCATGTGCACCAGATAAAATCTCGTGGGCGTAAGACGCTGACTGGTGCACATTAGTTAAGGTTGGACAGAAGTCGAACGATGCGATTTTTGTCATGCGGCTGCGACAATGAGAACTATTTTTTGCTTTTTTTCTTTTCTTTTCTTTGTATGATTGGAAAAAAAAAAGCCGCTTTTGAAAATTTCTGCAATATATTTTATTAGAAAAGAAAACGGGAGGGAAAAGAATTAATTTAAAATTGGAGATTTTTTATTTTTAAGCCACGTCGCCCAGCTAACTTCTCACTGCTGATGAGCTTTATGATCCCAAAGTCATTTTCCAGCGTGATGTGGGACCTCACCACATTTTCCTAAAGCACAAATTCCTCCTTTATTGACCATTAAATCACTATTAGACTTCCCCACAAACTCTGATCTGACCTCATAGATGAGGAATCTATGAGGTATTGTGAGGAGAAGAAGAGAGAGAGGAGATTAGCTGAATGCTGAGCTCGGCAAAACCAGCGTGGCCACAGTCTTGAAGCAGAACTTTATGCAAAAGAACTCATTTTCTGTACAGCACATGGCATACTATTTTATTTTCTGAAATAAAAAAAAATTCTCTATTGGTCTTCAACAATATGGAAATGTTCTAAACGTGCACATTAAATTATCAAGGAAGGTTTTATTTGAAGCAAAGATTTGACTGTCATAAATAATCGCCCACAAATGATTTGCATGTATATTACAGGATGTCTTGCGGAAAAGTTCAGCATTTTGTTTAACAAAAAAAAAGTTGAACCAAAGTTATGTGCGGACATTAAATTAACTGATATTTTCTTAAACAACATCTTGCTACGTTTGGGACTTGTGTAAATATTATCTGTGATCCAGAGTAAAATAAAAACTTTATGTATCAGCAGATCCATCACATTTTCCTGTCTTGCACAACCGGTTGCATGCCCTGCTTTCAGGACAGAGGGGCCCATTGTTGCCTGAATGGAAAAGACAGCAGAAAAACACAGATTTATGCGAGCGAGCTGGACGTTTGTTTTCAGGGCAAAACCGGAGTTGTAAACAAGCCAACAAGCGATGTGGGGGGAAAAAAACAACAAAAAAACTCTGTTTATGACAACTTATTGCTACGGTTTCTTCCTCGCCTTTGTTCCTGTGTGCAGAACATGCTGCACAAATGCATCAAATGGTCGATTTTATTGAGAAGCAGAAAACACAACAAGCATTAATAAAACAATGACGTAATCTATCTCTGTTGCACACCAACAGAGGAGATGTAAAAAAAAAAAAAAAGCTGAAGTGAGAGCTTGAGTTCAGGTTGAAACGGGCCAGAATTAAGCTTATAAAATGTGACCAGCGGGGATTTAACCGGTAAAGGTTGAAGGCATGCCGCTGGAACTTGATGAACTGGATTTTGACCGCACAATCCAGGTGCGTTACAGGGAAGCAGCAAAATGATTAACTTCACAGGTGTGCAGAGATTGTTGCGCACTTAAAAAGCCGCTTGTGTGAACAAGGCCAGCGTTCAGATGAGAAATTGAAAGTGAGGCAGGAAATATTTTCATTAGACAGTTTCATGCTATGGTCGCAAAGACGAAGCCCCCCCACCCCCATCCATCAGCCTTTAACAAGTCAACCGCTCAGGCCACCACATCCTGTGACAAAATGTGTTAGAATCACAGAACCGGCGAATTTCAGCAGCATGTTTGGTGACAATGGAGTGCCGCTCGTGACGCTCCGCCCACTTCACACCCGCTTGCCAACTCTGCTCCAACTGTTTGCTTCGGAGGGGTGATTGATTTCAGCCGAGCGTGTCGCCACTGCAGTTCTCACCAAAAAAACAAAAATCACGCTGAGACAGGAAGAGAGTGTCTCGGGCCGTTCTTCAAAGGAATTTGTGACAGCTGCTGAGAAACACCATGGCTGTTAGCGAGCGCTGCGCCTCATAATGTTGTGATTTGTAGGGTACGTGTAATTAGCTTTTATCGCTGGAAGGAAATGGCAGCGACTAACATCTATAACTCGAGACTAAACTGTTAAAATGAGGATAACGAGCATCTGAAATGCATCCGCCCAGTATTTAGCAACAAATGACATCATTAGCTGTTGATTAAAACCACTCCTCATGAAGAAAACAAGCAAACCGGCTCTTGATTTACTCATTCCTCTTTGATTTTACTTGCCTGACAATCGGTCACATGCTTTTTTTCTTTATTTCATAATTAAAATGTATCACAATTTCAAAAGTATCTAGATTTAATATTCACGCACAACATTGTTTATTACAACTGGTTGCTATGGTTTCTTCATCTTTGTTCCTGTGGTTAGAACAGGCTGCACAAATGTTTCAAATGGTCGATTGAGAAGCAAAAAACAAAATAAACTTCAAAAAGCAATGACATGACCATCAAAGCTGTTACATTTCATGTACGTTGAACAAACCCTTTATTTTAATTGTGGGCTCAACAAAAATGAAGGAGGAGAAAAGAAAATGTGGAATCATTTGAACAGATGTCAGCATTGTGATATTTCAGCGATAATATTGCAGGTAGATGTTTTCTTGATGGTCTGCGACTCTACCTCCATCCATCCGTCACCTTCCACTTATCTGTGGTCGGATCGTCGAGGCAGCAGCCTGGGCAGAGCCCCAGACTTCCCGCCCCACCTGCTTTGTCCGGCTCGTCCAGGGAAAATCAACGATGAATCAAGCAATAAATGTTACATTTTTGTCAAATGCCATCATCAAACTGTATCAGTTTGCTGTCATCAAATGTAACTTATTGCTACCCAAAAGCAGCTCTAGACAGGTTGCTTTGTGGCCTTGATTTAAAGGAATGTTGTTGCATCTGCAAAGTTGATGCAACAACAGCTCTGTGAAATACTGCTGTTTTATAAATCACTGATTGGCTTAGAGCCAAAATACATTAAAAAGTTTATTCTCTGAGCTATAGGGTTTCCGTTCCTGACTTTTGTCTGCCTTCAGGCTCTTCATACCTCATTTGAAGGGTTGAAACTGACTGCCATTGACATCAGCACTTAGTGAAAATTATTTCTCTTCCAACTACCTGTTTTTTTTGTTTTGTTTTTTTTGTATCTGCAGTGACATAAAAGCTTTTCAGGGGCAAATGTTTATCAGGCGCAGTGAGAAATTACGTACACTTGTAAGACTCTTCACAAAATGCCTACAGAGATTGCTAGATGGCTAAAAACTCTTAGAAATTGTAAAGCCATTGTCCATGGAGAAGGCTGCCTGCAGAAGGGCAGAAGGGTGTGGCACTCTTGTTTTGTTCGCTGTATTGTTGAGGACTTTACGCATACTGAAGCCAGAGTGGTACCCCGAGGTGGTCTGTGGGGAGTGTGAAAGGTGTGTGTGAATATGAACATCCTGCAGCCATGTGACCGTGTGTCAGCTCCAGGTAAAGCATGGAAGACCCTTTACAGCAAAGGCCTGTTCTCTTGTCTTCCCTATTTGAAGAGCGGCTAAGATAAAGGGCCATAAAATCTAGTAATTCAGTTCACATTATAAAAAGGTAAAGTCTCAATTATACTGACAAAAAAACAAAACGCGGTACACACTCTATTCAGTCGCTCCTTATCAAATTCCATTACCATTCCTAAATATAGGTCCTGTCAATCCATACAAGCATATTCCTACACTGTGGAGGTATTTATTTATTTAATGAGAGCCTGTTTCTGTTATTAGATGAATGAAGTATATCGTCTCCGCTCCTCATTGCATGAAGAACATCTTTTCAACACTTTCTCACTGCATGAGATCCCTGAAACTCATAGGAGCAAACAGGTGTCGCCAATGTTACTGGAGAGGCTTGTTGTGGCACGCAGCTATCCCTTCCCAGACTCATCCCCCTCCACCTCTGATTGGTTCAAGTTCACGGCTCGGCCACCTCTCGGAAAGCTTTAAAAAGATTCTGCAAAGTGAGTTTCCAGGCATTAACGCCGCCAACATGCCAGCTCTCCTTTTGCCACAACACATCCAAGCATTGCTCCTTTTCAGATGTTACACTTTAAGGCAGTTTGCTTATTTCTGGTCAGGTTGTTGTTCTTACTTTATACTCCGCTGACTTTGATTGGCTAGTTGCCTGTCCATATTTCTGAGAAGACACTTTAAACGATCGGTAAACTGTGGCTGTCTTGTGACCGCTTCGAGGAGTAGATCTCAGTGGATGGGTAGCTGGGCGGTGGCAGAGTATCTAAGCTTTGCTACCCAATAGGAACAGAGATGGCTTTGTCACTCACTGAGGTGTCAGGCTGCCGAGGCGGATAAAACCAGATAGCTGATGGTATAAACAGGCCTTACATAACTGGCTCGTGTTGATGCCAGGAGCCAGAGTGGCATCTGACAGGAAGCGGAGAGAAAAGTAGTCGCGCTAAATAATCAGAGAGAAGGTCCCCGCTGTGCCTCCCATGTTGATCCCGCAGATTAGGAGAGAGAGTGGTGAGTCGGTCTGAGCTTACATGACCGGCAACAGGAGGAGCTGCACAGCTCCCGGCGGCCTTAATGGCTCCGTAGTGATGCACAAAGAGGGTTAATCTTCCCTGTGGAGAAAGCTCAGGCTAATTGGCTGACTGACTGCTTATTTTAAGAATGACTCAACAGGCACTAGGGAGAAGCACGTGCTGAACACATTGTCTAGAGAGGTTAATCACATCGGAGGCAGAGGCCTTTTCTTTTGAATTTGTTTCTTTTCTGTCACATGGTGTCTTGATGTGCTGCTAGAAAGTAATTTGTAACTTTGCAGTGCTCTGTGCAGGTTTTCAACATATTTAGTAGTTCAGTGCTGTGAATGTGGATCTAAACTATTCTGTTGTTTCAAGGTGAACCCTTGTCTCATTAAGTGTTTTTACAGGGTGTGTTGTGCAATTGCCCTGTGTTTAGCTCAGTCATTCTTTCCATAAATTCTGACCAAACTTGTTGACGCTTTAGCTCAACGATTGCTTTCTTCTTGCCACTCTGAAGTGACTCATAGTTTTCTAAAGTGCGGGACCAACACTCTTCCCATAGACAAACTGGTGGATCTCTGCTGATGCGGCTAACTCTGGAGGAGCTGCAAACATTTGTATATTTATTGTTGTACATATACAATGACTGTTTTACTTCCGCCCCTACTAATTTGTAGGACTCCGTATTATATCGGCACTAATAACTGTATTGGTCAATATTGATAATGTTTTTTAACATATCGGTATCGGCCCGATAAATAAAAAGGGGATATTAATATTAACAACCGATATTTATTTGCATCTTGTTGCGGTTTTGTTTCATAGGGATAAAGTAGAAGGTTGGTCATGTGACAGTGATAGCAATGCAGCACAGGATTGTGGGTAGATTAAGTTGCTGTGGCGATGTCAACTGTTTTGTTTTTTCCAAGGTGTCACGGTTGGTGAAATATATAGAATACATACAATGTTGATGAATATCAGTAATCTGCCATAATACCAATGTCGGATATTGATATTGCCCCAAATTTTGATATTTGGCATCCAGTATAAAATATGAATGTGCATTCAAGGATTTCTGAATTGAATCCGTCTAGTGGTATTGGTCTTCCGATTATAAAATCCCCTTGAAAAAGACATTGAGGTTTGTGGTTGTAACGTAAAGGTTAAAGCAGTATGAAAACTTTTGCCACTGGACAGAAAAAAGTTGTGAAACTGAGCTTGCATTTAATCAATTAACTTTTTAAACCATGCAGGTATTTTACAGATATAAGCAAGGCAGTCCGTTCTTGTGCATAAATTCATGCCAAAGTTAAAATCAATTTGTAAATCCATCCTTGAACTGCAACTTCATACGCAAATTAGGCCAGTCTGAGCAAGCTTCTGCCGGTCTTACCTTGCGGCGATTGTCATCAGCAGATTCACTTTGGTTAAAAACAAATGATATCCACCCAGAATCAGAGCAAACAGGGCCTCCATACAAAATTTGTACGCCGTTCCTTTTGCCCTGGGGGCAGAAATCGACTGCCGAGTGTTGACAGAATGAATGCCTTCACTTTGGTGAAGAAATTTAGTTTTTATGGACACGGTCATGAGTTCTGTTTTTAATACGCTGAATCCTGGAGCTGTTGTTTTACTGTTCTTCGGAGTTTTTCCTCCTTAAAAAAAAAAAAGCCTGCTTGTTAAGCAGGTCGCTATCGCTAAATGTCCCAGAAACAAGCAAGAATGGTTGCATAAAGGAAGAGGAGAAAAACATTTTAACATATGAAGGGGATCCGTTTTCCTCTGGACTTGCCATGCCCACGCCGCATGCCTGCACTCAATGGCCGGCCATGTTCGCTGCTATCAAAGATTCCCTGCGCTGATATGATACTTCAGCTGTGTGTTTCATTGTTTAGACATTTCCCTTATCTCAGACAAGTAATTTAGTTAGGCTGAACCTAGAAAGAGTCTTATGCAACAGGCTTTCCAAACTGCCCCAGAATCTCTACGTGATAAGTCCTGCTTACATCAACCCCGGGCCCCACCTCCCTTCCCACTTTCGGACTCTTTTCCTCTCACACCACACGTTCCCTTCGTGCCATTCTGGCAATGAAAGTAGGGCAGGGTTTTCCTCTCTCTGTGTTTCTCTCTCTCTCTCCCCTGCATCTGGCCCTCCTCAGCTCGGCCTCTGTGGGCTGATGTAACAGTGTTTAGAGCTGAGGTGCTGTGTGCCCTCACTGTAACCACTCAGCTGATTACATGTCTTACGTAAAGGGGGACGAGGACGGGGGGGGTGGGATTGTTGCAAGGAAAATGGGGCAGAACAGACGAGTGGGTTGCAGGAAAAAATAAAACGTAACCCTAACGCTGTCGCACAAGATTACAGTCCATGTACTCACACTAAGTGTAGAACATTTGATTCCCTCTCATTTCTTCGGCCAACTTTCCCAACTTACCGAAGTAATTACGTGTGCCAAACTTCCATTAGGGTCTAGCCCCGTTTGCGTTTGAAGCCGCTAGCCTCGTGTTCAAAGCGTGCTCGCTTTTGAGGTATGTGCATGTGCAGCACGTGGACAAGTTGTGGGACTGGTTGCACGCCTGAGAAGCTTTTAGTAGTCGGCTGCAGGCTAATCCCAGATCTCATCTTGGGTTCTGCTGTTGATGGAGAGAGCAGCTCATAGATGTCGACACCCAACAGTCTCTGCAACATGCCACAAATACGTCGCTGGCCAAGGGGTCAGAGGGCGCACAGGGTAATGTCGGGTCAGGTGAGCGAGGAGGAGTGCTAAGCTTGTTTTCCTGCGAAAGGACTCTTATGTAACCGTGTCTAACCAAACAACTGACTCACAGCTTTGCCACAGAAGCAATAAGACAATAAAAAGAGTCATCTGCAAGAAATAACAAGGGAAGTTGTATTCAGTAGAGTATTATCCAGTAATTCATCTCATTACGTGAAGCACACTGTGTAAATTGATTCCACAGAGACAGGTGTGTTCAAACCTTTACTTTTGTTAATTATTCTGATTTTCTGTTCACAGCTCATGAAAACACAACATTCATGATTAGAGTATTACATCAGACCAATAGCTGGACCTGCTATGTTAACATCATTTGCTTGACAATAAATGGTCCCAGTTATAGTCGCAATTAATAATAATCTAGTTGTTTTGAGACCATTTTCATTTACTGTATATTTAAACAATACATAAACAGGAACCAAAAAAACCACACAACCAAGTCATAAATAAAATTGATCAGAAATAAATCATCAGCATGGAAATGATCAAACTCATTTTAATTTATCTTGAGATTAACGGCTCATAGCGACAGACTTACTAATAACATTAATTTTTAATACAGAAATGTGTTGACAAATGAAAAGCATGTTTTGTCTGCTCAAAAATGTTCATTATTAAATATACTTTTAATCTGACCAAAGAGCCTCACTGGAACTCATTAAAATGTATTAAGTAGAACTGGATATTATCACTTTAAAGGAAGTCAAACAGAAATATTGTTTTAATAAACAGGATTATTTCAAGTCCTGCATATTACAGTGCTGGGCGTAATAGATGGCATTAGGTTGTAGTTTGTATAATAAGTCATTAACGACATAGAGGATAAGTAGTATTACATTTTATTCCAGTCAAATAGGCCAGTGTTTATAGATGAATTGAAATCAAATCCACCTATTGTCAGTTCATTGTAAAGCAAACGCAAAAGCACTTACTAGGTGAATCAGTGCATAATTGCTGTGATGTTGTACCGAAACTTAGCACAGGTTTATCATTCTAACAGCTTGTGGCAGGAAGCTGTGTTGCAATATAGTGGCTCTGCCTTCGAAGGTTTACAAAGTAAATAAATACTTAATAAATCCTCAGCAAAGTTTTTGTTAAAAACGTTCTTTAGGCTGAACTAAGTCCATATATAACATGGTTTTTCTAATTCCAAGGTGCCTGTAAAGCACTGAAAATGCCCCCATTTTGTGTGTTTCACAAACTGAATAAACAAAGTAAATCCAAGAAGTGTTTTAGAAAATCTGTATATCAATTTGTGGCTTGACAAAAAAAGTTAGATTTTTCTAGAGACAACCAAATGCTGTCCTAAACCCAAAACAATGGTGAAACAGCCTTTTAATTGAAAGCTAATACACGGCTGAAAAGCAAATATTAGCTTTAGCATTGTTAGCTGCAAACAGCTAGCTAGACATAATATTTACATAGCTATAAATCTTTGGTATCTTATCAGTCCCTGTCAGCCACCATGCTGCTGAATTAGTCTAATATATGTGTGTGAAGTTTAAAGCAGACACTTCTGAAGCTAATACTTAGTATTCCAGTGCTAAATATTAGCTTCAAAGGTAATGTACAAAACTAGTATTGAGCACTGTAGAGTAAAGAACTTAACTTTTTCAGCTGCTAGATAGCTCTTCAAAATACAGACCTCGTTTAGAGAAGAACTATAACACTTCATATCTTTCTTTTTGTTTGTAATTCTCAAAACAAAGAGACTAATGTTGAATTCCACTGACGTCCTTCTTTAGGGGTAGTAATTATTGTGCTTTTTTGTCTGCTTCGCTTGTTCTCCCAGAGGTCCTTTTATAATCGTTTAACTGGAGACAACAAGTCAGAGAAATTCTTCAAGGTGTTTTATGAGCGCATGAAGCTGGCCCAGCAGGAGATTAAAGCCACTGTGACGGTCAACACCAGCGACCTGGGGAGCAAGAAGAAGGACGAGGAACCGCCGGACAAAGACATGCCCACACGGAAGAAAGGTGAGGAAACTTTAAGGAGTTTGAAACATCATTAAATTAGGATTTGAAGGGGCAATAAACTCGAAGGTGGATCCCTGATGCAAAAAATAAAAAGTTGTCAGTTTTCTACGTAGCACTTTATTTTATCTGCCTCCCTCATCTGTAAATATGCTTAATTTTGCTGTAATTATGCACTACAAACTGTTTAACAGCAGCAATAATGAGGCAGATCTTAGTACAGTAGGAGTACAGTGTGGCAATATTTAGGTTGTTTTATGAATACCATACTGCTTGTCAAATGAAGAATCTAATTTCCATAATTGTCTCTATTTGACTCACTTTTGTATAATTTTGGTTAGTGAAAGACGTGCCGGTGGTTGCGATGGTGACCGAGGAGGTGAAGGAGCAGCTGGTGGAGGCCTCCACCGTCACCAAGAAGGCCTACACCACCTACCGTCGCGAGGCAGAGGCCGAGGAGCACCAGGCAGCTGCCGCCGACGGCGCCCCCGTTCCGACCGCCGACAAGAGCCAAGACGAAGGCGAGATGAGTGTCATCATCACCATCATGCAGCCCATCCTGCGCCTCATGCAGCTGCTCTGCGAGAACCACAACAGAGACCTGCAGGTCAGCCGGCGTTTATCACTCTGACTGCGGGGGACGTTGGCATGCATAAACAGTTCCCCCGACCTCTCATGGGTCGACTGCAGGTCTTCCTTAACCCGCCGCTTTGAAACTCAATCATCGCGCTCGGTTATACAGAAACGAAACCGTGTTGAAAATAGTTACCGGTTGCAGAACTTCCTGATGCTGCTGTTTCCATATCTTTAATGTCTTGGTCTGGTTTCACTATGATGGTGTGTATTTGTAAGCTCCTGCAGCCCAGACAGAACACTTCCTTCACGCACAGATTCTGTTTACTCTGTAAACTGGGACGGGTATTTTTAAAACGGGGTGTCTGGATGACCCTGTTTCACCGCCATCTCCTCCCAAAAGGCCTAAGATATTAAAACATCCTTTTGTAAAACAGTGCTTTAGAAAAGTATGCAAACCATTTAAATTATTGCATTTTGTGTCACTTTAAACTTCCAAACTTAAATGTCTATGATTGATATACTATGTGATAGATCAACACAAATAAGTGCACAGCTGAAAAGTGTAAGGAAAAGGATGCATATTTTTTACCTTTGTAAAGTTTGCCATGCATTTGCATTCAACCCCATTTGCTCTAGTAACTCTAAATAAAATCCAGTACAACCCGTTGTATTAACACCGTGCTATGTCAGTGTATAAAGCACTTATATAAAAAAGTAGCTGCAGCAAAGTGCTGTACAGAAAATAAACATTCACAATATGGAAAGAACAAAAGACAACAATAGAAACAGTTAAATGCAATAGCGTAAGTAGAAGCAAAACTTTCATTGTGTGTTAAAAACCAATAAATAAAAATGTATCTTAAAGAGTCCCAAGAGTGGACAATAAAGTTAGTCTGAAATACATTCATCACAGGTCTTTAAGTAGTCAGTAGCAAAGATTAATGAGTAAATACTTAAAATATTTTAAACAATAATCTGAGGGGGCTGTATATAAATACCCATTGCAACTTTTGTAAGAAAAAGAAATTATTATTTTCCTTCTTATTCTCAGTTGTTACATTCTTATTTTTTACTATTGCACAAAATCTGCACTGAAATTTGTGGTCATGTGAGAAAATGTTGTTTAAAAATCTAAAGAGATGTAAATTATTTTTCAAGATATGGTTTTATTTCCTCTCATAAGGGCACACACCTTACTTGAGGTAATTTCCATACGCACCGCTTTCGAGAGAATTAATCTATTAATATTTTCCCACTTTTCCTTGTCATTCTCCAGAACTTCTTGCGCAATCAGAACAACAAAAACAACTATAATCTGGTGTGTGAGACTCTTCAGTTCCTGGACTGCATCTGTGGCAGCACCACCGGGGGACTGGGGCTGCTGGGACTCTACATCAACGAGAAGAACGTCGGACTGATCAATCAGACTGTGGAGAGCCTGACTGAGTACTGCCAGGGCCCGTGTCACGAGAACCAGGTGATAAATCTCCTCTGAACACTCCTTGTGCAAGAAGAGTTACGGTTTGACGTCAGAATTACAATGCTTACCATTTGTATTAAGTTCTAGGTGTGTGTGTTTTTTTTTTAATTATAATTTTAAGCAGTGATTTTGAAAATTTAGTTTTGATTGGTTCTATTTGAGTCGCTCCGTCATAACATCCTGGTCAAGTCTGAACTTGGTGACTGAATAAAGCCAGTGGCTGAATGAAGTGATTTCAGTTCCCTTAGACGGTGCTGGAAAGGGGATTGCCAAACTAAAGGCGGCTCTCTATTTAAATCCTGTAACAAGGAAAACACTGAGATAAGTGTTTGGCTGCGTAACGCTGTCACCAGCAGTATTTCAGTCCTGAATGAAAGCGGCGGTGCTGACACGAATGATTTGTTTGCCACGAACCATGAAGATTCGAAAGAAGCAAAAGAACGTAAAAGTCGTTGGGGTCAGGTTAATCATTGACCTACTTCAAGTCATGTGAGTCCTTAGGCTCACATGGGGGAACACTTAAATATCTTGTTTATTCTTCTGGCTGAATGAATCTTATTAAAACAGAAATAAACCTATGTGTGCCCTTGTGACTCCTCAGTACAATTAAAAGTTATCCATATTTGACTTCCTGCTCGAGGCCTTCGTTTAGTTGAAAGTTCCTCTGGATTTTCCTGTATTTACTTCCATTCATCCTCCACCAATTCTGGCTAGCTTACTTGTATGTTGCTGCCACCGTCATGTCTCATTGCGATGTTGGTGTGATGTGCAGTACTTAAAGCATAGTGTTTAGCATGAAGGCAATAAAAGGTTCACTTTAGTCTCATGTGAGCAGAAGATTTTCCTCCACACGCTTTCTACGACCCCCACAATGTTCTTTTACTGAAAATCCTTTCTATGTCCTTATTGATTTTGTAACGGTAACATTAAAATTAGTTACTTAAGATGGCATTCACACCAACCATGTTTAGTCCGCTTTAATTTCACCCTAGTCTGCTAGCTTAGAAAGTCTGGTTTACTTGGGAAGTCATGAATGCGTAATCCATCTCTGATGTGAACCAAAAAAAAAGCGACCGGTCCACCTGAAAACCTTGGTCTCGGTTTGTTGAAGTGAACTCTGGTTCGGTTTGAATGCATATGGGAACAACAAGTGGGCCGAAAAGTGTTCCAAAAGCAGAAAGCTCACTATTTCGCCGGGCATCCTGGGTAAATAAATCAAAACAAACATGTGACTAGTGCTAGCACAAGAATCTTTTCATTGTCTTTTGCCAAAGACAGTCCTACAACCGCTAAAATCTGACGCTACTTCATTTTTATTTACATTTCGTGAAGAAGGAAGTTGCGCTCAGTGTTTTCTTCAGGGGGGTTTTGTGTTGCTTCCTTCAGTGATCGTTGGTACACCATCCTCACAGTCGAGGGGCGTAAACAGGTTTTTCAAAGGGTTTTGTTTGTTTGACATGGTGCAGAGTGAAAAAACATGCCATGTGAAAATGTGATAAATGTCGCAGTTGTGGCCACCAATCGAACAGTCTCTATCAGATGTAAAAACAACCTATCTTCAGTATTTCAAATTTTTTAAAAAAATATTTTTTATAGTATTTGTTTTTACTATTTTCTTTTCCTTTGTGAAAATATGTAATGAATGACTACATGGATGTGTTTTTATTCAACTTTTGGGAGAGGAAGCAAAAGGTGGTACATCATGCCTCTCTGAAATAAAGACGGGTTAAAACGCCTCACAAACTTCCTACTCCCAAAAGTTGCCCAACCACACCACTGTGGTTTCGTGTTCAGTGTTACGCCTGATACAGCTGTCCTCATGACTCTTAAACCCATAGAAATTATTAGGGAATATAAAATCAAGACTTTGAGAAAATTCCAAGCAGAGGAATTTGTGTTTTTCTTTGCAGTGCAACCATGCAAACATTTTGAAATGCTTTTGTTTTGAACCCTTCTTCACTTTGAGGTTGTGCAAAGCTTGTCTAAGTGTCCTAACACAGCATTTCCTTTGTATTGAGATCTGGACTTTGTCTTGTAGTAGCACATATAGACCCTCACATTTTGCTCTGTAAAAATTCAGTACTCTGAGGATTTAATAGTGGAGTGAAAGACTGCAGCTTGCGTTGGTCCTGTAACTGCACATCAACCTTGAGCTCCCTTCTCTACCATCGGTCATTGTCATATGCATTGTTCATCAGCTTCAGACATTATCTTCATTATCTTCAGACAGCTCCTCTGTGGTTGGATCTGTTTTGTGTTTTAGAACGGCTGTGGTTTGCTTGGATGAAATGTGCAACTCAAAACCCCGTTAGGCCAACACTACCCTGCTTCAAGTTCATACTTGATGTATAACGTTTAAATGGTTTTAGATGTGAAAAATCTGTGTAATTTGTAAAATGAAAATAAAAACTCATTTTCTTTTGCTTTCCAGAACTGCATAGCCACTCATGAGTGCAATGGCATTGATATCATCATTGCTCTCATTCTCAACGACATCAACCCGCTGGGTAAGAAGAGGATGGACCTTGTTCTGGAGCTCAAAGTGAGTGGTCTTCGGTCAATTTAATGGTTTTCAACAGAGAGAATTTGTGATTTGCCAGTTTATTTCCTTATTGCCTGATCTAATTTCTACATGCAGCCACAACATATACGAAAAAAGAAAATAAGAATCATATTTGTTCAGTTGCACAGAATTATGTATTGCTCTAGCAGAGAAGGTGACAAATGAAGAAAATCACTCGGTTTGTCTCGGAGCAACTGGGGTTGAATCCAAAAGGGTGTGTAGAAAAATTGAAAAGTGTGCAAAGTAAACGTATTAGTATTTCCATACAGTACCATAACTAAATAAATCAGTAATTAAACTCGGATTCTTATACCCCTGTCACATTATCACATTTATAGCTGGAATTTTGGTTTTTGGACAAAGATTTGCCAGTTAAAATTGATTATTGATCACAATGGTCCTCTTATTCATCTATAATTTAGCATATTGTCACCTTCCCAAAATAATGGCCTAAAATGACTTAGGCCATTATTTTAAGAAGGTGACAATATGTAATTCGATTGCCTCAGACTCTTTTTGCAAGTCTAGCATGTGATAAAAACCACAAGCACTACTAAAATGCTATAGCAATAAGAACATTAATCTCATGCTTTGCTATGCAGTCCCTTTGTCTGCGCTAATGAAGATAACTCACTTCTTCAATCTGAATTCTTGAAATGGTTAGATCAAATAGTTTGATCTGCTTTTTGATCAATTCAACAAATAGTGTTTTTTGACCACTTGGAGGACCATAGACTCGGAGTCTAGTAAAAAATTAAAAACAAAATGATAAAGCAACCGGTTATAAAAAGGAAAATAACATGGCAGAATGAAGTAAAACACTGTCCATTTCACACCTTTGCATAGCAAGCAACACACACACTCAAAAAATGTAACTTTATTTCATCATGTATTTATGATGATACCCGTTTTCCAACACGTCAACACGTGCATCAGGACAGGAAAGGATGTGATAGCATCTTTATAGTCAGTTAAACATTTTACAGCATCTGGCTGCTGTTGTAAAGTCTTCAAGAAAAGTAAAATATACCAATAATATTTCTTGCAGAACTGGTTCCATAAAAAACAGGCACATGAAAAATTTGTAAAAATGTCTACTACTTTTTTATTCACTCATTTCTTCCCCAGAACAACGCCTCGAAGCTGCTTCTTGCAATTATGGAGAGTCGCCATGACAGCGAGAACGCTGAGAGGATTCTGTACAACATGAGGCCCAAAGAGCTGGTGAGCATACACCGCACATAAAATCATCAAGCATTGTTGATTTCGTGTTCTTCTGACCTTGCGGGGCCTTGCAGGTGGAAGTTATCAAAAAAGCCTACATGCAGGGTGAGATAGAGGTGGAGGAGCCTGAGGAGGGCGAAGATGGAGAGGAGGAACATTCTGCGTCTCCGCGGAACGTGGGACACAATATCTACATTCTGGCACATCAAGTAAGCCCCCAAAGGAGAACCACTCCCCTCTGAGTTCTCATACATGCTTAAAATACTCAACATCCAGCAAATTTAGGTGATTGTTTCAACGTGTCATTTCCTGTGACTGATTCAGATATACGTATGGGTGCAAGCGGACCAGAGACCGCTCCAAAAGTAGTTGGTGGACAGTAGCGCAGAGCATTGTGGGTCAATAGAGCCAAAATAATAGAGTCCAGAAGTACAGGGAGAAAACGACTTGTGGTCTTTTATCAGAGACGGAAAGGAAGTCCTACAACCGCTAAACTCTGACGCTAATCCATTTTTTGTTTACATTTGGTAAAGAAAGAAGTGACCCTCAGTGTCTTCTTTTCATGTCGATTCCTTCAGTAGTTCTTGGTGCAACGAACAGGTTTTACAATTAGTTTGGATCCTTTGACAACATGCAGTGTGAAAGCGAACGCCACCAGCTGAAAGGGTAGCAAATGTTGCAATTTTAGTCGAACCGAGTCGACTGGACTATGAGGTGTGAAAACTGCCTTAGTCTGACAATATTAAAGCTGATTATGAGCTTAATCAAGTTTACAACATCTTAATGCAGCCAGAGCCCCGCCCGTATTCTTTACAACAGCTTCTTGACGTAGACTGTCGAGACACACAGAAGATGACGTAGACTGTCATTGAGCTTAACTCAAACAAACAGCCATTCTTAGTGCAACACCTTTGAATAAACGGCAACTACGCCTTTCTGAGGACTTCACAAATAATGGAAGTGCTAATTATCTGTGTCTGGTCTGTTTCAGTTGGCGCGTCACAACAAGGAACTGCAGGCCATGCTAAAGCCTGGGGGGACGTACGGAGAGGGAGACGAGGCGCTGGAGTTCTACGCCAAACACACGGCTCAGATCGAGGTCAGCCGTTTAGCCGCCGTGCCTCGGCCAAGCAGAGCTGCGTGTGGAGGAGTTTTATGTATTTGCTGCTGTCATCTCTGGCTGTCTGCCGCGCTTTGGTGAAGAGATCACCCGATGCGTGTCGTAAAAGGGTTTTTGTTTAAATTTTATTAGCACACTTATTAGGTTTCATCCCAGCAGGATGCCAAAAATCTTTGGCATGCTCGCTCATTTCCCGGTGCGGCCTCATAAGCAGAAGGAATGCAGATTGTTAACACCGATTTGTGCTCATGTTGTCAGTGGAGTTTTTTTCTTTGCAGAGAGTTCCAATGTGTTACCAATGCAGGAAAAGACCGCATCGCACACCCAGTCAACAGAGCTTAGATCTAACTGTTGCATGAAGCTAACTGTCGTGGTTGTATTCAGATCGTACGTCTGGATCGCACCATGGAGCAGATCGTGTTTCCGGTCCCCAACATCTGCGAGTTCCTCACACAAGAGTCCAAATTGCGAGTGTATTACACCACAGAGCGGGACGAGCAGGGCAGCAAGATAAATGACTTTTTCCTGCGCTCTGAGGATCTCTTCAATGAGATGAACTGGCAGAAGAAGCTGCGAGGTACTCAGGAGGCCACCGGTAACACAAACACCGTACCCTGTGCGTTTTTCTCCTCTTACCATTTTTATATCCTACTGCATATTTTGCACTCCTCCCTTGTGCATCTCTCCAGGCCATTACGGGAAATAAAATTAAAAAAAAAGCATGAACAAAATTTTTTGAATACTTGGGGATTTTTTTTTCTTTTTTAAAACTTGTGACCTGACTGGATTTTCCAAAACCTTTTCTTCTTCCTTGATACTCAGATGATCACATCACAGGCCCTTGAATTATATATTGTGAACCTTTCTTTGAAATGACAAAAACACTGTTGATAAATCACAAGCTAAAATGTAAACAAAAATGATTCTAGCCTGATAAATTCTAGATCTGTTGATACTTATATAAAATATTGAAAGATTCAGGTGAAAAAAAATCATTAAAACATTTCTAAAAGCTTTTTCTGGCTTCACTGAAAAAGCCAGTGAATTTAAGTGTACTTTGTTAAAAACACTGTAATAAATCATGGCTGTGAAACAATTTATTCCCAGTTGTCTATGCTATAACAAAAAAAAGTTGTAAAAATGGCAAAAATCTAAAACTTTTTGATTTTTATTTAGAAATACTATCATCAGGACAATTGATCAATTCTGATTACAAACGAAAAAGTTCCAAACCTTTACTGAAACAGTCCTGCAAAAGTGTGAATAGTCAAATCATTGTTTGGTTGAAAGGGCTTGCAGAGAATTTATGGTTTGTTGTTAATTTGTTGATAGACGAGGAAAAATGGCGCAAACCAAAAAAAGCTGCAATTTCTAACCATAGAAATGCTTTAAAGCTTTTAAATGATTGTTTGAGAGAACAGTCAGTCTGCTTGGTCTGAATTTCAAAGGAAAAAAAAAAACAAAACAAAAACAAAATGAAAACATTGTAAAAAGAAATGATTTGAACATTTTTGGGAAAACAATTCAAAGTGTAAGAAATCATTTGAAGGAAATAGGATTTATATGACGAAATAAAAATGAAATGTGATTAATAGCGAAACAGGCAGTTCCACAGAGTTAAAGAGAAGCAGTCATGGACAGGGATTTTTTTTGTGTTTGTTTTCTTTTTAATGCACTGCGTAAAAAGTTTGGAACATTGGTTATGTCCTGTAAAACATTAAAAGATGGCCGTGTGAAGAAAACAAACATTCCCAGAGTCATTGATCATATTGGGTTATAAATGTCAATGAAAGTGGGGGTAGTGGTCAAAACTTCTTCAAGAAATGAGCACGCTTTAGCTGTTATTGCCCACTGAGAGGTGGATTTATCAGGTTAAAGTTTAAATTTACAACCAACATTAATGCCCCATTACTTTGTTCTTTTATAAGAGATGAGAAAATAATTTGCAAAAACTCAAGCTGACACTGCTGCTTAAGAAAGAATGAATCTGAAAGCACACGGCATTTTTATACATTTAAGCTAATTTTCATAAGACTACAACATCTAGATATCTAATAAAGCAATTATATGTCCTGTTTGAAATAATCTTTTTCTTTTAATAACTTGTTTCCCCACAAATACTGAATAAATGTCCAGTCAGAGCAAGTATTCTGTTATTGATTGGAGGTTGTGATGCAGTACTTTTGTTGTTGTTTTTTAACAAAATTCAAAATTGAATGAAATTTCATACTATATATATATATATATATATATATATATATATATAAAAGAGATGAACTCCTTTTGTCATGAACCCTGGAGGGATGCAACAGGAAATGCCAAGTAAAGCTTTATAGAGTTAATGTGAACATATGATGTTGTTGTTGTTTATTAAACTGTAATGGATATTTAGCATTAAACAAATTTAAGCTAAACGTGATGCATTAAGAATCATTGCACAACCTTTGTTACTCGTAACAAGTTGGTGAATACAGTTAACACACTATTGAATTCAACTTTGGGTTTTCCATCTAGGCTTGATACAATTAGATAAGTGTCTGAGTGTTTTCTCCTCTTCCACCTGAAAGCAAAAGGCCTTTCTGACAGGATTTGGCTTATCTGGGTCCTTTGAGTGTGCTCAGTTTAATTGGACTCTTATGACCTGCTTCCTGTTCTTGCCAGTTGGAGCGATCAGAGTCTGGAGACAAGTCAAAGCAATGTATTTAGCGTTTCAGTGGTAAATCTACATATAGAAACTAAACCAGAGCAGAAAAAACTAATGGTAATGAAAACAAGCAAAAAAAAAAGTAGGTTTCCTTTTCAGGTCGGGACATGAAATTGACCTCTGACTGACTCAGTTCTCAGACGTCGCTTTGTTTTCGCTTCTCTCTGCATTGAGGAACATGTTCTGGCTTATCCCATGGTCAGGCGTGTAGGAGTGTTGCTAGTCTGCAGTGTGAAAACATGTGAGAAGCCTTCTGTTTTCTCTACGAGTGAATCAGCACACCAGGAGATTGTGCTCTTTCCGCTGGTGCAAACCACTTGACATGAACATAGTGCCTTCAGCTGCCAGTTCTGCTTTTCTGCAGAAAAGCTGGGTCCAAAATAGCATTGGCCCATGATACTGATCTCCTGACCAAGAGCAGGGTATAGGTTGTGACTAATAACCACTTTGGTGTGAAATGTCATCATGCCATCCGGTTGTGTTCCAAACTGAGTTTCCTAAAGTTCAGAGTGTTTTGTTTGGGTTAATATTTGAGGTTTAGCAAATAGAAGAATTGCAGTTCAGGCTGTACATTTTGACACTTGAGGTCAGGATGAGGAGCACTCCCGTTCGGGTATAAACATTAACCTTCTTGGTAATTTTATTAAAACTGAGTATGTTTTCATGCTGCTGTGTTTTCTATTGATGAAATTACTCAAAATTGTGAAACTCTATTTCAGCTCAGCCCATCCTTTACTGGTGCTCCAGAAACATGTCCTTCTGGAGCAGCATCTCCTTCAACCTGGCCGTACTCATGAACCTCCTTGTGGCCTTCTTCTATCCTCTGGAAGGTGTCCGTGGAGGTCAGTCAACTTTCGCTTTATTACGCCAGTCGCTGTCGTGGAGAAGTGCTGATACCTCACAAACTTCATTGTTTCATTGAACTTTTAAAACTTTGTTGTTTTATTGATGTTTATGTCCCGGTGGAAGGTGACCCTTTGCTGAATTCTCAATTCTTGTTGAAGAAAAGCAAAGACCCCTACATGGTTTGTGGCAAACCGCCAACAGAACCTTTTATGGCCATCTTCTGGTCATTTTTCCCCATAAAAGTCAGATTCATGGCGTTGACGAGCAATAGTTACCCTCATCTCCTCCAGATTTACCATGGGCCACTTCTCTGATCATTGATGTACTTGGTTGGCATTTCAGTTGAAGTAGATGGTCTTTCATTGGTGTCGATGCTCAGTTAGTTGGGAAATGGTTGGAAGTAATTTATAAATTTTAGTTAGAATTGGAGGAGTCACCCTAATAATGTTATTGGGAAGAACACCTTAGGAGTGGGGCAGATATATGAAAAGATGGCAGGGAGACTTTAGGATTACTGGAACCATCTTCATTTCAACATTAGATTGATATTGTCCAGGCATCATAAGCACTGGTTGCTCTCAACGATAAAACACCCAAACACAAAGTCAGAGGCCTGGTATATACAGGCTAGTGAGGAACATTCGGACCTCTACATTGGAGAAAGTAAACAGCAAGGGACGACCCAAAACGAAACTCTTTTAGTCAAGAATCAGTGGTTCATTTAAATCTCGAGGGTGAGAAAAACAAGTCTTTGACAACATTTGTATGAAGACTGCAATCTTCACAAAACAGAATGCAGGTGGCTTCAGAGGTGTGACAGAAGCCATTTGTATTAAATATGGAAAACCACCAAAAAAAACAGAGGATGTGGCTTCAGATCTCATCTTGCTAACACTTACTTGGCAGCCCTGACTTGTTCCACGAGGCAATTTTACTCCAAATCACAGCTGGGAACACGTGACCAAAACAAAATGTTTGCATTGTCAGGCAATTATGACCCAGACATTGATCTGAATAGAGTGACATACGGATCCTACATGCCCCACGACGGATCTTAATGGCCCTAAAAGTGATTGCTCTGATTACAGGTTGTAAGCCTATTACTACCAGCCAATGTGTAGTGGAGAGTTGAAATGTCTTCAAGCAACAAGAAAAGTCCGGTCGCCTTCTAGAAGTGCATGTTCAATGTGCAACTAGAATTGTCATCAATAATTACATAGTCAATAAAACCTTAAGAACAAAAGATGTTCATCGAAATCTCTTTGTTGTAATGCGTTGAACAGATTTTTATGTTTTCATTGATGTAGCTCCTACAACATGTAGCCTTTTGATAATAACCACATGGCAGCGTACATGGACGCTTCCAGGAATCTTGGGGTCCCTGACAAAAAAATAAATGAGGCCCGCTCACGCAGCTGCCATGTCACAATTTTAAAGGCTTGCCACTGCCTTGCTTTCTTTGGTCCAATACTGATAACTAGCACAATATTTACTGCTCATGAATTTAACATCCAACAGTCTGCATACAGTATGCAAGTAGGTTGCTTAAATTTTTTACTGAAATGTCTCTCCCCACGAGCAACATGCAGAATACACATGAAGCAATCCAGACATCTCAAAAAATGCTATGTTGCTGCATTTTATTCAAGCTGCAGTACATGACTTTAATAAAAAAATGTTTTCTCCATATTTGTTAAAACTGTCACCATGTGGTCACCATGTGGTGACAGTTTGGTATGAGACAGATAATCTGTGAAAATAATCAATCTCCTCCACCTCCTGCCTGAGCTGCTATTGCTAGCTAAAGTAATGCAACGCTCCGATCAAAACAACCGATCAGAACCAGGAGGAGAAACAACATGTCATTACAGGAAAAATGTTTATCTGCCATTATTGGTATGGTAGCTATGCTAACTTGACTGAGCATTCACAACAGGCTATGCTAGCTGCAGCATAGGGATGAGCAGCATCACATGAGATTGTGATTGACAGCACTAAAACTCTTCTGCCGCTGACTGGTGGTTTCTAGGTAGCACTGGGAGAAAGCAGAGGAAATGGATTTTTCACAGATTATCTCTCATACCATACTGTCACAACATAATGACAGTTTTAACAAATATGCAAAAATATATTTCTTTTAATAAAAGTTACACACTGCAGCTTTAATTTCATTCAGGAGAGGACGGGTCAGGAGGGACGTGGGTTAGAGCTGCTGCTGACTGACTCATCTGTTGTTAAGTGGTAAAAGGTACAAGGGACAAGTTAAATATATAAATATCTTGGTATTTTCTTTCCCTTAATTCATTAAATGCTAGTTAAATGGAGGCAAACAGTAATATGTAGCTAAGCTAACTGTGCTAAATGGTTCATAATCTCAGTCTACCCACCTCTGTTGGAGAAAAACAGTACAGATATATTTTTTTAGAGGAAAAAAATAAACCCTGTCAGTATATTTGAATGCAGCTTTGAAGCGGTATTCTTCACTTTTTGTGTGACCGGGACGTTTACAGCTTTCGGCCGAGCGAGGTTACTCATAAAGATGCTTGCACCACAAGGCTGCTTTTTATTTCCATCTCATCAACCTTTTCTTCTATGGAGAACAACAGATTGTTTCTCAAAGCACCGCTTGTGATCTGCAAGCATCTGTTCAGTACCTTGTGGTTAACACAATGAGTGTGACAACTAGATTACAACACAGGAACTTGAAATGGCACAGGCAATAACTGCTGAGGTCAGGGGTGGAGCAGAACACTGACAATAAGGAGCACAAGATGTGAGTTTTTCAAGCAGCTCCCATGGACTTTATACCATCAGTACCATGGCAGCTGATGCTTTTGATTGACTTTTGACATTTCATTTGACGTTTGTATAACTCATGATACATGGACACTGTGGACACTGTGGACACTGTGTCAAATTCTTAGACTTTCACAGAGCTGTCTGTGCTCCTGAATGCTTGTGGTTTGGGTGCAGCTTCACACTTCTCTAGCTTTACCACAGGCAACAAAGTGATGAGCATGTTCTCCAGTCAGAAGATATGGATGTCAGACCGTTAGCTTATTTCAAGAAGACCCATTTGATATTTCCCTTAACCCATTTCCAGTGACATATATATATATATTCCTGCTTAAAACTATTTGGTTAACTATGTAAACTAGTTCATTATAAAAGTTTGGAAAATGGTGTTTGCTTACAAACAAATAGTAAAACAAGGGGCTTTAAAATGTGCTTCATACAAAAATCATTTTAAAAATCAAGCAATTCAAGAGAGATTTTAGGGCTAATGTTTGCGTCTTACTGCAACTGGGGCTCCAAATCAAAGTCAGCTCAAGGCCCTAGATGATCTTTGTCCGGCTCTGCAAAGCCCGTCTGAGGATTCTGCTGTGAACAGAAATCAGAAAAACGTCATTTTGCCTAAATACAACGCATACTTTTGCAAAGAAGCCATAGTCCTTCAATGTTTGTCAGGAAAATGGACGACCAGAGCACTTTCTAAAGCAACACTGTTTTTGAAATATTGAGTCATATTTTGATATTTCAGATTACGTGTTATTATTAAACGTGGCGATCTGGTCAGATGACACAATGCAGCCTCCTCCATTTGAAATGATAAACATCATAGGCGATGCGGACCAAACGCCACGTACGCAGAGATAAACTAGATAATTGACTTTGCTCCTATACTATTGTTAGTGTCTTGCAGGTTATGTCTCACTGCTCTGAAAAATAGATTTAAGTTGCGTCGCGGGTCATAAGGTCCAGCAGATTACTTCAGCAAAAGTATTTTAAGTGAAAAGGAGTCGTCTGAGTGCTGGCAGTTCTGCACGACAGGCGATTCTTCACAAACAAAAGGAGTAAGTGACAGATCCGAGCATGTTTTTACACGTAGTTTCAGTTTTCCTTTTCTTCTGGGCTCTCCTCTTTTTCTTTTTCTTTTTTTTCCCCCTTTCGCCCCTCTTCGAGGACGGCGCTTGTGGAGATGTGAAAAGCCGGCAGTCATTAGGCCTCTTTTGTTTGGAAGCAAAGAGAAGACGCACATTGTTTGCATAAACTTTCGATTGTTCTGGCTGGGGTCAAATGGCGAGGTCCCCTTTTGTTTGTACTTCCTCAGTTATAGAGAATAGACCAAAGGAAAAAAAAAAAAAGAAGATTGTTTTGCTTAGCTTTAGAAACCTCATGTGGTTTTCAGTTTTAAAGGATCTTCTGAGTGCTCCGAGTCAATCTAGGACAAAAGCTGTATCTGCTAACTGATGGTGGCCTCAATTTGTGGCTAGTTATATCAAGTATTAAAACCAATGTTAATAGACTGACCTGAAAATAAACACAAGACAAAAAAAAAATCTCCCCAAATTGTGTTGTGGCATTTATTTTTGATGATTTCTCAAACAAACTTTACACTTTACCGAAAGTTTATATGGGTGTTGTACATTTCTTACAATATTAAAATAGTTTCTTAAAATGGCCTTCATTTAGGCATATCATCACATGGCTTGATGCTTGGACTACAGCTACAAATCTAAACACTTTATAAACAAACTTAATATAGAAAACCAATTTTTTTAACGCAGTTCCGTTGTGATGGTAACTATTAATAAGGAGTGCTAAATAAATGTGGCTGTGCAGATGCAAACATAGCGACACCTCAAGCTTTTCACTGTGAAGAAACCAAAAAAAAAGAAGAAAAAAAATAGTACAAGTCTAGAGCAAAGGTCAGTGTGTTTCAGTGTTGCTAAACTTTATTATATTGATCTGGTAAAGACTTCTTGTGCGGGTATCTAAACACAGCTTCTTGTCTGAAACATTTCCTGTCGCAGTTGCACCAGCAGTTTTAACCAGCGTGAACCAAGTAACCTGTAACAACCTCACATGTGATAAAACACGACCCTGAGCTGCTTCCGTCCTAGGAAAGTCATGACTATCATTGCATATCAATAATACAGCAACAACTTACTAAAATGGTTAAGATGAGAAAATTTGTCACTTCAGTTGCATTTTCTCACTTATGGTGGCCCAATCAAAAATATCGAAGAAAGTAATTAGTTTTTCAAAATTTAGCTGCAGTTTATTTTTAAACCTTTTCTACCTTAAACTTAGACTGGACGGAGGAGAATAATCGGTTCTCACTATGCAAGGTAAGTGTTGAAGTGTTTTACTGATATTTCATGTGAAAGATCAACAGAAGTGGAAGACTAATAATAAAGTTAAAAGTTTGTTGGAGAACAACATGGTTGTGGAGAAGCTGAAGCAGGGTTAGGTTGCTGTTTGTTGCAAGGTTGTTGTTGGTGGCAGCAAAAGACTTGGGGAAATGAATAGCGCTTAAAAAACAACATATGTCGCCCAAAGTGCTGTACAATTCAACAAAAACAAGAAAAATATATATAAGACTAAAACAAAATACAAATATACTCCATGACTGTCATTATAGCTAAACAAAAAAAAGGGAGAATTGGTACTTAATTGATTCGAGTTTTTGCTGCAACTGAAATTAACTATATCTTAGTTTTGATATCGTTTTTTCTTGGTATTTTACTTCCAATTTTATGCTAGTTTTCTTAAACTAACTTTATTTCTCATTTATGTGTTTATGATTAAAATACTGTGAAGCACTTTGTTCAGCTGAGGTTGTTTTGAATGTGCTACATAAATAAACTTGACAGAAGAAACTCACTCTGAAGAGAAGAAAAATGGGTCTTGAGAAAAGATTGAAAAACCTTGACAGGGTTACCTCTTAACTTGTAGTAAGAGTTCAAATGAAATGGTTTAGATCAAAGCATATTCAGTTTGTTAGAACAGCTCAGATCAGGTCTAGCCTTTAATGAAGACATTATAAAGAAAGGAGGTCGGTCTCTAGATGTTCAATGCAAATCCCTAAAACCTTGCAGTTTAAAGTGGTACCATAAGTGTTGGCCCGGGGCGGCAGAGTGTCGCACCGTATAGTTGTAAAAAATATGCATTAATGCCGAAAAAGCATCTCATCCTAGTTTTCTCAAAAATTGTGAGGTTTTTTTTTTTTTTTTTTTTTTTTTTTCAAAATTGCCATGTTTCCATTAACAGAATTTTATTTTTTTTTTTTTTATTCTCAATTTGTGCAATTTTACAATGGGGGCACAGGTACTGATCGAGACAGGAAAACTGAGGCAAGTGGGTGGTTCAATTTTTTACAATTTACTGACATTCGTGATTTCAACACTTGTTCATTTAGATTTTTTAAAATTTATTGAGTGATAAAGAATCCCTAAAAATGTGGGAACGCTGCCGTTTTCAGCTGTGCCTACTCAAGTCAAGTCTACTCAACAAACACAAACCTTGTCTTATTATTGGCTCTTTATTGCAAATGATAATGAACATTTTGTGGTTTCTGTAGGCATTGTGGGTTGTGATAACATGAAAAGTGTGGGAGAACAGGACGCTTGTATGTCACCACTACATATAAAATCAGTGCTGCAAGTCTTCATATATCGTTCTTTTAAAAAAAGAATATGAATGGAGGAGGAACTAGGTGTAGCAATTCCTTTGGCCGAGCAAATGCTTCCGATTTGATTGTATAACTCTCCTTAATCCTTGTTTACGCTTTTAAATCCTGCGGCCGACTGATCAAACAAACTCGAGCTTGGCCTTTACACGAGTCGGCTGTGACTACATCGGCCCTTTGAGAAGACACGTGGAGACGGCAAAGTGTTTGATGAAAGATTGTCAGAGGTGCTGGTGTGGCATTGTAGCCCACGACTGAAGATCCTTCAAAAGCACAAATGGAGATAAGCGGCTTTGGATGGCGTGTTACTCTGTCTGTATCGAGAGTTTTGAGCTCCAACGCATCAAAGCCGTACCTAGAACCGTCGCTGATGACTTTGGCTGCTGCAGCGTCTATTTTTATCCAGCAGAGGGTTATGTAACGCATACATGACGAGCGTTGTAGATGCAGGAGGTGATTAGGGAGGTCCACTTGGTGCCTTAGACAAAAAAGAATGTGACTAATCTCCTTTTGTAATGTGTGCTTTGTGAGGAATGGGAATCCCATTAACAAAGCCACCCAGTCTGTCAGCACTGATCAGGACTCATGCGATAATAAAGCTCCATGCACCGTGTGGAGTTAAAGGGAAAAACATCCAAAAGGTACGGGTAGGAGTTGGATGTTGTTCATTATTAATATAATTTACTCAATCAATTAAGTCAATTAAGAAAGCTAAACCTTCCTATGATTTTTTAAAAAAAGAGTATTTCTAAATAAAAACTGCCAATTATTATATTTAATGCAGCCTGAATGACTGTAAGAATCTGAAGAACAAGAGTCATAAAGTCTGGATCGATTAATATTTCCTTCATCTGTGGACCAGTTAACTTTGTCCTGATACTGTACATTCATTTTAAATTAAATTACAAGACAGACATGCATGGCATTGGCATTTTTAAAAGAAAATAAATAAGTAAAAAAACAGAAATCCATGATTAATATTTTTGTGAGGGCAATTTTGTTTGCAGAGAAGTTTTATTTATGGTTTTGGTTGTGTATATATATATTTTTTATTTCAGTTCTTGGTTGTGTTTTTATTTTGGATATTTAAAATATGGTCCCAGTGTTGAGCTTTCTTCACAAAATATATTTATAAACTTTGAAGGGGGGCAATATATTACACAACAGTATCGCAAATCGCAATGATTTCTAGGGCCATTTCTGTTTGTCATTGTGACAGACCTATCCTTCCACGTAACCCTCAGCTCTGAAATGTTTGGGACATTTATCTGATGGAGGAAATTACAAATTCTTCCAGATTTTAATAAACACTGTAACTCAGTTCTGCCCTCATTATTGCCTGTTCTCTGTTTTGTCATTATTTCATCTTTGTTATTGTATTCATTGTTCTGTTAGAACTTTTGACAATATTTTAGCTGTCTCACTGTATAATGTGGAATGTATTTAGCTGTAAGAGAAGAAAAAGTCACCATCTGTTTGAGAGAGAAAAAAAAACAAGTATTTGTAATAACAGCTGTGACTTTAAGTGACCGAATGGATTTTTAATTTTTTTTCTGCCTTTCTCTAATCAAATCATTTTGTTTTTTCCTTCAGGGACCCTGGAGCCCCACCTGTCTGCTCTGTTATGGATGGCCATGCTGGTGTCGCTGGCCATCGTCATCGTGTTGCCTCAGCCTCATGGAATCAGGGCGCTGATTGCGTCCACCATCCTGCGCCTGATCTTCTCTGTGGGCCTGGAGCCCACGCTGCTCCTGCTGGGCGGGTTTAACGTAAGTCTGCATCAACATGTTTACGCAAGCGGACGTTTTCTGGTTGCGAGTCTTGTGTTTCTCTGCATTACAAGAGGTGTTTGTTGGTTTTGCCAGCTGTGCAACAAGGTAATCTTCCTAATGAGCTTCGTTGGGAACCGGGGAACCTTCACGCGCGGATACAAGGCCATGATCATGGACGTGGAGTTCCTGTACCACCTGCTCTACCTGATCATTTGCTCGCTGGGGGTCTTCGTCCACGTCTTCTTCTACAGCTTGCTGGTATCTGGTGGCACACGCAAATCACATTAGTTCAATAATTTTAATAGTGCGAAAGACAAGTGAAGGAAACAAAAAGAGTCCCCTTTTTTTCCTGTGTGTTTCTCAAAGATGAAACTTTCATCTTTTTCAGCTCTTCGATCTTGTTTACCGAGAAGAGACCTTACTCAACGTGATAAAGAGTGTCACCCGGAACGGACGCTCCATAGTTCTGACGGCCGTGTTGGCCCTCATCCTCGTCTACCTCTTCTCGATTGTGGGATACATCTTCTTCAAGGACGACTTCATTTTGGCCGTCGACAGGATACCCAACAAAACTCTCGGTATGTTAAAGTCTTGGCTGGAGGCATAAAAGTGTTTCTTGCCCTTCTTGACCCAAGTACTCGTGTAATGATTCTCATCATTATCAAAACGCCTTAAATGAAGAAATGTCCATATAGCCAAGATGTACAATCAAAATTTCTTTAAATTTTTGTCAAAATCCTATTCTACAAGTTTTACAACGTTAGTTTTGTGACCAACTCTGCCTTAATAAAGTATTCACACACCTTAAACTTTTTCAACCACAAACTTCAATGTTGTGGGATTTCATGTGATATCCCGATATAAAGTGGTTTGTGATTACACAAGGGAAAGTATGTAATATTTGGTTTTATTTAGATTTTTCAGAAGAAATCTAAAAGGTGGACTTCCCCATTTTTATTCTGGTGAAATCCGGTCCAGTCGATTGCCTTTAGAAGCCACCTGACCGTTACATCTCTAGATAATTTCATCTCAGCATATATTCAGCTGTTCTGTGAAGACCTCAGATGTTTGTTAGAGAACATTAATGTACAAAGCAGCATCACAGAGCCTAAGGAACACAGCAGACAGGTTAAATATAAAGTGAATTTTAATTAATGTTGGGGCATAAAACAATGTCCAACTGACAGAGCCCATAAGGGCTTTGTTATATTAGAAGAAAAAAGACTAAATAAATTGGTGTGGAATGAACCACATTGGCGTATTGAATGCTTCACTCATAGTCCTGATCTTAATCCACTCAAAGATCTTCTGCAGCAGAAGGTTGATCTACAAATGATTGACCTTGGTACGGAATACAAAACTCTCACCACGCTATTCAGATTTTTCTTTGTTAAAACCTTGTATCATTTTCCCGTCACTTCACATTAAGAACTACTTTCAGAATTGTGAAGTCGAGGTCTATCACTTCAACCAACATAAAATGTATCGCCGTTTGTGGTTGAAACGTGACAAAATGTCAAAAAATTAATAAATTAAGGCACCTCAGTACTTCTGCAATGCACTTGTATAATCGTGCATGCTCTGTTGCTGAACAGAACACGGAGCCAGCATGATCGGAGAGTTCTTCTCGGGCGGAGCGTGCCAGAAGGAAAATGGAGAAAACTGCTCGACAGAAGCCGTCATGGATGGTATGTTGACGAAAGTATGAACATGTTGGAGGGAGGATGTTAAAGTTCAAGGCTTCTGTTAGGTCTGAAGCCACGTGTTGGTGCATGCATGAGATTCCAGGCTGTTGGTGTGCAACTGTGCTTGTGGCTTGTATGTTTGTTTTAAGACGGCTCTGCGTTTTCCTGAGTCACCCAGATCAGCACAGCTGAGTAAATCACGAGATTTAGTCAGACTGAGCCACCTGGTGAAATGTCAGTGGGTTTGGACCCCTTGTACCATAGACGAGCCTAAAAGCTGATACTTGGGCCTGAGGTGAAAAGGTCAAGGATTAAAAACCATCAGGTACAAGTGGATTGAACGATCCATCCAGTGATGGCACAGAAAGCCTCCAACTCCAAACAATAAGTCTTTGGAAGCGACTAATCTTGATGGGAAAAACCACCATTCAATCATGAACACATTCAGCAGCTTAAAACCAATCAGTCAGCCATATCCAATCCCCAAATTGCTTGACCCCCGACCTCGCCTAAGCTTCCAAAACCCTTCATCACTGCTCAAGTATGGGATAGTTTTTGTCGCTAATTGGAGAAAATCCTACACTTAAAGTTCTCTCAGCTTCTTTAGCAAGCCAGCTCTAAAAGTATGGAATTGTCTTTATCTTCTTTGATGGGGACGAAGCAGTTGTAACCTCAGAAATTGTACGTGTTTTTTCACCTGCTTGTCCCGGTGACAACACTTTTCAGTGCAGATGCACTGAAAAGTGACAGACAGGTCTGAATATATTCAAAGAATGTTCTTTTAATATGCTATCTGAGCTAATCTCCCATTCAAGATGGTAAAGACGGCATAAAATCCTCGCTTTGCTTTCACTTTTGTCTGTTTCAAAATCGTAAAACCAGTTACGACTATCTCACTCCATTATGTAATGTCAGCTTGACTTCCAATAACATTTTTTACTGTTCACGTTTTTCTTAAATTTTCTCACGTTTTCCTTGTACTTTAAGAGAAATCTGCAGTTATCCTGCATTTTGCCATAGACGGCAGGGATCTAAAAACGTAACATTTTCTTTCTCTTCGCAGCTGCTGTTGCTGTCCAGCCATCAGTGGTGATTGAGGACAAGGAGCGAACATGTGACTCCTTACTCATGTGCATTGTCACAGTACTGAGTCACGGCCTGAGGAGCGGAGGAGGTGTTGGGGACGTCCTGCGCAAGCCATCCAAAGAGGTACGGAGTAAACAAACACGGCAACAAGGAGATCATCCGGAAGTTTCTGAGAGCGTGAGCAAATGAAGGTTTATGTGAAAGCACAAATGTGTATATTTTTAGCTCTTTTTTTGTCACATTGCTTTCTTTTCAAACAGAGAACGGCAGCACACATGACGTGAATTCTTGCCCATTTTCCCGCCTCGCAACCAGATTGAATTAAGTTGAATTGAATTAAAGTAATTGGAGAAAAAGGAGCGGTCTTAAAAGTTGCATTTATGATCTAACAAGACCATTGAGCTGTTAATTTTGCCAGTCTTCAAAAAGCATGTAACAAGTCTGACCCAGTAAGAGCACATTGACCAGTTTATTTCCTGAGAAATGATGTAAGGACTGCCCTCCGCATAAAGAAGCTCTGTCTGACTGAGAGAAGCGCGGCGCTGAAAGGTCAGAGCGGCCGCAGTGAAGACTCTTGTAACGTCCAGCATTCCAGAAATGACAATAAAGTTATCTCATGAGGGAGGAAGACAGGCCTGAACTCTCACAGGATGCCTTAGATCTTCAGTCTAACGTAAAGAATGAGGGAGTGAACTCAAACGTAGATAAACTTAGATGAGATTTTTTTTCCCATGCCAAAAAACGCACGAGGACAGAGGCCTATTTTCACAGAAGCACACTTATGATTAATATTATGCTATATAATTACAGCATAATGGCGACAAACAATATATCTACTAAATATTTTTGTTTGTTTGAAATGAGGAAATCTCTGGCCTTACCTTAACACACATTTGAAACACACAGGTTGACCACGAAAAGTCAGCTTGCTGTGGTTTTTTTGGACTTGTTGAAAAATTCAACATGAGCGCTACATGTAGCTGCTGCACATGTGCAAAACTGCCACAGAAGCAACTCACCTGTTTCTGAAATATTGCAGTAACGACCTGCAATAGTCTATTTCACGCTATGCTACGCTATACATTCTATGTTGGCGTGCCCAATGCTTGAAACTGAAAGCAAAACTGATAGCATATTCTATTTTTAAATTAAGGACCTTTGTTAGAGCTGCAGTATGTAACGTTTATAAAAAAAACAAGTTGTATTTTTTTTTACAAATTTGTTAAAATTATAATCATGTTGTGACAGCATAAGAAAGATAATATATATATATACACATATAAAATAAAAATCAAGCTCCTGTTCTTTCTCCCAATGCTCCCAGTACTATCTGCAAAAACTACTCGGTCAGAAACGACCAATCAGGAGGAGGGTTTAACGCTGTCAATCACTCTCATGCTCACCCACTCTCACTTACTCTGCTGGTTTACTACAACCTGCTGCAAATGCTAAAGCTAGTTAGCACAGTCTAGATAAACGGTTTTCCTGTAACGACAAGTTGTTTGTCCACCATTAACACATTTAACAGTGTACAAGAGGTTGATTGACAGCGCTAAGACCCTCCCCCTGGCTCTGATTGGCTGTTTTGACCAGAATTAGTTCATTTTTGCAGATTGTAATTGTAGCACGAGAAGGAAGACCTCAATTTTATTTTTATTTTTTGTTTTTTAATAAATCATCTGCCTCATATAATAGTGTCACAATATGGCAACAGTTTTAATAAATATGCACCTTTTAAAGGTGCAGTCTCATGCAGAGAGAGCCTTCTGTCAGCCTCCTGTGTTCATTTTGTTCATGATTTATTCCTAACCCACCCAGAGGTAGATTATGGAAACACAGTGTATTCTAGTGAGGACACAGTGGTTGGATGCAACAGTAGTAGTGTCCATTCCATTTAAAATAAACAAGCAATTTCTAACAAAGTAGAATTATACATGCGTGTGTGTTTGTGTGTGTGTGTGTATATATATATCACTGATTTTCTTTCTGAGAAGTCCAGTTGATTCCATAAATATGGGGAAAACAATGAGATGATGAAATCACAACAAAACTAATGTTTACTCGCTTCCTTACATTTAGACCCACATAGCAAGAATTTCATTTTTTTAAATAATTTTTTGTCACTAGTGGCCTTCATTCAACAATACAGCCTAAAGAAAGGGGGTCGAGATGCACGGGATGTTTGTCGAGGTCTGCAGCCTCTGTACACGAGGCGCCCACTCTATCCACTGCACCACGTGACGCCCCATAGCAAGAATTTCTCAGCATGTCGATCACCAAGGCAAACAAGAAGAGGCTTAGAGGCGATCTCTGATGCAGTCTTGCCACCACCGTTGACCTCCTTGGCACACCTCACTGCTGTCCAACAGCTCTCATTCACACCCTTCACCAATCTAGCAGACTGCCCTGCCGCTCCAGACCTCCTCATCCAATATCACAGTTTCTCTGTCAACTCCCTGTGGTACGCTTTGGGCTTTTCTGTACTTCTCCATCAGCATCCTCAAAGCAAAAAATTACATCTGTAGTACTCTTTCTTGGCATGAAACCTCTCTTCTACTCACAAATGCTAACCTAAGCCTACATTCCACTGCTGTCGACTCTGTATCTTTATTCCCTTTCCTTTCTGATGAGTGAGAAGGTGCCTTTCCTCAGGCATACTCTCATTCTTCAAGATCTTGTGGAACAACCAAGTTAAAAACTCTACCTCCACCTCTCTTAGACACTCCCATACCTCCACCAGTGTGTCATCAGGACCAACTTCCTTTCCCCTCTTCAAACTTTCCTCACATCAACCGTACTAATCTTATCTACTTCTACTCTACATTTTCTCTCATTTTCCTCAGTCATCAAAGTAGTGGTCAGTACGTTTCCATTCCCATCTTTAATCACCCTCACCTACTGCACGTCTTTTTATCTCTATCTCTCTGCCTCAGCAGATGGATGCAACTCATTCTCTCCCTTCTTATTGTCCAACCTAGCATCATACGCCTTTTGTTTGACCTTAGTCCACTTCTCAGTCCTCTTTGTCTCACTTCTTCTCGTCTAGCTTCTGTCTATGTATATGCTTCTGGACTTTTCCAGTCCACCACCATGCATAGGCGTAAATCCCGGGAGGGAGGAGGAGTCTGGGCCCCCCAATCTTGGAAAAGTCTAGAATTGCTCTGTGGGAGCCGAGAACAGACTGAAAAAACAGAAAGCTGCTTTTATTTCTCACTGTCTTCAATGTAGAGCCTTTAAAACCACAAAATAAAATCTGAATTTTTTTTCTATATAAACCCTGGTGCTTTAAGTGATACGTTTAAGTTATAATACTCCCCAGATATTCATTTATATCTGCTTGTTGGTTCTCCGTCACCGAGGATGTTGCAAAACCACAAAAGGTTTAAAAATAAATCAACTTAACAGGTTATAATTTAAATGGGCCATAACTTGTATTTGGAGCCGTTTCAATAAATCAGTGTTTATGAGGAATTGTATTAAGAGCAGTTACTCATTAAAAACCTTTTTATTTAGAACCTTAATTTTTTGTAAAGTTGTAGCAGAGATTAGATCAGTGAGACTGAACAAAACTCACATAGAAGCAACATTTGAATTTTAGTTTTATTTCTCAGTAGGATGCTTACCTGCAGCTTCAATGTGGTTTAAAAACTGTTTAAACCGCATTTAACGTTACATTTCACTTTAAATTTGCCTCCTCCCTGCCCCTCACAAAAAATTAGTCTTAAGAAATGTTCCTGTTTATGGTCCCCCCCAAATAATGAGATGGGATTTATGTCTCCTTCTCTACTTTATGCCCTCCAGATGACACACCAAGTTTCCTCCCACCTGTATCTCTTATCAGATTAGCTGTAGCTGTCCAGTCATCTGGGAGCAACTCCTGACCAAGAACATGTCTCAACTCCTCCCTAAAAAACCCACAACACTCTCCTTTTTTTTATCAGTTTCCACCAGCTGGGCCTCTGTTCTGCCTACTTTCTGAAATTTAATGGAAATTCATTGTAAAAAGTGACTAAATATTTCCACTGAGAATGAAATCAGTTCTCGGTGCTTCACTTGTTTCCTTCCCCGTCTCCCTCAGGAACCCTTGTTTGCAGCCAGAGTCATCTACGACCTGCTTTTCTTCTTCATGGTTATTATCATTGTCCTCAACCTTATCTTTGGTGTCATCATCGATACCTTTGCTGACTTGAGGAGCGAAAAGCAGAAGAAAGAGGAAATCCTAAAGACGACATGTTTCATTTGTGGTGGGTAAATTTTTATTTATTTATTTTTTTAAATCAGTGTAATAGAAAAATAAATATTAGGTTTCCCTTGTTTTTGTTTCTGCAGCCAGTTTTCTGACCAGACTTTACTTTCGGTGGTTTAGGGATATTATTGCTGCCTTTTTTTTTTGTCTCTTTTTACAATCAGCGCCGTATAAAAGTTATAATTGCTGCAAAACAAAAAGACAAACAAACAGATGTCTTTCAGTTCCAGTGCATCAAAGCAGCAATCGATACTCGATGTGTTGCATGAAGCTTTAGTCGAGCGGCAGGTGTAAGCTTTATGACTCTCAGTCAAAATTAATGCAAGTCATGCGAGTGGTCTGCCCTGACTGTGAGCGTGCCACTGCTCTGCAGCAGATTCACATCAGGGCTGTTTGCAAAATGGGGGCTGTTTTTTTTCTCTGTAAAAAAAAAAATACCCTACGCCTCCTCTTCCCAGAATGAATGTTTAGTCACGGAAGGTGCTGCTGTGGAGGAGGAGTGCTTCTTCCTGTTGCCATATGAGGCTTGACCATGTTTAACTGTACAACACGCTGCAGTCACTGGCCCAGACAGTCACTTGTTGACATTTTGTAGTGAATAATCCCTGCTCCTTGGGCTGGGTGACTCTCTGAAGCCTTCCTCTTTTTTTGTGAATAGAATCCAAGAGAACCAGTGGATTACTGGGATTTATTGTAACAGAAAACATAAAAACAAAAAAGTCTTTCTTGCCTTTTATGTTTTTTTCTGTCCTTCCCCGCATGACCCTGTTTCCTCCTGTGTTCTCAGTCGTCCCTAAGCACAATTATGTCATCCTCCAATAAGGCATATTTCGTAACTTTTTTTTTTTTTTTTTCAAGAATTGAGAAGAAACGTGTGTAATGTTTATTTTGGGTGTGTATGTGCGTGTGTATGTGTGGGTACTGGTCTTGCATTCTTTCCTTTTTAGGTCTGGAGAGAGATAAATTCGACAATAAGACGGTTACTTTTGAAGAACACATCAAGGTGGAGCACAACATGTGGCACTACTTGTTCTTCATTGTCCTGGTGAAGGTGAAGGACTCCACGGAGTTCACGGGGCCCGAAAGCTACGTGGCTGAAATGATCCGGGTAAGGATGTTGTCCTGCACAAACACAAAAACCACAGTTTGTGGTTGGTTCGTTTTGGTTTTTTCTGTTTTTCATTTTTAGTCGTCCTCATTCTTTTTTTTTTTTTTTTTTTCTTTTTTGAGGTAAATTGTATAATTATTTGAGAAACTTCATGTGCGGTCACAAACATTTTTCACATTTATTCACAAAGTCTTGGATTTTTTTATTTTATTTTATTTTTTTATTGTTTGAGGAGTAACCACAACTTTTTTTTTATCATTTCATTCATTTACAGATTAAAATGAACATTATTATTTATAATAATATAAAATTATTATAGCAATAATAATAATAATAAAGAAAAAATACATTGTCTTTGTAATGATACGGCACTCTGTTGAATCAATATAATTCATTGTACCTAAAATGAATATTATATTTTATTTATTTCATAAAAGTGAAACTAGATCTTTTCTCTTTGGTTTCATTTGACTGTTCCACAGATTTGCTCCATAAACAGATCATTTTGATAAATTGTAAAAGTAATAATAATACTGATAATGATAATAATAATAATTCTAACAATAATGTGTAATTCCTGGTATTTTATTTTCAGGCGTCATTTTCCATTGCATGTATTCCTTTCTCAACAACGCACCAACAAAATCCCGATAAAATGTGTTTGTGATGAAGTGTTGCATGCTGGTTTTTGTGCATTGTATATCTTTAAAGTCTCATATTTTCAAGCACCAAAAATAGACGATGGTGGAACTTTGCCCTTACGCGTAAGAGCCAAGGAAGATTCATTTCGATTGTCGCAACCGAGTTGTAAACCTTTAGAAAACATTTCAACTGCCAAAGGAAAGCCCCACTTTGTGAAGTGGTTGCTTCATTGACGCACTCGCGCTGCTGTCAGCCTCTGACGGTTTCTTATTAGATTTAGCCCACTCTCTTCCCCTTTTTCTCTTGATCTGCGGCAGTCTTGTGAGGAACCACCTGATTTTAGGATATCCCCCAAGGCCCCCCCCTCCCACCACCACCACTTCCCTCTCATTAATTCTGCACCATGTTGAGCCAAACTCGGATTGTCAAGCGTCTTTCGGGCTCAGCGGAGGAGACCGGATGATCCGTCAGGTGACCCGTTCTTCCTCAGCATTCAGTCTCGGTTCCGACTCAGCTGTTTGCCGCACTGCTTTTTCATCATCTTGTCTGAAAGCAGCTTTTCAGAAATGACCTGCAACGTTTACCTTTCATTTATTCTAAAATCATGAGTGGGCACGTTCTGTTGGCACAAATGTCATTTTCATTCCTTTGGGTTTAGGTTTCCTGAGAACCAAAACCACACTGAACATGTGTTTTATATTTTTCTTAATAAACCCACATATTGTTGGAAGAAACCACTGAGAGAAATTCTCAAGTATTTTAATATACACTTTTTCTGTTAAATAAGTTAAAAAATAAAATAAAATAAAATACTTCCAAGTATTGCAGGTATCAATAAGTGAAATGTTGTCTGCAGACAAACAGTTTAACACGCCCAGTTAAAGGTTTCAGCTCTCCTGCTGCAAGACTTCCTTAGAAAAAACAACCTAACTGCGTTTATCTGGGTGGTTTGTGGATGGAAACAAAATGATATATAGAGTGCACACATGAACAAGCAATCTGCTTTGAATGTTTGAATAAAGCTGCAGGTCTTGGTATTCAAATTAAAAATGTCTAAAATAACCCTCTTGAACTTTAGAAATGATGGTTTCCTGTTCATTTCTTGTTTTTTTTTTTATTAACTCTGTAGTAGAAAGCAGATAAATGTTCACTATATGAAGACACTTTTGCCTTTTTTTTCAGACAAAGCATTACTTTTGGTTTTACTAGCAAAATAAAAGTAGTACTAGCTAATTTTTTATTTTATTTATTTTTGCAACCTGCCTGAGTAATAATTATTACTATTCTTGTTCCTATTATTATTCATTAGGAGTGCACCAGTACATCGGCCCCATTTTGGGAGCTCAGTGATCGGCTGATATCAACTCGTGAAGCCGATCTTATTTACCTCAGTGAAAGTCTAAAGATCATCCACTGTCCTCTTCTGCTGTCTTGTGAGAGAGGTTTGACTGTTGGCCTCGCCCACCAGGTCATTTACGCACATTTCCAGTTAGCAATAGTCACCCCACTTTTGCAAGCTCAGCAACTGTTGCAGCAACAAAATCTGTATCAGCCAAAATCTGAATTGGCAAAGACCAGTATCCGGAGGTCAGCCAGAAAACTGCAGTCTTTGCACCAGTGTTATTAATATTCTCTGAATTTACCCACATGCCCTTAGTTGCGTTGTGGCTAAACGGGATACGTTGGGTGAAGTGTTTTGGGAATCCTTCCATAAGAGTCTCGCTATAACTCGCTGGAATTCCTCATGACTGAACTGGAGTAAACGAGTCAGGTGTGTGTGGCTATCTAAATCACACACACCTTTTCATTCTGCCCACAAATATTTCTAGGGAGGAGGGATCAGGACGTCTGCTAGATATTAACCGTTTAAGCCACTTTGTCACAAATCTGTTGGCATGCTTGGAGTCGCTGTGCAAACTCTTTGAAGATGTTTCAGCATTTCCTCCTGTTGTTCTTGTCTTACGGTGCCGTCTGCTTTGTGATGCGCACCAATGCTTCCTGTAACAAAACACTCCCACAAAATGACTCTTTTGCCCTTCCGTACTTCACAGAAGGGACTTTGTTACCTAGCTCTAAGCTTCCCACTTTTTCCTTCAAATGTAATAATGGTTTTTCTTCAGCATCATATCAAACAAGTTTTCAAAGTTAGCGTTAGCATAAGAAATATTAGTAATCCTGTCTGGTTTTAAAAAATAGCTCCCAATTCTCAATCACTTATGCCTTTGAACACAGCTGTATAACATAAAATGTATATTTTTCTTAATGAATCATTTTAAATGAACCTGCCGAAACATATTTTCCATACTCCGAATCGGTAGAAGTTTTTGTCGAGGATTTCTCGGCTTTCTGTGAAAACGTTGAGCTTGACATGAAATTATCAAAACACAACTTTATATTAACGCTTTAGTGCCCCCGCTAACTTTAATCAAAGGAAGTGTTGGGAGTAACCCAGACCCTGAATGGCTACATGCATAACCACATTAGCTAGGCATTTGGCATGCTCTGCAAAAACTTTCCAGAAGACTTTTATTTCCCCCCACGCAACAATAAATCATGCAATAAACTGCCACACCCCCAACCCCACAAAAAAAACAAAGTATGTTTAATATTTTAAAAGACAAACAGAAACTTTAATCTGGTTAAAAGAAAAATTTGCAATCAATATCTGACCAGAAACCAAATAAATAAATATTAATAATAATTAAAAAAAAAAATTTTCCCCTCATATAAATGTTTCTTTTGCTCCTTTTTTTTTTTTAAAGTACACCCAAACCTATGTATATAATAATCACATTCACCAGAAATGTGTTAGACAAGGCAGCCTTTTTCAATCTGTACAGCCTCTCTCCCACCGCGTTTCGTTTTTTTTTGATGTGACTGTAAGGTGGAAGAAGCGATAAAACAGAAGGGGGTGTACAAGGCAAACTACTCTAACAATGACTGGGACTGACGTCAATGATGGAGGGCTCTGGGTGAAATGTCACATCTAAGATGTAAAAAGATGATGCATGCTTCACACACACTGCTCTAATTCTTATTTTGTCTGACACCGAAAGACGCCTCTGCTCTCTTGAGGTGCTTCCCAATGTCTGGTCGTAAAAATAAAGCAGAAAATCTTCCTGTTCTTAAAGGTGAAAAAAGGGAAAAACGATCAAGCTTGTTCGTTTTTGGGGGTTTTTTTCCCTTTTTTTTCGGACTTGTAATTTATTTCCTTCTTTTTGGTTTTGTTTTGTTTTGGACACATTTGAATATTTGCAGGTTGAGTGGGCTGCGTCAGGTGTCTCTGTGGCATGACTGTGACGTTTTCTGTTGCTGTTTTAACCACACAGCATCCTGTTTCTCAGTGACGACTCGTGCGGTTTTAATAATGAAAAATGTACTTCCGTCATTTCCATTGAACCAGTGTGTTGTAGAGTCTTAATTTGTGCCTGCACTTATCAGTTTACTGGAAGCGCTTTCATTTATAAACACTGGAAATGGAAAGACAGTTGAACTGCAGGTGACAAAGTCGTCAAACATGTTTTTTTTGTTTTTTGTTTTGTTTTTTTTTGAGTGGGAGGTAAAGGGGGGTTGCGTCAACTCAAGCAGAATTCAGAAGACAATAATGACCTTTGTCATAGTTTGGAATGTTTGAGTTTTATTTTTGTGTCTAAAATCGCTTAAAAAATGTAAAAAAAAAAAAAAACATTTGCGTTTTTATCAGAAAAATTAAAAACTTTGGCATTTAGTTTTCAGTGAAAATACTAACGGAAGTTTTAAGGATATACTGTCAAGAATTCACAACTCAGAATGCTTGTAGGACAGGCATGCATTGGTTTTGTATTACTTATGAAGAACTGGTGGGAGAAAAATGGCAAAAACTGATTCTGGAGTGGCTAAAGTAACTTTTGGTAATATATTTTTGTAATATCCCTATGCCATGTCACATCTTAATTCAATGGAGGCTAACGGTTGAAGTGATGTTTTCATTCATGAGACAAAACGATGAACAACTTGAATATTTCTTGTACTACTTGTAGGAAAATTAAGAATTGCCTTTTTCTCTGTTTTCTTAAAAAGAGTAAAGCTTTCACAAATCAGAAAACCGTGTTTTAAAGAATCTCTATAAGTGTAGGTCTCACCGGTCCATATGTTGTGTTTTTCTCTAATGAGAACAAGAATGCACTGTTGAATTATTCAGATCCTTTTAATAATTTCAGATTTTGGACTCATAAAATCACTTTGGATTTAGGAAATGCCAGTCGTGGTGTTCTAACAGTGTCTATAAATTGTTTCTGAATAATTCTGTTTTTTTGTTAAAGACTAATTCTGCCAAATAATCAGTTTAAAAGTGGTGAAAGCTTCAAAAATGTTTCTGGAATCTCATGCAGCTTCAAACAGGCTTCATTAAACACAGTAAGCTGTAAAAAAAAAAAAAAAACACTTCCTTTCATCCTTCAAAATAAGAGTCTCAAACAGTAAAACTTACTTAGCTTACACATATTAACCAGACAAAGTCATATATTGACACTAATTTGATGGGACACAGGTGAGATTGATGCCTAAGTAAATAAATATACTATTTTTCGTATCAAGAAATCTCGTTTCATGGTAACCGTTGTGGACACACCTTGATATTTCAGTAAATAAACTTTTATCCAATAAAAAATGATTTCTAATTAAGTAGAAGATATATGATGCTGTCTTTTGCACAGAGGTCTTTGTTGTAAAACAGATATTGACAATCATGGGCGACATGGGCAGTTGCCCAGAGCGCCATCAGACAGGGGTAGGGCACCAAAGAACTACAAAATAAAACATATCTTATCTGTCAGTTGCCCCCTGAACAAGTTTGGTACTACTTGAATGTATGTGTAGTGGAATAAGTACTGGCAGACTACATTACCTCTTTTCTGATTAATTAAAAAAAACAACTGATAATTGAAAATTGCTTTCATTTTAATTGGTTGGGGTGCGACAAGAGGAGGGCAGCATTCCTGCAAGAACCACAACTGCGTGCATATTTATATTTCAAGCTTACCAAGTTCGGCACAGTGATTTATCACAATCAATCACCGTGCCAGAGTGTGATTAATTTGATGACATTTTTTTAATCGATTGACAGGCCTACTTCATATCAAAACCTGTCAGGTATGACTAATTTTTGATTTAACAGTATTAACTCTTATACGTGCAATGACTGTATAAGATAGTGTGAACTTACACTCATCAAGATCTGTGTATTTGCTCGGTTTGCTTCCCTCTTTGGCATTCACCAACACAAAGTGAATTTCATGACATTCCACAGTCTTGAAAAGAAGCCCCAGTCAAAATCAAAAAGAGGATTTGAATTAACGTGAAGCTTTTGCATTAGCAAGCCAAGTGATGTCATGTGCTCCATGTCCCTGGTTTCAGTGAGTTTAGTTTGAGGAGAAGTGTGTTTTTTTTGTTTTGTTTTGTTTTCTTAGGCAGACTTGTGAAAACACTATTGCAATGATCAATGCAACTAAAGACAAACGCATGGGTCTAGATCTTTAATTATAGAAATGTTCTCCAGGTGGTAGAAGACTGATTTTGCAATTGTCTTTATGCGTCTCCAAAGGTTCAAGTGTGAGTCCAGATTTCTGTCCTGATCAGTAGTTTTGAGCCTTATTGATCGTTCCTCTTTAGGTCAAAAGAAAATAACTCCAGTTTAATTCACAGCACATCCATGCTGTAAATTTGTTCTGAGTATCTTCTCCGTGATTGAATGGGTCTGTGGTCACCCGACATTGACATTGTAATGTAAAAGCTGTGCATCATCTGCGTATGCATGTATAATCTCATTACTTGCTATAAACTGTCCTGGGGGAGCTAGCTTAATTATAACCAGCATCTCCGATTTATGTGATGTTATATAATCTGATCTGGTAAGGTTCAGGTATTTCACAAGCTCTGAGATTAAAACGGGAAAATGTGAAGGAGTCTTTAGTAGTTTTAAGATAGTATAAATGCTATTTGTGAAAAAGAATCGTGAATCCATCCCCCATTTTATAGGGTCAGTTTTTCTTCCAAGATCACAGGCTGCTGTGTAACATTTTAAAGTAGTTGTGATCAATAGTTCTTCTTTATTTCTGAAAATCTTTCATAGATTTGGTTGCTTTTTCCGCCCTTGTTCTAATCTTTAACCACTTGTAGACATTTTTTTTGTGAAGCCTCTTGAACTGTTATTAATAGTTATTCATAAGTAACTATTCATTACTTAGTTATTCAGTAATGAATAGTTTATGCATAACATACAACCTGGCAAAGAACCAACAGTAAATTGGAACTTTTGACCTTGTTTTACTAGCAGCGATGTCTCTAACACCCTTTGTTCCTGTTTTTTTTTTTTTTTTTTTTTTTCTTTTTCTTTTTAAGATAAATCAGGAGAACAAGTCTGAGAGACAAAAAAAAAAGTATTTTGACATCAGCATGGTAGTTCCAGAAATGTGAAATGTTTGGTCTGAATCTGGTCACTGAGCAGAACTGAAGGGTCTTTCTCTGGTTCTGTGTCAAGTCTTTGCTGGATTTCTTCTTTTCTTGTTTCTTAAAATGGGACTTTTAGATGCAGTTTCTCTGCTGTGATGATTAGATAAGAATAAGACCTTCAGGAACTGTGGAAAACTACTGACTGAAGGTTAGAAAGAGTTGAGGGGTGGGGGGCTAAAACCATAGCAGCGCGCATCATAAGCTCTCTCCTCTTCACTAAGGGGATTTTATATCCCTCCAGCTTCACCTGTACCTTTTGAATTCTATGATGCTACCAAAACATTAACAAAGTTGGCATATAGCTGCTCAATCAAAATGTCTGCATAAAATAAAAAATTTGAGGCACAAATTTGTTATCAGGTTCTGTGAAGGAGATGCTCTTTTTATACTGCTGCACCTGAAATTACTCAACTCTAACTGCATATTAGGGTTCTTGGCAAAACTCTAAATTGTTCAGGTGTCTGAGATTTTTAAAAAAAAAGAGTGCAAAAAAAAAAGCAGTTTAAAAAGCTAACAATTTGAAATCGTGTCCAATTTAAGCACTAAATCCTACTTTCATCACAGCAGTCCCCAAAATATCAAACCTCTTAAGCAAAATTCTGAAAAATGGCATTTATTTTTAAATCAGGCACGTATCTTCATTTGTTTCATTGACAGTGAAACAGCTTGAATTAAACATGAGAGTCTCAGCTAGCTGGGTAGCGGGCCAGCTAGCCGCCCACCATGTCAGCTGTGGTTGCTGGTGGGCTTTAGGATGTGAAGGTGACCGCTGCTTAATGGGAGACACAAGTCATCCAGTGTTTCCATCCGCCCGATTCAACACACCCACCTTTCATTTTTCAGTGGTCTCGTTCTCAGACAGCTGTAGGTTCAGAGCTAAAGACAGAAGCTAGTTGAGTGGGTTAGTGGGTTAGAGTAAGACTGTGATTCAAGTCATTCCTGCCAGGCTGCTGATGTTTATCGTTGAGTACTGATAAGTGAAATGATTAAGGGCTTAACTTTCATCGCGTAAAAGAGACTAGATATCCTCTAAAAACAACACCAGAGGTTTTTATTATTATTGTTATTATTATTATTACAGAAAAACATGACGAGTTTCACTTAGATTTTGAGAATTACATCTAAATTATTTCCCTTATATAATTTACTCATCAAAAGTGGCAACGATGGACTCGGCCGTCTCGTTCTCTTCCGCGTGCTGAATGGGTGGGGTGCAGGCCAAGTAGGTAAACACAATCTCTGTCTCTTTGCATTCAGGAAGTGGAACATTATCGCAGTCATCCTCTGGTTCTTTCAGAATGACTGTGAGCTATTCATTATCTTAGTGTTGTGTGATTCCCCTCTGCCTGCCGTCTGACCCAGGGCTGGTTTGTGGTAAGCACGGCCACCTCACTTGCCCCGCTGTCTCCAAATCAACCACTGAAACCCAGGGACTTTTTCAGCCGCTTTGTTTTGCTCCACACCGTTCCGACCCAGTGACCACAGCAGCTGTACGCTGCGTCGTCTCCTTGGGTTCGTGCACCTTCGTGCTTTTCTGACTGGGGATTCGTGAAGGTGAGATGTGCTGCTGTGTGTGAGGAAATAAAAATAAGTGTTTTCACACGATTTGCCTATTTTTAAGAGAAGCAGGTTTCAGGTGTCATGAGGAAATAGAAGTGTGAACAAATGTATACAAGTGCAACAATATTAGAGTAGTGGGTGTTGGTCACATTTGGTTTTTTAAAATTTTTTATTCAGAACCTTTGCAACTTTAAAAGTACAGAAATCACCTCATAAATTATCTTCCTGACTGGAAATTGTGTTCAAATTTTCCTAATAAAGTTTTATATTTATGTTGATTTGGGAGTCATTCTGAAATAAATCCAGGAGAAAGGTCAAGCTTTATAAAAGCAGGGAGCTAAATTCTGATTGGAGCTGTGGCAATAAATGAACGTATCATTGAATATGTAATTTATTTCTGCACTTCAATTCAAAATATTTATTTTACACTTGCAGTGCAAATGAATTCGTAACTCTAGCACAGTGTTTCTCAATTCCAGTCCTCGCCCCCCTGCCCTACATGTTTTAGGTGTTACCCCTAATGCCACACACCTGGATTGAATATGAGGGTGATTAACAGGCTTCTGTAGCACTAGATGATCATGCAATCATTTGGATCAGCTGTTCTGGAATAGAGGTACATCTAAAACATGCAGAGCAGGGGGGCCTGAGGACTGGAATTGAGAAGCGCTGATCTAGCAGATTTAAATTTAAACCAATTTTTTTTTCTACCATGAAAAAAAAGAAAAGAAAAAGAAAACAAGACTGTAAATCAGAGTTTTTTTTTTTTACCCCCATTTTTTACATACATTTTATTAAAAAAAAAAAAAAAAACAATTTAAATTATTTCTACCTTTCTCTTTATTCAAGCGGAAAATCTGCATTATCATTTCAGCAATCCAACTCATACTAATGGACGAGCTTTTTTGTGTTTCTGTGTTGCTTGTTAGTAATGAGCTCCAACTCTTCTGGAAAACCTCTTTGCCATCACACTAATCTTTAGCTCCGTCCACAGATTCAAGGATGGACCCTTGCAATGCAGTGACTCCCAGTCAAAAGAAACTTGAAAATCAGCCAGTGGTGTGAATAATTGTGGGTCTTATCTGTAAATTCATCACACAGACAATGGTGTATGCATTTCAAAAAACTCAAATTTTTCTCAAAAAAAAATAAAATAAAAAATAAATATTAAAGCCAATAAGAAAAAAGCAGAATTGTTGTGTTCTAACTTGATGGTTGTTCTGCAGAAGGTCATTAAAACCCTACACAGTTAGTGTAAGACAAAACAAAAATGTTAAAATTGCTGACTGTTCAGAGATCTTCATCTACAGAGATCAAAGAAAAGTTATGTGAAAGAAAAAAGTAGCAAGACTTGCGCAGGAAGTTGGGATAACTGCAGCCTTTGATTACTTTTTTTTAATGGTACTATGAAAGTTTTTCAGAAATTTTTTTTTTGTCAATGTGTCATATTCATTTTAAACTGTAAATGAATTAGATAAACAAATAAAATGAATGTGACAAATTTCATAAAAAATTTATTTTTTTATAAATTGTGCAAGTTTAAGTAATCTGAACTAACATATGTAGTTACAATGTTAGTACTTTGTGTAATAAACATAGTACATATACTGTATGACTAACTTTTGGATTTAATTACTGAAAAAAAAAACTTCACTCATCGACTAGATTCCTGTTTTTAAAATGCATCTATATAAACTAAATCCGTCAACAGCCAAGTTAAACTTCTACCTTTTCATTCGGAAAAGTAAAATGTTTTTTACTAGAAAATATATACAGTTTTTTTAAAACAAAAAATCGTTGATGAACTGACCTCAGATCACGCTAACATGCTCTGTGGTTTTTGTTTACACTTGTGTGCCAGAAGTGACGCACTGTAGTCCCTTCTGAGTAAACTTCACACCAGTCTGTATTTTGGAAAGTCATATTCTAAGCCTTCACACATCTTCAAAAAAAATTAAAAAAGTGCCATCACCTTTTACTGCTACAGCTCAGCTCTCGCTGCCCAGAAACTGCAGCTCTAGATTTCGAAGCAGCTCGTTTATCTGAGTTTTCAATCTGGCTGATAAAAACTCTCAAGTGTTTTGTGTTAATCTCAGTGCTGCATGAATGAGGAAATCTTCTGCCCAGCTCTACGGTCTATTGTAAATGTATCAGACTTTATTTTGTGTGTTGAAAGAAAAGAAAAAGAAAAAAAACAACATATCACCCCTGAGTGAACTGCCTGTTTTGAGTGATTTCAAGAATGTCTCAGTGTCCCATGTGATTCTAATAAGGAAAGTCCCGTCGTGAGTATTTGATTGAAATCACTGCGCACACAGTCAAAAGCAATTAAACCGAGCCTGAGAAGACGAGTCCAAATCAAACGGGACAAACAAAATCGTTCAACAGAACATATTTTGACCTATCGAGTTATGACATGGAAGATGTTACTTCCTAGAAAATATAGAAAATCTCACAAAGATGCTGTTTTCTAGTTCTGGTGCAACACTAACCATGCTGTGGTGTCTTTGTTCTGTTCTGACCAGGAGCACAACTTGGACTGGTTTCCTCGGATGCGGGCCATGTCTCTGGTGAGCAGCGACGCCGACGGGGAGCAGAACGAGATCCGAAGCCTGCAGGAGAAACTGGAGTCCACCATGAAGCTGGTGACCAACCTGTCGGGCCAGCTCACCGAGCTCAAAGAGCAGGTTGGTGTTGGGGGGGAACAAAGTCGCTCCATCGTGGGGAAAACATTAGAAGTGAGACATCTGTACTGACAAATTCAAGCACCTCGTGTTGCTCCTAGTTTGTTGCAACTCGTTGCCCTTTACAGAGCTTAGTAAATGCCAGTGAGTCACAGTTCACAGCACAGCTTGTGAGCTTTTCGATCTCATTTTGCTTTAATTCCCAACAGCTTTGCTCTGTTTTTTTTTTTGTTTTTTTTTTTTTAGCAATTTAAAAAATATTTTGGAGTTAGATTGAATCTATTGTTATATTAACTGAAGGAAGTTGCTGTTCCAAACTGTTCTTTCTACTTGTGATGGCAAAGAACTCCTAAATCTTCAAAACTTTATACTTTGTATTCACATGTTGTTCTTCGACAGAGGAAAAAGGTTTTGCTGAGTCTGCATATAACAGGACCGTGGTTGCACAATTGCTGCAATCTGCTGCTTCTAGTAAAAATTGTAAAATTGTCCTTACCCTTGAAATGAGAACTATCTATGAGGAAGTGAATGTTTCTGAGACATTTTGACCCAGACAGGGGGAAATGATTATTGTGTTACTGAAAGCTACGAAGGACACACAAACACTGGTCACATTTCATCCTGCATTCAGCATCTTTACAGGCTGGTTTTGATTTATTTTTGTGCTCAGAATGACTCAATTTTCCAAAGAAAAGACTTGAATTTTTTGGTTTTAAAACCTAAAGTTTAAAACCAAACTTTACCTCAAACGTTCAGGTAAAAAAAAAAAAAAAGTTAATGACTTGCCTAAAAACTTGGGTAAAGTGACAAACTTTTAAAAAAAATGTTTTTTGCCAAAAAAAGTCTAAACTTCAGATAGAAGATATTTATTGTCGCAGTGAAGGCTACACTGACATTTCCAAATGCTTCATGGTATCTAGAAGGCTCTACAATGAATTATTGCAGAGCAGCAAGAGTTGCAAGCAAAACTGGGCGCAAAATTTCCAAAACTTTGGAGAGAGAAGAAGTTATTAGACATATCAACAAGGATTATTGTAGCTCAGCTGGCCTCTACTGGAGTTGAAGAGTCAAGGAAGACGGTTGGGGGAGCTTTTCGTTATGGAGGACTTTGAGGTCAATGTCCATTGCTGAGACATCGGCATATCAATATAAGACTAAAGTTTGTTCAGGAATATCTGGAAAATGATAACTTGTTTTGGGAGTGTTTGGTCTGAGGAGACTAAACTTGAGTTCTTTGGACACACAGATGTTTTTGTGTGGAGAAGGAAGTGATGGACCTTCAATCCTAAAACCACAGCTCCCACTGAAAAACATAGAGGCGAGGGCATCAGGTTGTGGGGCCGTTTTGCCGCTCCAGTCACTGGGAACCTCAGTCGTGTTCATCGAACCATGAATAATAATTTGGAGAAACCTGCTGCAAGTCACGTTTTTGGCCGTCGTTGAGTCTTTCAACAAGATAATGACCCAAAGAATACCTTCTAGTCAGTCATAAACCTTTTGAGGGACATGGAGATCAGGGTCCTAGAGGATCTCTCAGAGATCCCAGTTCTTGATCTGTAGCAGTCAGTGTTTATGCTCAAAGACCACAGAATCTAGAGGAGCTGGAACAACTTACCATGAAAACGTTGACCTGTCAACCTCAAGAGTCATGTGCCAAGAGAAGAAGAACCACAGGAAGGAGGAAAAAGTCATTTATAAGACAGAGGCCACACTATTAACTATTGAATGTCAAAAGGTATAATGGTCTAAACCTTTTCAGTTTTCTTGTTATATTTTCAGCACAGTCTTTTTTTTTCCTGAAGCCATACAAACATAAACAGTGTTTATTTCATTTCCATGGGAATATAAAGAGTTTTGTGTGATTTCATCAGGGGAGCTAATATTCCTGGCCTTTGCCGTAGTTGTCGTACACGTGGCGCCAACAGTTGGCATCATGTTTGCCTTAGAAGTCGACGAGTTTTTACATAGCTGTGGAGGAATTTTGGCCCAACTTTATTTGTAGGATTGTTCCAATTTAGTCACAGCCGAAGTCGTGCTTCACCATCTCAGTCAGATTTAAGACCAGATTTGTCTGAACACTTTTTTTTAGAATGTACTTTATTGTACCTCAGGGGAAATTTGTCATGGACTCAACGGTGTATACTGCATAGTAGTAGCTGCCCAAACAAACAATAAATATTGAAATCAATGCACAGAATACATTTCCAAAGTTTTTGGGGATCATCAAGTTGCTTTTCAGTAAATGTCAGATTGATCTTTTTGATCCATAGTTATCCTTGGAACCCTCCAATCAGTGCCGCTCTTGCTCTATGTCTTTCTCGCTGAAGAATCATTAGCATTGATCTTAGGTGAAGCAAGCGAAGTCTGTAGTTCTTAAGATCGTGTTCATTGTTACTTTGTAAATTCCTGAATGAATGATTCCTCGGGAGTGGTGCCAGAAAGTGGCGTTTGCCTATTAACGGCTATTGGCAGTAGCTTAAAGGACACTATGATTCAGTAACTGTGACATTAAGGGTTATGAAAGTCATGTTGAGGAAGTAGCTCTTTCAATTAATCATTTAAAAAACACTTTTTTGTATTCACTGAGTGTAATCTTTGACATTATGTTTGTCTGAAGATCTGAAACATTAGCTGTGAGGGAAAAAAGCGGAAGAAATCTGTAGAGGTGCAAATACTTGTTCACAGCTTTGTATGTGTAAAGTGAACGAACTTTCATACCAGAACTGCAAAAGCACCATCACAACCATGAGGGAAATTATTATACGTCGAGTGATTCTCCATTAATTTGTGTACTACTTTCATTCCATTATTTTTAAAAACTGTAGCTTGCTAACACTTAACTGAAATATACAAAATATGGCTTTTTTATACATATATAAACTTAACTGTGATTGAGTAATGTCAAGGAAAATTGGCTTAAGCAGAATATTAATTAGCTGTGAGGAAAAAAAAACCTGTTAGCTGAGCTAAACTATCCACTTTATGAGCCTTGACAATATCCTCCTCAAGCCATTCCTTTGCTAAGCAGAGCTATATCTGTTGAAACACTCATTGCAGGACCACTTTGTCTTTTCACTATTAATACCATTGTGTTTCAGTGCCATGCCGTATTTCACAACTTTATGTTAATTAAAGTTATTTCTGAGCAGAAAGGCCCTTCCGATTCCAGCTGCTGCAAAGGTTACCACTGGTGTTATGAGTCAGGCTTTGCTTGATCTCTGAAATTCTAATCAACTCGGTTTCAGTATCAGTCGCTTGTATTGTGCTGCTGTCGTCAGACGAGCTGGCAGGGTGGATGACGAAGCTGGTAGGACTTCTGAAGAATCAGTTTCAGTTGCGCTGCGCGTTGCATTTGTGCGCCGCAGATGTTAGTTTCTGCACAGTAGTACGGAAAACCGTATCATCGACGACGGTAGTTCAGGGAAGCTCGACCCGAAGATGATCATACTAGCAAAAGTGACCTAACAAAAAAAAAAAAAACACCTTCATCTCTCTATGATCTTCAGATGACAGAGCAGAGGAAGCAGAAGCAGCGGATTGGCCTGCTGGGACACCCTCAGCATCTGAACGTCAACCCCCAGCAGCCTGCGTAGGGTCCTGCCGACGGAGTCCGGGAAGCCGCTCAGCGCCTGGAAAGGAAGCTGTCGGGTCCTGGGACCGAGGTTTCACGATAATGTATGCAGCACTGAGTGTGAAAGTACTTTACAAACGGTAGGGAAACGCTGTAACATAGATAGCTATAAGGCGATGCGTAGCGCTACCCCACGCAACGTGTAACTCCAGGCAGTAACACACACCCACCTCATTCTGTTCTGTTCAATCTGTGCCAAATGTTTTTTTTTTTCTTTCTGAAGAAAGAATTTGGATTTCTCAACAAATGGCCTTCAAGGGTTCAATTGGAAACACAATAGAATTGTTTTTTTTGTTTTGTTTTTTTATTTACTTAAAAGTTTTCTATTTATATTCCTAACACTGAGCAGTATTTATTATCTTATTTTTTTGTATGTTGTGCAATATATGAACTTAAATATGCAACCAAATGGTGTGTAGATTTAAGTTTTAAAACTTGATTGAAATCCACTGGGGAGTGGTTTAGCCTGCTCTTTGTCTCTAGACAATTAAGCTGTTATTCATCTGTATTTACACATAAACTCAGATAAAATAATAATAATAATAATAATGATAATAATAAGTTGGGCTTCATAATATTTTCTTTTAGTTTGTCAAAATGTGCATACTGTTTTGAGTGGCTTCTACACTTGGTATATAGGACATTGTGTGAGAGCAATATAAACAAATAGATGACTTCCATTGTAGGGTGAAATATTTGTGTTAAGTTATTTTATGGGGCAGTAGCTTTATGAGTTAACTGGGTTACAAACAGCCATCTAAAACGTGTGTATGCTGTTAGAGGGTTTGCTCAGGAGTCATGTAGTTTCTACAGTAATAATTACCACTGGTGTATTCTGACATGCGGCCGCTGCTTCTGCGGGAACTCTGTTCTTTTAGCTTGACGTTTTAGTTCTTTCCGTGTTAGGAATGTACCTTTTGTTTTCAACAAGGGACAACTTTGTGTACATAAAGTTTGTTGCTTTAACTTTGCTTTTGTATAGAAAATTAAGATGGACACACACAAAAAAAATGATTACTGTTACAAAATGTTAAGGGTAAACAAAGCAAAACATTGTCAATTTGTACATAGAGGTAGAATTATTTATTAAAATTGTAATTATCCTTTAATTGTGCTGTCCTGTTTTTTTGTTTGCAACAATTTGTGATATATTTTTGGGGGTGGAGAGTTGACGTATTGATACATTTCTGTTACTGGTCAGCATAACAGACATTTAAAAACTTTAAAGTGTGCACATCACCATACTTTAAAGTTAATATGTAGAATATGATTATATAAAATACTTGAATGAGCACCAATTGTCAGTGTGCATCTAGTTTGGACTCATATTGTAAATATGTCACTGAATTTAGAGACACAAACAGAAATTTCTGGGCGGTTTGCTTTTCGACCCACATTGTGAATTATTCTCTCATATTTCAGAAAAGCTGTGGACTAAACTAAAAATCCCCATCAGTTGTCTGACACGCTTTACATAAAGCAAATGTAAAGTTTGTAAAATGCATTGGAGCATTTGGATAGTCCAGTCAATTACCCAGGTCAATAAAATTATGGGTCAATAAATTTCAATATATTATGGGTCAATAAAAAGAGCAGCAAAATGGTGAATTAATTCATTTAAAATGGGACAATGCACAACATACACTAACCACTGGAGGAGAGATGCACCAGGTTAGAGCTACAAACGCCAATTTCCACGTGTCATCCCCAAAACACACAGTATTATTAAAAATCAACAACAGCACAAAACATGTGGACTAATAATCACACCATATAATAAGAACAATATAGAAACAAGTCAAACAGTCTCATCTAACACACAGACTGTGGAGTAAATATTCAGTTATCTTGAGTATATGCTATAATAGGTCATATATCAATCATTGCTACAATATTATGAGCAAAAAGCACTTAAAAAAACCCTTCTAAATTAAGTAGGTATTTATTCCACATTTAAAGTCTTAAGAATTGAGCAAAAAAAAAAAAAATGCTTACATTTTTTTATGTATAAATAGTGTTCTTAGTGAATGAGTAGTAAGATTCACTATTTAATGAGTTAAAATGTGAGCCTGCGTTGCCCTGGTAATATTAACAAAAGCCTGCATATGAAACATGTCCTCCTCTGATGACTATCACAAAATACTGCTGAATTTATTGCCCACTTCCCGCTCGCAGCTCGGCTGACTCCCATGTTTTGAAGCCCTTTCTAAATTTAGCCGCTCTGCTTCGGGATGTCGCCGAGTGGGACCGACTGACCGGTCGGCCACTCTCGGTCGTCTGCGAGGCTTACGTCAGCGGCGGAGGGATCCTGTGCGCCGAGTCCATGAGGAGCTCAACGTGACGGGCTGATTTAATCACAGCGGCGGCTTTGAGAGAAAAAAAAAAAAAAAAAAGAGGGGAAAAAAACGCAGCTATAACAAACTGCAGCCACCGTGTCATCCTGCCGCAGGTGCACGTGCCCAAGCAACAATCGGGTATGAAATAACGCGCGTGACACTTTGGCTGTCTCCAGAAAGACGCCATGAAATTAAAATGCCTTCCAGCCTCATGGTAGAACTGTCTGTCAATAAAATGTATTGTTTTGTTTACAACCTATTTGATGAAAAATAGTTATCGAATCATTATTTTGTGCTTACTATGTTTAACTTTGACTTGCGCTTTTTTCCTAACAATAAAGACAACAAGCTCACGAGCCACGCTAATAATGTTGCTATTTTATAACGACCAGCTGCTGTATATATATATATCGTGAGGTTTCACTGCTTTATGTCTGAACATGGAACATAAACTGCGGCGTATCCGCAATTTTGGGGGTAATATTTCACCTCATGTCTGCGGGGAAACTGTTGCTCCACTTTCTGTTGATGTAAACACACCAAGGCTCTGAGAGAGAGAGAAAAAAAACAGAGAAAGAAAAAGCTGAGCAGCGCGAAGCCAGTCGGAGGAGCGTGGAGCTCCACGGGACTCAGCGAGGAGTACTACAGAGAGAGGTGGGGCTATGGCAAACCGATTATACATTTAATAACGGAAGAGTTGCATTTTATTGCATGTGGTTTTCAAATATTCGGTTAAATTACTGGTAAACAATGTTTTTTTTAAGCTAAGATTACCATACTGCTGACTCATATAACCCATATGGCTGTAAAATTTCTACACTTAAACGTGAAGATCTTATGATATCTTAACTGATGTGATCAAATTTTACTGTGTACCAGAAATGATGCAATATCATATGGCATCCATCTTAATTTAGACTTGGAGACATATTAAATAAAATTGCAAATGGTTATCTAAATGGCCATTGTAAAATCCACAAGAGCATTCTGTCATTATTGTTTTGTCAAAAAATAACATAATCCTAGATATAAAGATGAGCACTTATACACTTGGTTGAAAAAAAAAAACGAGCAGTGACAGAATTTGTAAGCATTGCAGTATCTAGACTAGATAACTCAACCATTATTGATAGTAAGGAAACTGAGACATTTCTCGTTTAAAATCCAAAGGTGGTCAGACCTGAACATGATACTCTACTCTGAACATAGATAATTTAAAGTGAATATTGATGTTAAAACAGGAAGCAATCTCATCCTCTTAAAAAGAAACATAATTAGACAAAAGGCAACACAAAATCTCGACTTTAGCTTTCAGCACTGATTAGAGATTATTGAAGACAGTTTGTGGACCATTTTATTCGTGAAAAGACAAAAAATAAATAGACTGAAAATCTCATCTGCTACTCATGAACTCGGTACATTGCATCGAACTGAACATTATTACAAACTACAAATGGGTGCGTCTGTTGATTACATATAAAAATGGCTTGCCATACAGGGCTCCTCCTGGCGGCACGGGCTGGCTGAGGGGGGAGGGGGGGCTGCTGGGAGGGTGAGGAGTTGAAAGCGCCGTCCAACACGTGAGGCTCATGTGACGGAGGAGAGGCAGTTTCTCTCTCAGGGAGAGAGAGAGACGTGCCTGCAGTCACAGGGTTTATTTAACACGTAGTCACCAACCCACCCAGCTCTCACACATCGCGCGGGGCGTGGAGCTTCCCTCGGCATACTAACGAGCCCCGACCTGAGGGTGACAGCACTCTGAACTGAGACCAGCTTCAGCCTGCAGCAGGATCACACCGCAGGAGGCGTCACACTTTTGCTTTTTTTGTTGTTATTCTTGACTTTTTTTTCTTTTTTTTTCGCCCTCGTCTTTCTCTTCTCTTTTTGTTTTGTTTTAAAGGAGCGAGCGCTTTTCAGGTTATTTTGTTAAAAAAAAATTTTCGCCCGTCAAGCGACATGGAGCGGATTACCAGCGCGCAGCCACCTCCTTATGTTCCGAAACACGCTTCAATGGATGGAGAGGACATGCGCCGGTAAAATACACGATGCGTTTTCAAAAACATGAACCTAAATCTGTTGTTCTTCTGTGAAACCCTTAAATCTCAAATATCTTTTTTTTTTATCCCTTTCCTTCTACAGACTAGAATATCCTATTTATATGTGCAAAAGCAGGAGGGGTGTGAAGGGCAGGGATGAATGCAAGGTAAATTTCAGTTCAAAATGAAATGTATAAAAAAAATTCCTGCATTTATTTAGTTTGATTTCTGGATCTTAAATATGACTGACAACATTTTTAACTTTGTCCAGGAGACTTACAAGTTGCCACACAGACTGATCGAAAAGAAAAGACGGGACAGGATAAATGAATGCATTGCCCAGCTGAAGGACCTGTTGCCAGAACATCTTAAGCTTACAGTGAGTAAATGTATTTATTTAGTCTGAGCTTTTTTTGAAAAGCTAAAGAAAAATACATGCGCTACATTTAAAAATTCTGTTTTAAATGTTTTTTTTACCAACAGTTTAAATTCCTGATTAGCATGTTGTAGAGTTTAAGATTTAATCCTGTAAGGAATCGTCCATGTGTGCATAGCTTGCGTAGTTTCCCCCGCTGGCCCTCTGTTCAGCTGCAGAATGTGTTACATAAGGAAGATCAACATGCTTATCGAAGGTCTTCCTGTTTTAGACGCTGGGTCATCTGGAGAAAGCCGTGGTGCTGGAGCTCACACTGAAGCATGTGAAAACTCTGAGCGCCGTCCTGGAGCAACAACAGCAGAAAATAATGGCGCTCCAGAAAGACCTGCAGATCGGTAAGTTGGATTTCTAATGGCCATGCCTTCAGTTGGGATCATTACAAATGGCTTTTTTTTTTTTTTTTAAGAATTTGAAGGACAAGTGTGTTTTTTTTAAAAGCTAAAGTCTTAAAGAAATTGAGTTTCATTTTGATTGTGTTCATTCAGGTGATAATGTGGGAGATGGTGCTGAGACCAGTGAGGAGATGTTCCGCTCTGGCTTTCACCTCTGTGCCAGAGAAGTCCTTCATTACCTGGCGAGTCAAGAGACCACCAGGGATCTGAGCCCCTCACACGTCATCAGTCACATCCAGAAGGTGGCGGCTGAAGTTCTCCACAATGAAAGCAGCCCTCAACCCGACAGGTCCGCCGCCCGAGAGTCTGATGAGACAAAGAGGCCAGTCGGACAGCCGTCGGCATCGCCCAAGGCTCCGGGTAGGAACTGCGTCCCGGTCATCCAACGGACTTGCCACCACGGGACGGGGGAGCAGAGTGGCAACGATACGGACACTGACAGCGGCTACGGGGGAGAACACGACAAGCCCAAAGCCCAGTGGTCAGAAAACGAGAGGGAGGGTGAGGCAAAGCCTCCCGCGTTGGAGCGGATGGTTGGTGTCGTCAAGCAGGAAGGCGACCAGCCCCGGGCAAAGAGGTTAAGAGTGGACTCGGAAGATGAGATGCTCTCCTTTCACCCAGCGGGAGTTCCTGGCAGTTATGTAAACGTCTCTCCCAACCAGCCCCCTTTTTCCCTCCCCTTCTACCTCATCCCCCCATCGACGGCGGCAGCCGCGGCATACCTCCCGATGCTGGAAAAATGCTGGTACCCTGGCGGCATGCCCATCATGTACCCGGGCCTGCCCTCAGAGCCGTTGCCCTCGTCTCTGTTGAAGTCTCCGAGGGCGGGGTCTCCGGTGGCCCACCGCATCCCAATGGATTCCCCCTCTCTCCACAAAGCTTTAAGGCAGGTCTCTCCTTTGAACCTGGAAGCCAAAGACTGAGCAGACAGTTCACCTACCAGCTTTGCCCCACTGAATGTTGAACCAGAGGGTACAGTGTTGACCCTCCTGGGTAACTTGGCCCCTCAGAGCAGAACCCTTTAAGGTCAACACTGTCAGACATTGACCTCCGGACTATTTTTGAGGCTCATATTAAAGACTCTGTACAACCCCTTCAACACTGTGAAGACGGCCATTTTAAAGAGCGCACAAGAGATTTCAAAGTTTTATTATTTTTTTGACTCCAGAAATGATGAATGTCAGAGGAAACCCCAGAATGTACCCCATAGTCCTCCTTTTATTTCTCGTCCCAAATCAATTGGGACCTGTGTTGTTGTTCACCACCCCTGTAATGAATGTAAAGATGTATAAAGAAGAAACTAATAAAATCTCCTGTGAATGCTGCTGTAGATCGGCAAATGTCAGGATCTACCCTCAGTGTTTGCCAGGGACAGCAACAAGCCATTTTAACCAAAAGAAAAACAACCAGCATGTCTGGGTCCTGACCTCCCAGACCTAACGTCTCTCACGTCTGTTTGTGTCGCCACTGAAAATGAATGCAGGAATTTATGAAGTTCAGAGAATTCAGGGTGTTGGCCCGCCGTAGCCTGTACTAGGTGCGTCACCTAATCTGTCGAAGCAGGCTTCTAAAACCTAATCTGTGACTCACGGCTATTTTTATTTGATTACTTTTTTTTTTTAAGTCGCATCCAGATGGAGCGCCTGTGAAGTAACGTTTTGGTTTTGCTTTTCTCTTTGTACATCTCTATTTTTGATACAAGACCCGCAGAGTGGGGTTTTTGTGTATGTGTGTGTGTGTGTGTGTAGCTGCCGCAGGAAGGATGAGGCAGCAAGTTTGTAGACGTGCATCTGAAGCTCCTGTTCCCGCCTTCTTCACTCGTTTAACCCAAACACCACGATGACTGGAGTTGCTAACAAATTCGATGTTTGTCTTTAGCAAGAAATCTTGAATGTAAAGTTCCCAAAAACATCTAGTTTTGTATAGAAAGAGGTACTTTAATTGGTTTTATTTTGACATTGTAACAAAAGGCTGTACATATTTTGTATATAAAGTATTATTGATATAAATATATATATATATATATATATATATATATTAAAGTAATAATAAAGCTTTTGGTCCTTCTGTGGAGTCTGTGTTTGACCTGTTTGGCTTCAACGTGTTGCAGCCAGCCGCCCCAACAACTCCTCAGCACACCTCTTACATAACACTTACATAACACATAAAGCTGCACAGTCTCTGTAAATCAATAGCACGTCTTAGATTACAGGCCGGGACCTGATTCTAAAGGCTTACGGGGGGGGGATGATATCACGAGTTAGTTTTACTTCTTAAAAAGCTGACTGTTGTGCACAACAGTTGCTTTTCACACTTGTAAAAAAGTGGAGTTCGAACGCTGCCGAGAGACGGCCACTGAGTCTGCCTCAGTGGAAACGAATCCTCCCTGGTTGGGGTAGCTTGATATTTAATGATGACAAGTCTCCATTCATCTTAATTTCTTTTTTTTGTTTTTTGCAGGTGGTAACGTAAGCCTAGTTAAAAGTAAGCGTGGAAAATCAAAAGGTCCCTCCATCAGGACGTCCCTCCCATCGTGCCTCTCTGAGATGCGTGGAAGTTTTTTCTCCTCCTAATCACAACAACATTTTGTCACTCGAGCTGCAGGTCAGTGAGATGAGCTCAGCTGCCTTCAGAGCGTGTCTTCTCTTAGTGGTAGTTCCCACAAACCCAAACATGCGACGCGAGCGCCACCATGTGGGAGTTGGGCTTCACGCTGCTTTTCCGTTTTCATATCAGAGGAGCCAGGGTGTAAAATCAGCTTTCCACGTCCAGTGATTTGATAACGCACCTAATGAGCAAAACCATCTTGTTTTGGAGATTGTGTGTAATAGGGTTCCGACGCAGTCTGGAAAAGTTTTGAAGTTGCTTTTTATCAGCGGGAAAAACAAAATTGAGATAGAATTTTTTTTTTTTATCTTTCAGAATCTCTTCCTCCTATTTTCTTGATTAATTTGACACATTTTACTTTGCTGAGCCACACCTTGATTTTAAGATTTTCACTATCACTGATTTTTTTTTTTGACTTACTGACTGAATGCAGACCAGTAATAAATGAAAAACAACTTTGCCATCTTGCTTTCTGTTTATTCTCTTGACAACTTTGAAGGGATTTGATTCTTGAATTAAGTCTAAACTGCCAAATGAGGCAGTAAAGCTACTATGGCCGTCCATTTTTTTTTTTTAATACCTGAACACATTAATTCAAATCCACAACTTTCTTGCGCAAGGCAACATTTCTACCAAACGGACCATTGTCCAACCATAGTTGAATTTTCTGTTTTAATATATTACAAATAAAATGAAGGTTCCAATACTCACAAACTGTGCTTTGACTGACCTCCATACCTATTTAAAATACCCAAGAGTTAAAAGGTTTATAAATGCAGCTGATCTAATGTGGTCCAGCTGTTAAAGAGCAGTAGATCTATAGCACAGACTAAAATATATATTCCTTTGTGTAAACAGATAAGGCGAGAGAACTACTCAAATGGGTTTAGTGTTAATACGTTTAGCGCATGTGTGTCAAACTCCAGTCCTCAAGGGCCATTATCCTGATTTTTTAGTTTTTAGATGTGCCACAGGTACAAAACACTGGAATGAAATGGCTTAATGACCTCCTTGTTGTGTTGAGGCCTTCTAATGACCTAATTATTCTATTCAGGTGTGGTGCAGCAGAGGCACGTCTGAAAGTTGCAAAGCCGTGGCCCTCCAGGACTGGAGTTAAGCGCAACCGCACAATGTAAAAAAAAAAAAGAAATAAAAAAATGTTTAAAAAACAAAAACCCAGAACTAGTGAGTCTGGAAAAGCATGGAATTTCATAATGAAAATGTTCAGAGTAGCTAAAGTGGAATGAAAACATTCTGCGCTAGCTACTCGTCTAGCTAAAGTAGCTATTTTAATGTAGAAAACTCTTAGTTGCTGCACATTTTGCACAGTTTGAGCTCTATTATAATTTTACTTTGATGTCTTTAAATTTCTTTACTAGAAACCCGTTTTCCCAGCTGCTTCAGGACAATATTTTTCAACTGAATCTCACAGTGAATAACGCGATGTGGTGTTACCCATTTGTCGTATTCAAAATTAGCTTCCAGCGAGCGAGACGGTATTGCAATCCGTTTTAAGCTTCCTGGTCAACGTTTTTTGTTATGTCTGACATAGGTTTAACGTTTTTGTCATTTTAGGAATCTGCAACTTGTGTCTTCACTTTACCTTAGCTTTCTGCTCCATCTTTACCTTGAAATAAACCACTGTGCTGCTTTACATGTTTGAACCCGTGACCTGGTTAGCATCCATGCGAGTCAGACTGGACTGCAAGTGTCATCCTGTGACTACTAATTACGCCACTTGAGGGTATCAACGGTGTTGCCATAAAGTAGATGGCGGTAGAAACGCTCAAGGTGTAATGAATAAGTTTAATGAGTAAAGAGAGCGTATGGATGGAACAAGGTTAAATGTTGGCTTGTTCTGCCCCCAAGTGGCCGAGCGTCGCTAAAACAAAAAAAAGGGGAAAAAAGAAAAACTGTTGTAAGTAAATATTGTTGGCTGTCTGTGGACATTTAGTAGTTCAAATCCCTTTCTCAGATTGTTTTTCTTGGTGATCTGATTAGTAACTCATCTGTAATAAAATAAGATCTGATTAAGGTGGCCAAATGACCAAAATATACAAAGGTTATGTACTCAATAACTAGCAGTGCTTTGCCAAAGTAATAAACCCTTTGAACTTTTTATCACACTAGTTAACCCATCAAAAGTTTCCCAACATGACCCATTGTTTAAAGAGAAAGTAATTATTTTTTATGCAAACTTCTGATTTTGAAGACATTAATAAATAGGTCTTTGACATGTTTTCTCTCTCATTATTGTGGAATTTAGCATATAAAACAATTGGCCCCTGCAAAGCACTTTTTACACCCCCGCAGTAGAAGCATAGCTTTTCAGAAGGGCCCAATCAAAGTTGAGACCTCAGTCTGATTAAGAACTTCTGTCAGCGCTTGAAAACAGAAGTTTACAAATTTTCTCCGTCATATCCTGACTGAACTTGTTCCATTTTGCTAACAGAAATGTGGAGAAATTTGTCTTTTCAAAGCTGGGAGACAAACTCAAATAATTCTGCAGTCGTAAAAGCAGGAAACTGTTTCTATAACAAAATATATACTTTTGGGGAAAAAAAATGTCAAAACTATGTGCAATTTTTTAAAACTTTATAATTGAGTTGGTCTACAACGCATGCTTTGGTTTCTTTAATCTATTTTTTTTTAAGCATGCACAGATTCTATTATAGCCATTAAAGTTTGTAGTTGTAACGTACAAACAAAACAAAGTTTGATACTTTAAGGTACCACACACGTGATGGTAAAGTTTACTAAATGTTATGGTTCCGTCAAGCCGAAGGGCAACAAACAACAACCAGAATGAAGGTAATTAACATTTATTGTTACACACATCAGAGGATTCCCAGTTAACTTTATCCGTTCGTTCGTTCGTTGTCAACCCGATAATGTTCGGCCCGAATTTAACCACTTCAGGTGGACAAACCAGCATAAACTACTGCAACGCAAACGTAAGATGCACTTGATTCACTGCAAACATGATGACATGCAATTCCAACTGGAGATCATAGTGACATTGACAAGATGTAGATATTCAGGGAAGTGACCCAAAAACAAACAGGACAAAACAAACAAAATAATAAATGAAAGGTTGTTGGCCCGCCCTAGCAAGTACTACGAGGAGACAAACAATCCAAACTGGGCGGACGAACAGAAAAGAAAACCAAACTCAAAGGACAACAGGAAGCAGCGCAAAAACTGTAAAAAAACAAAAACACAAAAATTACTAAATGCTTATTAAATTAGTTTAATCAAGTCAATCTAAAACACATTAGAAACACTGCCATAAACCAACACTCTGAAATCAAACTTGGTGTGGCAGATCTGGTGTAACCCTACGAAATAAAAACAATATTAAAAAAAACATGCAATTCATTCTGATTAAAAGAAACAAATGAATAAAGCCTACCTACTGCTTCAAACAACCACACCATTAACAATGCAGCCCTATATTAAAACACATCAGCACTACTTAAGAGAATCACTTTAACAGTTTTCCTCCAAACCTACCACAGCCAGCAAACAGCGTGGGACCAACACACACCTGGTCTCACACACCGGAAATGAACACCTGGCCACCGCCCTTCCGGCTTCCATTTTATGGAGGCACAGGCTGTGGCGAGTGCGACACCTAATGGTGGCACCTGTTACATAAATATTGTATTGTAACCAAAAAGAGAGACGTAACTCTCTTTTTAAAAGTCACTAAACTGAATATTTTCTCTCCTTTTTAAACGTATATTATTATAATAAGTTGTTGTTGCACAGCTCGTCGTTCTTCTATTATGAAGAAAGACGAGCCAAAAAAACCCCCCTACAAATTACAATAAAATACTCCTACTTCCGGTGGGAGCCGGAAGTAAGACCCATAATCGTTTCTCTAGTAAGAAGGTGGATAGCAACCATTTGAAAACATTATCACAAGAAGAAACTTAACTGTTGACCACACAAATATGCCTTTAGCATAACACTAGCAACACGTTGACCTAAGAAACTTCTGAAAGAACCACAAGGAAACAGTTTTTTGCTATGGATATTACTACATTTTATATGCTAGGAGGCTATGTTGAGTTTTGAGGTCAGACTGGGTCAAAATGCTTGAACTTTTGCATATTGCTTTTATCCAAGAACTATAGTTCAGGATCATTTTAGAGGCTTTTATTTTAAGGTTTCTGTTGGAGCGAATTACCTTGTGACATATTTTCATGTAATGCTGAAAGGAAATTGTCTTCTTGAATAAATTTATTAAATCAACCATTGATGCGAGAGGTAATTTTGGCAGGCCAGCCATTCTGAGTAGTTCACCACTATTCTGTTTGTTTTACATGTGAAGATGATGTTTGCTGAAATCCCAAAAGCCCCTCAAAATGTTTCTTTTGATACTTCTAGACTTTACATGTCTTCTCTGTTCTGATATTTTCCTCAGGTTGATGTATACATGTCGGTTTTTGACATATTTAATCTTCTTTATGTTGTCAGACCAGATTCTATTGGTTATTCTTATCAGATTTTTTTGTGATTTTATAGAAGGGCACTAGTATTTTCAAATAAGTTGCTGATTTAAATAGTTGTATTTTTTTTCCATAAAGAAGGAAATCGTCTTTTGGTATTTTTGTTGTTGTTGTTTTATGAATTGACACTTCAAGTCGACTCGTGTGGCAAAAACGCAGAGAAAGGAATACTTAATCTCGTACCTGTTTTATTTTGAAAAGCTCTTAGCGGAAGCCATTCTTCTGTTTACGCCTGAGGTTCGTTATGAGGTGAAGTCTGGTTTGTTTTCTTCCTCCTCTGCCTGCAGCGGACCAGGATGTTCCGGACCGCGGAGCTGCTGCTGCTGCTCGGACTCTGCGGCTCCCTGCGGGCTCTGCCTCCCTCTCCTCCCTCGGTCGTCATCAACCTGGACGAAGAACCGGAGCTGCGGTGGTTGGCTCTCAAAAAGGTCTTTGACGTGGATTACCTGAGCAAAGCCGCGGCAGAAATCATCGAGTGAGTCTAAAGTTGACGGCATTTCTTTTGTTTTCGTCAGCGTATTTTTGCCTTACAAAGTTTAATACAATGTTTCTTTTACAAGCTGAGTTGCTAAATGATGTTCACGGACCAGCTGAGCTCAGTTTAAATGAGCATAGTTGTGTTCAGGTAATTAATTGCTGAAGTATTAGGACAGTACAGAGTTATGACACCTGTGTTACAGATGTAGATAAATGTTTTTTTTTTTATTATTATTATTTTAATAATCTTTTTCTTATTAAATGGAGGTTGTGCGAATTTGTGAATGTTTCTTAATAAACTATAATATTGTTACATTAAGACATTGGCAGGAACATGTTTTGCTCTGGAAAACCCAGAGAAAAGGTAAGAAAAAAAAAAAAGTTCAACCTCGTTCTGTTTTGAACTGATCTGGTTTACTGAATCCAAAGGTATTTTGTTTTTTTTTTTCACAGAGATTTTTTGCTCAGCCAAAATCTTTGTGGTTGTGATGTTTTATGATCTTGTGTGGGGAAATTCTATGAAAATTCACTATCCGGGAGCATCACAAGACTGAACAATAGGGTTCAACTTGTAAGTTTGGAGAGAGAAACTAAATAAAAGTCAGCATTTTTACATTAGAGATGTACTATTACAATGCTGGGTCTTACTGGTGTAATAAAGGTATAGGTAATTTTATTTATATGGCACATTTTCAGCAACAAGGCAATACAAAGTGCTTTTTACGGGAATTAAAAGGAAATACAAGCAAAATTACAAACTAGAGGAAAGAGCAAAAGAAGAAAAAGCTAATAATAATGATCCAAGGTAAATAAACTATATAATAAAGATGAGTAATGACTCATCAAACCACTGCATAGAACAAAATATATACAGCAAAGTTGCACATAATGTTATATGCTGTAGTAATAGTGTCAAGTATTTGCAGATTTGGGCTATGACGTGCAATTTGGGGGTGTGCGTCCTTCTCCTCATTCTATGGGTATCTGTGCACAAGATGCCTGAGATCTCAAATGTCAAACTAGTGAACTGCCACAATCTCATCACAGAAGTTTTCTGATACCGATCCGGTGACTTTCATGCTCCATAGAGCGCAGATTTAAAAAAAAAAAAAGATCAATAAAACTTTCATTTTGGTCTAACCTTACTTTGTTGTTGATAAAACACTGAAACTTCCACTCTTGGGCAGTTTCAGAGTAACAACTTCTCTACATGACATAGGCTGCAAATTACTGGCTGCGTAGTTGGAACACGCTGAATACTAAATACTAAATACTATTACGCATGGAAAATGATTTCTATGTTATTTTAATAGTTGTTATACAAATGAGTTAATTTCCTGCTGTTGGCTTTTGTCAGTGTTTGGAAATTATAAGATATCAAACTTGTTTGTTGTAAACTCAGTGTGCATCAGCTGATATTAATTTCAAAGAGTGAAAATAATTTGGCACACTTTATTACCACTCTGCACTTCAAAATCCAAATCATTTTTTTTTAGTTGGCTATTTTATGACGTAAGCTAATTACAAATGACACCAGTGAAGGTTGGCATGTTACATAGAATACCTCAGAAATGAAACATTCAACACACCAACATGTCAACATCTGAGTCACTCCATTTATGTGGATCATGTTTACAGTAACTACCCCTGTGTGTTTTTTTTTCTCTGTGTTTATTCATTTATTTTTTGCTTCTGCAGAGCAACAGTTCCAAAATGGGTGCATCACGCAGCGATCCCGATTGTGAACTCCCTGGAAAAATACATTCCTCCGCCGTACGCCGGCGAAATCCGCGGCCTGGCTTCTGTCCTGGGAGGGAACTTGTCTGACGCCATCATTCTTAACTTTGCCTATGAATTCACTGCGTACGTACAGTTCCAATTACACGTCTTATTTGTAAATGAACAAAGCCAGCTTGTAGTGTGACGACAGGTATGAAGCCAAGGAGTCCTAACAAAGACCAACTTTCCGCTTTCATAGATTTTGCACCAGCATTGTGGCTCAAGATAGAAATGGGAACGTGTTTCACGGGAGGAATCTTGACTACCCACATCCTGTTCTGAGAAATATGACCATAAATTTAGTCTTCCAGAAGAATGGAAAGGTACAATATGCACTCAAAGTGATGGAGCATGGCAGCTGTTCAAAGGAATTTATACAAAATGTTAATATATCCACAGGCTGTTTTTCTTCTAGCAGTTTTTGTTTGTGTCCAATTTCTGAACGTTCAGAATGTTTTTTTTTTTTTTTTTTTTTATGCTTCCATATTTATATTGGAAGTAGAGCCGACTACTTCACACTGTGTGTTGAGTTCTACTTGCTTAACACAAAGAGAAGGTTACCATGGAGCTGACATTTGAAACGGTCTTCAGAGTTTTATAATAGCGATTAGAAAAGTTATATTCTGTACTTAAATCAGTCTGACACTCATAAAAATGCTGTAATTTAAACGTTTGCCCAATGAAAGGGGAAACTGTAATGCTCCTTTATTGACTTGACTTTTAGGCGGTGTACTATGGAACGTCATTTGCCGGTTATGTCGGCTTGTGGACAGGAATGAGTCCCAACAAGTTCACCGTATCCGGCGATCAGCGAGGTGCGACCATCTCACGGTTGGAACAGATGCTGCATTTCAATTTATTCTTTTCCCCATTCTTAACCTTTCCTTTAACGTTTCCTGGTTCACTAGGGACTGAGCACTGGTGGAACTGGTGGAAGAATGTTGTGTCCGCGGTCCTGTATCACAGGTCGCCGGTCAGCTGGCTCGTGAGGGAGGTGAGTCCATTTTTTATGGGAAAGCGGTGGCTAAATGTGGTGCTCAAAGCTTGAGGTAGTGAAACGAATCGTGTGTGACTCATTTAGACCCTGGAGGAAGCCGAGGACTTCCTGGATGCAGTCATGCGTCTGTCCAAAACCCCCCTCATCACCGGGGTGTACTACATCGTGGGCGGGGTGCGAGCGGGGGAGGGAGTCGTCATCACCAGAGACCGAAAGGGTCCCGCTGACATCTGGCCCCTGGAGCCTTTAAATGGAGGGTGAGGAGAATCTGCAGGGGGGGTTGGGTCGATGGGACTGAAGGCAGGTGTAATCTTTCCTCGTTTGTTTAGATGGTACAGAGTGGAGACGAACTTTGACCACTGGCTTCCTCCTCCTGCAAAAGACCATCGAAGGTCAGTCATCTCACACGATGATGATCCATAATGTTTGCTAACTGATTAAGCTGCGGTTATGTGATCGTATCTTAGGGAAACGGCAAACAAGGCTCTCAACGCTACAGGACAAGATCACATCAACATGGACAAACTTTATCAGGCAAGTAGGGTCTAGTCGATACCTAAGGTATTCACTAAAGCTCCTCATAAACACTAATCACAATGGGTTTTATTGAGATTTTATGTGATAGAACATTCCTCTGCTTCCTCTGTCCCAGTAACACGCATTTAGGTCTAAGTAGATTTCCCCAGTTTTAATTGAGGGGACTCCTTAGATCATCTTGTTCTGCACTTAATGCACTTCAAGGAGTCCATAATGATGAGATCTTAGGTTTAGCTGATACTGGTTGTAGTGAGAGTCTCTTCACATTTCAGAATGGGACACATTGTGAAGGTCTGATAATGATCAGTGATTCTTGTCCTTCAGGTCTTCTCACTGCATCCCGTCTGCAACAGGTAAGATTCTTGTTTGCTGCTGTCTTTAATCTGTTAGCATCTAGAAATCACATGAGTGGTGTTGTTGCTCTGCACACATGGAGCCGTACTGCGCAGAGCAGTTTTACTTTCTGTTGTTCAGCAGACGCCCAATCATCGACGTGCTATTTATCAGGTTTTGCACATTTCTCATGTGAACCGTCCAGACTTTTCAAGAAGTCTTGGTCCTTTATGGTTATTCTGAAATATAGCACATCACAGTTCACTATAAGGTTCTAGCAGAAGTAGAAAGTAAAGGAAGGAGGGAAAGATGAAAAAAAGAAAGGACACAAGGAAAGGTATGAGATGAAGCTTAAATGTTGTAGCAACCTCACAAGGTGGCATCAAAATTGTTGGGAATCAGAACTCTTGTCAATGCCTGACTTATGGAATGATTAATAATTCTAATCAATAACTTGTTATTAATTGTTAGTAATGACATTTTTTAGTTTAAGCGGGACAACAACTCCAGCAACTCCGGAGTCATAAGCCAAACTTAGTCTCTCGTGAAAGCAGTGGTGGTTTCTGATGTGGGTGACATGGGCACCTCCCCAGGGCAGCATTTTGTGGGGAGCAGGAAGGAGGGAAGAGACTGGCCAAGAGAGACAATGAATTCTAGCAGCGCTGGAACAAATAGGAGAAAGGAAACATACATGGAGGCAAGGGAAGAAGGGCAACAAAGCAAAGAATGAAAGACCAGGAGTGTTAGGAGAAAAAGAGCTGAAGGACACAAGGAAGAAATGGATGTAGACATAAAGGGTACAACCTAGAATTGGTAATAAGGTCTAAATATGCAAATACTTTTCCTTATTTTAATTCCATCACATTTGACAGCATCCTCTGCCTTCTGTCTTAAATCCTCACAGAATTACAGTTTATACCACAGTTATGAGTGCAGCATCGCCTGGGAATTACACCACGTTCATCAGACCACAGGTATGGAAGTGATAATGGTCAATGAAAAATGATCAGAATAATTCACTCACTCATCTACATCTGACTATGTTTTTTTAGGGCTGCCCCAAAACCGGCTGATCCGGCTGTGTGAAGGACACAAACACATTTCTGCTGATCACATGCAGATTAGTAGAAGTGAGACTGAGGAGGTTTGACTTCTTTTTTTTTTTTTTTTTTAGGATGAAACTGCCTTTAAAGAAAGAACATTTAATCTTGTTGCTGCCTTACCCAGCGAGCTTGCTACTGGTGCATTTTGAAGCACTAATTAGTTAAAAACAGTAGGGGAGAAAAATGCTGGAATGTGAAATTTTGACCACAGTCGCTTATCTTTTTCTTCTGTCTTCTAAAAAACAAAATCAACAGACAAAATTGAAGAAATGGTACTTTAATTCTTTGTTAATTTTCACCTTATCTCACAGAAAAAAGCTTAACCTTAAACTAAAGCCACTGAAATCTCCTATCAGGAACCAGAGCCATATAAATATCGATGGTCTCCACTTCTCCAACCACTCACCACTACATTTATCCAGCAATAAAAAAAACAAACAAAAAAAAATTGAGTTCTTTAATAGTTGCACATACAAACTGAATGTCTTATGCAAATTGTGTAAATAATGTAATTTTACTGATGCTTTTTAAAATCATGCAAATGTTTTAACAGATTTTTAGGGGTTTCCTTATATATATCGATTATTTTTGTGCGTTTGCTATAAAGCTTTAATCCATAATGTGAAACGTTTCAGAAAGAAAAAGTAGATTGGAATTATTTAACAACTGATCATTTTAATTGCTGTGTTGCGCCATGTCATGTTGGATGTCAGTTTGTTTGGAAATCACTTCCTGTTTTAATAAAACCTTACCTTACTCACCACAAGTGTCATTGTTTGTTAAATTTAGTTGAATTCCTATATATATATCAAGCGTTATAAATAAGAAATGAGAAGTCTGACCTCTCTTCTCCTCTCCATAAAGTGTCTTTGAACTATACCTTAGTTCCAACACAACCAGTGGCTTCGGTTTGGACTTTAACATTAGCAACAGGGCAACAGAGATTTTAACATGCGACTGAAGAGGAATTGGGCGTTAAGTTTTGTTTGGTGAAAGATTGATGAGAGCCGAGGGGAATGAGGATGCTGAGCCACCAGAGGAACAATTCTCTGAAACGATTCAAAGTCTTGACTTCAGGGGAAACCCAAGTCAATCATTAACATGAATTTCCTCCAAATGTGGAAGTAAATATTTACACATAGACGTAAAAAAAAAAAAAAAGATTTTTTTTGGTGTCTTGTATTAAATCTGAATTAGTTTCTTATTTTAGGTCACTTAACATTAGCAGAATTGTTTTCATTTGTTTCATGCAAAAGTAAAAAGAGACAATTTTATTTCTTTACATTCACAAGCCTCCATACTTCTGAAGAATTAAGAGGGAATAATCAATATTTCTGATAAAAATAGAAAAAGAAACGGAATAACAAAAACTTCACAGAATGATCTGACAAACTAAAATATTTAAGCTCACATGGTGACTGCAGAACAAGAGAGATGTGGTTTATTAGTAACAGACACGAGGGAAATTAGAGATCTGGAGATGAACTGAGGGAAACACTGCCATCTACAGGCTCACTTGTGTCGCTGCTAATACATGTAAAAGTTGTTTTTTCTTGTAAGCTCAGCTTTACTTGATCAGTTTTTAGTGCCTGCTCCGTTTTATCTCACAAATGTGAATATCTAACAGGGCAGGAGCACATGTCCTTCAGCAAGCTCCGTTATATTCTTAGAACTTATCTTTCTGTTCTTTCCAAAAGTCTCTTTTCTCAATGAGAGCACTCATCGCAGTGTCCAAGGGAGTCAGTCACCAGATAAGGACATATTTGTTTTCTGATTTATCATGCAAATATATAAAAAGAAGAGCAAATGGCCTTGTCCCAGAAAAGCTGAAAGATAAAATATCTTCCACTGAGAAATGTGTAAAATGAGGAAACAGCAGTCAAGTTACAGAAATATCCTGTGGAATGATGCTGAGGGCAGTGAGAGTGAGTCAGTCATGGCTGCCTTCAAATGACGGCCATGACTGTCGTATGAAAAGATCTTTTTCTGTTGGTGATAGAAAAAGAACTGCGGAAATAATAATGATTAAAAAAAAAAAAAAAAACTAGTCAGAAATGTTCTACAAAAACACAAATCATTTTCTGAGTTTCAAAAGTTTAAAATTTCTGACATTTGGTAGAAGAAAACAAGGACATTTCTGTTTGAAAAGTCTAAAGTCTTGCTTCAAAATTTTGACAACCCTTTGCAGATATGAACCCTGACCCACGTCTCTATTTTATGAAAACCCGTTAAAGAAAGGCGGTTTGGCTTTTGTCTGCTTTTCATTATCAGCTTCAAGCTGCCAGTCTAGTTCAGTGTCAGGTGGCTCATTCCTCTGACTGACGGCTTGCAGTCATGATGCTGTGGAGTTTAGCGCTGCTGGTTCTGCTCGGACTCTCTGGGTCTCTGTGGGCTCAGCAGCCGCCTACCGTGTTCGTCGATCTGGACCTGAGTCCGGAACAGCGGTGGGAGCATCTTCAGGAAGCGTTTGATACAGAGTTAATGAAAAAAGCTGCACAAATCCTCATTAGGTAAGTCCTTTTATGTTTATACATAAATAAAAACCATAACACAGACTGAGGGAATGTAAAGTTCTCAGCTCAGCTTAATATTTCAGTTTCCATAAACATCTTTGTGGAACAGAGAAGTAAAGATGTAGATTTATATACAATTTTTTTTCTACTATATTTATGTGTAATTCTATATTAATGTGCCTGGAAATATTCTGTAAATGGACCGGATTATTTTATTCCCTTGTTACACAAGTTACCATTTGTGTTAAATTATTCCAAGCTTCTTTGGATGTCCTCCATGACTCCGTTTTATCTTATTGTTTAATTTGTTGACGTTTAATCGCTCTAAAATGACATCAAACTTTTTGGAAATCTTGGTAACTCGTCGGATAAAACATCAGAAATGTGACCTTGACTGTAGCGTGAGTGGCTTTTCGGGAGACGTCAGAACAAGAAAAAGTTTCCCGCGGCTGGTTTGAACTTAAACGCTGCATTGCCTGAAGAAGAAAGAGTCAACATATCGTTTCTTATGGATTCTTCTCTAACCCACAAACTGGGTCACTTTAAAGTTAAAAAGCTTTAACTTTCTGATCCAAGTTAAAGCTTCTCCATCTTGGCTCGAACAGTGAAGGACTTCAGGTTATAGGTGGAACCCGGTACTTTTTGTCTGTGGGTTGTGGGCTGCAAAAAAATAGTCGGTAGAAATGGCTGCCTGGTGTCTTCTCTGTCAAACTGTCTTAGTCTTGTCTAGAATTTGGACGGACTGGACTTATCAAAGTCAGCCGCAACATGCATTTGAAACAGCAAATTGGTGTGAAAGTGTTGGTTTTTAGGATGCAAAATCTAGAGGGATAAACATTTTCTAGTGTACACATACAAATTCTTTTTCTGTGTGTACAACACAGAAAAAAGAAAGTTGTTTATTTATTGTGACAATAAATAAATGTGTACTAGCAACAGACAGATTAATAATACATACTAATACATATTTTAAACAACTTTTCTGAAATTCATTATCTCTCTATTCAACTTATTTTGTGAAAAGAAAATCCTTTGGTAGGTCTTTACTCTCAGACACTGAGACAATATCTTCTATTATATATATGTAAACAATAACCATGATACTTTTTATCTATGTTAATAGTTCACAGGTTCCAAATTGGTTGCATAAGGCAACTAGCCCCATCGTGATGTCCCTGGAAAAACTCATTCCCCAGCCGTACGCCGGGGAAATCAGTGGAATAGCCAGCATGATGCAAATGAACCTTGCTGATGTCGTCGTCCTCAACTTTGCGTATGAATTCACTGCGTACGTAAGGTTCCAAGTGTGTATCTGTACTCATATAGTTGTGAGTACGTCCAGATCTCAGACGTTCACAAAGTCTAAGCAGGAATGGAAGCAACATGTCAGAAAGCTCATGAGGCTCATCCACCGTCTCCATCCGCAGCTACTGTACAAGCATCGTGGCTCAGGACGAGAACGGGAACATCTACCACGGCAGGAATTTCGATTTTCCACATCCAGTTCTGAGGAATCTAACCATGAATGTTGTCTTTTTCAAAAACGGGGAGGTATGATATTCTCATATCTCATATTATACTCATTAAGCAACATAACTGTAGAAGGAGCCATTTTGATCATAAAGTAATCTCCCGATTTTGAGTTACCACAATGTCAAATTCGTATCAGCATCCAAAATACTGGCGTGGTGGTTTAGCGTTTCAGGGAGGTTCTGAAAAGTCACAACCTCAGGTTTACCGGCTCAGGTGGTGGCAACATAAAATATGTACAGAGGGAAAAAAAGGAGTTTAAAAGCATTTTATCTCAAAGAAAAGGTTTTACAAACAAGCAAGTCAGAGAGTACGCATCAACCCAATTGATTACTCAAACAAACTTGGCTTTGCAGAAAATCGAAAGTAGGTCAGGTGCAGCCTCAACAATTAAATACTTTATTACTTAAAATTAAATAGTTTATTACACTTTATTAAATTGTGCCTTTCTTTATTGATATTATTGGCCAAAGTCTAAAAGGCTAATGTTATCTTAACTGGCTTTCTAGTGTGGCATAATAGCAGTAACACAGCCAAATGACATTGACATTAGTATGCATTGTTTCTTATTTCATCCTAATATGTTCAGTGAATCATGGTGGCCTGTGAAAAATGTCGAGGTTCCTGCTAGTATGTTCTCCAACCAACAAAGTTAGTCATAACTTTTGTTTGCTTACCCAACATATGACTCAACAGCATTAAACCAGCATTTGGGTTAAAGGAATAACTCAGATATTTTTGTGTATAAAAATGAATAGCTTGTTAGTCATTTTTGTGAATAATAAAATTGTCTCTGTTTAGTTTCAAAGTTAGCTCCTCTGCCATCAAATGATTACTATAACTTTTTAGCTAGTGTTGAAGCTAAGTATCCTTAGCTTCGATATCCATGACATTATCTAGCATCTTTTCTGTCTCTTCCTTAACCCAGCAGTTCTTGACACAACGTTTGGTGAAAACTAGCTAAAAAAAATGTCTTAAATGCTGCGGTGGATAAGCAATAAGCTAATCATGTCCTGTTTATTTCTCTTGCAACAAAAAGCGAGCACAGTAGTTGTGCTCATATTCATGTTGCATTCATTTTCACAGAAATGATTGCCTAAGTTGTCGCTAACAATGAGTTTGCATACTGTATTGGTGAGCAGTACCTTGCTATTAGCTTACTAGATGACAGCAGGCTGGTCTTCAAAACACAGTTGGCTAATTCTGAAAATGTATTTCTGTGGTAAACCCAGACAAATTACCCGACTGTTAATTCTTCCATCAAAAACCTGGAGCTGGATGAGTGACACATAGTAACACATATTTTTATGGGTGTTAAATTATAGCTAGTGAACTAAAATGCTTGTGTGATTATTTCGTTGCATGCAACTTTCTAGCCAGCGTATTTTGGAACGTCATTAGCCGGTTATGTGGGGCTGTGGACCGGAATGAGTCCATACAAGTTCACTGTGTCTGGCAACCAGCGAGGTAAGACTGCTGACAATAGCTGCGTTTCCATTACAAATGCGTGTAAATTTTTTCTGCTACCTGTTGAAAAACCTTTTGCAACACTGCAACTTTGCATTTGAATTGAAATTAAAATCACATAAATAAGCTCGTTCACTTGGTAAGTCATGGAATGGCAATGACGGAAGAAATAGTTACATAAAATGTACGGTATTCATAATTCAACTAATTGAAACGCATATGCTGTTGACACCGTCTTTTCATCCCTAAACTACTTTGTCATTCCTAAGAAACGCAGATTTGGTCAAGCTGGTGGAAGAATGCTGTGTCTGCCATCTTTAGCCACAGTTTCCCGGTCAGCTGGCTTGTTAGGGTGGTGAGTAAATTGCAGAATATTGCGGGACAATAAAAGCGACATGATATTGTGTCGAAATCAAATTGTTGGTGTGGTTACTCACGCAGACCCTGGAGGAGGCCAAAGACTTTGAGGATGCAGTCACGCGTCTGTCGACGACCCCCCTCATCACCGGGGTGTACTACATCGTGGGCGGGGTGCGAGCGGGAGAGGGGATCGTCATCACCAGAGATCGAAAGGGCCCTGTTGACATCTGGCCCCTGGAGCCTTTAAATGGAGGGTGAGGAGAGTCTGGTGAGAATCGGTGCACTAATGAAGCAACATGTAACGCTTCCTCGTTTGCTTAGATGGTACAGAGTGCAGACCAACTTTGACCACTGGCTTCCTCCTTCTGAAATTGTCAATCGAAGGTTAGTCGCCTCACAGAGTGATGACACATCCATGATGTTTGGTTTCTATTATTACACTGCTGTCATGTGATCACTTCGTAGGGATGTAGTCATGAAGAAACTGGATGCCGTGGGCCAAAATCGCATACGTAGGGATAAACTTTACCAGGCAAGTAGAGACGAGGTCATACGAGTCACAGCTCATTTTATGAATATGTGGATTAATATAATAATGGAGCTCTTTCCTCCAGGTTCTGTCTCTGTCTCGTGTGTGCCTCAGGTGAGGGTGAAATTATTATTGTCTTACTCCTGTCATCTTTTGTTGCCCAGCAACTGTTGGTGCTAAAATAGTGAAGAACCACACAGACTAGCAACGGCCATCAGCCTCTGTAGGAATGCTTGTGCCTCGTTCGCTTTTTCAAATTTTGTCACAATGTAATCACGACATTCATTTGTCTATAAACAGAATTGTTCTGGCATTTGAATGAAAAGCAGTTAATTTAAAACAGGTGAACGTTAGTCATGCATTCCACAAATCTATAGAAATAGTGGAAAAAAGAGAGCTGCACCTCAGAAGGCTGAATTGCAATAAAAAATTATTTTGCATTCAACTTATTTAGGTTGAATGTGAATTCACTCTCCATTTGTCATAACATATCTATAAATAAAACCTGAAACCTGCAATACTTTGTGTTGATATCGCCTAGAATCTTCATAGAAAACCTTGAAGTTTGTGGTTGCAATATGAAAAGCCTGTAACAATGTTTAAGGCGCATACATACCTGTGTTTCAGTCACATTTTAATGTCTATAAACACACCCTTAAACATCTTGTTAGATGTATGACAGTATATCTATATTTTCTTGATCAAACCATCAGAACTACAATCTACACAACAGTCATGAGTGCAGCAACCCCCAGGGAGTACACTGCAGTTCTCCGACAGAGGGTATTGCAATTACATCTGAAATCTCATCTGAAATGGTTGGCATTATTCCACACAACTATTTTTTTCTCTCTCTCTCTAAAGGGCTGCACGAAGAAGAGCAAGAGAAGTGACCAAAAAGGAGCAGGGACTGATGAGTGAATGTTTGAAAATAAAATTAATACAATTCTTACAAAGACATCTGGCTTCATCCCAAACGATCAATTAAATAAATAAATAAATGAAAAACAACGAAGTAAAAATAAATCGAGTGAATGTTGTGGTTTCTTTCCATTTTTCCCCTTTGGCATGAATATGTTTGATTTAAAAAAAAAAAAAAAGTTGCCACCAGAAGATGGCAGTATAGAGGCGCGGTTTGGTAAGAACGTGAGGCGAAGAAGAAGCGGGAGCGGACGCCTGTCGGTGGGTCACATGATATGACAAAGCAGTAGTTAGCGGCTTTCTTCCAGACGGCAACAGACTGCGGTTACTGACTCCTCCGAGATGCTGGCCCTTATTAACAGACTGTTAGACTGGTTCCGGTCGCTTTTTTGGAAAGAGGAGATGGAGCTCACGTTAGTCGGACTTCAGTACTCTGGAAAAACCACATTTGTCAACGTGATTGCTGTAAGTAGCCAGCGTTAGCGAAGACGCATAAAGTGGGCCCAGGCTACTACCTGGGAGAGGGCGAAGGTGTCTGTAAGACATTACAGCTTTTTTTTTTTTTTTTTTGCAACTCTCGGACGGGGAAAGAAAGGGAACACATTTGCAAAGAAATATGCTTTTGGTAGTATTTGGGTGAGACAAAGTGCAGGAGGAATAACTCTTTGAAACAGCTGGTGTTGGAGAATGACGAAGTTCTCGGTATGACTGTGTGCTTACTGATACACCGGGTCATGTGACCGCGCTGTCACAGCTTTGTAGCGGCTTCCCAGTGTGTCCACAACACCGGCCAGCTGAAAACAGGCTGTTTATGTTTGCTAACGATGACAACCATAAGTTGGATCTGTGGAGTAAAACAAGAAGACTCTATGCTCATTTAGCACCTGTTTCTATTCAAGAAATGCTGCTCACCTCACCCACTGTGACAGTTCTGACCATCTGCTCTCCAGTGCAGTTGAACCTGTTTAGTAATCCTTTGGAATTAGAGGAAAGGAGAGACCAGTTTGAAGAAATGGTGTGAGGCAATAGTCACACAATTCCAGGTTATTCAGCTGCTTAGGTGTACCAACCAGACATTCCTGCAAAAGGAATCAAAAACAATGTCACATATTCCCTGTCAACTATAAAAAAAACCCCATGTAATTGTCAGTTCCCCAAACGTGTCTCTGACCTCACACCAGGCAGCTGATCAGAGTTGTTTTCAGTACTTTATGTGTCAGTACTATTTTTCTGAATTGTTGTGGTTTCAAACTGGATTATTTTTATGCTTCTATTCAAATGCATCCCTCATAAATGTCTTCTGCATTATCATAGCCGAGCTGCTTTTATGATTAAACTCTTTTCAGAATGTACTGTCATGTTTTATGAGCTGAAAACAAAACAAAAAATATTAGATTTTTAGGCCAGTTAGCGTTATGACAGGCTACCAAGGTTTTAAAGTTTCTTAACCTTTAGACTAGATTAGTGCCCTGCCTACCAGCTGCCTGAAAGAATCCTAATAATACACTTTTTCTTTTGCTTACAAGAAAGGAGAAAAGTGTAAAAAAATATTTCTGATTGCAAAACAAATAATAATAATAATAAAACAAGCAGCGACATGTGTGGAAACTACACACTCATCACAAAGGTAGCTACTGGCTGCATGTTAAGTAGTTGACTGCAGGCCTAGCGACCGGAGCTGATTCATAATTCTCTTGTCTTCATATTGTGCATATCAGTGCTATTCTGGCTCATTTAGTTTACAACCTGAGCTTGTTTAAATTTCCACTGGTTTATCCAGTTCACTTAATACCTCAAAGTATTAAGTGAACTGGTTATTTAACCTAAGTGAACAAGGTTAAATATTATAATATTCATAATTGAGTAAAATGACGTGAGTCAGTTTGTAGAGCTACTTTTCCCTGCAGTCTTGGGTCAGTTGACAACAATTCTTGTCTTCCATTTTCTCATCTTGCCTCAGACTTTCTGAGCTGTTTCTACAAGACAAAAAAGACGGTCTCTACATAAAGCTCGCGCTATAAAAACGTAAAGATGATGGAAGACGTGTCCATAAAACATTAAAAATATAGATTCTTTTTTTCCCCTCACTCAGTCCTGCATACTCACTGGGTTTTAGTCAAGCGTCTGTTTTTGTAGCTTCTAAATGTGTTTAAACCAGAATGTACAGAAACCAAACGTTGAGGAAGCATTCCTTTCCCAGACCGCACAGTGACATCACACCAGCCGTCATATCAGGGTGATTAATGGAGGTAAAACGTTTCCCAAAGCAGCCGGGGGAAATTATGTCCATCGATTGGAAACTATTACTGATCTAATTCATTTCCACAATCCTGCTCACTCATAGATTTTAGATCATATGACACCATAATGACTTGCTCAGAGATGCAAGTCATCACTTTTTCTCTAACATTCTCTCTCTGTCTCTCTCTCTCATGCAGTCGGGGCAGTTCAGTGAAGACATGATTCCCACAGTCGGTTTCAACATGCGTAAAGTCACTAAAGGCAACGTAACAATAAAGGTAAGCCAGTAAACGTGGGGCCAATTTCTGTTTTTCTAAAGCTTTGGGCTGTTGGTTTGACATTACACATATGAAACAAATTCTACTGTGAGCAACATAATAAACTAAATGTGCAGTATTTTAATAAAGCACATGAAAGCAGTCTGATTGTTGTAGGTGAGGATATGAATCACACCAAATTGGTGCACCTTTCTCTGCTTTAGTGTAAAAGTCACTGGATGTTTTTGGTCTTGTTTACAATGAGATTAAAAGACAACACAACCGGGTAAATAAGAGCTTTCTGTAGCCTAGTGATAATAAATCAATTAATCGCTTGAAAAATTAGGCCTAGCTCAATGATTTCCATTTGCATGATTTATTGTTTTTCTCTCTTCTCACCTTCGACCAAAAACTGGATGACAAAAGTCTTCATTCTGGTGCTTTGGTCTCAGCTGGCTCTTTTTTGTTTACAGAGGCTTCATAATTCATTTTAGCTGTTGTTTCTGTTATTTATTTAGGATATTTTCCAGTTCTGGTGTTAAATGTTCATTAGAATTTAACATTTGATTTTTGAGAATGTGTCTTGTATTATTTTCAACAGATAGTTTGGAAGCTCACGAGGTTAAAATGAAGCAACTTTGCTGGGATATGTTGAGCCTTCCTCTTAGTCACCCACAATCTTGATTTCTTAATCTAATCCTGAATGAACAACAAAAACTGTTTTGTTTAAGTACATTCTTACTTCTCTGCAGTTCCTCTGACTTTGTTTATGGTTTACGCGTTCACTGACTGGAAAAATGTGTTATTTGAGTTTCTGACCAGCGGGTTACCGATCCGTCTCAGCGAAGCTGAAAATCATGAGATTCTGGATTCTCAGGATGCCTCCAGATGACCTCCAACATACTGAGCAGCAACCGGCTCATTAAGAGCAAATGTTTGGTGTTGACTTTGTGCTCTGATGTTTCAGATATGGGACATAGGCGGACAACCCCGCTTCAGGAGCATGTGGGAGCGCTACTGTCGAGGAGTCAACGCTATCGTGTAAGCTGCCGCTGTTCTGCTAGAACGCCAGGCAAAAGTTCAACATGAACATTTTATAATGTCTCTGTTTTATTCCTCCAGTTACATGGTGGATGCAGCAGACAGAGAGAAAATAGAAGGTTCCAGAAATGAATTGCACAACCTTTTAGAGAAACCACAACTACAAGGAATTCCTGTGAGAAATGTCTGATCTTCGGAGTAAAACATGACGTTAACTTTATCACAAAGCTAACGTGAGTTTTATCAGGGGTTCTGATAAAACTTCCTTTTTCTTTCTCCAGGTTTTAGTCCTGGGTAACAAGCGGGACTTACCCAACGCACTTGATGAGAAGCAGCTCATTGAAAAAATGTGAGGAATGCTTATTTTACTTAGTTTCTGTGGCTCCAAAGGACTAAAACACTCGACAACATGTCACATGTGTTCTAAAGTTAACATCCATCTGTTTTGTGCTCATGTTGACTCTTTATTAAACGTACCGTCCTGATCTACGCAGGAACCTTTCTGCCATTCAGGACCGGGAGATCTGCTGCTACTCTGTGTCCTGCAAAGAGAAAGACAACATAGGTAAATATCAGAGGGATGTTTGTCTGGTCAAAGTTGAAAGCCAGATGTGAATCTTAACATTCTGTTGTGTTGGTCAGTGGGACTAAAGAAAAAATTACATTGTTTTGTAGGGTTGCACTGACTGCAGTTTGTTGGCTGACTTTTGAATTTACTCAAAAAATGTAAAAGGTCTTCTCTTGATATATTTTCTGCAGTTTAGTTGTTTGTCTTTACGTATCTAAAGATTAAATTAGATGTAGTCTAAATGTGACCCAATAACATTTCTGTCCATAAATAGTCAGTGGGGATAAAGAAATTTTTTAGCAGTTTGCACCAATCACATTGTTTTTTTTTTGTTTTTTGTTTTTTTTGCAGATTCTGATTCCAACTATCTATTTTTATTTATTTTTGGGTTACCTTTATTTTGCTTGAATTTTTTGTTTATAAAACCTCTCTGACCTAGTTTTTGCAGGTTGGCTTATCTTTATATTTACGATAAGGGTGTACTGTTAAATCGGTCTCCTGTTTGCTTAAGTTTGGGAAATCATTGATTTCCTGACATTTGCTTATGAAATCAATCTGATCTACCTCTGTAGATCAGATTTTTATTTTTAAAGATCCGAAAACTGCTGTCAGTGCACCCCTAATTTTTTATTATTTTTTTCTACATTGGCATGTTTCTATAAAGCAAATTTTGTTTCCATAATTCCAATTTGCACAATTTTAAGCCTCAATAGAAACACAGCTATTGACTCAAAGCATTGTCTTCTCTTAGTAATGCCAATGACTAAACCATTGATATGTTTTCCTTTGACCTCAGATATCACACTGCAGTGGCTCATCCAGCATTCAAAGTCACGAAGAAGCTGAAAATGCAATCTGCCTGCCCTCCTCCCCCACCCAAACACCACCTCTGCCCTGTCGCAGCGCTGGCCTCGGTCCCCAAACCACACCACACCCTTCAGCCTGGGGTTCTCAACAGTCACCCTTTGCACTGCCTCTGTGAAGTAATCCAGCGCTCTTTGCTCACTACCGCCCCCTTGTAGACTACCGTAGATGTGTATCTTCCTGTACAGCACTAACCCATCTCCCCCCACCAACCCTCATCCCTCGTCAGGAGTTTTCTTCCGCTCATTAATGATGTCCAGGAAGCTAAAGGTATTACAACGTGCTGTTTCCCCCCACTCCCAAACGTCAACCGCCTACTCTGTTCCTCATCAACATTCAGTGCGTATGCGGCGTTTAGTGATTGTATCTTTGAGCAGTTATTTGCCAAAACGACAACGGTTGCTTCTGCCTATTCTTTATGTCTTTTTTTTTTTTTTTTTAAATCCAGATCTTTTGCAACGTTGCAAAAACATTCTTCATTTGCTTGGCATTTGAAAGAGTCTCCTACTCGGGTGTCTTAAATTCAAGTTTACACATAACTTTTAAATCTTATTAAAAGGTTTAGGGTTTTCGGTGTGCAAGATTTCCTGAGCCAAATTTTAAGTGCCTTTGACTGCGAAAAGTGTCCCAATCAGGCGGTTAGTATCCCTGGATGACTCCTATCTTAACAGCACCAATAGACAATCTCGTTTTAAGCTCCCCATAAATCACGTAAGCACGTCAATGATGTCTGACGGCGAAGAACGGAGGAGAAGATGCTACTTTTCTCATGCTTGCCAGGGCATCCAAAAGCCTTTTTGAGTTATGTCTGTAGCGTGGACAGATTGATGGGAGTGTTTTTACACAAAGAGCCGAACCGCGGTGCAAGTCCAATCAGATTTCTCTCTCAAGGTGAGTTTTAAATGTAGGGGTCGGGTAACAGAAAGCCAGTGTTACGGCGAGGTTATCCCTCGTTTGAGTCACCTCTGTTCAGATTAAATGTTTCTCATTTACACGGGGTTGCTTTTTATTAACAAAACTAATCGGTCGAACCACTATCATCCTGGCTGATGTGTCTCCATCAGTTTTTTTCTTTTCCTCCTTATGCTCAAGACTCTGGAATCATGCCACTGTAGCCACGCCCACATCACTCTTATTTTCTCTCATTTAGTCCATGCGTCGATTGTCGGGACCACAGCAGCATTGAGGGAGGGGGAGCTGTTCGTTTGGCTCATCTTGCAGAAAGCTTTTTTGTTACCTGTGATATAAATATAGCCTATTTGCATTATTTGTACCTGCATGTGCTGGGCTTGCTCACACTCATTGGTAGACTTTGTAAATAAGATGTTAGCATTTTTATTCGAATAAATGCTCCTGTAGATGTCATGCATTATCTCCCTGTGATTGCCAATAAATTTTGTTTTTATTTATAAGGATTTCCAACATGTGCTGTCTTTTGTGAAAGCGTCATTTTGCTGTTCCGCCACTAGATGGTAGCAGAGGGCTTTGGAATGTAAATGGTAAGGCAGGCAGGCCATGAAGCCAATATGGAATATTTTTTAAAGTGATTTTGAAGCAAAATGAAAGCAGTTGCTGAAAGGGTGTGGTTTGTTTGCAGTTTTCAAGATGAAGAGAGAATAGAGCTACATGAACATTTTCTGCTGTATCACTGATTAGTTCTGCCACTTCCATTTCTCAATTTCTATCCGGGTCTAATTATTCACTGCAACACATTGAACCAGGTTGTACCTGTAATTTTTACTCTCTGTTCAAATGCTGAATGCTCTTTTTTTACTTTGACAGAAAAGTCGTCTGCTTGAAATGTATGTCACATATCGGGATGTAAAGGAAAATGCTAAAAACACACGAGATTCTTTTTTCTTTTTCAGTGTTTTTTTTTCATGAATTTCTTAAACAACCGTTTTCTGATTTTTTCTCCTGACATTAGCTCAAACACATATTTTTTGCTGATTAAGTTTCTTGCATGCCCTTTTAACTTTCTGTAGCATCTGATCAATATCACCGAGGAATTCATTTTTTTGCAATCAAAAAGTAGTGCGTAATTGTGCAGTGCAAGAAAATTAACTACTCAAGCTTGATTTGAGACTAGGCCGTTGTGCAAATGACTATTATGTTTTGATCTGCATTTTAATCCTCATTATTTTAATAATCTGAATTTGACCAATGAAAAAACCCTTTGGTCTGTCCAGATTTTCTTTATTTGGGTCTCAACCATACATTTGTTTACATATTGATTCTACTGGTACCTTTTTTAATGTTCTAATAAATGCATTACCTTGAAAAAAGAGGATGGAGCTCCAAATTTTAAAAAAATATTAATTTGTTGCATGCAATTCAATTATCAATAAGTATGTGAAAACTTAGTTTATTGTTTAACATGAAAACTTGATCAATTTAATTTATTCTATAAACTTTTATACTGACCTTAAATTACATGCGGATACAGACATTTTAACAATTAGACTATTTCAAAAGGCAACTTATTCCCTTATACTTTATTTAGATGTGTCAATGTAACACAGGCTGAGTGCACATTTCACATTTTGATTGTTAAAAAATGTTTTGTGTTTTATTGTCCCATTTCACAGAAACACAATGTTTTGTGATGATCTATCAAATTAAATCCCAATGATTTCAAATGCAGAGAAGTTCCAGGCGTGTGGCTACTGAACAAGCAGAAACAGTACTAACCCCCATCCAAATACGTAGTGCTTTATTGTAAGAATAAAATAAAAAATGCAGCAATGTACGCAAGTGTGTTTTCCAACTGGGGGCCAATAACTAGAGTCCTCTCCAGGTGGTGCAGACCTATGGTGGTCCAACAGGAACACTTATTAATCTCATTTCATGAACACTGCGTCAAATGAACACCTGCAGGCATTGGTTGTATCCGTGTTGGCGGGTGGAAGGTGTGGACAGACGTGGGTGTTGCCTGAAGAAACCCACAGATCACTCCAGAATTATTACTGGCTTCTTTAATGTGGCTTACAGCTCGAGTAAAAAGCCTAGAGACTGAACAGTACTTAGAGACGTATCCAGAGGTCATAGAGGTGACCTACAGGTGTGACATATAGTTTCGTTCATTGTGTAATGATACATGTACTAGTCAACTACATAATGAGCCATCACCGAAATGACAAGATTCCTCCTCAAAGTGGAGCATTAGGCGCTCCATCAGAGATGATCTTTCTCTTTGATGAATCTTCTCTGTCAAATCATGATGGATGTGCTAAGAAGGGTGTAGCTTAGCTGTCAACAAGTCTGTTCTCAGCAGTATAATCAGAAACATCAACCCCGCCTGACCAATGGCTCTTAGACAGTAATAAATATTGGCCTGTCTCAAGTCAGACTTGTGCTTTTTAAAACAGCAGTAAAGTCAGAAGCCATGAAGACTGAATCAGATTCATCTTTATCCTTAGTAGGACAATCTTATGTTTTCTTATTGTGCTTACAATGTGCAGCCCCACTCCAAAATGACTAGACCTGGAAACAAGCAATAGAAAACTGACACCCTTTTTTTTATTTTGGAGTGTATGTGGGATCCAAAAGGCCATGCCACCCTGGGTGGAGAGCCGACTGGCATTCAGTTTGGTGAAAGAAGCCCAACTTGACAAATCTGCTTGAATGAGAACCATAAAACTTGAAAAGGAAAGCCTTCCATAATTTTTTTTCAACCACTCACCATGTTGTTAATTATCAAAACCGTGCGCCTGCAGTGTTGACTGAACTGCCTCCATCAAGGCTAAAGCACTTCCACTTCCTTCCTCTCCCTCCCCACTTGGCTGTGTCACCATAAACAGTTTTTACTTCTTCCAGACATGCCTGCAATAATATTTACCTCCAGCACTGAGACTTTCGGCTCGAAGTGTTTACACTGCACATTCGCAACACAGCTACGCAGCATTTTACTGGATCCCTATAAGACGAGAACATGCATCTTGCGATTGCGTTGGTGCCGGTTTAAAAATCCTGATGATAAGACGATAAATGCAAACGGCTGTTGTTGAAGAATCGGTCCCGATATGTCTTGTTTTGTTTTGTTCTCACAAAGTAGAAAACACATTTGTTTTTGTTTTTTCTCTGTGTTCAATGCAGAGAAATCATTCAATTCCAAAAGACTTTATTGATAATCAAGAGGAATCTAAATCTTCAGGTCTGTCCAGTTTAGAGTTAAACTAAGAGTTAAACTAAATATGGGCTAAACAGCTAGTTTGAACCAAAAATTAGTCAATTTCCATTAAATAGATCAAAATAGCCCTTCAGTACCAAAAAGGAATCCAGTGATTTCAGATGTGTGCAGCTTGTTTTCTTACAATGCTTACGTTGCGTTCCAGTACTCAACTTTAACACTTTCCAAAATTGAATTTCCTATTGGGGAACTGGGAGGAACTCCGACTACCCCAAGTTCTGACTTATAAGGGAGACTTCACATTTCAATATGGCTGCTCCTCGCATCAACAATAGTAAGATGTGGTGGAAACATATTTATTCTACAAGACACGCATGTAAAAGTGCTTCTAAAATCAATGTTACATGTACAGTCACCAACTATAAAGCTAAATTAAAAGTGCTGTTTGCTTATGAAAAGTAGAGCTTAAAATGACATTTGAAAGAGCGTTTGGAAATAATATCTACAGGCTTCGCTATGTTGAAATTCCGATTTCTTAACTAGAATAACAGGAAACTTCGGGTTTGACGTCAAACCCACTTCCCAGGTAACTGGATTGCAGCATAACATTGTATCAGCCCATGCAAATAAGAAATAAAACACACTGTGGTCCCAATTGTGCCACCCCCTCATAGAATGGCGCCCTGGGCATTCTGGTTGTTGAGCCACTTTGACCACATTAATAAATACCACATACTTCATGAGACTTTAAAATCCAAATTTACTGAGGGATTTTATTTTCCCCGTTCATTTATCCAGAGATCTAAAAGACTTGTTTTTTTGTTGTTGTTTTTTATGACAGAAACTGATGTTACTCAGAGTTGTTAAAAGTGCAGATTTGGGGTTAGATGTTTTGAAGAACTGGGATTGACAGGCATCTGCAAGCACTTCATTCAGTTCCCCTGCGCAGACCTTAATTTGGCACTAATCGCCGTGCGGAATGTCACATGATTCATTCGCGGCCGCATGGCACATATCATCATTCCTCAGCGCCCTACACCCTGTTAAAGACAGATGGTTACAAGTAAACACGCCCTGTAATAATCCAGTGTAACTGGGCTCTGTGGACATCGTCCCTCCACTTTGCAGCTTTATGGCGGCCATTAACTGTCGTTTATGATATTGAGTTAAATGAGTTCTTCATTTAACCATGTTTAAGCTTAGTCTGGTAAAAACGTTCCAAAATACTTCAATTTTGGAACAAAGTAGCAGTCATTGTGGATTGATAATCCAAAATTGATTAAACAATCTGACTTTCATTAAAGGTAGTATGTAAAAAAAAAAAAAATCCAACGATATTTTTACCCCAAAAAAGAGGACATTATAAATCAATTTTTATAACTCATCGTGTTTACAAAATATGAGCTTTGTTGAGATTTGCATTATATGTACCTGTTTTACCCATCGTCCAGTTGAGTCAAAAACTAGTGAAATTCACCCATTGGTGCAGTGATCAGGCTAACTACTATAATTAAAAGCTAATGACAATATACATAATCTTGTTATGCTCTGCAAGTAAACATTGACCAACGAAGAAGCATAGAACTATAAATGTGTGTGATTTAAAGTTACATAAGCTTTGGGAGAGATCAATACAATGTTAATACTATGCAGCTAGTGATATAGGCACAAAACAAAAACCTTTTCAGCATTTCTTTTAACTGACTTTCTAATTTTTCAAAGTTTTGGTTTTGTTCTTCTGTTTATGTTTGGGCAATCAGACGGACAACCCCGAAATGGGTAAGTGCGTTTAAAATCTAAAATCGAAAAGCTAACGTTTTCTGAAGGGATTCTGTTTTCGAGGCTGCTGCTGTCCACCGAGGCGCAGAACAAGAAAAGTTATTTCCGCCTGGCTGTAATCCACAACTTTCTCCTCTCTCCTGTGATTGTGGGAGTGCAGAAAAAGCTGCTGAGACCTCCAAAATGCAATGTTTCCATTCCCACTGGGTGAGAGTAATCTTACAGGCCCACTCTGTTATCCGGTGGCCCCTCAGATAGTCGGCTCCCGTGTGAACGCTTTCACACTCTCACCTACCCGGTGCGGCTCTCCTCCTCAGATTCCATTAAAAAAATAAAAAATAAAAACTTTAGCTCCTGGGGTTCTGATCAAATAGAGTAGTTATTACATTTTTTTCCCCCCTGCATTTTGATTCCCTCCCCCCACCCATATGCCTCATATTTACATATAGATTGGGTATTTATCAGTCTGCATTTTACAGCATATTCACTGTAGTCCTCTTTATTAAACCATGATGGATTTATGTATATTTAATGAAGAGTTGATGTCGAGGGTGTAATTCTTTGAACAAGGGGAGTGTACATGCGATGTGAGCTGAATAATAAAGCACGTGCACTACTGAACTTCAAACTTTAGTGAAAATCTTTGGAGTGTCCACCATTATCATTTGCACCTCTGTTTTAAGTGGTTACATATGAACATGTATTCTCCTTAGGAATCCAAAGCATTAATCATCACTATCTTTATCTTGCTGTAAGACGAGATACAACAATTATAAGTGTTTGTAGCACCTACAGGGCAGCTTTAGTTCAAGTCTTAATGGGGTCATTGGTCCATCTTAACTGCCAAAAACATTCCTTTGGAGTGAAAAGATAACGCAAGTCTTTTCTTTTACGCTTCTTCTGCTATATTTATAACTTTAACCGTGTGGTTCTAAGCAGGAGAGGAGACAAATGAACTCACCACGGAGTCCAATTTCACCCTCGGGTCTTCGGAGACGGAGTGGAAGATAGCCAGGTGGACGCTAACGGTCAAAAGCGCATGCGCGTTTCAAGTACGTGTTAAACTCCCAACACCACCTAGTGGCCTGACGTGACAACTACAGGAGATTCGTGATGACGGCCTCCGTCAAACGTGAAACCAATATCCGAAAATGCTAGTAGGTTCCTGGCAGCGGTCTTGTGTAAACGTAGCCTTACACACCGTTTGGTGCCTTAGAATAACTCAACACAGCGACTCTTGGATCCATATAGTTGGATGAAAAAGATGTGTTGCATCTATGTCTTGGTTACGTAAGCTAGCATCAATTAAACAAGGCATATATTGCTGTAAATCTGAAATATCATTAAATATCAATATTTTCGCTTTGCACCTAAGCTAAGGCTGCTCAATTTGGAAAAAATTTAATAAAATAAAAATCATAATCACAAATATGTCAGTCCTAAAACTGACAATTGCAAATGTAGTTTAAAAGGATATTGTAATAAAAAACAAAAAAGTCCATCTGCAGATTAGTATGTTGGGGAAAATAATTGTAATACAAATTACTTGTATTTGCTTTGTTTTAGTAATTGTTTGGAGCCTAAATCAAAATTGAAAACCATTTGATTAGTTTCACAGCCCCTCTTGGGTAATTTAAATTTACAAATAACATTCATTTGTAATTATTAATTAAGGAAGCAATTATACGATTCAGATTATTTAGTGTAGTAGAAGATTGCATTTTTGAAACGTGGCCAATCTGACATTGAAAGCTTTTCTAAATTGCAATGTTGAAAAAGTTGCACTAAATTTGAAATGGTCTCACGTATTTGTGTTGCAGATGAACCTGAAAGAGGACTTAAGGCAGAAAACAATTTAGAGTCGACAAAGCTTTGTAGGCGACCATTGTCGCTAATATTGGGGAATTAACGTAGCTTGAGTTCCATGGCTCAAAGACAGTGGTCTCAAATTACTGTAACTTTTAGATTTCTCTTTGCTTCAACACACCTGGCTCCAGTATTATCTCATTAGAAGAGCTTGACTGCCTGCTAGTGAAACATGGTTTAGTCTTTGAAATCAAGTGTAGGACAAGGGACACATCTGAAAGTTGCAGGTCACTGGCCCTTGAGGACAGCAGTTTCAGATTGCTGCTCTCAGATATGTGCCTCTCAGTTCTAAGATGGACTAATGTGATCCAGAATATCAGAAGACTAATTCTGATATTCCGAGTATGTGACGTACATACTCAGATGTACGTAACACGGCGGAGGTCGAGGTGAAAGTGGACATTCGCTGGACTCTTCTGCACAAAGGTAAGTAGCTTATATGCCATGACTAATGGTGACGTACTTCCATTTAAATTTACAAAATTTCAGCCGCGTACGTTTTCTTGTTATCACGTAGTAACCTGCTCGGCAGGAAACTGTTCACATTGAACTGTTTTGTGTTTGACGTTGAGCTGATAAGCTTGAGAGTCAGCGCAAACAGTCTTAAGGACGCGCTGCAGCTAGACTGCCACTTGTGCCGCACAAACAGGTGTACGGTGGCTGCCCTGGTGTAGAAGAAACTGGGTGAGGTGCCCAACCAGTGCCAACAAGTTTATTGAACTTGCTAGCATCCATTTGGATTGTGGGAAATGACATCATTTGTCACGAGAATTGAATGCAATAGGTACGCCGGACTATGAAATCTCATCCGTCCACAGACAATGCGTGCATTGTCAGTGCGGCTCACAGAGTACACACAGTAGACCTGAGTGTGTAGGAACCTTAAGAGTTTTCTACTGATTTTGGTATCTGTTTTCATGTAGTCTGCTATCTACTTTGAAGAGGCATGTGAACCCTGACAGCCCACAATGACCAGAGTCTTTAGCATCTGGACAATCCAAAATGAAAGCTAGACCACTCCCCTTACAGCTGTGGTTCAGTGTGTAATAATATATTTTTTATCACTGTTTCTGGCTAATTTCCAATCTCAAATTTAGCAGTATTGAAACCGATATTAGCCAATTTCGAGGAATGCTTGTTGCAGGGTGTTAACAACTCAACACCTCACTAATGCACATATTTTCTGAATAGCGTTTCCCGCAAAACTTTTCTTCACATTGAATGTCTCGCCTGCACGGCTAGAGAACGTTATTAGCTCCTTTTTGTTACCTTGCAGCATCAGGCATGAGTGTGTTAAAAGAATTATGAAAGGGCCATGTGAGTCCTTTTATTCTTCTGTCACCATAGTTTCAAACTGACAATGGCTGAAAGCCTCAAGGTTATGAATGAGCTTCTGATAGGATAAATGGTGCGACACAAGCTGGAATGTAGGAGAAAAATGATTGTGTCAAAATAGTGGAAGAAGAACTAGGGGAAAAAAAAAGATTTTACTGTAATTTCTTCTGTTTGTTCTGAGCTGTTATAGTCAATCAGGTGGAATCGGTTTTGTTCAACACTTAATACTCAAACAAATACACAATATTTCCTTCAGGGTTCTCTCTAAACACTGATTCCGGCTCCCTGAAGGAGCTAAAGCTCATGCCTGCCGCCTGTCTATAAACAAAAAGGGCCTTGATGAGACTTTGGACTCAGTTCAAGGAGTCGGACAGATGCTCCTTCAGGCCAGATGAAGTGGGAAAGCGGTGACAGCTGGACACGGACCAGGTAAGCTGCCTTTGATATCAGCACAGTCATTGGGGCTGCAGGTACAGTTTGCAGACAGCATCAGGCTGAAGGTAGAGGAGTCTTTATCTCTGTCTGATCCCCTGCCAGGGCAACTCTGCCACAGCCCAATATGACACAAGGTGATTGAATATTCATTACGGTTTCATGCCTGGGCAGTAGTGCTGGATTTAGTGAAGAGGCCTCAGCATCAAGAGTCAGCCACTGATGTCCCTAGATAATCCCACTTGCTTGTATTTGGATTCTGTTCTCTTCCTTTGGCTTTTTCTTCTTTCGTATTACATTCTATAGCCTTATATTTTACCTCAGAAGAAATGTGCTTTGTCCTTGTTCAAAGAATAAAAGTAGTAGTTGTTCGTTCATGCTACATTATAACCCACAAGCATTGGAATTTAGCTAATGAGAAGCAGCTGAAATACAAGCCTTTCAGAGCGCAGCAGATAATTGAATAACACCAAAAACATTAACTTCTGAATAATTCAAGATGGCCACCATGACCATCAAAGTAAACTTATTTTTACACAAAAGTTTCCAACATTTATCACAGAGGAACACTTTTAGTCTATATATATTTCTTGATATTGTTTCCTTTTTCTGCTGGACATTTTTCAAAATAGTCGTAATGGAGAGTTTGTGCTAAAATCAGCAGTAGTTATTGTCAGTAGTGAGCACAGCTAACCACTAATTGGCTAGACAAGAATCTTAGCTTTGCTAATTCTAATCCGCTAAACATAAAATAAATTAGCAGGCTAAACCACAAAACACATTAAAAAATTAGCAGAAGCTAACACTAAACACACACACAAAAAAAAAATTACGGGAAGCTAACACTAAGCCGTCAAAAGGTTAAAAAAAATTGCGGAAGGTAACGCTAACCATGAAAACGACTAACTCTGTGTCACTTACCTTAATCTCTTCCACTTGATGACAGGTGTAAGACTTGCATACGGCAAAGTGTGCAAATCTACATATTGTTACTTTAAAGTTATAGAAATAGGATAACTATAGTCAAAAACATATGATACAACATAAAGTTCATAAAAGTCCTAAAAATGGATAACATGTTATGGGAATAATTGGTTGAAAAAGCCCCAAAATGGGGGGCATCTTCAAAAATGGGCATCATTCTGAAATTTAGCAAAATAATTGAAACCTGCTCAACTTTCATTACAACAAGCAGCAAACAACAGTATACTCTATATTTTTGGAGCTTGATTTTTCTTCCTATGAAACATTTCCACCCTGTTTTCTGACTGGAAGACTGACACACATTGTGCTTCCCATTTGTGACAGTTCTGGCTGTGTTGTGTTGTCAGTGAGACGGTTCCAAGGCAAACTTTCCGCTGCTTAATTCCTTTGCCATGTTTTGTGTGAAGGATTGCCTTTTCAGCCACCTCGATGTGTTATGTTGTAATTAAAGAAGTGTTTGAACATGATCTGATGAAGGAAGTTGTTTGGGTGCACAGGATAGCCGGAGATGAGGCATGGCGATCGTAACTGAAGAAAGGGTTGAATTCTTGGACACGGACTGTCCTTCACACTCACCATGCTGCCAAGTTTAAAAAAAAAAAAAAAAAAGATAAATCCTAAAGCTTGATTAGAGGTTGCAGAGAGTACACGCGCCTTAATGCAGAAATTCCTTCCTAAAGCAGGATGATGAAGCAACGCAGGAATGCTATTGTTTTTTAATGCTCTTAATGCTGTTTGACTCTTAAATCAAACCAGTTGCTATTTTTGGCTGAGATTGATCCTGTGTCATAGAGCCAGGCTACAGTCCTCTCTGAAGGTGACACTTTATGGAGGAATGTGGTAAACAGTAACCTGGTATTTCCAAGCAACCCAAGGGAAAAAAACCATTCAAAGGTATTATATGTAATAGAAATGTAATAGCCTACCACTCCTCCTACAGCATTTACACAACTGCCACTGAAATATTGCAGCACTGACAAGATAGTGCCACTTAATCTCATGCAACAGGATGCAAAGTGTCTGCCTGATGAAGATTCTCTGCATACATATTGAATCTACTTTCTCCTAAAGTCAGTGAATTATTATTTGACCACTTGGCTCATAAAGCATTGAAATTTCATTCCATTGTTGGTAAGTTAATAGTTAAACATGAAAAAAAAAACAATTTTAAAGCCCCCAAAAAGTTAGATGTGATGTAATGGCAAAGGCAACATACCTCATCCTGACAAACATTGTATTCCACACTCTTGGTCTCAATACTCACAATCTGTCCAGCCTGGGAGAAGATCAAAAGAGGAAAGACATGCTTCAGAAATGTGACAGGACTTGACTTTCCACAGAATCTCCTTCAAACCCTCATGCTTTGATAGAAATGTTTTACATTTTTCAATACACTATCATACATAGGACACAGCGTGACAGCATCTTTAACATTTGTCGACATATTGTGACAGTGGATTTATCAAACTGCACTAATTGCTTTAACATTTTGAAATGTTTTGTGCTCTTGAAGAGCGTTTGCTTAGTGCATCTGCCTAAAGAATCTCTGTAACCACTAAGACCTGATGCCATTTAATTTTTGGTCTCCAATTGAACCAAGTCTACCGGACTATCAGGTGTGAAAGTACTCTTAGAAGAAGCTGTCATTAAAAGGTCTTGGAACAGCACTTGTTATTCTGTGCAGGACGTAGTCTAATGGTTTGTATCGGACTAAACATATAACTCAGAAGATTTTTAGATTTTAGATTAAATTGCTATAGTTTTACCACTAGTTTGGTCACTGGTTGAGTCTGATTGGACAGGACTGAAAAGAAGAGGGACAGATGAATTGGGTCTCTTATAATGTTCCACTTATACTCAGAGCAACACTGAGTAAACGCAATAGGGAAATTTATATTTGTTCTTGTGATGTGGGTTCTACTTTCTTAAGCTTGACACAGTGACGGGTATCTTGGAGAAAGAAAACGGAGATGAGATGAAGACGGAGCGACAAGAGTTGCTCATAAAAGACAAGCCATAGCAACAAATTTCGGTGAAAATGTTCAGATGTTTGCACACTATAATGACAAATACAACATTGTTCTTCCCTCAAAGCAAGCTGCCTTTTGTACCTGAAATATTGTCACCAGTTGCATGCACGCATCTTTTCAAAATCAAAGTTCGAGCTCTCGTTTCCCCCCCTCCTCTTGGCACTTGCATTGTCAGCGCTGACATGTGGAATGTGATATGTGACATTTGCAGTCTTCCACGGCGAATTGTTTTCTCATTACGGTATGAAGGTTGTCTGGAGCTGCCCGGTTGTCAGCCACCGTGGTGGTCCCTTTGACTATGAAAGAAGTTGTGTGGCAGCCATTGTCAACAACCCTCTTCACCCTTTATATTCAGAGACGTGGCACCTCTACCTCTCAACAGGGCGGCACGTCACACACTCCCACTAACACCAATGCACGGCTTCTCCAATGGGTCTGCGGTCATCTTTGTTTGTTGCCACCGCTGCCTCTCAAGAGCAATAGCTTCCATTGCATTCCTGCCAGAGTTGGTCATTAGGGTGCTTCCACTTTGGCGGGTGAACTCGGGAGAGCTTTCTGTCTCCGGCCTGATGGATGGCCTGTCTGACTTTATCTGAGCAGGACGGACTGGGGCCAAGAGATTGTCACTGCTGACTGCTTTATCAGGGCCTGACTTATAGAGCTGTCATCCTCTTAGAGTAAGGTTCCCAGGCACTTCGTCCAGCCATTCCCCCCTCCTGTCCATCATGCTTCCTCCTCGAGACCTTGCCCTGCATGATTGCCTGCTGCACTATGCTGATGCCCCCCCGCCCTCCTTCTACCCCGGGGACAGGTTAACAAAACTGTCCACTGTGTGTAACAGTCCCATTGTAAGAGCCTCTTTTCCAGAGATAGTCCAGACTTATTGCTCATTGACTTGTCTGATACAGTGCCTTCCAAAACGGTAATAGCTCTTCAACTTTTTAAAAAATAAACCAGTTTAAATCCAGCTGTTCTGTGAAGACCTCAGAGCTTAGAGAACATTGGTGAAGAAAAAGCATCACACAGACCAGGTGACACCTCAGACAGGTCAGAGATCAAGCTGGGAATACCTCACCGAGTTGCATGTAATCATCATGTGAAAGACGGAAAGAGTGTGATACAGCAAACCGAGCCTGGCCATTGTTTTCCTATTCAGTTTTCCAATTGCAACCAACTTAATTTTCCTTCAGTGCGCCATCTCTCCCATTGAGCTTGATTTCTCTGGTTGAAGGAGACCCATAGAGCTGTCACATAATGAGGATGATGTCAATTTTAGGATTGTAGTCTACCTATGTAGGGGTTGTAGTATGGCAATGGCAGACTACAATAAAATACATTCCAATTCATGGTACTGTGTAAACCAAACACAAGGAGCAACATCTAATCTTTACATTCTACATGTAAAGATCTGGAAATCTGGTACAAGAGTGGCTTGGCAAGGCACTGTCAGTTCAACAGATGTAGTCTTACAACACATTTGAAAAGAACAAGGGAGTATAAATGTTGTTTTTTTTTCACAATCCAAGCCTTGCATGAAAGCCAATTGCGCTGCAGTTTCTCAGACGTTCTCTCACGCGCCACGTCCATGTTTCAGCTTACCATGAAACAACAAGAGTCCTTCCTTCCTTACTTTCACCTCAAAGACCCATTGGAGAGGTTGGGGGACCGCCAAGGAAAGTCTGTGGGCCTCTTTCACATTCTGGTGTGTTCTTTCAAACAGGGCAGCCTTTGCTTAAGCTGTGCGCCAAGAGCCTGTTAAAAAGTACAAACACTCAGCAAGTGTTTAGTTTTCTTATTAAAGATGTAGCCAAACTTATATAGACTCGATGTGGTGTGTGAGTCATACTGCTGCTATTAATTTGTTTCTGTAGGATCAAGTCGGACGTGTTGTTTAAGCCAGATATTTGCAGACATTCTGCAAAGTGACGGGCATTAAATCCAACTAAATCTTTCATGTTGTTGGTCAGTTGGGTTCGCAAAAATTAATTAATTTAACCACGTCCATTATAATGACAGGTAAAAGCTTTTATTTTTTTATTTTGGGTTTTTGCTTTCTTCAATTTCAGAATTTTACATACATGTTAGTGTTTGGTACAAATAACTTTTAAACATCATGACTTGGGTCAGATGTTTTGATTTGCTTCTCATAAAGAAATTTTGGCCCATTGCTCCAGACAGAACTGATGAAACCAAATCAGATCCGAACTGATTCTTGCACACATTCCCAGCTCTTCCCAAAAATGTTCTATAAGAATGAAATCGAGACTTTGACCCCGCCACCCCAAAAGCTCGACTTTGTCGTCCTTAAAGCATTTTGTTATTGATTTTGCGCTACGCCGACATTCGTTGTCCATTTGGAACATCCAGTTACAAAAAGAACCTCAACTTCCTGGCCAATGTCTTAAGATGTTGCTTCAGCATTCTCTCTTAAAGTTCTGTCCTCACGATGCGATCTGTTCAATGAAGTGTCTCACAACAGCAACACAGCTCCACCTCCTGTGCCTAGAATTTCTGCAAAGTTTCCACTTTGTTCCTCCAAATGCATCAATGGGCATTATGACCAAACCCCTCTATTTTAATATAATCAAATCAGCAAATGTTGCAAATTAGCCATTTTAGCTTTCCCAGACTAACTAAATGTATGTTTGTTTGTAAACTTCCGATACGTTTAGAAAGAAAAAAACAATCTTTTTCTTGTTGTTCTGGAATTTGGAAAATACGATAATCTTTATAATCTGAACTGAATTAAAGTAGGAAATGTTTAGTGTGATTTAATCTCGGACAGTGAAAAAGAAAATTGCATTTTTTCTGAATGTCCCCTTTGTGGGACAATAAAGGATATGTCATTCTATTGTTACTTATTGCAAATATCTGGTATACTTGGTCTGTGTGGTGGTTGATTTGTTTTGTTGTGATGAGTTTTCTCTAAGAGAAGAATACTTAACTATATTTGATGATCAAAACTAGAATATTAATCAGACAAAGTCACACAAATGAACCACAGATTTCCAAATGTTGGACACGAGGAACATAAAAGTCATTTTACTTTACTTCAGGTTCCTGACACGGACATGATAAGTTCTCCATGTGCTTGCTATAACCTACATTACATTTATATTGTGAAGACCTTTGACATGTAATAAATGTAATATGCCATGCGATATGCAAACTTCCACCGTTAAGCCCTTTGTTTTTGTTTGTACAGCTGTGGCTGAAACAGGAATAAAGTAGACGAGTGATGATAATCATTACATAAACACTGACAGTCATATGTTACATCTGCAAAAACAAACAAATATCTTCCATAGTGCAAATTGACCTGTGTGATGTTGTGTGATCCTCTTACCCTGACAGTTCATCCAGCGCGTTCCCTCTCCTGCTTTCTGCTTTATGTTATGTGCAGAAACATCCGCAAAACTAGAAACATATGATTAAATGAATTCATAATTCAAAACAGCTTAAATATGCTGGTTTTTCTTCTTTTATTTTCTGTTCTTACTTTGCGTTTTCTTCTGTTTTATTGGGCTGCCATGCTACTGGCAGAAATATAGTGTAACTATACATTTATTTAATCAGGAAGATAAACCACAGGAACATCATGACTAATTGAATATCTGCATGCTGTGAATAGTACAGAGACGTATTTTTTCTTACTAGAACTCATTTTTGCTTTTAATTAACACCTGAAGTGTGAGGTGGGCACACTTCAGCTAATCTGCTAATTGGCTAATAGCTTAAGCAAAATGTTTTGATCGCGCTTTAGCATTTTTGCTAACTTTGAAAACATTTAGCACGCTAAGCTTCCCTTCTGTTTCCAGATAAATTCTAAACGCTAATTCACGTGGCTGTTTTGTAAACTTTCAGGATGGTAAAGTTTGAAAAACTACGGCCTGTAGAGAACATGTTGTGCCATTGAGACATGATGGATATTGACATGGTGGAATTTAGCGCATTAACTTCAGCTAAATACCATATTGGTATATTAACATTAGCAGAACTAACGTTTATAAGTATTAGTGTTTTTGAGTTGGTGGAAGGAACTTCTTAGCTAACTGAGAGCTAGCTAAAGGATCAGTTCTGCACCAAATCACTTCACGCATTGGCCAATGCTGCCAAATCTGGTGGATATGTTGTAGTTATTGCAGTACAGGCACATGACCTTTTTCAACACACTCAGTCTCCTCTCATTCCCACCAGTGCCTGATTTGTCATAGTGTGCATTTACGAACAAAGATGAAAAAGCGTTTCTCACCGTTTCCGCTCTTGTTTCATAGCTAAACCATGACCTCCTGTTAAGCTTGATATACAGGGCTAAAATATTTTTCTAGTTGTTTTTTCTTTTACTATGACCAATCATCACTAACAGGGCTTTTGTAATAAACCTACTGAGAATGGGGAGCAGAATGGAGCCAATGTGTCAATGAGAGTCATTCCGGTTGAGCTTGAGTTTTTTCTGTCGCCCCTCTCTTAAACCCTACTCTCTGTCTAACCTGAATCATATCCCTTTAATACTGTGTAATCGCTGAAGGAGAGGGGGGGATTTATGTCCTCTCCTCCTGAGTAGGGGGCCAGGGATACTTGGGTAGAGTGAGTAAAGCTCCTGGAAGAAGAAATGGTCATTTTGTGTCAGAAAATAAAATGTGGGATGTATATTTCTCCCCAAAGTTTTTATAGACTACTCAGGAACTCTATATTACCAAAGATGGAGTGGGAAAAGAAAAGCAGAAGATGTGCTTTGCCAAAGAACACTCTTTAAATTATAAAATTGAACGTTTTTTGGAGTTAGCCTGGTAAATATTTGAAAGCGTGGCCAACACAGCCTGGATAGCTTTGTTCACTTCTTTCGCTGCTGCTGCTAAAACTACTCATCATCGCTCATAGCTTCTCTTTCTGTTTGCTGATTGGCCATTTGAAATCCAATAAGATTGCTAAATACTCCCTCAGAAAACTCGACTTTAGGGTTTCTAAACATTTTTTCATGCCAAAATTCCATATATTATTATTATTATTCATACATATATAGGATAGGAAAACTAGCATGGAAGAAATCTGACTGGCTTATAGCTGGGAATGTGGACAGTGAAACATAAACAAGGTGCAACTAATCTAATTGAACAGATTGATGCTGAGTTAAGAACAGAGGGGTAGAAATAACTAAATAACACAGAAGTGAGTCTTTCCAAACCGAAAGCTATAAGGTAAATAAGAACTAATAATTTCAAAACAGGATACAGGGAACAATGTATTCACTCTGTAAATGAGAAAATAATGACATAAAATGATGTAAATGCTGAACCAAACATAGTGGAAAACAACAGTGAATGAACTGGTGTTAGCCTTATAAACAGAAAAGAAGCTGACTCATCAAAAAGTGAAGATGGTCTGATTCCTTTGGGACAATTTAAATGTCTTTGAAAGGGAAAGTGTTACATAAAATCGACTTTTTTGAGCTTTACGTCATGTTATATTATTCCCTCATCTAAACCATAACCGGAGTGTTGCCTGTCATGCGTGTTTGAGAAATCCTTTAATCTCCCATGGCAACCATTCAGCTGTGCAAAAGGCTTGGGTGAACCCAGCACCGCGCTCGAGTATGAAGCTCCTCCTAGGAACTGAAGTTTCCAAGCTTCCGAGCTTCTGTCTTGCAGAGCAGCCCATCCCCTTTATCGCCTCCACTTCACTCCTTCAGACTAGCCAGCCGCAATTAGCAAAAACCTGCTGGAACTGTACATCAGCTGAGCTGGGGTTAATAGAGGAGCCATGTTGTTTTGACTTTCTTACGGAGGAGTTTCAGAAAGAGTAAGTTTTTTAAAGAAACAGAGACCCAATTTCAACGTTTTAAATTAGGAAGCAACATTTCTTTTAAGTAATATTTGATATATATAACATTTTGATAACAAATGAAGGCAACAGTTATGATTTGATTATGCTAAAAAATGGCAGTGTGTGCCTAGAAAATACATAACACTTTTCTTCTAAGACAAAAAGAGAAGTCTTATGAAACTTGCTGTTTTTAGCTCATTTTATCAGCTGTTTATTTTCAGTTACTTAATTTGTTGTTTTCTTCCTGTGTTTGTAATTTTATTTTTGTTTGATCAAAACAGGTCTTGGCTCTAAATGAGACAAACTGTTATTGATAAAGGTAAAAAAAAAAAATCCATTCATGACCATCTGACATTAGTGTAGAAATTGTATCGAGAAGTCGTAATCAGGCACAACCTGAAAGTCAAAAACCGTCCCCAGTCCCATGAAACCCACTTTCTCCGGACAGCGTTTGATTTCCTCCGGAGGCGTTCACGTTAAGTCGTCCTGTCTGCCGCCAACAGTTCTACCGACGCCGATAAGACGTTTCGTCGTCCCGTTCTTTGATCAAACCGGCCTGGGCTTTCTCACAGGATCAAATGAAGCACTTAACGTACTAATCCGGAGCAGTCGGCTGAGCTTATGGCCAGGGGAATGTTTCGTGTAATGTCAGCTGACAGCGCGCATACATCACCAGCGAGCACATTTCTGGGCCTGTAACATTAAACGGGACGCTGTACGTATCGGCTCTCGACGGTGTTCCCCTGTGAAATCCAAACCTGCAACTCTTAGGTTTCTATCCGCGGAGGGGATGGATAGAAGGACCGTCCTGCTGAGCCAGGAAACTTAATTAACTGTGGATAATTCATGAGCTCATAATGTCTTTAATGGAATAACAGCTAAACCATCACAAGAGGCAGTAATTAGTCACTGCACTTTATTCGTCTTGCCTCATTGTAAGGGTTTTAAATTACTCCAGGTGGTTTAAGTTATGATTTTTGCCTCATTTAGTCCTGCTTCTTGATGGAAATTGTAAATTAATATGATGGTCTTTATTAAGTTCGCTGTTATCTTTGTAACGTATAAAACCAACTGAACTATTCCAGTGGATATTTACCTTTTTATGGTGACCTTATTAAACCAGGAAAGACTCGCTGAAATTTAAAGGGACAGTGTTATGTAAAATCCACATTTTTGAGCTTTACATCATGTTAAGCTCATGTGCTTAAAGGATGAAGCACAAATATTGCAACAGTAAACTTGTGAATAAAATCAAATCATAATGTTACAAAATTAGTCGAAAGAATATGGTCAATATTTTGACAATTATGCCAAAAATAATACAAAAATAAAGTCATAATATTCCAACTTTCTTCTGGTAATCTTACGACTTTCTTCTCGTAATTTAGTCATATATATATATATATATATATACTTATGCTTGTTGAAATGCCTGTTCAAAGTTAAGGAGGAAATGCAATAGAATTAAAGAAATCCTGGGCATTTTCTAGAGAGAGAAGTTAGTGTATGATTCTTCCAGGAGGAGCCTTAGAATCACGTAGAAAAAACAACAACTGTATTTTATTTTTAATTCCCTAAAGCAAACTCCAAAACTCACGTAAGATTCCTCCGTGTCCGACTCCATCTTGCCTTTGCGGTTACACGTCCAACCACAGATCTGAGCCGAGCCAGGGGAAATGTCCCCACAGGTGTTTTACTCAGGCCTGCCTGGAGTCCTTTGTTGCCCTGGGGGAGCTGTAAATGTGTTCTCACCATGCTCACTTAGGGCTCAGTTATTAGGGAACGGCCTGGCCACAGAGCGATCCACCTGTTCACCATCTGATCCCTGACGACGGCTCCTGCCGTCCCCAAGGGCCGCTCTAACGCAGCCGCCGCAAGCACACCAGAGCAAGACAGGTAACGGCTTGTTGTTACTATAAAAACTGGACTAACTTTGCATGGTGGATTGCTGTAATATGTTAAAATGACTTATATTTTATTCCCATTGTAGTTTAGAAAATCTGATTTCACCACAATAAATGTCATTGTTTTACTCACCACTGCCTCAGAAGGCACATATGTCATATTGTTTTAATGCAACGTCTTGTAATACTGCATTGATTTTGTTTTTATTGCAAAACATTTGTCGATGAGCAATCAGACATGTTGAAAGTGGATTTAATGAGGGACAAAAGTCACTTTTTTTTCTGTGCTGGATATGATTCAGTTTCATTTAGTCTACGACGAATTTCAGAGAAATAATCCAATCAAGCAGAAAGTCGATCTAAAAGCACAAAAATGCATTTGGTTTAATATTACAATCTCAATAAATCATTTAATTGCATGATAAATCATGTGATTGGGTTATTTTTAATTAATCACTTTTCTCTTTTGTTTCTCTATCAAAAAGTGGATGACAAAAATCTTCATTCTGGTGCTAATCTAGTTTTTTTTTTTTTTTTGAAGGGCAATTTTGTTTACAGAAACTTTATAATGACTTTCATTTGTTGTGTTTGTTTTTGTTGTTTTTATTTATTTTTGATATTTAAAATGTCTTCCAGTTCCAGTTAAATACTCATTAGACTCTAAAGTTTATTGATCTTTAAGAATATGTTCTTGCCATGTTATGTCATTGTTATTGTAATACTTGAAAATGGTCTCAAAACAACAATATTATAATTTATTGCAATAACTTCTGGGACAATTTATCGTCCAGAAAAAGCAATTATTTACTTAGAACAAGCTCCTAGATCTTGCTGAAAAGTTGCTGGTAAGTTAGTTTTGTCTTGTTTCAAGTGTTCTCAGATATTTGCACCAGTAACTAGAGCAAATCTACTTGGTACGATTTATTGTTTCTGACAGAGTGCAGATTGAGTCTGGTGTAAGAGGAGCTGAATGGGACAGTGATGTTGAAACGACAGAACTGAGGCGCCAGCTTCCTGCTTTCTGTTCACCTGTAAAGTAAAGGTGCTCAGTGGCACCGTCCCCCACTGAGCGCTCTGCTAAGATGCCTGCCTGGATTCCTAATTTGGTTTCCTCAACAGCAGCATCAATTTCTGTCACATTAATTTTACGTTAAAATACCTGCAAATTGTTTTGGATGTGTTTTTTTTTTGTTTTTTTTTGTGTTGTCGTTGTTTGTTTGTTTTTCCCACCCCTAATTTATTTTACTCTTAACAAAGAAGCAATCTACGTGTTTTCAAAAGACGGAAAGGTACTTGATCTTCCTGTCGTCGCCCGCTGTTGTCTGCGCATGTTTTAGGAAAACGTTATTAAAGAGGAAATGAGAGATTTTTCTGAACCGTCGCACCTTCTCCTGTTGTTCTGTTTTCACCACGGCGACGTTCGCCAGGTTCGCGTCACCAGCGGGCCGTCGGCTCTGACAGCTGCTCCCGGCACCTTAACACTGACTAAAATGCCTCATTTCCACCAGTTTAGTTCCTTTCGCTTAGACGGTTTAAAAAAAAAAAAGTAAAATGAAAAACAGGGTAGGTGTGGGGAGAGAAAAGGGTGAAGTCCCTCCTCAAGCCAAGTTTAACTCCAGTGCAGCTGTTGGTGGAGACCTTCCTTTATAGCTGATGACCTCATCATAACCGGGTTATGAAAATATCATCACTTGGTATGCGTGAGCATGTATGAACAGGGAGAACTTGAAGCTAAATCGGGCCGGAGTGAGATCGATTGTAAAAGTTGCACGGTAGCAGAAATACGCTGCTGCGATTGGATTTCTAGCAAATTTTGTGTCTGTTAAATATTTCTTCTCCTTACGTTTCATGTAAACAAAACAGTTAATGGGGACGTTTTTTTCCCCACTCTTTAAAATCTTCACTTCTCCTTCATATGATGTCACTTTGTGATGTCTTTTTTTTTATGCTTCTTGTTTTGTTTTTCTAAACGTGGTTGCCTTGCGCCAAAAGCGGCTTGTCTAGTTGATACATAGTTTATAGAAGAGGCTCTATCTGCTTTGTATGGAGGCAATTAGCCCCAAAAATATCTTCCTTTTCAAAATGATCTTCCATCCTTTCTAACAGCTGTCATAGGGAATCGTAGCTCTTGGAAAGCCAGAAATAATTATATTTCGACAGATTTCCCCATTTTACAAAACATTCTTCTAAAAGTAATAAAATCCTGCAGTTGTGTCGGTTTTGATGGCCGGCTTGCACATAAGCCGTTTCACTGGATTCCGGTCTCGCTTTAATCCGTGGTCACACGACCTGCAGATGTAAAAGTTGACCTTTCAAAGTCAAAGAGAGCCAAGATCTTATAATTCATGTTTGCTGTTGTGATGGAGTGAAGCATGCTAAAGAGAATCAGCTCCAAAACAAAAGAAAGCAACATTTCAAATAGCTAGAAGTCCATAAACAAACTGAGATTTTCTCATTTACATTTTTTTTTATTTTTATATTTTCATGATTAGTAGTTGATGTACAAAATCCATTTGCATCCCTGTATAAGTATGTAGTTAAAGCAGCAACCGGGCAAAATTATATCGACGTTTACATTTATCGTTATTTTCTGGTCCTCTTGAAAATATTTCATTCAGTTTCTCTATTATTTTTTATAACGTAAATGTTTGGATTTCAGAGTCAAAATGACACAGAAATGCAAACTATTTAAGAGATGGTTTAGAGAACAATCCTCAGCAGGCGTTATGATCCTGTGATGTTTTTTCAGGTATTTTCTCCTTTGATTATGTCCTTATTGTATATTTTCTTACATTTTGCCATTTTAGTTCATTCCTTAAACTGGAAAAAAAATTAGAATGGAGCTCCAACTTAAAAAAAAGTCAGAAGTAGTCAAATTAAGTTTGTCACTTATTTACATTTAACATGACAACTTAATAAACTTAATTTGATTGTAATAAATTAACTTCTTTTTTCTAAGTTGGATCACCTGTTTTATTTTTTCAGTTATTCTCAGTTTGTGTTTTGCTTTTATTCTATTTAATTAGTCTTTATTTCTGCTACTGTCCAGTTTTCCTTTCCCCTGACACACTCTCTATTTCCCTTTGGGGTTTTTTTGTTTGTTTTTTTTTCATCTCATCTCAGCTGTCAATCATTTCCTTGTTTGTCTCCACCTGCTCCGCTCCTCGGCAGCATCCATTTACCTGTAATTAGTACTCCTGGTTCTTTTATCATTTCCACTCCCTTCTCTGGATCTCCTCCCTTCCTGCTCTCCTCCTCTGTCGCTCTGCTTTTTATTAGGTCCCAACCCAGTGTTTGTAAGTTTTTAATAAATTCTCATTAAAGTGTGATTGGTTCCTCCTTAATCCAGCAGTCACAATATGACAATTTATGCTTGAAGGATTTAAAATGTCCCATTTTTGCAGTTGATGTGTAGCATTGGTTCAGGGTTTTTTTTTTTGTTTGTTTGTTTGTTTTCTTCTGAGGTCAATAAAATCATTATGGACCTCAAAGTAAAACTCACACATTCCGAGTGTTTAAAATGATCTTTTTTGTTTATTCATTCATTTTTTTCCCCCCCAACAGGACGGGGTTGGCGCCATGCCCTCAGAGTGGAGTGGTCCTCCTTTTCAACTCCCACATAAACAACAGGAGCAGGCGCATGGCCTTGCAGCCAAAGTGGAGCATAAATTGGACAGAGGTTGTGATCTGGGGCCCAGACGTCCTGCAAGCAGAGCGGTGAGTAATAGACTCCGATTGAGTCAATACTTTCTTTTAAAGAGGGGAAAAACACCTTTATTTTAAATCATAGAAAACATATTAAACTTTTTAAAATCTGCTTCACTTGCCCAGATTATATTAGAACAATACAAGATGTGAGATAAAAAAAAAAAAAAAAAAAGAAAAAGAAATATTAATTGAACTATAAGAAAAGTTGACTTTTTTCTTTCCAATGTTATGAGAAAATTAATCATTATCTTTACGGTAATTTTATTAATAAGAATGAAACTTAAACATCTCAATTAATTAGCAATCAAATTCCTCATTAGTTGTGGTGCACCAAAGGCTAAAACACTTTAAAGGGTTCATTAATATTTAATTTATTTTTTTTTACAGATGGTAATTTTGCATTGTACATGCTCATGAAGTGATATCTTCTGATTTTTGATGACAAATGTCAGAAGGTTTTTTTTTTTTTTTTTATTACATCCTGTCTGTAGCTCCAGAGATGTATTCATTTTCAGGTGAAGGCATGAGATTTTGCAAAATGGAGGTTTTTCTGCTACATACGTAAACTTGTCCACATGTACTTAGTGAGATTTTTAAAAGCCCTCCACACAGTTAAAATGTCTAAACCCTAACAGCTTAATTTCTGTACACTAGACATGTTTGCCGTAGTAGAAACGATGTAAAAATCATCCTTTTAGATGCGTTTTTGCTTAAAATGTGCTCTGATTTTCTAATGCAGGAAAACATTTAAAAGTTAATAAGCTAGCAAGGGTGTACTAAAGAAGAGATAAAATTTTCCCAGCTTCTGAGTGATGTATGCATGTGGAGATTTGTGTAGGCTTTAAAATGCCTGAAAACCACACACCTCTTACTCATGAGGATGAAATGGAAGGGGGGGGAAGAGCTCAGCGACGGGACTGAGTCCATTAGCAAATACCTGAATGAATTACCTGCATTTAACCCAGCTGAAACCGAAGCTCTTATCTTTGAGCTGTGAGCCTCGTATATCTTAAAGTCATGCAGCTGATGAAATGTTTCAGTGCAGCGCTTCAAGAAATATGAGCCAATAACCGTTAGAGGTCCCACGTACTTGAGCCACAGTAGTCGCTGAACAAAAGTGGGAGATCTGACCCTGGGGCTCTGACTCGACATTCTTACCGTTAAGCAAGTGCTTACTGTACATTCATCATTTGGCACCGGGGGCTTTATCGGCACTCGGGAGTTGTATTACAAGCCAGAGGCGCCTTGTTGTTTGACTTTACCTGTGTGGGGACTTGCGATGCATCCTGCCTTCGGGTAGACGCAGACTTGAAAACCAGACATGAGACTGTACGGCCGACGTAGAAGAGTCTTCAAGCAATATCTGAGCCTATTTGAACCCCTGTTGGTGTAGCTGTTTATATTTATCAGGTTAGAACAAAGAGTAGCTCACCAGTGTCTCGCTGCCTTTTATTGCGCCATTGTAATACAATCTAAATTGGATCCAGCATCTTTCAGATCTACTTATCCAGCTACGCAAAATGTTACTCGTCACAATAAGACAAAACAGATGGATATCAGGGTTTGTTCTTTTTCTTTTACTGATCCCATCGCAGTAAGAACTGATTGCAGCACTCTGTTTTGTTCAGTTTTCCCTTAAATCTGGATTACTGAGAGGAAGAATTTTGTTTTTCATCTTTTAGGATGATATGAGGTAGGAAACGCTGTGATGTTTTAGAACTTTCTTTTTCCTTCTCTTGTCAGACAAGTTCTGTTAAACTATTGTAGACGCATATTCTTTCTCTTTTTCTCCCAACATGTTGGATATTTAAGAAGTTTTCAATTACATCATGTCTGAAGGGATGATCTCTATCTACACACAAGGGTATAAAAAATTGTAAGATTTGCACAGTCCACAAAATAAATGAAATTCAATCTGTGACGGCGCTGTCTGTGTGGTGATGCATAATACATAATACACTCTACCAAAGGGTGGCACCAAACATAAGGCTGAACAAAATAATTGGTCAGATCATGAGCAGAAGAAGAAAAACCAATTTTTTTTTTTTTTTTTTTTTTTTTTGCTACTTGACAGTATATTGGTTTTATTTTGGTAGAGGGTTTGGGTTTAGTACATGACGCCATGACGGCGTCCAGATATTTGTGGTGCAGTCCAATTGAAGACCAGGAGACAAAGCATATAACATGAAGTGTAAAAATGTCAGAAATTTTGGGATTCTTAGAAATTTTCTAAAACAGACAAAAAAAAAAAAACACTTCTGAGTTTCAAAACTGACATTTTCAACTTAAGACTGAAATTTCCACGTTATTTTCCATAAAATTTCAGATTGTTTTTCTTCCCAATTTTTGATTTTCTATGGTCTCAGTTTGACTTCAGTGAAATTATTGGGCATTCTATAAACTCAATTTTCTATTGATATTGATCACGTGTCCATCACATTACATATGAGTATTGATTTATTAGCCAGCCTTGGTTGCTATATTGCACAGGTCTTCATACTTTTATTGTGTGGTCTGAAATTAGTCACTCTATTTGCAGCCGTTTAAAGAGAGAAAACAGTTTAATGTTTTTGTTGCTCTACATGTAACGGTGCGTTTCGTGAGGTCTTTTCCTCTAATGAGTCATTGCAATTTTCCTTTTATTGAGCCTGAAGCTGGCAACGAAGAGGGATTGTTTCTTCTAGGCTCGTGCCAGGCATGAGCACATCTGGGTTGAGAGGCAGCTCTCAGAAATGCAAGCATGCACCGTCTTGCTTACATGGTGTTACAAGACACCTTGCATGCACGCAGGCCGGGAGAAAGCTTGTTTTTGTTTTGGGGTTTTTTCCGCACTTCTTTGGCACACATGCTCAAAGTTCTAATTGTGTTCACTCTGAGGAGTTAATTAGGCTTGTCAAACGGGACTAAAACACGACGGGGGGGACGGGGAGGTTCCAAAGAAGTCTGACCTTTTCAAAATGACAAGCTGTTTCAGCCACACCTAAACTTTGATAACAAGCATCATTGTTCAGTTCCCTTTGGGGCTTAATTTGAAGTTCACACACGTATAACATTAGTGGTATAATGGAACAGTAGGGATTATGAACGCTGGATTTAACCCCTGGGTTTGCTTTTTTTTTTCCACTTAATCTGCTTATTGGATCTTGGTGAGAAAAGGAGTTATAGTTCCTGAACACACAAAATATCAAAAGGAGAAAATGAAGTGCTCCATCGCCTCTTCCACACTCCTGCTGGTTGGCTAATAAGGAGCGACTCATTAAGAGTCCGTTTTCCGCAGACGACCATTTTAAATAAAAGCCATCTTAAATAAAAACAGCACTGCAATGGATCCGACTTGTTCTGGAAGTGAACTATAGCGCAGGGCATTCTGGGTAAATGTAATCAAAGCAAAAGCAGGAATGTTGGGACAAATGGCTTGTCGTCTTTCCAAAGAGAAATCTTAAAATTCGACGGCAGTCCATTTCTGTTTACATTTTGTGAAGAAGGAAGTTGCGCTGAGTCTCGTCTTTAGAGGTTTTCGCGTTGCTTCCTTCAGTGGTTTGTGGTGTTGGTGCGCCGCCACAGATGAGGGGGTGAACAGATTCACAGACTCACTTTTTGAGGTGGTCTCAATCCGCTTCCAAACCAACTCTGGTGTGAACACAGAACGGCCTCGATCCGAACCAACTACAGTAAATTATTTTTTTCACCAGTGGTTGGGGATTATGGGGAAAAAAAAAATTGATCTAGAGTGTTGCTAACGCTCCACTGCATCTACTGAAATCATACCAGGTCCGCTCAGTAAAAGGGGGTTTAATGCAAACACACAACACACATTAGATAATATCTAGAAAAAGATTTGAAGAATCATTTTGTGTATCAAATGTTTTAGTGAAACTTGAATACATTTTCTCTAGAATATTTATGCTTAAAGTTTAATAACCATGCCTTTGCAGTCATATACGATGGTACCTCCTCTCATTGCTTTTACTTTATTTCCAGAAAATGTTTAAAACGCATTATCCACGCCAGGACTCATAATTGGTTTTCATCAGCAGAGGAGCCAACGCTGCTTACACATCATCTGATATTGTTGCGCCAAAGGTTAGATGAATTTACAAGCGTCATTAACAATCACTGCAACTTATTAGCCTGCCCTTTGGAGGGGGCTGGCTCTATGTCATCCCTCCGTTCAACTTAGGAACAAGAAATGACACCACAGTCATGTGGAAGTCATCAGCGTGGCGCTGCAGCGTGACCAAAAGCTCTCCAAACATCCTTTTATTTGTTGTTGTACAATTTTAGAGATGGAGGAAACGCAGGCGACGTGATGACAGTCGGAAAACATACTGGGCAAGTTGTCCTCCTAGTCCTTTACGTTGGCAAACTTAAAGTTGCACTCCTGTGTATTTCCTAGGCATGTAGTGCCATTTTATGGCACAATCAAGTAACTGTTACCTTCAGTTTTCCTAAAAATGCTTTATGTATTAAATATGAATTAAAAAAATGAGACTTTGTAATTTAACCTCTTGAAGTTGGCTTTCTCTCTTTAAAAAACGCCTGGTCTTTCTGAAGCTCCGCCTTCAGGACATCATCACATTGTTGCTCCTCTATTAAACCTTTAACAACATTTTTGCCAGTGTTGCACAGAGAAGCAGCTCGTATAATAAACTCAACAGATGTGCCATTACCAGGGGTTTGCTAACTTTTTCTGGCGATCCTGAAGGAGCTGTGTGGGGATGTGGGCTCTGTCATGATTGGAAACTGCAGCTCGGAGGAGGAGCTTTGTCGTCAAAGGCGGAGAGAAATCCACTTTGGTGTTTTGCACAGTTGAATGGTTGCCACGGGAGATTAAAGGATTTCTCAAACATGTGAAATGTTTGAGAAACATAATTTTTTCCAAGACACTATTTTAGATAAAAATGCCGAACAAATGCAAAAACAAAAGGATTCATATGCACATTTTGTCATGTTGGAGGTGCCACTGGTTTAATTGAATTTTGTCATAATACAAAGTAGAGCATATTAAGAAAATGGAAGGAAAAATAACTTAAATATATATATATATATTAATCTGAAAGTGTGGTGTATTCCCTTAATTAATGGTTCAACAAGTGGCAGCATCAATCGGGTATAGTGGAGCTGAGTGGGAACAGATCCTGGAGAGAAAAAAAAAGGAGAATACAACCGATTCCTAAAGCATAGATGAAAAACTTATCTCCTCCTAGCAAATCCCTTTGAGAATGAGGCACGTTTAGAACATTTGTGTTCAATGCCTTCATTTTTCTTTTGACCGTCGGCATGTTTGGATCCGTGGAAATGTGTTGGCTCTTCAGAAAATGGCCACAATTAGAGACTGATTTATCAAAGCGTTCCCCAATCAAGTCATGGCAGAGGTAACTGAACGCACCCCCATCTGAACTTAATGATCCACCTCACTGTTCAGCCGGAGTGACTTCATCCTGATGAGAGACTCATGGTATATAGGAGTGCCCACTAATGGACGATGTTGGTGATTATGGATGATTGACAGACAAGTAGGTTAATCCGGCTTTGTGGGGAATGTTGCTGGAAGCTGTTTTGGTGTTCTGGTACGTCCACGTTCTGAACACATGTGGTTTCCAGATGTGGCTGTTGCGACGGATGCCGCCAGACACGTGTGAAGCAAAACCGTAACCACAACCGCAGCCTCCACTTACATTAAGGGTCTGTACTTTCTGCTCTTCATTTCTATAATGTTGCATTACATGTTACAGTAACGTCACATTGCATTTTCTTCCCTATTAGTTTGGAAGTAATCAATGACTTATTCAAGTTTACCATTTCAAAAATCAACTTCAAAATAAAAATTGTCGTAAATTAAAAATATTGTTCACTATTGACCTGTTACAAGGCTGAATATGAAATATTTTTTAACTGTAGAGTAACAAAGTGGAGCTGAAAGGTAAGTAGAAATGACCAGTGCTTATTTTTTTGTCAGGTTTGCTCAATTCACTTTTTTTTGCAGACAACCTTTACTTAAATTTATTGACTGCAATTAAATTTCAAATTGACAGGAAAAATGTCACTGTTTTTGGGCGGGGGGGGGGGGGGGGGGGGGGGGGCTTGACATTCATGATTTAATATTACGGGCAAATCTTCAGAGCGATTAGATCAAACTGTTAGACACAGTTCTTTGGTTTCTTTCCAAAAAAAAAAAATTGCAAACACACACAATGAAATCCTAAAAGAAGACAAGGGAAGCAACGAGAGCTGTAACGATTCCTCATGTTTTGAGTAGCTCAATTATTAAAATTCCTGCCTTTACTATAGCGCGCTATGACTTCATATTAGTGCCTTATGAGTTGTTGAAAAATGCTCAGTTCTAGCAGCACAGAGTATAATTTTCAAGCTCAGTTTGAGACATCCGGGGGGATTTTATTGTTTTTTTTATTTTTTTATTTCTCTGATTAATTATATATGAATCATAATTGGCTAACATTGGAAGGTGATCCAAGTTTCTCGAAAAACGGGTCGGCTCAGTTTTGGCAGGATTCAAGGACGGACGATAAAACGAGTCACCTTAATATCAGGCTTAATCAGAGTTATTAAAAGTTCAAAATGACTCTGAACTTTTAAATACTTTGTTTGGGTAGACACTCAGTCACCCAAGTCAGGGTAATTGTAAATACAGAAGGCAGCTGGACCACTTGCCAAACTTTCTTTAAAACAACAAGCCAGAGAGGAACAGCTGGTTTATATTTTGTTTTGCAACTCCTAAAGCCTGGACATGTATTGTGAATGAACACTGAAAAGAAAACGCATGCATACACACACTAAAATGTAAAACCTAAAGGAAAACAAGTGTCTCCAGACAGCACTGTAAAATTAGGAAACTGGTCTAAAAACAAGTCTGGTGTATAACTACAAAACATCATTTGTAGTCTTATATTTTCCTTATATTTCTCTGCTGCAGTGAGTACTTTTTTTTTTTTTTTTTTTTGTCCTCAATGAAGTCAGCATCCATCCTAGCTCAAACTCAAAAAGTACTACATTGTGCCATGTTCTCATTTACGAACGTTCTGCCAAAAAGGTATGCATCATTGCAAGGAAGAACCAAAGCTAAAGTGTGTGCTTAGGCATGAGGTTTGGCTTTAGAAGTCTATATGTTGGCACTGCCTGTCATCATATGGTCTTAGTTATATTTTTCCAAATGGTTAGTGGTCTCAGAAGAGACCTGTCTGAATCCAGTTCCAAAACCACTCAATTGAAAAAATACGAGCTCCATTTAATATATTACCTGTGGTGTGCCACAAACACATTGCCACTATGAGTTTGTGAACTGAGGGTAGCGGTATTTAGTGACTCTTAAACCTAACCAGACAGAACGAATTGAATAAAAGGAAGTTTACAATAAGAATAAAAAAAATACTTCTGACTAAAACAAGTGTTCAGCCCTGTTTTGTTTGGTTCAGTTGTTGGTAATCCAGATGTAACTCTGAACCATCCTCAAGATGTGTATCGGTGCATCCTAGTGTAAGAGAGAGTAGTGCATACACCTCTGATCTTGACAGACGTCCCCAGGGAACAAGTTCACATCTCTATTCCTGAAAACTTTATGAACAGAACTAGACGGTGGGATATTCTTCAAAGGAAGGCTGGGAAAATCCAAAACCCGTCTGGGTGGAGTCCTTCATTAATATCGCATGAGGGTCTCGCTGGGTTTCCTCGTATGAAGCAGACTAGTGGAGGGGGTTGTTTTTTTTCCCCCACCGAAGCTTTGACTTGTCAAAGGTTTGGGTTTTTAAGTTGTGGAAATGTGGTGGTGAAAAGCGTGGCTGGAAGAGTAGGTGTTGACGGGATGAATTGTAATGGTTCGATCACAGCTGGAGCTCTTTCGATAAGTAGTCAACTCAGATTTAAGTATAAAACAGAAGTTGACCAAATAGTTGTTCAAGGAGTAAAATCTCACCATAGAATGAAATACAGCTACCCAAATTATCTGTCAGAGCTCAGTGATGTAGTGGGACAATTTAGAGCTGAACATAGGAAGCATTCACACCAGCATTGTTCAGTCCGAACTAGAGTTCGTTTGCCTTGAAAGTCCGGTTAGTTTGGGGAGATGTTAATGTTTAATCTGATGCGGACCAAAAGAGAAGCAAACTCTTATCCGCCTATAAGCGTAGTGCGGTTCAAATGCATATGTGAACGCCAAGCGGACCACAGACTGCTCCAAAAGCAAGAGATTACTGTAACACAGGGCATTCTGGGTAAATGCAACCAAAACAAATGTGTCCAAGAATGTCTTCATAATGTCTTTACAAGGATGTCTTCATAATACAATTTGGTAAATTCCAAGATGATGCTTATTGCTGCAGTTTTGCAACTGCAAGTCCTGGGATTTTCTTTTTGCAGCTCTCTCAATTCTCACCCTTTTCCCTCATTGTGGCAGAGAAAGCTTGGGTTTTCATAATGACTTCTGGTCTTCTCTTGCACAATGGGTTTTATGTGGTAGACCAATACAAGGTAATAACGAACTCTGAGGGGGGGGGGAATCAAAAGATGGATTTCCATTTCTTTACGGGAAAAGAAATCAGAAATGTGTGGATGTTGTGAAAAGTATTTTTTTATATTCTGTCTGAAAAGAGCTTGAGTGAAGTTTCTCCCCCCCGTTCTTCAAATTAAACAAAATTAGTGTCAAACGTTTGTTCAGCAGAACATTTTGTTTGTGTGGCTGTCATTTTCAAGATTTTTTGGTAGCACTGTTGATACCAGTTCTGTTTGATTTCAGAAGGTGGTGGTGAGGGGAAACAGGGTTTCAATTCCCCAACTTCTCCGACTAAACTAGTACAGTACTAAACTAGTACAGTACTAGTTTAGTCATCTATGACACAGTTTGACAGTTCTTCTTCCCTTGCGCTCTCCCTCCTTCTAGTCAGAACTTCATAGGTTGAGTATTTAGCTTCATCCAGGATGAAACACACCTTCCCAGGAAGCAGATCCAGCAAATGGTAGCAGCAGGGGTGTGGAGAGAAAACCCTGTGGCCCAGTTTTCTATAGCCCTCAGACTGTCTGGACACACAAAAAAACCTCATAGCCTGGTAATTTAAAAAGACGTATCGGACCTACAGTCAGTTGAAGCACGTTTGTTTCCAGTGGTTATGGGCATCAGACTTTGCTTCTTAAAAATCCTTGAGATTTCTAATCTCTGGTTTTATGCTTCCTAAAAATATAGATGTTTAATCTTACACTTTTGTGAAACCAAGCATTTTTCTCGCTCTTTGTGTAGACTAAGCATTTGTCATTGTGTAGGAACAGTAGGGGGCGGGGGCTCCTCACATTTTTTGTTTCAATACTGTGAAAACATTCCTTTGTGGAACAGGTCATGACGGACCAGCATTTCATTATCTGCATCCTTGTCGTTTGTAATGTTTTCCCAATGTAGTTTTGCTCTCGTCTCTGGACAAGTTGCTTTAACAAACACACGTTGTTCTAAAATCCTGTTATAGAGAACATGGTGTCTATTTTTCCAAATGTCATGTGAACATGAATCTTCTTAATGTAAAACATGTTTCCACCATGCAACGGTGTGTCCCGTCATTGCCAAGGTGAGAGACGTGGACAGTCGGTTTAACATCTTGTTTTTTTTTTTTTCCTCCACCGTAAAGTTTGAAGTGGCAGTTCTGGATGTAATGTTGTGCCACAGAGCTGTGAAAACTTTCCTATGGTTACGTCTTCCCACTCGGCGTTAAGAGTTCCACAGTTTCAGCGCCGTCTGAAAGACTGGAGGTCGTAACAGTCATTGTATGTTTTTCCCATCCTCACTTTTTATACTCTGAAAAGCCCAACAAGTCTGAACTCATTCAGGACTGAAACCTTCATGAATTTTGTTTCTACGTACAACACATGATCTGTTATCAGCACCTGTTTTAAGTGATGGTAATGGTGTTTAACCTTTTTTATAATGATAGATGTTTTTCAAGCTTAAGACAGTAAGGCAAGAGCATCGACGGTGCGGCCTTTGATTCACGACTGAACTAGTCTTGAAACTTTCCAAAAAGTTTATGTACATTTAAAATATGGTGCCTTTAATGACAAATGGCCAAAATCACCATGTGCCTGAACAGGCTGATAGAAAAGCTTTTTTATTGCCCCTTTTGAGTTTTTGAAGTCTGTACAAACCAGCTGTTGGGTTAGAAAAGAGTTAAGACACCTGTGAGTAAAACCTCTTATTCTAGATGATCAATGGCTAGATTTGCATGATATTCAAAGAAGTCAGGTGTAGAAGTCACACAGCTTCCGTTGTGCACCATCACCTGGAATCGGCTCCTTTCAGAACCCGTTTCGTCTCTGATCTTCCATCCATCAGCGGCCGCAGCCCCCCCGTGTGTCTGTCAGCATCCTGACCTCCCCTTTTAAACAAAGACCTGCATTGTTTTACAGAACTCCCATAGAGCACAACTTTGATTCATCCTTACCTCTTTCATTCACCTTGTTCTCCTTCAGCCACTTCGCAAGAGGCCGTCGCTAGAAGAAGGTCGTTGCTTGGCAGAGGGTTCAATGGGCCTTTGTTGACATTGATGAAAATCACAACAAATCTCTCATTACCAGAATGCAGCAGTGCAGTCCACTAGTTTGGCTCCCACGGGTAAAACATTTTAGCAGCTGCCACTGTTCGGGGGACGACAAAGGGAGCAAAACCTTATTCCTATCATTTATGCGGTGGTTAGTTTGCGTGAGTTCCTAAAGTCGTCTTGCGTCAGAACACTTCCTGCCATAAATGTTACGCTCCGACACGCGCATTGTCAAGAAGGCGATTAAGCATGTTAACGATAACAGCACCTGACTGCTGGCTATACGTGACGGTAAACAGTCTTAGCCCAGCATTGCGTCTATAAAGCGACAGGGAAGTTCAAGTGCATTGGTCCTGTTGTGGGTGCCCTGGGCTTGGTATGTGCAGAATGCATAAGGAGGTGTCTAAGGTCTGTGCTGTGACTTGACCTCACTCTGGGTCTCATTTGGGGTCTGCTGGCTTGAGACAAGCATGCAAGGCAGGGGACAGGATCATGTCTCCTGGAAGGAAACAAGAGGCAAGGCTACCCAGTCCCTGCTAGCTTCTGTTGCTTTACGCTGTCACTCTGAATGACCCCAGAGAGCCTGATTATAACTTGTATGTCTGTCAAAGGGGCCCCATTGGAAATCCTGAATGAAAGGAGCGAGACTGCTGGTTATAAAAAGTGAGCATTTCCTTTTCCTAATTTGACTTGGACAAATTTACTGGCGCTCTTTCTACAGACATGCACAAGCCTTCAACTAAATTTATCCTTTGAATTAATGAAGCAAGGATGTACGTTAACCTTTTTCTTTGTAGATATGTTTCTAATGGGCCTGTTAACAAGAAGTTCAAACCATGTGCCCATAACACAGAAAAGATGGATTTCCATTTCTTTATGGGGTAAAAATCAGAAATGTGTGGATGTTGTGAAAATAAGTGTTTTTTTTAGTCAATAAATCAAGTTATTTGTAGTGAAGGAATAAGTGTTGATCAAATAAATAAAAGGAACCACAAAATGATGCAGAGCCAAGAAAGCAGCTGAAATTGCAGGACTTGCAAAACATTCATGGTCCGTCTCAGTGGAAATTTATATAAGTTGGTTTAGTTCTAATGTAAAAGTCCTAATGCAACAAGTTATGGATTAAACAGCCATGGCATTCAAAAACCCCTGGGTGGACCTGCCGCCGCCTTTGGATGCACCTCTTCTTTGGAGCCACAGTTTTCAAGTGTCTGAGCTTCCGCCTCACAGAGCAGCCCTCCCTCGCGACTCCCCCATCCAGCTCCTTCAGACTAGCCAGTTGCAATTAGCAAACACCTGGTGGAAGATCAGCTGAGCTTATAATACAAACTACTTTTCAGTGCAAGGTTGGCAAAAATGTTCTTAGAGTTAATGGAGTGTTGTGAGCAGCAGGGGCTTTTAAAGCGACAGAGGCCCAATTTCAATGTGTTAAATTAGAAAGTAAAATTTTCTAACTTATAAAATTTTTATTACAACTGAAGTTAACATAGCTGAACTTGACCAGAACACTTTCTCAAAACTTGTTCAGGTCAGCAAGAGAACTGCTGTTGTGACATGAGTCCAACTCGTATTCCTACAGTAGAACGACCCACCTCAAGTTGAGCCCACAGCTTACTGCAAGTTTAAGTTGAAATCCTTGTCTTTGTTTTTTAGACAATGGGTCTCTGATTATGGTTAGGAATAGAACAAAGCCTCATTATTGAATGACAATTACTGCTGGAACATTTTGTAATCGTGCGACTTGTGTTCGTTGACTAATTAGCTGAAACAAACTTCAGTGGAGAAATTTGTCAGCTGGTGGCTGCAACAGATTTCAAGGAACAAAACGGAACTGTGACAACTGAGGTCATTTCCGACTGTATTTAATTTTTTTTTTTTCACTAAACCTCCAAGTAATTACTATCTATTTGGAGGATTGTAATGATGTTAGTGATCAAGGTTTGTTCCCTCAAACTTTTTCAACCACAAACTTTAGTGTTTAATCGGGATTTGAAGTGACAGATCAACCAAAACTAATTAATAAAACTAAAATAATTGTGAAGTAGAAAGGAAATGATTGTTTCAAATACAAATCTGAAAATTGTGGCATTGACTTGGAATATAAATGCATGCGTAGTTGCAGATATTTTGGGGTAGCTATGTCTGTACCAGCTTTGCACATCTAGACACAAACATCTTGGCTTGATTTCAGTCAGATAGGATGGAGACGGTCTGTGAGCAACAATTTTTCAGTCTTGCTACAGACTCCAAATTGGATTTAGGTGTGGACTTTTTCTGTCCACATCTTTCCAAGACATTGATATGCCTCAAGATTTCCCCCAGAAAACTTGCTTACCCTGGTGGTTGGGTGCTAGGTCAGTCCTTCATCCAACGATCTGTTGTGTTTTTGTGTTAAAAAATTGTTTAACGTTAACAGAAAATGTGGCAATATCACTTGATAATTATATGCTATTGAAAGATGGGGAGATTAATACCTGAACACAAACTATAAAGCCTTTAAAAAATGCAAAAATTTTAAAAGGCTTTAATAAATAAGCAATACTTAGCCTGGTGGGGGCACAAGTAAAGCCTGGTGGCCCGCCAGGCTTATAATAAGCTGGGGGAAACGCTGTGCCTCAATATCAACCATTACATTGTAACTCTGGTTGTGCATGACTTGACTCTGAAAATATGACTTCTCAAAATATTTTATTCTTGTAATATGACTATTTGAGTTTATTCTCATTTTATGAATTTATTCTCATAATTTTATAACTTTATTTTATAGATTTTTACTTTTTTTTTGCACAACTCTGAAACTCTGCTATAAACATGTGACCATGTTTCTCTAAAAAAATAAATCCATCACTGTGGCACTTTTCTAAAGGTCAACAGCATGTAAATCAATACTGTGCAGTAATAAGGGCATGTCCATTTAACTAAATACAGCTCAGATGTATAGGAATAATAAACCTCCAAATATGGGGTGCTGAACTTTGCACCCAGGCTGCGATACCCGATTAAAGTAAGCGAACAGCAGCTGAGGTGATTCAAGTTCTCCACAACGAGTTCAGTTGACGAAACTTGTGGATGATTAACGTCCTGCAAGGCGTTTCGTTTTTTGAAGCTCCTCTATCGCTTTAACAATGACAAAGGCGTAAAGGTGGCACAGAGGTGACATGAATAGAACCATAGGTCTAGTTGTAGGTCAATGAACATTGAGACATTAGCCCGTCACCCCTCACAGCACAGCCGTGGCCACTTGACCCCCATAAAATTGATGAACAGAGTCTCCACAAATCCTGACTCATGTTTAACACGTGGAGAGGTGAGACTTTCACCCTACAACTGTTGCTTTGCCATGCGCTGACAAAGCTTCAGCTCTTCCTTTAAATCAGCGTTTAAAAGCTCCCCATTGTCATGTCGGTTCGTCATCAAGGGGCTTTAAAACGTATCTGCGCAGGCCGAGCTATTGCTCAGCAGACGTTTAACGGGAGGCCAGAACGGTTTCATGGAGTTCACTGTAAGGCAACACCACAAACTAGGGGGGGGGCATTTACTCTGCTTGTGATTTTAATGGAAACGAGGGAGGGAGGAACCCCCCACATTCAATTTTCAAGTCCTGCAATTCATCACCCAACAAGTTTTCTGTCCTGTCCCGCAGAAGACGTATTGGTGTCTGCTAACAATGACTTTTATAGGTTACTGTACTTTTCAGGCTGTTCATTTGATTCTGCAGTGTACTGCTTCATGTTTCACACTTTAAAGTCTGCCATGTATCCAGTAAGCCTCGATGCACAAAATGGCAACACCAACAGTAAACACGTCGAAGTTTACAAGACGGGAACACAACACTCAAGCTGTCAGGTTCCCGGTGTGTGTTGTTTTTTTGGGGGTTTTTTTTGAGTATGCGTGAGGACTCTTCCCTGAACAGAGGATCTCTGCTGGAGGGTGTGGCTTTTCCTGGTGTACTGCACACCTGGTGGCAATTGTCTAATCAGTGTTTGGTGATTTAAGGAGCAATTGGATAACCAGACTGTGTCCGATGGTCAACCTTTTTTTTTTGTTGGCTAGAGTTTTGATTTCTTTGTCCTTAGTTAAAATGATTCATGTTCTTCGAGCTTTCATTTGTGCTGACTCTGTTCAGAGTTCTTCAACCTAATGTTTTACCAGCCCACTACAAACAGGAAAACGCTAAAAACAGGCACTCTCACAGAACGCCAACACATCGCCTGGATTTCCTCTTCAATGATGACCTTCGACCATTATTTAGACCGCCTTCCGATTCATTGTTTCACACTGAAGCTTCATCAAGGAATTTAATAGGAATTTAGCCCAGTAATGGACTGATGTACCCTACATCAGACTTTTTGGGGGTTGAAAAAAATTGGGTTCTTCAAACTGCCATGAAAAAGTCACGAATGGGCAAAAAAAGGTCAGTTCCTCATAACTCAAGACATACAAAGAATCAAAATTAAGCATCTCGCTATCCCAAGGTGAAACTAAAAACTTAGACATAACATCAAAAATCTGACTTGGGTCCCATTCACCTGCTTTGTGGACGTAGCTTCCATGCTAAAAGCTAAAACAATCTTTGGATTCCTTGCAAAACCACTTGTACTCCTTGAATCTTTCTATCTTTTATCAACTTGCAACTACAAATGACAATGTTTTTTGTCTTTGGTGGAGGTGGTTTAACATGTCGGACCAGTTCAAGGCACCGGAAGCCCTTGCTGTACCTTTTGTCAGATTTGCTTTCAAATCTTAAAATGAATGCAAATTTTCTGCCACAATGTAGAAAATATTTCTCCATATCTGCTCAAAAATATTTTTAGGTGCTTATTTTTCTATAGGTTTGTGCTACAGGATGCAAACCCATCTGTTGAAATCCTCCATCATCCACTCCTTAATTGGCATTTTTTACTTTAATTGCCAAGTAACTTGAAACCAAGCAGCTTACCCAATAAAGACGTGCATTCCCACCCTTACCTGATCCAGTAAGCAAGTGGCGCTAATGGAGGTGGGCTCATTACCTCGGTACCATGCCAGAGCTCATAAAAACACACATTCACTGCAGCTGCAGGGGGCTGCACAGCTCACTTAAACGGGAATTATTCATGCTGGGGGTGTGCAGTGGGCTGGTAGCTGCAGTTTGGGGTTTTGACTGTCAGGCCAATGAGGCGTCCAACCTTACATTTACTTTATAAGGTCTTGGTGCCAGGGGCCCCTGCTCACGCCAGTGTGGGAAAGGAGCGATCATTAGGTCAGGAGGTTTTTACAGGACACTGCTAAAAGCAGGTAGAAGTGGAAGGAACACTCCTCAATCAAAAGCTCAGTTATTCTCCCCTTTGTCTAATTGCGCAACAGATGCTGTAGACTACTTTTGCACTCTAATCAAACTCTAATATGGACCGAAAAGCCAACTCTGGTCCATCTAAAAACCTATGTCTTGGTTCTGTCAAAGTGAAGTCTGACACGGCTTGCGTGCATATGCGGATGCAAGCTTACCAGAGACCGCTCTAAAAGCAGGACGTGAACTGTAGTGCATCGTATTCCGGGTAAATGCAACCAAAATAAACACTCGAGTTTAGCGCTACAGGGAGAAATAATTCTTATTTCATCAAAACAAGAGAGAAATCCTATAAGCGATTAAAATCTCACACCACTCCATTTTTGTCTGTTTCATGAAGAAGAAAGTTGTGTTCGTTGTCTTGTTCAGAAGTTTTTGCAATTTCTTTCGGTGTTTCTTGGTGCGGCGCCACCACAGGCAAGGGAACGGGGGGGGCAGTAAAAAAGAGCAGCCTGTGTACTACTGGGTAGTTATCAAGTGCGCATGGGGCTCTTGAGCGATAAGCCTGGTGGATCAGGGCTCTCCGGGTCTCCATTTGGGTCAGATAAGAGTAGCTCTTGCTTCTTATCCCTGACCCAGTCACTAAAACCATGTGCAGAGGCCTTGGCAGTACATTCTTTTAAAAGAAGAGAGCACCGGTTGGTGGGTTGGTCTCTGCTTGTGGCAAAGGATCCGACTGAACCGGGAGCCAGTGCTCCAGGTCTTATAGCCTCCTAAGCTATAAGGAGGCTCAGATTTCAGATTTCTAATAAGTGGAACATATTTAAAACTTAATTCACTGGTTGACTTGCACCCCTGCTGGTATATGTGATGTTTCATAGATAAATGTGTAAAAGAAAATGGCATATTTTATGAATTATGCATGGGTTTCACTCAAGTTGCCAGTCGGAAAACACGGGACCGTGAGAAAACTCTAAAAATTGATTCATCCTTTCGAGGAACATGAAGGCAGACCCGACTAATTAACTTTAAGTAGAGGCCACTACACGAAATAAACCAGACATATTTCGATATAAATTTTACCGCTTTAATTTTTAGACCTCCACATAAGTAAGAAGTGCTCCTTCTCGTTTTTAGCTCTAGTTTAACGTCACACGGCTCCAGCTTGTTGGTTGTTGTAACCGCGGTGTGAGTCGGGTGCAAATCATCTGGGATGTGTGATAGGAAACGATCTCCGCCGCTGCTCCAGCAAAGCAAAACATGCATCGCACTTAACTTCTTCCTCTTACTTCCTTTATTTGCTCAACAGGTCATAGAGGAATCAAATTCATGTTTATTTTTATGTTTTCATGATATAGAACACTTTGAACTGCATCCTATTTTAATCAATAAACTTGATCAAACGGGTTAAGCTATTTAATCGTACTATAATAATCAGACTAACACAGCGTTATATTGCTTGGTTCTCTCTGTGCTGTATGTGCGGGATTAGATGTGCCACCAAAGCCCGAACCGACCATCAAGCTGATAATTCTGGAGCGAATTTCACATCAGGCTCGGGTCGTAAATCTAAACCAAAGGATAGACTTGCTTAAAGAAAGTCGAAACAATTTCTGAATCCTTGAATGCTTTAAGTGAAACCAGTAATCGTGCGATATTTGCAAGAGGACAGCAAAATATTTTAATAATCCCATTATCTCACCACATCAGACTATCAGCCCTGGAAGATCATCTTTCACTCTTAAAAAAATCGTTTAAAGTTTGATTTACAGGGGGAAACGGGACATCTTCCTGGTATGGCTGAGGGGCTTAGTCTATATCCTAGCAGGCGTCCCACCTTCCTGTAGTCTTTTATGTCCCACATGCTCACTCCGTCAAACCTTACCATTTGACTGGGCTCCAACACACACAGTCAGTTATGTTTCCAGAGCAGAGCATGAAAAAGCCTTTAGCAGGACGTGTGTGTGCGTGCACCTGTTGGGGTTTTAGTGCTCTCTCTGTCTCCTGTCCAGTGTGTTTTTGTGTTCTCTGGTCCAACAAGCAGATTCAAGAAGGCTTGAATCCTGATGTCTTAAAATATGTTTAGATATTTTTTCACCAGCTGATGTTGATTGGACTTTCAGCCATGAATCTCCTCTGATGCATTGATGTTTTGCAAAAATCAACAGCTCCAGTCTTGGTCTTGCCTGAGCAACTGTGCCATGTCGCCTCCATTCACTGCTTTTGCCAAACTGAAAATTTGCCTTCCTCTGATTAATACCGCTAAACACACATCGAAGGTTGTTTCTCAAAGTCAACAATGTGTGTGTGTGGGGTTGCGGGGGGTAATCCAAAGAGCACGAATACTTGCTCAAGGCTTATGCAAGTTTTGAGCTCATCTGTGTTGCATCACGGCATACATCTGGGACCGGAGGCTCGAGGTGAGCAGATGGAACCCGAGACCGCGGATACGTTCCCTTGAGTCCAGGGTGAGCCTCGTCTCGCCGCGCGCTGCCGCATCCCAAACCACAGCAGATGTTTCTGAGCGCACATTTGTAAATATTTACCCTGCTGAGGCGCGCGCGAAGCTGAGGGAGGCGGTTGACGGAGCCGCAGAGCTTGGCCTCTGAGCTCGCCTAGTCTCTTAGATTGTGTTAAAAAGGCTCCATGTGTAAATGGAATATATTTAGGGTGGCTTTATATTTGGATCCATCTATATATTTTAGTTCCAAGGGAAACCCGGGATGTAGACAATAAGTATTTAAGTCTCGCTTACGATTGCAGAGAAATGTGTTAAAACGTGTTGATTGAGACTGCCATGAACAGACAGAATTAAAAAGGTTTACATTGTGGAAAAATTTGTGAAGAAAAATTAAGAGGGATATTTTGAATCTAAATGTAAACCAATAACTAGATTTGTAATGGAATATAGACGCCTCTACTTGTTTGCATGGCTGTCTTTTCAGTTTTTATTAGTTTCTTTCCTGTGTTTATTAATGCCAGTTTCATTGTAATTTGAGATGCACCGATACGATATTAATATAACGATATCTCAAAACAATCTAGATCAGGTATGGATGAAAATGTTCTGCACATAAGGGCAGATCTGCACTTTGTGCTGTGAGTGACATCATGCTTTATTTATTTAACAGTATTTTTAATGTTTTAATGAATTCTTTTGGAGTTTCCTCATTTTGTTTCTTTATCTAGTTCGCTGTTACGCTCCTAACTGCACTGACTAAATAAATTGAAGTTGTTGTTTTACATTTTTGATCAACTTTGTGAAGCTATTGGTGGATTTTACTGTGCTTTCCTGGTACCAATGATTCTAAAGTACATTTATCTCTGTTTCTTTAAAAAAAAAAAAAAAAGTTTTAAGTCAGTTTATCAGGGTTTCTGTATCGTATCGGTATCAGCTGATACAAAACCTCAGATATCGAAAGAGAAAAAAGTGGATCGGTGCATCCCTATTTGTAATCATTTGTGATTTGCAAATTGATGTAATTGCTTAATATTAGCTCTCTTTTTTTACAGGGTTATGGTGTACGTGAGGGAAATGCAGTTGGGGTTTTTTTTTTGTCTTGCATGTGTAGTTTCCAGAAGACTTGTGCAAAATTCTAAACGGTGTAAAAAAATATTGTTTCAAATGGATAAATGTGTAAACAAAAATGCAAACCTTTACATATGTTCGGATATTACTTGTAAAATACATTAGTTCAGAAAGACTATGGGCACATTTTATGGTTTCTTGTAATTATTTAACATTTCAGAGCTTCTTTTTTGAGACATGAGATTGAAACCAAATATAAATTTGAAGATGTTAATCTTTTCCTTAAGAAGTTGATTGAAACTGCCTGTTTCTTTTGTTTGTTTTTTATTTTCTCCAAATGCAGGCAGAGGAAAAAAAAAACTCAGTTTAGAAAATATCTGTTTTTTTTTTTTGTTTTTTTTACTTCTCCCGTGAGATTCAGCTGAAATTATGTGAAATAATAGCAACAAATCTGAGGAGGAAGAGAAGACAAAGGAATTACCTTTAAGCCTGATTCGAAGCATCGACCTGCTGCCAAGCCCCATCCCTGGAGTAAGGAGCAAAAAATGTGCCTCGCTGCACTCAACTTCCCTCCACCTAATGAAGATAAAACAGGCCTGCTGCTCTACAGGCTGTCTGGATGCAAGCCATTACTGTAGCTAATTGGTAATTACCAGATTAATCAGCAAAACAAGCAACTTTCAACAAGTTCCAGTTGAAAAAAAAACAAAACAGATTTCTGTAGTTTGCTGAAGTTGCAGATGAAATGGTTGCATCGCATTTGCGCTAAACCAAGCCAAGCGTCTGTATTTGACTTTAATGAGACATGATTCTCATTTCCATGAAGGGCGCGCTACACGCCTCAGGAATGTCGGGAGCCTTTTCTGAAGGAGCCTACACGCTGTTCGACACCAAGTTGCATGTAGGGCTCACGCAGTTGCCGGAGACTCCTCAGCTACCAGCGGGAAGCTCCAGAGGAGAATAAGAAACATTAAATATGTATTACCTGAATGATTGCGGGAGTAGGGAGCGGAGTGATCCTTTCGTGTTGCAGTAACAGCTCGTCTACGTTGGTACGGCTCTCTCATTAGCGCCGTTCCCACAGCTCGGTGTGGGCTAACAAGATAGCCGACATTCAGCCTCTAATTAGCTCCTTTGGTACCCCTCCGCTCCCGTCCTCAGAGCTCAGCATCCGACTTCGCTGTAGTAGTCTTGCTTTGTCGGGCGTAGGGGCGAGAGTTATCGATTGCTGCTTTCATGATAAATTCCCTTTGTGCGATGGAAGCCAGTTAGCGAGGACCGGGCAGACCTTTCTCTCAGAGAAAAGGTTTTTGGTGCAGCATAAGAAATTTATTCTGGCTTCCTTCAAATTAGGAAAGTAATGAAACATTGTGGAGTTGTTGACCAGCATGAGTTGAAAGCACATGACTGAAGGGAGGAGGTTAAATTGTTTGAGCACCAACAAATGGTGAACTGTATCATTTTTGAAACGGTTCCTGGAAAGTTATTTACATCTATTGAACTTTCCATTTTTGACGCAACTGTCAGAATAGCTTAAGATTTTTTTTATTTGATGGTTTTCTAATCGTTATAGTTATCTGAAAATATTTCCATTTATGTTCAATCTCACTGTGTAAATATAGTTGTCTTTTTTTTTTTAGGATGCATATTGTCTTAATACAATATTTTGAAGTTTATGAAACAGATGATGTTTCATCATCTTTGTCTGCTCTTTCGGTAGCAGACAGATTCACTTGAGCTGTGAATCTTTGCAGGTCTCTTGGCTTCCTGCTCTGATTCCGTCTCTCTGTGTGGCCCTTTAGTCTTTGTAGATGGTCAAGCATTAGGGTTGCCTACTTTTTCAATTTTTTGAGTAGTGTTTAAGATGGTTCAGGATGCATTCTTGCCAGGCCTTTTTTTTTTTTTTTTTTGTCAAACTAGTTTGTCTTGAAAGTGCTGTTCCTCTGTGGAGGTGTGAATGCATAATTGAACTCTGATACAGACCAAGAAAGCAAACTCTGGTCCACCTAAAAACCCAGATCTCGATCCGACTAAAGTAAACTCTGGGCTGTTTACATTTGTATCCATTCGAATGGCACCAGAAACTGCTCCAAAAGCAGGAAGCGAATTATAGTGCATAGCTTTCTGTAATGCCAAAGACAAAAGAGAAAGAAGTTGTGTTCATGTCGTTTTCTCAGGTTTTCATGTCATTTCCTTCCTGCAGCTCCACCACAGGCGAGGGTGGTGGACAGGTTTTCCAATTCGCTTGGATCTTTTGACGGCGCAGTGTGAAGGAGAACCGCGCCAACTGAAAGTGTAACAAATGACGTAATTTTGGCTCCCAATCGAACTGAGTCTACCAGATGTCTTTTTAACATCAACAAAAATCCCAATTAACTCCATTACAAGTTAGTGGTTGTAAAGTGAGAAAATGTGGAAAAGTTAAACGCATGTCTGAGTTGCTTCTGATCAATGAAATGACTGGTCCCAGTGAGCCAAACAATCATTGGCAAGTTGCATTTGATGCAGGACTTTGCCCAGGGAATACTGGCAGCCCACTGGTGGGAGAGTGAATGACGAGGGCAGAGGAAGGTTGAGAGACTGGAGGCCGTGAACAACTCTGAGTGAGCAACCCTTCCACCCCGAGTGTTGGGTGTCCCTCTACAACATGCCAGCATTTATTTAGCACTAGGCAACAAGTTGTAGAGTAATTTAATCTCCTTGCGGGCAGCTGGCCGGCTGCTCCTTCAGAGGGAGCCGCCGCGATCTTCATGGCGTCTTCTCACTCTCACGTCTGTCTTACCCTGCATGAAGTCTCCCCCTGTTAGGTGACGTTTGAACCTTCTTTTAGTCTACCAGTCAAGCTTCTCTTATGTGACCAAGTCGCCAACTCTCAAGTTACAAGGGACGGTGGGTATCTTGTCAATGATAGCCTGCGGGCAGATGCAAAGCTGCTGTGTGAAATTGGAAGGGTTCATCACTCACTTTCCAAGTATTGCCCTTTGAAAACCCAAGATTCTTGATGTGTGAGCTATCTGGACCCAATTCAAATTGAGTATGAAACCAGATCATGAACACATGGGACAAGTTTAATCTCACCAAGCAACAGTATGTTTGACCAAACACATGCATGAGAGACCATTGCCGAATTTTAACATCAACTCCAGCTGTGCTTGTACTACAAATATGCGCCAATCCTTGTCGATATTCTGCTGTTGCGGTGTTTCCATTAAATAAGAAACACAATTGAAATCACCTTTGAATACGTTTGTTCACAAGACAAGTCATTGACATGCTGCGCCATGATCCTCCAACTGCTTCCCGTCGTCTTCGTGGTTTGTACCAGTGGCAACATGCGGTCGTTCATGTGACTCATGTGACGCAAAAAGTCTTTCCATTGTAGTTTTGCAAGCTAAACCAATTTTGATACACCCAAAAAACGCCACCTGTTCTTAATACCAAAACTTTGACAAGTTTTTCCAAAATTGGTGTGTTTCTGACATGAGTTCATTTCCAAAATGTCAAACTGCACAGTCATACGATCAATGGAAATGTAACTAGTGATACGACAAAGTTTTTTTTTGTTGTTTTTTTTAAACGGTTTTGATCAGAGGTTGAACTTCATCAGTAGTTCTATAAATACTGCTTCATATAATTTTCACAATTTTGTTGTATTTACTGTCGACCTAACTTTAACCAACTGTTAAAGGTCGTAGTGACGTGTGTTGCAAATCAGCCAAGGCTGCGCACGCTGTGGTGCAGGCATTAGATGATTCGTGCATCTGTCCTTGCCAAATAAACAATAAAATAAAAAAATCATAAATTGGAAGAAGAATCTTTTCGCCATGCAGAAATTGCAATGGAAGAACCATCCTCTCTCATTAGGATGTCGACATTGATTAGAAATGATCTGCGCAGTATTTGAAGGCCTCACTGTAGCCGGGTGTTTGTGTCAGACCCTCACAGAGTCTCGCCTTGACTGCCTGATTAATGATGGGAGAGGTCAGCCAAACAAGCTGCACAGCTCTCCATTTCCAGACAACAAGCAGAGGAGTAGGGTTCGCTGCTTTCAATCAGATTTATCAGGACCATGTTATCGCCTCCGCCTGCTGCAGGTCAATGACGTGGCTCCAAATGGAAACCATAAATGGGTCTTTAACGTGGAGCAAAACGGCTGGCTTGACTTTGAAAGAGCTGGCCTTAGTGTCCAGTCTATACAATCTGATAAGGTGTTGAATAAATTGTATATGGTTTGCTTCTGACCTGAAGGAAAAGGTTTTCTGTGACTTGTGTTACAATCTTTCAAATCAGACTTGGAATCAAGAAAGCAGGAAGTGAATTTTAAGCCAGGTGAATGAAAACTGTCTTCAGCGGTGTTTTTTTTAAATGTTTTTATAAATCAGGTATTTATGTGGGCTGCAAAATGAGACCATCTGTGGCATTTACACCGACTATGAACTGGATCTGGTTGTCTTGTAAAGATGCATTCAGATGACATTTGTTGTAAATTGACGGTATATAAGTAAACTGAAGTGGTTGGGCAGCAATTCTCCTGGTGCGTTTAGAATATGGAGCGTTTTAAAAATGTCAACTTCCTATTTTTTCTAATCACAAACTTCTCGATCCCTACTTAAACAACCGTCTGAAAAGATTCAACTGGTTCGGTTGGTGTTTTTATGAACAAATATGGTATGTTTCCAATTAAAATTATTGGAATACTGTGAAACGTCATGGAAATGTATATAGAAACATGTTAAAACCACAATACATGATCCTCTATCAATCAAACTAAGCTATGAAAAAGACATTTTGAATCCCAGCCAGTTCCATTTTCACCTTATTTGTTAGGGGGTAAACCAGCACAGATAGCAGGCTAATAGGAACCAGATGTAAGAAAGATATAAAAGATGAGCTCTAAAGATGATGTACTGTGTAGCAAAACCCTGGTGAATCCATCTGACTCGCGGATCTGGTTTCTCAGGCACATAACGGATCGGCTGTGATGAGGCCTGCAGCCTGACCGGGGCTCTGGTCGGACAGGCTTCATCAAGAAGTGGAGCTTCCCAGTAACGGGCAAGAGAGCAGATATCATTAGGATCCTCCCATAATGATACACGTACCTGCAACTGTATACAGTGCAATGTGCAGCTGGAACTTTTTCACATGTTGTGCACGTCTACAAACATTACTGCATTTATGTTCTTATTTTCTTCAGTAGCAAGTTTGCATCAGCAACACACGGCGTCATAAAACTGTTAGGTTACATTTCCACGGCCCATGTTTGAAAACTTGTTCATATGGAAAGGTTAATGGTTGCCAAGGAGCTTATTTAGGGGTTTTATACTCTTTGTTTTCTGATTTAGATTGGTAAAAAGTGTTAAACTACACTTGCTCAACATCAGTGATTATCTAATTTGTGTTTGTCTGTCTGGTATGTAAAATCTCAATAAATCCAACTAAAGGTTGTAGTTGTGACAAAATGTAAAAAAAATATCAAATGTTGAATGGATATAAAAGCTTTTGCAAACTTAACATAAATTCAGTAAATGTGCTTGTTCTAACAAGAACTAACCCCCAAACTCTTCAGAAATTGTTTTTGGAGAATAGGAAATATTTTTTTTGAGTTCATATTTTGAGGTCACTCTCACCACATTTTCACGTCTCTTATTTTACATTTTGCAGAGAAATTATTAATGGCAACACTGAAAGCAAAGCAATTCTTCTGCAAAAGCACCACACCCACAAGTTATCGAGACGATCTAACTGAAATACCCCCATCCACCGTCACGGAACAACAAAGGCCTTTCCCAGCAGTCACTTGTTCTTCCGTGCAGAGGACTCGCGTGAAAACGCCTCGGCCCACAGCGGTTCCTCTGAGAATTTTTACATACGTCTCCCTGTTGTGTGCTTTTTTTTTTTTTTTTTCTTCTTTTGTTTAGATTTTCTTTTATTTCTTTGAAAGGCTAGAGATTAAAGCTGGTCATGAACAAAGCCGGTAATGCTCAAAGCGATAAAGGCAATTAAGGCAATTTAATGATAAGATCAATGAATTTATGAAATATGGTTGTTCAACGCGAGTCATCGCTGGGGGATGAAACCCAAGAACTCCTGAGACATGCAGGTAATTAACAGGCCGAGATGGATGTAAACACGGAGATCTCGCAGGGGAGTCGTCCTCAGATGGAGTCTTGTTGGGTTTTTTTCTTTTTTTTTGTTTTTTTAATTCATTCTCATGAGCAAACATTGCGCTCCGACGCCGGGCAAACTCCAGACACAGAAGATCACCACCAAGATGGTGCACAAACATTCACGCAACTGCCAGGAGAGACGTCTTCTGATTCAGAGGAACAAAATTATTATTATTGTTTGTCAGATTTACCAATTTATTAACCCTCAACTCACCTGCTTTGAGAAATATGATCATATGAAATGATGAGGCTTCACCAGATCTTCATGTTTCACGTTATGGTGGTTCTAGTTCCTCTCTCCCAAGATTTCACCCTATTTAAACTCCCTTCTTCAGAGTTCTTCGTCCTCCACCGACGTACATCATGACCCACAGCAGGGCTTGGCACAGGAAAGCTTAGTTAATGGGACTCTGAATGGAGCTGAATATGGGACAATACTGGAGGAAAACCTGCTACACTTTGCAAAAAACAAATAGAGGTTCACTCTCCAGCAGAACCCTGAACCCACACTAAGATCTACATTAGACTGGTTTGGAGCAAAGCATGTGCCCAGTCAGTCGCTGTGTTTCCATTGACCTTACAGTTGCACAATTTGACATTTCAAAAATAAATTTGCTTAATGGAACCATGCCAAATTCGAAAACTTTTTTAAATCTATTTTTTAAAAACCTAGCTGCTATGTGAGCTAGGTTTTTTTGGCCTCACTGAAATGGGTTTATTTCACAAAACTGCAATGCAAACACTTTTTTCACATCGCATGAGTCACATGATCAACAACCAGATGTTTCCACTGACGCAATCCACAAAGAAAACAGGAAGTAGTTGGAGGCTCACGGCATGGGAATGATGCGATTTTGAATTTTTTTTTTTTCTTTCTATTTTTTTCCCCCCAACATTAATCGAATATTGACAAAATTTTACACACATTTGTAATGGAAACACAGGAAGTTTCGAGACCAAAATTTGATGGACTGTCTGTGGGAAGTGAACTTCAGAAACTTGACTCTCTAGCTAAAATTATGTCTATTTAAAGAGAAATTGACAAAAATGTAATTCCGCAGAATTACATTTTACAGTATAATGCACAATGTGAAGGACTTGCAGCCATAGTTGCACACATCATGCAAGAACACATCTGCAGTTTTCAGGTTTCTGTTTGTAAAACCATAGAAATAATTCTTTCACGTCAGATTTACACACTGTCACGTTAATCTCTCGCATAGAAGTCACTCACTGACTTTGTATCCATTGTTGCATATAAAAATAAAATCCAAACACTACAGCTATGTAATGAAAATGTCAACCAGTGGGTCTGAGTGACCGTTGCATGCTGGATGGGGTAAACATATAGTAGCGTGCCTTGGATTCAGAATGAAATTGTTTTGCCTTCAGGACATGGCTGACTGATAAGAGCTGAGAGATGACAGCGATGATAGCTGGCGACTTCACAAGAGCCGCGGGGAGTCATCTGGAAACGGTGCGTTCACTGACTGTCCTGCCAAATGTGTTTCCGAAATGGCTTCAGAGGTCATTTGAAACCAGAAGTTTGCACACACCGAATACAAAGACGCGTTCATGTGTTTGTTTGGTTTTTTTTGTTGTCAGTTTTCTTTTTCTCTCCATCTGAAGTTGAATCTGACCAAATTTCTCTCGGTTTAGGTCAGTTGGAATAAACGGAAATATTTCTGTTTGCTAAAAGGTGACGAGAAAATGTTTTTGAGGTTGAGAAGTTGGAAATCTCAGGCTGATTGTCAGATTCGTGTCAGCCAGAGGCTTCTTCTGTCGATGTATTTGAAGGCATCTAAATGATGGGGAAAGTCAGTGGATATTAGGAAGAGAAATGTCCAGCTGGTTCGTCCAAATACTTGAAGATGCCGCACTAATTTATCAAACAATTACATACAAGCATAGACAAAATGGAAATGTCCAATCATACTGCTCAGGAACTAGAGACTGCTGTCCCTGACAACGGATGCATAGACGTATGGACAGCAGCCGACGTCAATGCAGCCATGTTTTAAAGAGGCAGTATTAATTAAAAATCAATTTACATAATTTTAGAGCTTTACATCATGTTCTAATGTTGTTCCCTCATTAAAAACATATCTGTGTTTGCGTCTTCTGTTGGGCAATGAAACTCGTCTAAATGCCAGGTCAGACCTTTGCCATCTGTCCTGTTTTTCCACTCGTCTCATTAACTTGGCTAAATTTCTCTCCTTAAAACAATTGCTTTGACCTTCTGGTAGCGTGAGTCCATTGAAACTGCTTCAGGATGCACAGTGCAGGCTGCATCACACGTTTTACTCGCCTCAGAGACTCCTGAATGCTAACTATCCTTTAAAAGGTTCTGAAAGCCCTCATGATCTCATTTATCCCCTTTGGTTGAACACATCTGCCGTTAATGTTCTCTACACCTGTTAGTGATTCCCTGGGGAGAAAAGGGATAATAAATTGTTTTCTGTTGGGGAAGATTTCGAGGGACATTGTATTTGAGAGATGAAGGTTTTAGTATCGGATCAGTAAAAGTATTTATTTCAGTTGGAGTGAAAGAATAATGTCTCACTTTCAGCCATCACTGCATGTTTCTGGTCCAGAACCAGAAGTTTCAACATTTTTAATTATTTTGTCATTCTAGTGAAATGCCATGTCATGACATAAGTGATATTCAGATTTAAAAAAAGGCTCAGATTTATTTATTTTTATCGTATATCGATAAATGGTTCATTTATCGTGATAATTTTGTCATTGTGATAGAAATTTTGATTTATCGCCGTCACCAGAAATCCCAATAAATGTTTAAAACCTCCCAAAATGCTCCATGTTGCTGGGCTTGTTTTCTACTGTCTCCCGTGTTTGCTCATTGAGAGTACCAATAAGTTAGAAAATAATGGCAGACATTGTTTGTAGTTAGTGATACCAATCGCACTTTATTTATTTATGGGTCCGGTGTCCTGAAGAAGAATTGGTATGTTTAGTGAACTGGTTAACTATTATTGGTAATGTAGGCAATAAAAGCGTAAGATTCTGTTTCTTTCACTTTTCCACTGTAACATGTTTACTGAAGCATGTTGGGTGGTGCTTTAATAAAGACGGTTTAATGAGATTCACATTATCCCAAGTGCAAAGAAATTTATAAAGTATCCTTAACTACCCCTGGAAAATAAAAAATCTAAAGCTATACACAAGTTCAAATTTATAATCCACAGAGAGTCAACGATGTACACACAGACTCATAAATCAATCCCCACTTAAATTGGTTATAATCCACGACTTTTACATGGGGTTTAGACCAGGGTAAGGCTGATCGTTGAGCCATCGTAACAAACTAGTTGGCTTACTTAAATTTTCCAAGAACATGCATTTTTATGACGGCTAAACATGACCCAAATTCATACCGTCTTGTGCAGTAAAGGCAAACATGTCATCAGATCTTATTTGACGTTGACATAAAGTAAACTTCACACTCCGGGATCATTTTGAGTTTACAGGCAGCAGGCCTGTAAAGAGTTACTCTACATCATTCCAATTAAGACTAAAGCAAACAGCCCGTGGGAGTAAATTGCAGGCAGTAAGTCGGTTCTTGGTTTTGGAACTTGATCCGGCAAAAGGGCATAAAGCATTTTTGACAAATCTTTTGTGCGTGTACACACAGCCAAAATCCCTGCTGACAATGCAAGCTTCTTCATAATGATGTGATTACAGATAATTAAAACATTCAGTTTCCATTCAGACTGGCTAAGCAGTGTCAAGTGGATTTGAGCTCCCAAACCTCAGTCATTGTAACTTTAGCAGAGAAATAAGAAATGTAAATAAAGTAAAAGAGTAGATAAACTACATCCCACGCCTAGCTTAGCCCAGGATTATCCACCTTTATCGCTACCAACTTTCAACTGAATTTGTGGCGCATCAACTTTAGCTTTGAAGTGGTAAATTAAGTTTGCTTTCATTTTGTGAACTGGAATCAGAACCGAGACAGTGAGACTTAGCTTTAAAAAAAAAAAAACTAGTAATGCTGAACCTCTGGAGAACAATGCACAATATGCAACACCTAACTGTAAAGGGGAATTAGTAATGTAAAAAGGCTTTTGTTTATATATATATGTGTGTGTATATATATATATATATATATATATATATATATATATATATATATATATATATATATATGGCTCAAAAAAATAAAGGGAACACTTAAACAACACAATATAACTCCAAGTAAATCAAACTTCTGTGAAATCATACTGTCCATCTAGGATGTGTTATTTGAGTGTTCCCTTTATTTATATATATATATATATATATTTTTTTTTTTTTTTTTTTTTTTTTTTTTTTTGTTTTCCCTGCTCGATGAAACTATTAGCGCCTACATCTGGAAATTTTGTGCGTGTGCACAATGCTGGAAAAAACACTTTCCTTTTTCTTTTTTTTTTTTTACTTGTCATTCATAGCCTCACTGCAATGACAGAACATTTCCACTTACAGAATGAAACCTGGAAATGTATGAATTATTACATTAATTCCTTGTTGCTGAAAGGTGCTATGCAAATAAAATTTGATATTAATTTAGTCCCGTGTGCCATAGCAAAGAAAACGATAACGCAGAAAAACCATCAAAGTACGACTCAAAACCTCTCGTATTCCTGTTTTCACGCTCTGTCAGCTGCGCTACACACTGACCCGTTGCCAAAGCAACTGACCAACACCACTACTCAGACACCATACATAACGTACGTACGTTGCAGCAATGACCTGGTAATAGATGTTACTTAACCTCATTCTACGCCACGCATTTGCTCCGTCTGCACTCATGTCCTCAAATCAGCAGGTCGAATTCTCAGAGGAACTCCGACTGACGGCAGCCTGACTTACATCCTCATTATTCCTGCTCAATAGTTTTCAGCTGCTTCAGCCGCTCGTGTGAAGCTGCTTCAGCCGCTGTGAAGTAGTTGAACTTCCAACCCCGGATGGTCAAATAATCAGTAAGCACAATGCAAAAAAAATTTTTTTTTAAAATATATTTACTTCTGCTGAACACAGATGCAGCATTCAGCTTGTATGCACCACAAATATGGAACAAACTTCCAGCAGAGTTCCTTTAAATCAAAACTTGAACCGTTTCTAGAAATACGTTTAATTAATGAAACATTTATCAACATATTTCTGTATGATCATTTTAATGATGGCATTTGACAAAATGTAATGTTGACTGCTTGTTTCATGACTATGATGGTTTTGATGTAAAGCACTTAGCACTTGATATATCCTACTGCAGTATAACACCAAATATTACAGCCTTTGTGCCTGTTTGCATGCAATACGTGGTCAGAAACGACTTGTACTGCTTATATGTGACAGGATTACATAAAACATGTTTGTTGCTATGTGGACGTACAACTTTGTAGGAAGTTATACAGCAGCTTCAGAGTAGCATTGACTTTCATGCATTCTTGGCCTGTACCGCTATCGGACCAGGTGGTCAGATTTACAAAACGGAAATCCAGTTTGTCACCCGATCGCGTCGCCAAATGTTAGAGACGGTTGAGGAAAATGTTTATCCATTCTGAAGAGGAAGAACGTTCTCAGAGTTTAGTGGAAAGCATGTGCTGACCTACACCAGGTGTTTCCAGATGTGACGCTAATGGCTGCATTCATCTTCTGGGCAAACACTTGAGAGATGCTCCCCTTGTTTTGAAGTGTTGGTGGTCGTCATTCAGTCACTGAAGGTTAAAGTAATTACAGAGCGGTGGGAGGAGAGAGGTCAAAGAGAAGTGTCTGGATTGGTTTCACATTACTACCTGCTGCTGCAGCGTGAATGTCACTGTGAATGCTGAAAAGGCCTCCGAATCTGACAAAAAAAAAAAAAACAACACTAATACAATACATGTTGATGAGGTGAAAAACGGATTTTATTTTTACATCTTGGGCGACCCATTTGCTTAATTATTACTTTTTCTGTTCTTTTTCAGTAATAAATCCCTGGTTTGTGAAGTTCCAGTCTTGACGTTAAACCTCCCATTTATTACACTGTGCGCACCAAATTGGTCAAAATTACTCTTAACGTTTTCATGCCGTGCAGTTCGCTGAAGCGCTATGCTATCATTAGCATGTTTACCCCATTTTGTTGACTCATTAACGGTGTGGCTTTTTATGTACTTTTATTGCGGTTTCAGTTCATTATTCGTGCGCAAAAATCTGTTCCGCTCCATAAATGTTGTGCTTTATGCGTCATAAAGTGCTACGACTAGAGTTCCTGTTGCTTAAACAGCCTCAGCTTCACTGTGATTCTCACTGTAAATAGTTAGACACTTTTATTTTGTATTTTATTTCTATATTTTATTACATAAAATAGATAAAGTTCACAGCTTATGGTACGGTTTTGTAAACTCCTTACACAAAATGTACTGCTACCTGGCTGGCACTATGGTTACGAGATAAAATCACAAGCAAGATTTTGTAGGGACTAAACTAAAAAAAGGCTTAAAACCTATTTGAAAACATAGCTTTGGCTTTACTGTATGAACAAAAACAGTTCATTACAACACTGTGCAGCCTATAATCTGATTAAAAATCCACAAAAAAGCAGATCAGATTTTTTTTCTAATGCAAATTGCATCTAGGAAAAACGAAGACAAACATTATCAAGCGGTATGAAGAACAAATTGAAGAAATTGACATTTTTTTATTTTTCATGTCCAATAAATTAAAGATTTCTACAACTACAAAAACATCTTATTTTCCTGCATTGTTTTGTTTTTTTTCTTTGTGTCCAAGCCAACAGGATTTCAGAAATTGATAGACAAAATGTGGAGGAATAAAAGGGAATTCTTTGACTTTTATCTTTCAGACTGCTTATTATGACACAGAGCGTGCTTATTTAGAAAGGCATGCACATGTTTTCCACTAAAATGTGCATGGAAAGCTGAATGTAAGCGTGTGGGCCCGCATGTCAGTTGTCCGTGTTACAGCCCTGCTGAGCGTGACGGAGCCGCTGCTCCACAGCTGTCCTCTGACTTGAAGACGTCGTCATAAATGACCTCAGCGTGCAACGCTGTGGGAAAGCCCGGGAGCTTCAGCAAGCAGTAATGTTCTCTTTGTTGCATTTAATATCCGCTTGCTAGAAATTCCTCTAAAAAAAAAAATTGTTTGCGTGAAATGTCAGCAATGAGACAAGCGACCGACTCGTTTCTCCTCCAGTTCTCCGTGTGAGGTGGAGGTACGTTGAATGAAAGAGCCACAGATAAAAGGAGATGTCAAGATGTCAGTCACCATCTGTGGCGAGGCTGCCCACCTGCTCTGAATACCACACAGCCCGGCGGCTAATGAGATACCCGGGTGGATAGGCGGAGGGATGCGGGGATACAGTATTTCATTATGAGCCTCCGCCGGTTGGTTGATTCCTGCTCGGCTCTGATAAAGAGTGATGGCAGGACGAGGCTGCAGGGACAATGAGGTGATTATCTGGAGCTGCCAAATACCGGCAATGCAACGCCGACCCGACTGATATCAGTTACTGGGATCTGGGGCTCAACTTGACCCGGGTGGAAAATGCAAACCAAGCTCCTGTTGGACATTTTCAGAAATATGTCTCTTTACATTTGATCTCCAAGTTAAAATATTGTGAAAAGTACATTAATGTCACATTCTACTCCACTAATGAACCACACAGTCGTGGGGAAGTCGGCCGTCGCTGAGCCACAGGAGGACATTACTAAAGGAGCTGGTTGTTCATAGTACCACATCCAGGCATATTCATAGGAAGTTGAGTGGAAGGAAAAAGTGAACCGGCAACTTATGGGAGCTTTGCGACAAATTCTGTGAACACTGTTTTTAATTTGATGACCCTTAACTAACTTTGTAAAGAAAAATAAAATAGTTAATTTTCTCCTGTTATTTGTTGTGAAAATTAGAAGCAGTTGCTTGTGGCAGCATATTCCCCACAGCAGAGAAAAGCGCATTTTATTTTTCAGGGATTTTTTAAACTTATTTCTCTTTTGGGTTATTTGATTTGTACATCTATAATCTATTTAAATCTCTCAAAAAAATCAGATTTAAATGAGTGCTGCTGTATTATTTAGCCCTGTTACCACTAAACAACTGGCAGACGGATTAGCAGTCAACATTATGTATTCCATTAAATAGCTGGTGGACAAAAATATTCACTATAATATTACACATCCATATTTAAATATTGCAAAACCAGAGTGGAGGTTCAAAATGATGCTTCAGATCATTTTGTCTAATACCAAGAAAGATGGTTTTAAATTCTTTAACTTCCTTTGTTCTGACAAAAAAATAATAAAAAAATATACACAGTCCGTTTGATTTTGGTCTCACTTATGCCAAACATCAACAAAAGAAGCCCGCTGTTCCTCGTTCACTGGTTGCTGTGGCAACCGCACAATTAAAAAGGAGGCAGAGTTCGAGTGCTGCTAAAACTAGCATTAGCATGGCTCTGATCTCGCACATGAAAGCGAGACACGCCAGACTCGCCTCGGCCAACTGCTGATTCCTCCTGCGTCTAGACACACACAATGCTTGGCAGAGAGTCCCTCCGCTTAAGTACGGGATGGTCGCCATGGATACCACACACTAAACACCGTCTTCTATTCGTCTGCCCAAATGGGAGCGCGTGAAGGCCACGCCACCTCAAGAATCAAATACAAAAAGCATCAGAAATAAAAGCTGTGAATCTTCCTGCCAGGCAAAAAAAGACAGCGGGGGACGAGAACAAACTGACTTTTTTATTAACCTTTTATCAAACATAAGCCACACATACGGCTTCAAACACGGAAAACGCTGAAGGGTTTATGAAAGTGTTTTAATTTTGGCTTGATTGGGAACAGGCTAACATTTTCATTTATGAGAAATGTGCTATTAATTGAAATTTGAAGTCAACCCCCAAACCTTTGGATATTTATTTTTGGTTCAGTCTAATAAGTGCTGCAGCTTTATTCGTTTTCAGACGGTCTGATCTCCTCAGCTCCAAATTACCTCCTCATCTACGGCCGACATTTATGTTCTCATTACAAAAGTTGTTTTTTGTTTTGTGGGGTTTTTTTTAAATGTCAGATAATATATTAATTCCAAAAACACTTAAATTGAAGGCTAATTAGTGTCACAGCCACCATTATCAGTAACTGGGAAGAAAAACGGCCTTCCCTCCCAGAAAGACTATTGAAAGGATTGTTTTTGAAGTGAGGTTGTGCTAACGCATATGGAGTTACTGTACCCGCAGTAAATAATGCTGCTGGTGTTTTTAATTTAGCATTTCGTTTAGTAAATTAGCTGGTTCTGGAGACTGAAGCCAACGAATGATCCAAGAGGAGCCAGGACAAAAGCGGACTTCAATTATCTTAAAACTCAAAAAAAATAAATAAATAAACCCTGAGAAATCACACTCAATGGGAGAAATTCCAGAGGGTGCACCAAAGGGAGATGAGAATCAAGAGGAATTGCATAGGAAGGCAATTATTACAAGTCACAAAAAAACGTGATCATTTCATGCTAACTGGTGTAGGCTATCATGCTAACCTGTAATCTGCGGGTGTAAAAATGCTGAAAACCAAATAAATTAATTATGAGTATCTTGATATTTTGCAAACATGATGGAAGTTTAAAGGTTGACAAAATGGTTTTAAATTTTTAAAAATGAGATTTTGAGAATGAAGCAATTCCAGAACGCCAGCAGTTTGTTTTGCTGCTGGCCACCGTAACATCGGAAAAAAGAAATTAAAAGTAAGAAATGAACATATTTTGAGATTTACTGCTGGCAAACTTATAACCTTTTCAACAAAACCTCAGTTCAAAAATCATTAACTAAGCATAATTTATGTATGCTGCTGCGATAACACTTCACTTTCTACTGCCGGCTATGTATCCCTGTGAATGGATTACCACCGCCCTCGGGTTTGTGGTGTAAATACCCACAGTGGGAAGCCCTGGGGCCGGGATGCAAGTTGTGCTCCTTTGTGCTTGTGTGTGCTGTAAAAAGGGCCGGTGTGGGATTTGAGAGTGTGTGTTTGCCTAAATGTACATTTAGAAAAAAGCAAAGAAAGACACCAGGGTAAACATCAGACAGATTGGGCAACAAGTTCACTGAGCAGCCCACACACTAAAGCCTCCAGGAAGTCTACTGGGTTCAGTTCAAAAGGCAAATGTAAACTTTAGCGAAGCTTTTTTTCTTTTTTTTTTTCTCCCCCTGACTCATAAAGCCTAATCTCTTCAGGCATTGTTAGATGCAATTACGTGAAGCAGACTTTGCCTAAAAGATCATCAATCTGCTGTCTGAAACTTTGATTTCTTTAATTTTCTGTAACTGCTTCAGGTTCAGTCAATACTTTAGTATCAGTTTGAATTCAGTCAGACTGGAGTCTCTGTTTCACTTGTAAACAAACCATTTAATTTTCCTCAAAGAAGAGTTGGAAAAACTGTCCTGAAATAGGAAAACATTTTGAAGGACAAATAAATGTCTTAGCACGGATGCATTTAAAATTGGATTTTATACACTTTATAAAAAAAATCTGAAATATTCAGATTTTTTTTTCCAAAAATGCATCAGGACTCGACTTGATTCAGCCACTTCTGAGAGAAGCAGAAGTATAGATGTTGTTCCACTTTGATCTTAAAAATTTTGTCAAGTTTCTTTTTTAAAACCGGGCACACACAAAAATAAAAGTACAGCATGCTTTTATTTTCCGAAGGTTAGACAATTGTGATGAGATCTTTGCAGCTGATCCAACATGCTTAGTCACACTCAGTGGTGTGAGGTAATCACAATGCATCCATCCTCCTGAATCCTATAAATGGATCGGAGTGTTTTTAGTTTAGAGGAATTTCTGTGCGTACCTTCATTGATATGTTTGTGTAGGTTTTTAAAAGCGTGACAAGCTCTTATGTTCACATTCATCCTTCAAAATGTCCTAAGGATTTCAGAGGGAGAAGAAAGCCGACATGCCCACTGCGTCTGCTTGGCGGGGTGGTCGAATTAGGTGGACGCACATATGCCATACATTAACATTTGACTCTAGGCGTGCCAGGAATCCTATTAGTAAACCTTACAATGAGTCATTGGTGCCTGCCCTGCTACTTTAACTTAAACTTATGTCGACTTCCTACCACAAATAAAAATGAAGTCATAGGAACGGCTCCGAAACATTTAATTTCAAGTGAACGAACGAATGAGACCAACGAGGTGACCTGTAATTTATGTTTTTTATCAAAATTTCACCTGTTAAACTAAATTTGTTTGCATTTACTTGAGTGACCTTTTTTTTTTCTTCAAACAAATGTACTCTAAGGAGTAGTTTTGCAATACTGTACTTTTAACTTTTAACTTACAGAACAAAAAATCTAACCAAATTTGTGAGACAGACTTGCAATTTATGTGACTTATTGTTTCTGCTTTGTTGTTGTAATGTTGTTTTCCATCTGTTGATCCCATTTGGCTATCACTACGCTACAGTAAATTATTATCTAGCATATACATCTTACCTACTGTAAGTATTAATTTTACGTTTCTTCTACTTGAATGTGGTGTTTTGTATCTATATGTAGTAATTTTTTTGTTATTTAGTCTTCAGATTGCCAGAATTTTCACAAAACTTTATACCCTTGTTTACAGAATTGTCAGATATGAAATCAGATTTTAGGATCAGTCACTCAGTACTTTAGTAGCCACTTTTTTTGACTCTTTGGTGATTTTTATTTTTTGGATGGCTGCTTTATTTGTGTAAAAATATAGTCAAAGAATCCTAGTGTACCCTTGGAGGAGGAGCAGCAAAGATTTTTGAATTGCAAGATGCTTTACCATGTTTAACAAACAAAAAAACTTCATTTATTATATTTCCCTGTTATTTCTGACTTTGTGTTGGTCTTTCACACAAAATCTAGCTTCGTGGTTGTAAAGTGACAAAATGAGAAATGTTTAAAATCTTGTAATGCCAGATTAGAAAAATCCACCAGCTCAACAGGTGTTTAATGCTCATAAAGTGAATGCTATTCAGCGATTTAGATGGTTAATGTGATTCACGTTATCACCAAAACATCCTCTCAAGATAACATCAGCAGCCAAAGCGGCTGCTTGTTTTGTTTTCGAGCCACTCAGGCTGGATGTATAAAATGCTAAATCTGACGCATGCTCAGATGTACCGTTTTTGTTCCAGATTACTTTGATTTATTTGTCAATCATTTATACACAGCATGTCACAATTATTTAAAAAAAAAGTCGTAGTTCCTAACGTCAACCCTCCCTCCCACCCTGACTCTTTTGTCGTGACAGAGAATGTTTGACCTCCATCTGTCCCGTCTCAGCGCTGCGCTGTGTGTTGCTATCCGGACCTGCATCAAAGCGGTGCTTGCTGATACCTGAGTGTGCAGCCGGGGGCCGCCTGCTGGGATACGGGGATTATCTGATCGCCTGTTTCACGCTGCATTCCCTCGCTCCGGCTAGCCGACCCGCAGGTATTGGCATCAGGTGCTGCTTTCCTTCTCTGTCCTTTTGTATATATTAAAATATATATATATATTTTTGGTCACCTGATTATAAGTCGGGACAATATTCCAGAGAGTCACCATTGCAGCCTGCAGTTGTAAATTTTAAACGGCTTTTTTAAAATTTTTTTTTAATAATGTATAGGGAAGATGTCTCTATATGTGGTCCTATAACCAAACAGATCCCAGCATTCTTTTCCAATTCACAAGGAAAGCCATATATGCTATACATATGCTAACATGCTGCCACTATGCATCACTTCCTGCTGTTTTACGTGCCATAAAAACCCAGGTTTAGGCCAGATGGCGCATTGTCTTGATGCTGTGAGTCCTGTCCTTTATTTCCATTTAAAATGTCCTTGTACATCTCATTATGAGATTTGGACAAAAGAGGTTTTTTGGGCTTTTATTTTATTGACTTTGAAGAGCAATATAAACATTCCCCTACACCGCATAAAATGATAACAAAGAAACACTTGATGGAATTGCATGGACATATTTTTCTCTTGCGTTTTTTTTATTTTTTTTATTCATTTTTTTTGCAGTCATTGAACGTTAGCAAGTAAAATTGCCCAGATATCGATCAATTAAATTAGAGTTGTTTACAAGCGACACCGAAGATGAAGATTTAGTGATTTGCAGTGACACGGAGGGTTTGGTAAACTTGTTAGCATGTTATTTATGCTATAGTTATCTGAATAACTCTTAATATGTTATGTTAACATACCAGGCACGTTCTGTGTTCGTTGTTTGTCATGTAACGTTAGCATACCGTACAATTATTCAGCCTGTTGTTGCCTCTGTTGTGTTTTTATTGCCTTTCAAGATAACATGTCTGTTCTTGGTGTTGGATTTTATCAAATAAATTTCCCCCAAAAATGCGACTTATAGTCCGGAAAATACGGATAACATCTAAGTTGGAAAGTAACCTCTGTACGTCACTGTATAATAGAATAGCTGCAACATAAGTATTTATGTTGTACAAACTGAGTGAAATTATTTTTAAAAAAGAAGTTAAATCTAATTTAATTTAAAAAAAAAAAAAAAATGGTTGTAATTCCTAGTGTCTTTAACTAGTTACAATTCTCTGGATTTTTAATTGAAATCAACCCAGATAACAGGCTTGAATAGGTCTAATTTAACTCCAGCATTTTTTTTTCAGTGTACATTGGAGGTTTAGTGTGTGTCCTGTGAGCGACTGGTTCTGTGTTTCTCAGAGTGACTCATACTTTAATCCCAAAAGTAAATTCCACTCTTTAGGCCAACGTGTGATGCCAGCGAGTAGATCCGCGCTGTGAAATCCTCTTCTCCTGACACCTCTAATGGGTCGAATGAGGTGAGAAAGAAGTAGAAATCCAGCCAGGCCCGAGAACCAAAACAGCTCACAAGGTTCACACAGACGCCAGTTTAATGAAGCCTTTGGCGTTTACACACAGCGGGGATGGAAGTCCTCGCAATTTTTTTTAGCACTGTTTTTGCTAACAAGACTGCAGTGCTAATGCTAAGCTGAAACCTATTGAAGATCATGACAGATGGTATTTAGGAGAGCGTGGGGAGTCTGTCCAACGATAGCCTGCCCATATAACCATCTCTATGGATTGGCACTCATCACCATTAATTATTACAAGTGTATGTAACTTAATGGCTTGTTCATGGCTTTAACATTTGTGCCGTGCAAACAGGGGATGATATCTGATCACCATGGCTTCTCCAGCTGTCTGCTCAGTCCTCAGATCACAGCTCAGCATGTTTTTTCACACTGACTCTTTGTTATTGCAGCTGATAAAAACAATATAGTATTCATTTCTGTCTGGAGAAGCCTGCTTAGATATGGAGATCCTTTTTATTCAAAATTAAATAATTACTGTTTTTAATAAATTATCAAATATTTAACGCTATGAATACATTTTCCTATGAAATGAAACAAAATAAATATTTAGAAAATAAAATTTGTTTCATCTATTCCAAGATGTATTTATTTATATTGAGATTTATTGATTTCACTGTCATTTTTTCATTTCATAGTGTGTTTTTTTTTTGTGACACTTTAATTTTGTAAAGCTACTTAATGCATTTCATGGGCTTTTTATGGAAAAAAAAAGTCCAGATTTGCACAGAAAAATAAAGATAGAATCCTAAACAACCTATTGAGATTGGTCATCAGCAAAAAAAAAAAAGTTGATTTGGGGGTGAGTTTTGCTTTAATCAGACTGTTTTTGTTGCTACTTTGTGTAATCCTGCCATCACTTTAAAGCATCCGTTTCATTAAAATCTCTGTAGAGTGCAATTAATTAGAATATGCAGAGTGGAGGAGTCTTGATAAACTTCACAATCAGTGCATAGCTTTCATTTAAAATGTAAAATCATTGGGATCCTCAAAAAAAAATTGAGGAAATGATGTTAGAAACCTTTATATGAAAGGAGCATGTGGTGAACTGATAAAATTGACGTTGGTTTAGAAGAAACCGGCTCGGATATCTTGTAACTTGCATTGTGAGAAAGTGTAGCTCCTCTGTATTCTCTCAGCGCTAACTAGAAACAACCAATCAGAGCCAGGAGGCGGGTCTTACAGCTGTCATTCCACCTCTATGTAGTGCTACTCATCACCCCCCTTATTCTGGGCCACGCTACAACTTCCCCCGATCAGCAGAGCCTGCTGTGAATGCTAATGCTAGGTAGCATTGCTACTGATGACGGCGGTCAAACAGAAAACTGTTTGTCTGGCGGTCAATGAAATGGCAGTCATTTCGCTGCCAATGACTGCCATTTTCGCTGCCATTCTCACATTTAGTAGCGTGTTCATGAGGATGATAGACAGTTCTAAGACCCGCCTCCTCGCTCTGATTGGTTACTTTTCGGCGGTAGCGGCAAATAGCAGCACAGAGAGGTGTAGGAGACCGATGTTTTCACAGATTCTCTCATATTCCACACTGTCACGACATGACAGTTTAACAAACATGCAAAAAAAATAAATGTTTTAATAAAAGTTGCATACTGCACCTTTAAGATAACATTTCTCACCTATAGGTAGTCTGCACAGATTGTTGACACTTAAAAAAAGTGGAAACTGTTCACTGATTTGTTCCATGTGGTTTCACTGGGTTTCCCCAGAATGACTCCAGTGTTTGTTTTATCCGCTGACCTTGTTAAATATTTTTACATAATTCACTGAATCAGATTTCCAACCCGTCAGGTTGATTGCACAGAGAAAAGGTGACAAATTTTCCATTTCCTCTGCCAAATTAAAGTCTCTTGGTTATTTGGTCAACAGAAACATCATCCAGTTCGTTTTTATGTTGTGGTAAGTAACCCTAACACAGGCAACTCTGTGTTTATTTTTGACATTTCTTGCCTCAAGATCACTTGGCACATTTGACATCACCACAGACCGGCGTTCACTGAAAACATCCCAGAGGCACTGTGTGTTCAGCCCAGCAGCCGCTCCCTTCACATCATGCAACCCGCTCGGTTTAGTTCACACCCAAACGCAGCAACGTATTGGCAAAGAAGTCGAGAGGAAAATTTCCTAAAACTCTGCCTTGCGAGGTTGGTGATGAACACAAATATGAATTTTCCCGTAAAGGTGTTTAGTGTGGCCCTCCGCTAATTTACCAGTTATTCAGTTCCCAACGCAAATAACTTTTTAGTGTTGCTGCTGTCGAGTTTAAAAATAAAGAATCTGAGTGGCCCGGGCATGCAGAGGACCCACAACCCCTGAAGCATTATGGGAGACAACACAAGACTCGCATAAAGGCCAGGAGTTGTAACACAAGGTTACCAAGTCTCCAGTCAGCCTCAGAACTGCCATGCAGGCATGTACCTCCACTTTGTTGTACACTTCAGGGGAATGGGGGGTTATTGTGCTGAAGGACATCAAAGTGTTCGCACATCCTGAAATGCCACAGTTGCAGATGGCTCTGCGATAATATTGAGCGCAACCTTGCACATCCGTTTGTTCAATCTATATTGGAATCTTGCTAAGATATTTGAAGGAGATACCGAAGTGCAGGTATGAGAGTTTCCTCTGGCTCACACCTACAGAGCAGCAATCACAGAAGCTCACCGGCAGAAACATGTTAGTCATGGAGGAGATGAGATCAGCTTCCGAAACAAAGTAAAGTTGCTTCACTTCCTGGTTCGGTGGTTTGTATGGAGTTTTTTGTTACACACGCACCCTTTACACCTGAAACTGGTGTTTCTCAGGTGAGCTGGAAAAGTGATTAAAAACAGAGAAAAACGCTTATTCAAAATGTAAAAACATGTTTAAATTTCCTGAAGATATTGGTATTTATGGCACAAAAACCTCAATGAAAAATCTCCTGCTTCTTGTTCCGCAGCTCATCTTAAGGAGTTGACCCTCATACTGTAAAAGTCCTAACACTGGGTACAAGCATAAAAATGATTCATGGCAGCCATTTTCCAAGACAGCCACTGTTTTATATATATATATATATTTTTAAATCAGTTACTGCCACAACTTGTTATCCACTTTTATGTTTGCGTCTTTGATCATTCTATTCATACAACTTTAAAGTAACAATATGTCGCAAAATCACAGGACTTTCCTGTTTGCGCGTTTCATGCCAGTCATAAAGCGAAAGGAGATTAAGATGGGTGGCAGACTGGGAGACTCATTTTAATATTTAGTGTTGGCGTCTGCTAATTCTTTTGTGTGTTTAGCGGCTTAGTTAACCCACAAAAGAATTAGACGCCAAAGCTCAGTTTAGCATTAGTGGAGGTAAGATTCTTGTTTGGTGATTTAGTGGTTAGTGAAAAATCCAAATATCAGTATGTGTGATCGCTGTGGGTCCAATTATGTACGATTTGACACCAAAGGTGTTAATTTGTGATAAATATTGGCAGTTCTAGTGCAATAATGAGCTTTTCTTGTTGACCTTGGTGGTGGCCATCTTAAATTTTTCAGTAACTTTTTTTTTTTTTTTTTTCAAACAAAGCAAACCTCTGAGAACATCTGTGCCAAGTTAGGTTCTTGAATTTGCATGTGAAAGATTTTTCTAAAATATTCAATTATCTTCTACACTATTAAGTGGAGTGGACACAAAATGGACTCTGGTTACTTTCTTCCCAGGGTGATGTCACCTCAACAATCACATTTCACCATGCTGAGACCATTCGGAGTCTTGCTGTGGTTGAGACTCCACACCATTCGGGTTGAACTCTAGAGTGGCTTGTTTGTGGTGTGAACATGAAACCGGCACAGCGGCCAGATGTATGCTGCAGGCCAGAGTACCCAGAGAGAACCAGTGGATGTGTGGGGTTGCAGTGGACAGACTTTCACTGGACTAATTGGAGTGTGGGAGGGGAAGCAAGTGTCTTATCCCTACTGATAATAGTAAGGGTTGCAGGCCAGTTTTTAGGATTAGTGCCATTAGAAACGTCATGATACCTCTAGAGTCTGGGCTGTTGTACTTCATACATATTGTGTACGTCGCGTATTGAGACAGAAATGTCTCTGCTCAAAAGGAAACGATTGGATTGCAGATGATTATGCTTATTACTGTTGCAGTGGTTACTATTTTCACATGGAAACTAGTTTTAAAACTCAGTAGAAACATTGTTTAGGTTAAAACATGTTTTTCCAACCTGTGTGCTTAAAGGTTGTTGTTTTTTAAGCATTATCTGTATGCGTTCCAGTTAAACCTCAGACATTCTTAGAGGCTTACCTGTCTTCACTTCATTGTATCCAAGATCAAATCAAGACAGGAAGCAGAGGTTAAAGTCACCCGACAGGTTTTAAAAGTTATGTTTACCTCGACTGAACACGGCGACCGGAGCTTAGGCGAACCTGAGAACGGGTTCAACAGATGAGGTCAGCGCCTCATTGTCCTGTTGCAATGCAGGAAGTGAACAAGATTCCAGGGGAAGTGTTGCACTTTTACCCTTCACAAGTCTCATGACATTCTCAGGAAGCGTCCATTGCATGGCGTTAGGGCTACAACAGATAGCAAGTGAGCCGCAGAGAGTGCAAAGTTTAGATAGTCCCTCATATCTCGTCTCCCACAAGCATCTAAGTACACTTTAGCTGTTCCGCTATTGGCATCGATGTCGGAAACTTTCTGCTTCTGATATCTTTTTGAGCTGACTTTCACTTTGAACTGGAGGGGGGTTTTGTTGTTGTTGTTTAGAAATAAAGCTGTTGTGTTTCCAGAGAATGTTTTTAGGGAAATAAAAGTTTTTATGGAGAAAGATGTTGATTGGGGTTTGGGTAGATGAATGAGATTTTGGAAAACCAACTGCTGGAATAGGAAGGATCAATGTCACATGGTTTGCTTTTCGATTGAAGTAGTCAAGCATAAACAATGAAGAACACAACTTTGACTTAGCATGTCAGCCTTAATCAAACAACCTGGAATGCAACAAAAAGCACAGAACAGATTGAAGTACTTGCTAAGTAGTTGAGTCTAGGTTTCCCTGTCATGACATGATTTTGTCATGATACATCTACAATGTATATTATTGGGATTTGTTGTCATTTTCACATTTTTTTGAGTCAGTACCTTGATTTACACCACGCCACTACAAACTGTATGTTGAAGGTGATTGTCCTTCTGAAAAGTCTCAAGTCTTCTGGAGCCTTTATCAGATCATCTTCCATGATTGCCAGTTTGCTTCACTCCATCTTCCCATTAAATACTTCTATAAGTTTGCTGTGTCTCCTACATGGATTTTGTCAAACTGCTTTTTATGGGTTTTTTTCAGAAGTGTTTTTTTTTTTCTTCTTCTTTTTCTTTCACTGCCTCGATTGGGCTGACGAGGTCCAGCTGTCGGTGTGAAGGACAACAAGAACAGAGAATCAATGCGACTACTGAGACGGGATGCACAGTGAGGTGGGGATTTGTCTTTGGAAGGCAGTCACCTACATCCAAACTACAGGCTTTGCCTGGAGGAGAACCCACCTTTTTAATAAATAAGCTAAACTGGGAGAATGTTAATGTGCTGACTGCCCAACGAGGAATGAACTGAGCCGTTTGGGTTACAGGAGAGAAGCAGCTAAAAGAAAATTGAAGTCCAGCTGACCATGCCATGGTTTCACAACTCTGCTGAAACCAAGCCATTGTTTCCTTGTCTGTTTCCATATAAGATTTTTGGCATCATTCTTCTTTCCATTAGTCCGTAACGATCTCTCATTTGACCTGCTGTCTCCCAGTTGTCCTCACATTCAGTTGAACTTTCACAAAAAGTACTAAATAAAATGCATTCATAGCTGCAACAATAACAGGACAGAATGTGGAGAAACTCATTATGTGTGATGGCTACAGTCATGCTGCAACTCTATGTAGGTCAGCTTGACCTATACATATCTTTTGCGGGTCAGTCAATACTGATTGGTTTTCCACTCATTCACGTTACTGAAGACATTGAAAACACTGACCTGCACACACTGACCTGCACCATGTATGACATGAACTGTTGTGTGTATTTTGCGGCGCTCGACCACATGTGAATATACATACTAGACAGCAGCAGCAGTGGAGAAATGAGTCCAGGATAATGACAGATATTGGTCTGTCATTGGTCTCTGGGGGGATTTTCACACTTAATTGTCTGAAATTATTTTTGCAGTTTTCAAATGGTGGAGTTGATTGTCACACTGCACTGTGTCAAAGGAGCCAAACCGTTTGGAAAAACAAGTTTACCCCCCTCACCTGCGGTGGCACTGGATCAAGAACTACTGAATTGGAAATGACAGAAGATGACATGAGTGCAACTTCCTTGTTCGCAAAATGTAAAGAAAAATGGAACGCTGTCAGACATTATGGATTTCTCTTTTGTCTTCGGCGAAAGACTGTGTAATTTATTCTGCTAGTGCTGAACTGGTATGTTTGTTTTGGTTGTATTTACCCAGAATTCTCTGCACGATGGTCTGCTTCCTACTTTTGGAGCGGTTTCTGGTCCGCTCGGCATTCACATATGCATTCAGACCGCGCTAGACTTCACTTCAATCAAACTGAGAACAAGGGTTTTTTTTTTTTTTTGGGTTTTTTTTTTAGGCAAAATAGTTCATTTTTTTGGTCCGCATCAGACTTTGATCATTCTTGCCTCCCCAAGCGACCCGGACTTTGTAGAACTACATTAAAGTGGCCTGAGCAGAACTGGTGTGAATGCACACTTGGCCTCATCTGCTGTTCTCTGGAAGACCCGACTCCCAATAATCCTCACACTTTTATTTTTATGTTCTTGAGGAAAGCTTTGGATAATGCTTAAGCAACGTATTTTTTCTATTTAACTTCACGCACTATTCTTCAAACTGTCTGAGGTTCATGTTCCTCGGCTGCATCACATGAATTCAACATCCGCTGACTTGTGCTCTGCACCTTCAGCGCGGTCAAACACACGACCGAAGCCGCGTGTGAATGAAAATTATTCCGACTGCATGCACAACAAAATATACTGGTGTGGTTGTTGCGTGATGTCATTACGCTTTAATTCTCCGATGGATTGCAGCAACACAAAATCAACTTTGTCCTAGCCTGGTACCTCCCAGAAAGTTGGTGTGAAAAGGAAGCATGACGCATACTAGAGCGTGACTCAAAACACGACCCACCTCAAGGACTTGGCCGCGGGTGTTTCGTCTGTACATAATCAGATCAACTCATTCCTCCGCTGAATAAAATCACTATTCAGACTTTGTTAGACTGATTATTTGTCAAGATCTTCTTGCTCAGGTTTACGGTGACGGCTGAAAAAAAAAACTCCAGGCTGCCTTCGTTGGCGAACAGAGGTGTATTGAGAATCTGAAAGCGGGCCAGTTTCTTTTCTTTTCCTCCTGGACTTATGTCTGGGATTTTATTCAGTTACTGCCTGTTTGCCTTTCACGTTAAGTCAACACTGATGTAGAGCAGTGGCTGGGAAACGTACTCACCTGTTAACGCGGCATGAGCGCAAGATGCTGTTTGGCACACATGCTCGGTCGAGACTGAGGTCGTCGTTCCTTTGGCCACATGACGTGTGAGAAGTGGCAGAAAATCAAAGTGGTTTCTCTGCTGTGGGTAGTGGTTCCTCCAGGCAACTAGGCCAATACTGGCAGTTAAGTATCGTTGGACCTTTAGAGACTAATAAATTTATGGAGCTCCACGTTTGGCCAAAAACAACAGAGGAAACTTTTGCTCAAGGGCCCCAAATGCAGGTGGGGGGCAAAGAAAGGTGGTCCAAGTGCTTGATTGCTTCGAGAAGGCATTCAATGTGAAAAGTATTCATATATGTATATAGTTGGTGCTTTATTCTTAATGTCCTATTATTTCTTCCTCTTTTCCTTTCGGCTTTTTCCCTTTAGGGTTCGCCACAGCGAGTCATCTGTCTATTATTATTTCTCCACCCTTTTATTACGCCCTGTAAAGTTTTATCTAGCATCTGAGATCACCTCCCCATTCCCTCTCTCCTTATTTCCTCTCTAATCTACTGCAAATAAAGTTCACAAAGGCCAGAAAACCTTTAAAGAAGGCGATTGAGTCTTTCCTTTCAATTGTTGCCACATGCATGCTTACCCTCAATTTGGGCTGCTTGCGTCTCCGCGCTGTCATGAAATGGACTCTGCAGTAAATTTGCGGCCATTATAGTCAATGAGAGCGTTTAAACCGTCACTGCAGCACCTCAACAGGCAATAACTGCAGGATGAACGAGAAATTAATTTTCTCCAAAATCATGATTATATTAAAGATATAGTTTATATACATGCATACTGTAAAAGTGTGTTATGTATAGCTACATAGAGACACATACTGCAACTAAAACATGGATTTGTTTCTGAAACTAAAGTGGACTCAATATGCAGAGTTGACATTTGCATATTTCTACTTTTGGATTTCTACTGCCTTTAAAGACATCCCAGTGCTTAAAAGAACCACCCAGCCATTTTTTGTCAATAAGTTAATGTGTTTTGGTGTCTTGAAAATGAGCCATTACAAAAACGTTCTGATTTAGTCACATTTGATAGGCAATGCACCGTAACCTGGCAACCCAAGCTGAGACCTTGCATGTTTGGTCACCTAGTTTTACCACTGTATAATGGTAAAGCCATTCTATAGCTGTACAGTACTTTGTTTTTGACTTACCATGCAGAAACCACTTTCTGGAATCTCGTTTGTGGAGGAGACTCCACTTCTGCTTTTCAGAGATGTGCGGTCGGGTAGTTGTGCATCTGTTCGCAGCCATTTTCATGGCTCAACTCAACCAATGCAAATGTTGAGTTTTTTTGGGCGTGGCCAACAGCAGCTTATTTGGATCTAAAGTGAGGAGATTTTAAATCTTCTCACTGAAACAGCTCAAAATGGGCACAAGTGACCAGACTAAAATCCCGTTATCAAAGAATGATTTTGTATACAATATAATGAATATGTTTTGTATAGACCTATACTTTTCTGTACAAGAAATCATAATGGGTCACCTTAATGTTGCACTGAACACTCCTTTCCTGAGCTGAGACGTGTGCTAGTGAGATCATGTGGAAAAAAAAACAGAAGTTGAAGGGGGCACACACTCGTGAGGCCCTGTCGTGCACTTGTTGAACCGACTGCACTCAATCAGGACGAGAAGAAAGTTTGTTCCAAACAGACGAGAAGTGTTGAGCAAGTTCTCCACTCGTAAAGACTTTTTCTTTTCCTTTGTAATCTAGATGGGACACTTTTCTTTTCTCATTTAAATGCTAATGGCTTTGAGAACACCATTGACGGAGAGAGTGCTGGGAGCGAAGCTTTGCTCCTATCTGTCTGCGGCACAAGGTGAGCACCTGCCTGCTCAATTCAAAATTCAGCTAAATCTTTATTGGAAAAGCGACACGGTCGCAGCTTTGTTTGAAGGACTTGTGTGCGTTTGTGCCCACGAGCGTTTGATTTTGTTTATTGTGTGTTTGGAAGCGGCAGACTTAAACCTTTCCGGGATCAGAGTTATTTCTGGCAGTGACATGGTGTGAAACAAAAAACTTTGTAGTTTACAGATTTTTTTTGTTTTGTTTTGTTTTGCAAAAAAATGTTAGATTGTCAGAACATTTTTACTGATTTTATCTAATGAGGGTGTACATATGAAACATTAGAGGGCAATATGGGATCTAAATATAGCTTAGCTTGATTTTTAAAATATTTTTGGGTTTTTATAAACGTTTCCAAACAGATCTGACAGAAATATTATCAGAGTGCCAATTAACTAAAGTTTATAACCCTCTAAAAATTGTAAAAATAACAGGTTAGAATAAAAGTATTATTTATCCTATATTTATATTGTTATAAATAGATTTGGAATAATCTTGTATTCAGAATTCAGATCCCACTGAAGCAGACTGTAGACTGAATTGTAAATAAAATTCACAAATGTTTAATAGAGTTCATTTTTGTTTTCTATTCAGTCTCCTAATTATAAATTGCAGTGTCTTTAAGTGAATGCTAACATTTCCTTCCATCTTTGTTAAATAACATTCGCAAGAAAGAATTCAGTTTTCCTTCCGAGCCAAAGTTGACGTATGATTTGAAGCATCTGAAGTGCCTAGTTAAAGAGGCCTTTCAGCTTTTTAACCACAGAGTTGGAAGCTTCAAATCAGATGCTAACTTCATTGTTTGCCACCTAAAACAGATTGTTTGTAGCCAAATATGAGATGCTGTCCCGAATGCGTATTTGACAGCATTTCCTCAGTAAATGAACCAAAGAGAAACGTTGACGGGTCAAGAAATTATCACCAGCTCACAATACTATTTATGTATTATGTTCTTTAGATGCCAGAAATGACAGTATTATATCTCAATAGTTAACTGTTTTAAACCTGAGTCATCCTTTCCTCACAGCATTTTTTTTAAATCTTGTTAAACAGGATTTCAGTCACTTCATTGAAATTCAATGTGATGGCAAAAATCTAAACGTCTGAACACTTCTTGTGTGCGGCAACACAGCCGTGCACTTGATGAGGCCTAAAAGGAGGTGAGAAGAGCAGATAAAGAGTTGTGAAATAAGCATAACGGGGTGCAAGTTCATCACGTCGTCTTGAACCGAGAAAGAATCTCGACTACGTTTCACGGTTCAGTGCAACACGACAGCCGTGAAGCACGGAGTGCGGCGCGTCTCTCTGCGACGGCTGAAACTGGGTTCGTGTTTGCAGGTGATCTCTTGAACTGTATAAGAATCCCAAATGCAGATTCAACACCTGGCATTCACTCGCGCCCTGCAGGCAGAGCCAGAAGATAGCAAAGTTCACACTTCAGCTGGAATGCAGGCTCGTTTTGCAGAACGTTACAAGTTCATACACCACTGGAATGGATGTCGGTGACAGTGTGGTATCGTGCACTCACAAGATGTTATCGGAGATGATGGTTCCGGCTGACTAACAGACCAAGAGATCCACCTCTAATGTAACATGTCTTTGGATTCCCATCAATCAGAAGAGTGTTTAAATAGAAATGCGCTCTTGGCTGATGGCAAAATATTTTTATTATTTTAGGAAAACTGGGCAGGAGGAAGTACGAAGATGTGAAAAACTATTCGCCGCCTGACAGATTTTTTTTTTTTTTTTATCTTTAGATTATCATACAAATTTAAACATCAAAGATAACAGGATTCAATTTAAAATGCTTTTCAAATTCACCTTGTTCAGAAGAAAAATGTATCTAAATCAAAATGGCCTCCTTGTTAAAAAATCAATTGTTTCATGTTTTTATGTTTTTGGAGAGGTGAGTTCAATGTCAGCAGCATGGTTACTATGAGACCTGTAGAATCAAGAAGTACACATCTGGCAACATGAAGTAGACTAAATCAGTGTTATTAAAAGTGGAGGCCACCAGGGGGCGCTCAGAGAGTCTTAAAACTGGGGAGGGGGGAAGCATAAATGAAATCAAATGTTATACATTTTTAATCGTATGTATTTTTTGTATAATAAAATCTGTTAATCAGTATTATGAAAAATAACCTCAAATAATGTATTTATTTTATTTGCCACGCTCATCTTTCTGATTGGCAGATTAATGGAGCTGCTGTGCTCCTGAAGCTGAGCAGCAAGATAAAATGGACTGAATGACCCGACGGACACCGCTCCAAGAAAAAACCCGCGCCGAAGAACTCCCGGCCAAATAAAACCAGAAGATATAAAGCAGCGCTTATAATAGACAAATGTAGTAATTCTTGAATAAAAGTGAGAACAAGCATTCTAAAATACTTTGCTTTTCCAATTTCACCAAAGTCTAATTTCTTAAGTCATATTTAAATAGCATTTTTGTAACGATTGAAGTCGACATAGTTACCGGAGTATCCAATGAAATGGCACCATGTGCCTGGAAAACACAAATTACTGCCCCTTTAAAATATTATTTTACAACCTGAAAGATCTAAGCAAGACAAAAACGTTTAAACGGAAAAGATCTCCAAATCTGCCGCATCTTCATTGAAGAGAAAGATGACCGCTCGAAATCAACTTGCATCTATTCGACCTCTGCCAAGCCCCTTTGTGCTGAATCATGCTGCAGAGGGCTGCAGACGTTTGGAGGAGAAGTGAAACCTGGCAGCTCCTTTTGACCTCATCGAGCCGACAGCCAAACGCCTCACGAACTCTCCCTCCGCTTCTCCCCGACGGGCTTAAACGGCGTCTCGCCACCAAGACTCAAGAATGAATGAAAGGCAGATAATGTAGATGCAAAGGGAAATTGAATGGAAAATGATTAAAATTGAGGGGAAATGTTTAATTTTCTTAATGAGCTTTAGAAATTCTGTCTGGGCCCCCAACTCTGACTCTCAAGTATCCAATCAGTGTTTGAATAGCTGAAAAAATTAGGAATTTTTATGTCATTTCCTGCGTGCCATCGAACGAATGATGTTTCTCCTCCATTTTCTCCCCCAAATCACCGGGGTACAAATAAGATAAGAGTTTTAATTTGTGATAACTCTGACCTAAAAATTGTTGCATTGTCTGAACTCCAAGTCATTAAACTAAAGCTGACAAGTCAAACATTCAATAGAAAGAGAAGTCGCTGTAATGCTGCGCAGACCTTGTTATGCATGAAACTCTTAGGTTAATGGAAGTTCTTTTTATCTTTTTAATACACACCTTTTTGAAAGTCTAATTAATGGACTGCCACTCACTTGGTGGGGTTGGGTAGGGGGGGAGAGACTCATGTCATCACCACTTAGGCCTGTTCTTGTAGAAATATGTTCAATCCTCACCTTGAGTGTGGGTGGCAGATGGTAATGCACTGGTTGTCACGGAAATAGACGGTGAAAATACAGGCGAGCGATTCAAAGTAAAAGGCTCTCCTGTCACAGACGATGGCAGCGGGAGGAAGGAGAACTCGGAAAATGAATGAATCCAATAACTACTGTAACATGTCGGGGTTTTTATTCTCATCGGCACAGCGCATAGTTGTGCAGTGAATGAAAAAGAATGCAAAATTTGTTGAAGGTATTTACTGTATGAAAAAGTTTGGTGTGCGTTTGTGTTCTCTCTGCTCTGATACCTGTAAATAAAACCCAGTAACAGAGAAAGTTGTGGTGGAGTCTAAAGCTAGCCTGGTAACAACTAGCCTCTTGTTCTACGCCTGGCTTCGTCCGGAGCGTCTGGACACTCGGCCATTGAAAACCAATTGCTTACTGGAGGCGTGGACTCTGAAGGTTTAAATTTCACCCAGTCGCTAATGCACTAGTTCGATGCCATGAAGCTTCCCGGAAATCGCCTGTGCTTTAAACAACCATCCACTGCAGAGAGATGAGTGCCAAGCCAAACAAGATGGCCATTAATGTTGATTCAATAGTTGGAAGCGTAGCAAACACGCTGCCACTGCCGAACTACAAGCAGACCATGATAGTAAAACAGCGCAGAAAATCAACATCGCCGTTCACAACTTCTCTTTCTGTTTGTTGATTGGCACAGTTGAATTTCTACTGGAAAAATCCAGTTCAATGGGAGAAAGCCCAGACGGGGCACTGAAGGGAAATGAGAATCGAGTCGAATTCCATAGGAAGGCAATAGTTATGATAATTCAATCCAGACATTAAATTAACCATCATTATAAAAAGAACATGTTTTCTTACCCAATAAACTTTATGCTCACAAACAGCTGCAGCCAAACTCAACTAAATGCACTTAAACATAAACAAAGTAAATCTACTGTTTATTACTGGGACGTATGAAGACTTTATTTCTTCAGAGTTCCCAGATGTGCACCTCATATGGTAAAGAACTCCCCAAGCTAAAAGACTGGCATTGCATTTCATCCCATGTGACTGGAGTTTAACATTTTTTTAAAATTATTTTAACATTGAGTGCACTAGTAAAATAGCAACAGAAAATAACTTCAGGGTGCAACAGACAGTTAAGTTACATTTCCCTGATCAACAAAAAATGTCTGCCTCCAGGTTGGCATTTTTCCCAATAGCCATCTTACAAATATGGTACTCGCTTCCTGTTACATGTTTAGCTTCAATCACTTTTATTAAGATTAAGGATGGAGAGGCTGATCATTATTTGGGTTTCATATGTTCTATCAAAATGTGATATTTGCTTTTTAAGGAGTTAAGGTTTTCAACCCATTTCTAATGATCAGTGTGTGGAGCAGATAACCCGACTAATTAAAGTGGAAGCAGTTTAACTGGGCAGCAAAGAGTATTGTTTTGCGTCAATGCACTTGATGCTACAGCATTTAACACGTTCATATTTTAAGCTAGCCAAGCACCGAATGTACCTAAAAGTAATGTTCGACTAAATAAAAACAATTCATATTTATTTAACTAAAATAGTTTAAAAATAAATTTTATTGTAAATACTCTGGAAGTCCAGCACTTCTAATGAAAGGTAACACAGCGAGAATCTCGGGGTTTATTTAGCTTTCATCGATGTGAGATGCACGCGAGGACCAACATGATTGGATCCCTCAGGTGGAGATGACTTTGACTTCTTCTCTGGTGCTCTCTGCTCGCACGCGCTGCTCTGAAGCCCGCGGCGGTGACTTGTATCGCTCCCCGGCAGACCGAGACCGAGGGGCGGCTCGGTACGCTCCAGCCCGCCCCGTGGGTGTGTTCACAGTCAAATGGGCCTCCGCATCCACCTGCTAGCGCCCTGCCTCTCCCCCCACAGTCACACAGGAGCTTCCAACTTTCCAGCGCGCCACGCACCGCGCGCTGTCGGACCTTATCTCTCACCGCGGGGACTTTTTTTCTTTTTTACCTTTTCTGCTCGCTTCTTTTTCCTTCCCCACTTCTCCCACGAGATGTTGGCTGCGCTCGTGCGAGGAGAGCCTGTATTCGCCTCGCGCTCTCGGACAATGATGAATTAGAGAAACATTTTATGTTCTCTCTCCCTGGCTGCTCACTGACAACTCCGGGGCCAACGCGCGCGCGCTCTGCGCAGGTATACAGACGGCCCCGCCGCCGCACCCCTGAACGCAACACGGGCCGCTGAAGAGCCGCGCAGGGATTTTCTATTATTATTGATTTCAGCTTAGAGAAAGAGAGAGAGAGTGATCGATCTGTTGGGATTGGCTTTTTCAGTGGCTTGCAGGGTTGGATCTGAACTTGTATTACGGAAAGCTGTGAGGTAAGACTGATTTTACTTCTATTCACTTCATCTTTTGTTATGGATAATATAGAATATTAAATAAAAATCAATAAATGCGTATACAACACAGAGTTGATTAAAATATATATATGTTTTCCAATATGACATAATCTCATTCCATTCAAAAAAAAAAAAAAAAAAAGAGTAGGGATTGTGATCAATTTCTGAATGGATTCCCACAAGATAATTTGAGAGTATTTGTTGAAATCGCTATGCAGTTTATTGTGCGCTCTAATACCACACCAGACTGTTTACAGTTCTGCCTCCCATGTGTGGCCAAGGCTGCCAGTCTGTCACACTCTGATTTCAGTCTACAGCTCCTATTTCTCAGGAACACTGAAACATCCCGCTTGGCTTTCTCTGTGTGTGTGTGTGTGTTTTTTTTTTTTTCTTATTTTAGTTGCGAGCGAAACGCTGTGAATTGTCTCTAAAATTGGAGGCAACTCTACCCGCCGAGCATTAACCAACCAGCATGTTTGTCTTGAAATAACTGAAACAGGCAAAATGAAACCAAAACACACATGGCAAATGTGGTTTTTAATGTGCTTCGTAAATTTGATTGCATGTTTTCTGAATGCGTGGTACTTTCTGAGGGAGGAGATGCGTTTGGTTTTGTGGTATGATGTACAAATGCACCAATCAGCCTTTTACTGGCTGATGCCGATTTCTGATTTACTTTAGGTCTGAGCTGCTGATTTCATTTTTTTCCCCTTAGGACTATAATAAATAGACTCAGCATTAGAGGTGATAGTCTTGGAGAACTGCTTTACAGAGTGAAGATGCTATGTCTTTCCTGTAAATGTTATAATTTTTTTTACTATTAAAATCAAAAAGTGTATAAAAACTACGTGTTTGTAGATGCGTTTAGAAACAGGAAATTGTGTGAAATCCTGATTTTCAGTGCTTTTTCAGTGCTTTTCCCCGGAGTCGATACGGAAACAAAACTGGTCGATACCAATTTCTGGTGCATCTCTAGTAAAATGCGAGAGCGTGTGTTCTTCACACAGTCCACAGTGTCGTTTCGGGGTGCAGCGCCCCGTTTGATGTTGTGCGCTTGTGCGAATAAGGACTTGGCCTCTGTCTCAGAATAAACAGCTGGACGGTTAACAAATTGTCAGTAAACAGTTGAGGTTTAAACAGCTGCAGCATGCTCATAAATCGACCCACGTCTCTGAGGCCCACGCAGATCTGCCGGGGTCTATGAAGGTGGGTCCAAACACTGGAGACTGGATGAACCCAATTAGCCCTAACCCTAAAAAAGTTTAATCAAGGACAGGAATGGAGTCTTTTTGTTGATCTATGAGTTATGAATCAGCAATCACCCCTCGTGTCCATTAGTCATTCGCTGAAGATTAATTGATGCTCCCTTCTGAGTTGTTTTCAAGGCTGTTGAGGCGCGCTGGTCGCTTCTTTCATCATTTATAACGCAGCTATCCAGTTCTTTCTGCAGCAAGTAACATTTATTGTCTTGATTGCACCAATCAGAACATTTTAGAAAAAAAAAATTCTATCTTTCTAGTAATCTCAGTTGTAACCTGGCATTAGGTAAACCTGTAATCACAGGGCAGGAGCGGCAGCGCACGTGTGCTGTCATGAGGCAGGAATGCGTTCTGGACGGAGCGGGGAGGAGAAGGCTTCTCCCAGGAGAGTCGGCGCACTCTCTCTCCACTGGTTTGTCACACTCTGGAAAACAAACATAATCTTTCCCAAATGGAAGTGCGTGCACATCGCTAAAAGCTTGGCTCCCCTTTGTCAGGGCTCATCAGTTTTTATGGTGCCTCCAAGAAAATCTGGGCGTCATTCCTGCACCTCGGCTCTCTTGCTTTCTCTCTGCCGCCCAAAGCAACAGTCGATGGGGCCCCTGGGAGCCGTTGGTTTGACACGTCGCATAAATTGATAAACAAAACCAGACTTTCTGTGGGAGATTTTATGGAGCACTTGGTTGCGCCAGCATCTCCGCTTCTCACATGTTTGTGTTTGTCTTTGCAGATTTAAAGAGAGAGCGTGCCTTTGGAGGTTTGTCCACCATGAGGCTGGATGATATGTGGACGGTGCTCGTCCTCCTGGTGCTGTCCAGCTTGACTTCGGGGAATCAAATCAGCAGCAATGAAGTAGTTGCCGCACCCAGAGTCTTTATCTCCTTCAAAGGTAGGAATCCAATCTTCTTCTGCCCTCATTTTTGCCTGCTTCAGATATGTCTTATAAAAGTATTTGTACCCCTTAGGCCTTGTATCTTTGTACCTTACGACCACAAATTAATGCACTCATAAAATAAAAACTAATAAATATTTGTGAAGTGGAAGTAAATGCAAGGTTTGTGGTCTTTCAACTTCTGACAGGTTTTCCCTGCAGCGTGATTTTGCTCACACCATGTTTCAGGTTTGGGCTTGTGTGCATCGTCAGTTTTCTGCAACAGAGCCTCTGTTTCTCTCCATTACCTTCTTCTTTTGCTTTCTTTCAACACGATTGTCTTGTAGCCACACCGAGGTTCACATGATAGTTGTACTTCGACAGACCTTCCCACCTGAGTTGTGGATCTCTGCAGCTTCTCCAGGGTTACCATGCCGTTCTTGTTCTGTCTGTGATTAATGCTCTCCTTGCTCAACCTTCCACTGCAGAGGAACAGCTGTGCCTGTGGGCTTAGCGGTTATACCATACACTTTCCATGTCCACATGATGGATTGAAATTGTTCTGTGCGGTGTTTCAAAGCTTTAAATGTTTTTTTTTTTTTTTTTTTTTTTTCTATCTAACCTTGCTTTAAACCATCCTGACCATCCTGCCTTCTGACGCACTGCCTTCTCATCTCCCATCAGTGCTATGTATGGAATTTGTCCCATTGCTCTTGAATTTCTCAAGTTACATTTTATCCTGGCCAATCGGCGAACAAAAGGAGTTTTTGAACAAGAGTTTCTGCGTTGCTTTACATTTTGTAGTCTGCCTATAGTTGTAGTTTGGCAATGGAAAAAAGCCGCTCAGTCCGTGTTGGTGACGCTTCCAAATGTTGACCGATTCAAGTTGGAGCAAGAGGAATGTTTAAGATATGTTGATGCTGGCCAAGATGTCACAGCCCTACTTAGGACTCTGGACTTCTTTATTTGCAACGAGGGACGGCTGATTACAGTGCACGCCATTTCCAGCAAGCTTTATAGTGTAGCTTCCTTCGCAATCAAGTTTCCGCATTACATATGTCATGGTCAAGCATTGGCAAAAATCTGATCCAATCATTTGATAAATCAGCAGAGTCCACGCCTCCAGCAAACAATCATTTCTCAGTAGCCGATGGTTCACGTGCTCTGGGTGAAGCAAAGCGTAGAACAAGGGGCTGGTTTTCACCAGGCTAAGCTATAAACTTCGCCTCAATTTTCTCCGTCGTCGTGAAGACGACAACCAATACTGGATTTTATTTAGTGGTATGCATGGGGGAAAAAAATGTTCCCAGAGTAACCAGCTTCAACAAATTTTGCATTCTTTCCCTTTCACTGCACAACTATGCACTGCTTAGTAAGTGTCTCTCTAATAAAATCCCAATTAAATACATCAAAGTGACGAAATGTGAAAAACTTCAATGGATTGCGAATATTTTCAAATGTTTTTCAAGCGTTTCCATCTGTTTGCTGCTTGAATGAGTGACGACACACATTGCCTAACTGCAGAGTTTGTGGCTTCGAGTTGTGATGGGTTTTGCATGGGAATAGCTTGTACAGCCTCGTCGGAGCAACACTGAGCAGACCGCAAACAAATCATTAGATTCCTGTAAGGCCCCCATCGTCACCACCGTCCCCCTCCTACTCAGACCTCAGGCTCTGTAATAACCACCAGATGCTTCCTCTGGCTTACAATCCACAAACAATTAAAAAACACAATGTCCAAGTAGACACAAAGGCGATTGTGTGATTCCTTAAGATTGTGAATACTCTCTTTTAGAGAATATTCGTTTTTCTTGATGTAAGTGCTGCAGCCTTGCACAAACCAGTACTTGCTCCACCAAGGTTGGCGAGTCAGCAAGGAGCGTGCGGTGACCCGCTGGGCCTTTATGTTCCCTCCGTCAGGCCGAGGTAAATGTGTATTTCACATGTGCGTGTGTGCTTTTCAGCGTCGGAGCAGATTAGAAGAGATGTGTCGCTGGAGGGTTCTCTGGAGGTTCTCCAGGGATCCTCCGGGGGTTCTCCGGGACGCCCGGGCGAAGGTTGGCATTACTGAGAGCAAATTGCCGGGATCCGTCGTGCAGAGTGCTGTCCCCAGGACGCCGATCGAGTCTTTGATTAGCATCCAGAGGAAAGGCAGGAGCGCCCTGTTTGCTTTGCTCTCCGTTTCCCAGAGCTCCCTTGGTGTAGTGCAAGTTGACTTAATTAAGTGGACTGGCACAGCTCATTGTTAAAGGCGTTTTCCTGCTTTAATCAAGTGGGATTTAACACTTCAGTGAGCACATGTCCAGAGCTCAGCAGATTTCAAACAAACCAAAAAAAAGAGAAAAAAACCCCATATCATTTCTGCCTAATGCAGTGTTTATCTTACAGAGATTTCTTCTTTTTTTCTTTAATCTTTGAGGCATCTGATTAAAGGAGCTGCAATTTTGGTTGAATCTGAAATCATTCTGAATAAACCTGAAAGCAGCAGACTACAGTGGTGGACTAAAGAAAAAACGCTCCACTCTGCTGCTTACCTGTGTGTGTTTGCCTCTCGAGTCAATATGAATTTCACAGTCTACTGCTGCTGCTTCTCTCTGAGGAATACTCCCTGCTCTCCATTCAATAATATGGCTCTCTCTGCCTTAATTGCTTTTTGAGAGGCCTGTGTTGTCCTTAGCTTGGCAAGCTTGCTGCACTTCCCCTGATGCAACTGCGAGGTGTTAAGTTTAGTTTATTTTTGCCTCTTTGCTTGAGCTGTTTGGGGGAAGAAATAGTGGTCTGAGGTGGAGCTTTAATGCAGTGCAACATGAAGACGAGCACAGCTCTGTTTCTTTCTTTGTGTGGTGGCATTCACACAAAAACAGAAGGAAAAATGTAGAACAGGAGCTCCTGTTAATTTATCACTGAATAATTAATAGCCAAGTAAACAAACGTTGCTTTAGATTCAAGCAAAAAAATATAGAATTGACATCTAATTTAACAGTTTGTGCTTGTTGCCTTGTAGGATAATGGGCTGGTCAAATAGGAGGTGACGACACTCCCTGATTACTTTCCTTTGAAATTTGCAAGTTGAGGCGACAATCAATTGCCCTCCTTCAGACAAGGAGCTAGCAACATTCATAAAAGTGAAATTTCAGGCACGAATGCACTGCTCTGTGGCCATGAGGCGCTTACCAGGACAAAGGTACAGACGGCTTTGAAAAAGCTCCAGTTCTAAAACCACCAAAAATGTTCGCTCATACTGTACCTGGGGTTTAAAGTCCCTTTATTGAGATTGCAGATGAAGTTCTGGAGTGAACAATAACATGGAGTACTGCAACATTGTCCCTCCGCTTCGTGTTGCTGCACAATGCTGGTCAGCTTGCTGAAAGAGGGCTCCTAAATTTTTAATTTCTTTAGAAAAAAATAAATAAATTCAGCTATTTAGAAATATTTTCGGTTGAGAAAGATGCGGAAATTCATGGCGTGAAAGCCAAATGAGTGGCACCCATCACTGGTAAAGCAACAGTTGGCGAGCTGTGAGCAGCATGTCTGTTACGTGGCCATCTGCAGGCTGGCCACACGTCAGGGCGAGTTACGCCGCAAATATCAGCAAAATGTATATGTTTATAAAGAGCAGACCAGCTAAAAGGGTGAGTTAGCACTTGAAAGGTAATATTTCATTCAGATGGTTTAGTTCTGCATTTTGCTAAGGTTTATGGATCAAAACAACAACAAAAAAAAAACAAGCAATTTATGTAAAAAAAACATTAATTATTGTAAACATGATGGAATATATCAATAGCAGAAGGAAAATATGTTTTTTCTGGTTTTAAGTAAACGATCCTCATCACTCTTTACATTTTTTTAATAAATTAGGTGTTAACATGTAACGTCAGTATTTCTCACTCAAGGTTATTGCACAGAGTTTAGATCAGGCCTAAAAATAGAATAGAATATAAAAGGGCGACCCGATCCGACCTGAGGCCATTGGCTTTGTATCTGAGCCCGATCCAACTAATTAAGATTAATAATGGGCCCCAAGCCTGAAGTAAACCTGACATATTATTTTAAGTGACGTTTCACTGCTTTCGCTTTTGGACCATTATTTTAAAAAGCGGTGTAACTTCTAAGCTGCACGCTCCTCTATTTAGACCTGTGTTAACAAGTAGATGACTTTATGTCACACATTCTCGTTTCGGTTTCTATGCGCTGGATGTACTGGATGCTTATTAAACGAACCACAGAAGCTCAGGCCAATTTGTCCCAAACTCATCCTGAATTTCATTTTGCGTTTGCGTTGGACTCGTACCATAAATATAAACTTTATCATATCCTGAGAATCTCAGACCTGCTGATGCCTAAGGCTGTTTTTGAAAGCCGTTATAACTATTATTATTATGATGATTTTAAGCTCGTGTACTGGATCTTACTAATCGGTTCATAAGTTTTCAGTCAGTCAAGATTGATTGCTCTGGATAGAAAAGGACAGAAAGGCTCTGGATAGATAGAAAAAGGTTGTCGCTGTGAAAGTTGCGAGTGCCACTCAGGGTTGTTTTGAACACATGTTTCAAACTGATTAACTCGGTAGCTGAGGGATGAGGTTAAGAACCGTGACCTCCATCTGGGAAGCCCTCACTTTCCTATTAAAAGCAGGCAAAGTAAATCATGAAGCCTAATTGCTTTGCTTTAACTGTGCAGGCTTTGTTTTATGACAGGAAAACACCTTTTATTATTTACATAGAACCACCACCCATAAAATCCCTCAGCGAACATAGGCAACGCAATAAAAATGTGCCTGTTTACGCTCATTTTAATGAGATTACATGTCTATAAAGTGTGGCAGATGAGTCTTGGAAGTGGACTTCGTCCAGGCTTATCATGTCTTCTGTCCTAATAAGCTGAGGAGAGGGAGAACGGGCTTCCTCGGTTTAAAACCGTCGGGTGAGGAAACGGTGTTTCCAATAAGCAGAGGGAGTGGAGCAAACTCACGGAGAGGTCCGCTGTCGCCAGGGACCCCCTCCGCCCCCGGCCTCCCGAGAGGCTCATATTAAAGAAAAAAAAAAAACCTACCTGGACCCTGCTGAGGGCCAACTAGTTTTTCCCCTTCAAAAAGACAGTTTAGACGAGAGCAAACTCGATGACCCTCCATGAAGTTTTGTGCCTTTAAAATCTTTTTTTTTTTCCCCTCTTTAAACAAGCCAATTAAATCCGTTCCCAGTGTCAGCCATGATGTGTTTACTGTCGGCATGCTGGGGGCTAAAACAAACACAGGGATTACCCTGTAAGCTCCGGCGCCAACGGATGGCATTACACTGCTTCCTGTTGGCTTTAACAGACCTCGGTTTCTGAACGTGAACCAGTTACCTCACACAGGTAAAATTGTTCAGCCCTGTTGTTTTTCTTTGTTGTTGTAAATATTAGGTAATTAGTTAATTAATTATTATTGAGCTGTGCCCAATCTTGCAGCTAATACACACCCACAACTTCTGCAAAGTCAAAGTAAAGCAGTTCAATGCTGCTCAAGCGCTTTTCCGCTGCACTCCGTCGTCAAAACGCTGCAGAAGGTGGAAGCTGTTTTATTGATCAGAGTAAAAAAAAAAACTCCAACTTTCTAGAGAAACCATTTGGGCGAAAAAAGAAAAATGCAGTTTTAAAGGCTTTAAAAAGTATTTATATCTGTGGAAAAGTTTTCCATTTTATAAAGCGAGTCTCAAACGTCAGTTGATTTTATTGCGATTTCATGAAGTAGACCCACACAAAGTAGTGCATAATTGTGCAGTAAAAAGAAAAGTCAGCATCGTTTCTCAAAACGATTTCGGTAATAAAACCCTAAATGTGTGGTGCACATTTGTTCTCTGCCCTTCGGAGTCGTTGCTTTTGTAGAGCCACATGTCGCTGCTGTTAAGCGTTGCGAGTCTTTTGGGCGTTTGTTCCTACCAGGTTTGTGCATCTTCACACGAATGTGGTGGACAGATCTGCTTTTAAAACGGATGAATCTCAGTCAGACTGGCTGCGGAGTCTCTTTAAGCAGCAATCTTAGTGCGTCACAGCAAATTCTCAATTTGACTTGGGTCCATTCTAACACGTGGATATGCTTTGATGTAAGCCGGTGGTGTGCAGACTTACTAAAATTGTTTTGTTTGGTTTTTTTTTGTTTTTTTACCTGCGCAACAACTGAGCTTATAATCGTTTAATTAAACAAATAAAGCAATCAGTAGTTTGTTTGGAAAGGACTAATTGAATCATTGCATATCTGAAGTTAAAATTGATTTTGCATGTTTTCCTTATGAAAAAAAAAGGCATCCAGTTTCGACTCGACTGGAAAAAAAATTGAAAAATGATTATAAGGACTGCTTTGGGTCACTCTTTCTTTGCATTAGAAGCAGTGACACATTTCGGCGATCCCAAGTCGTTCCACTGCAGCTCTAGTTGTACGTTTATGGTCATTATTCTGTTAAACGTTGAACCTCTGTACCGGTCTCTAATTTTTTGCAACCTTTAGTAGTTTTTTTTTTTTTTTGTCTTTTCAAAATCCCCATAATTACCTCCATCCATCTTCTCTGATAAGCCCCATTCAGAAAACCGTCCCCATATCACGATGCTACCACCACGTCTTAACTGTGGGGGAGGCATGTGAAGTGTGGAGTCTTTCTTTTCTGCGTTTTGCATCCAGGCCATAAAGTTCAGCACTGATTTCATCTGACGAGAGATTGATAGTTTAATTTGTTGTACCTGGTTTCAGGCAGAGAATGACCACCACTAGAAATGCACCAATCAGATGTTAATATCTGTATCGGTCCCGATACAGAAAGAAATTCTAGCTCGGGTATCTGTGACGATGTGCCCAATTCATAAGGGCAAATCTACTCAGTCTAATTCTGTGCTTTGTGCTCTGAGCTTTATTGTGCTTTATTAGTTATTATACGTCATATTCAGAATTCCTATTTACACTTTCTGAACCAGTTGGAAGTAGGTTTGTTGCATTTATTTTTTCATGTTTGATGAATGCTGTTAACCTATTGTTTTTGTCAGTTTTTTATTATCTATTTTTCATTGGCTGTTATACTCCTAATTAAACTGACTGAACCAACTAAACATCAGTTGTTGTTTTTTTTTTTGCAAGTTTGACCAAGCTTGTGAAGCTATTGGTGCATTAATGTGTTGTGTGCAGAGATGTGACATAAATTTGTAATTCAGTACATTCAGGATGTGTTTAAAAAAAGAGTCAATTTAGCACTGTTATTCTATATCGGACCAGTATTGGCCAATACTACATCTCGGATATCGGTATCGGAAGTGAAAAGAGTGGATCGGTGCATCCCTAGTCACCACCAGTCTATACATAAGTGTTGTAATGTTTCCTATGACTTTACCAGGTCCCTGGAAACAAGATCAAAATTTCCCCTTAATTATGGTCATTCTTTCTGCTCCGTGCCCCAAAACAGAGCAGTAAAGACATCACTCTTGATTTAATTTGATCCGGATTTAGAGCCACCAGATCGTCCCACTTTGTATCGCCTCCTATCACCACAGTGAATTGCTGAATTAACATGAGAAAGGCACTCGCCTCTCCGGGACTCCCCAGTCATGCAGGGGTTGTTGTAGCACAGCTTCATTACGTGCTCGACTGATTTACATGTGCCACCTTTTCTTTTTCTTTATTTTTTATTTTTTCTTCTCTTTGCACATTCCTCCTCATGGATCACACTGTGAGGCAAAGAAAACATGACATTTTCTAAATGGAAAAAAATTAAATAAATAAATAAAAACTCACTCCCCGGGGGACATTTTTGCCAGGCCAGGTTGTGTGTAGAGTGTGACATCATTGCTCTTGGCCCACATTCCTGCTATGACATATGCGACTTCGTGCATTAAGCAGATTCGAATCTAAATCCACTATTATGCCACTGCTATTGTAAGCTTTCTACCTCACATGAACCCAGTGCCTCATCTGGACTGCCGGGAGTGCGATTCCACTCCCAGTGCATCCACTTTGTGCAGGATGCATCCTGTGTGCGGCTTAGCCTCTGAAGACATAAATGCTTTCAGCGTTTCACACTCCTCTTAGACAAACGGGCAACAGGTAAGCACCAGTTTAGAATAAACAGGCACAGGGTCATGAATCTCTGCAAATGTAAAATATCTCCTCTGAAAAGCCACAAAGACTGGCTCTATAGCCGAGGGTGGAGCCGCGTCCTGCTCCACAAAGAGAACGGGAGAATCAGCACCGTGCTCTTCTCACCTCCCTCTGGCTTGGTGTTAATAAAATTGGAAACGACTTCATTCACAACCACAGCCATGAAATCATGGTTTTGTCAGTACAAAGGAAAAGTCCTTTAAATGCCATAACATCAGAAGGATTACTCACATTCCCTCTTCCTCCTCCTCGTCCTCCGCCTGGTAACTGAGCACACGTGAGACCAGAATCCACCGGGATGACACATGAATGTGGGTCAGCACGTGGCAGTGCAGGTGGCAGTAAGAGAAAGCAACCACGGCTGTATTGGTATAGCAAATATTTCTAATCCCCTCCATGTTCCCTTTTTATGAATGGTTGCTTTCTATTTTTACCCATTGACAAAGTCTGCAGTTTGTCTTTTCCAAACCTACTGCAGCCAGTGGGTTTGGGAATTCTTATTTCTAGAAGCTTCTGCGTAAATTTTTAAATAAAAATAATCTACTTAAGTTTTAAGAAGTAGCTAAATGCCACAGAATAAACCAAATATGGATCATCTGAAGTGCCATTTAGTTGATGTCAGGTCTGGTAAAAGAAGTTTAAACATTTATTATGTGCCCTATATTGAGACCTGGTGTGGGCCAGTTATCAAGGGGTTTCAAATTACAATTTCAGAAACTCAGTTTATTTTTTATTATGCTTGTTTGAAAATTTTTATGATGAGTGAGAAACCAGAAAGAGAGGTTTGTCTGGCCATACCTGTTAGCTAGCTTGTCCCCACCTTTTGATTAGCTTCCTGTTGGCTAGCTAAAATAAGGATGCAACAATAAACATTTCTCTCATAAGAAATAAACATTCGGCATAAACACAAACTGTCATAGTGTGCAAACCATCGCTCGTAAGGGATTTAACATAATTTTAAAGGCTATTTATTTTTAAAACTACAGTTAGCAAGCAAGTGGCAAACTGCAAGCTAGCTACCTCAAGCAGATAGCCTAGCTAATTATCTAGCCGTGTTATTGTTGTGCTACACGGAATGGTAAAGAGCTAAAACATTGTAAAATAACAAAATGATTAAAAAAAATAAAAGGAATTTTAAGTACTGTGAGAATACCACAACAAACCATTAGCATTTGATAGACCTCAAGTTAATGTGCTTCAAAGCTTCCAAACGGTGTTAAGATTCAGATATTAAGAGTTTTTATGAAACTGGCTGACAACACGAAACCCCCCAGAGCTTTTAAAACAACTTTGCAATTTTCTAACTTTTATCCACTACCAGAGATTTGTTTGAGCTTTCTGTCATTAAAAATGCTGTTTTATATTTTTATGAGCTTAGAATCCATTTGACCATCTTTAGTTCATAATTTAAAACATCTATAAAATAATTATCCAGTTCGGGTTTGATTGAAGAGTATTTGATGTTCGGTATTAATTTGTTTGCTAAATGTGAAGCTATAAAAATTTGCCTTTTTAGTTTGTATTTTGGCGGTAGAATCACCTTAAAATTACGTAATCTTAAGAGCTGCAATATATAGACAGAACAAATATCAACTGTTCTTAACAACTTTTACAAATTCTTTAAAATTAATTTGGGATTTACTAAAACTTATTTTCTTTTTATGAGAACTAGAAAAGGGGTTTCTAGGTTTTATCAAAAATGATAAAAACAAATGCCCTTATAAATAGTACTGCTTAGTAAATAATTGTTGGCTTAGGGCTTGGCCTTTTTACTGGCGCTCTACGACATGCAAGTAAATGTTTAAACAGTTTTTACTGTTGTTTTCTCAGCATATATCCATGATGTTACTTTTGTCTTTGTGCGGAGGTTCACATTACCCCCTTTCTGACCTTAACAGTGTTGACAGTATGCAGTTTTGAGGCTTAAGTGTTGAGTGTTTACTCTGTACTGACTGCCAGACTTCAGAGTGAAAAACACAATTGTGTGTATGTGTGTGTTTTACATTCCTGTCGCAGCATTTAAAAGCAAATGCACTGTCATTAATCTGCACTCTGTCACCTTTGCTCACTATTTCTTCTCTGAATCACTATTTTGGTTGTATTGTATGACCAAATGTAAAACCTGTCAAACCGCTGCCCCAGCATTTTGGCATTACCGCTAGTGATTAGCTGTACTTTTTATTTGCAAGGTCATACACGGCGTCCGTACAATAGAGAAGAGTTACGACTGAAATCATTGAAAACCTCTATGACTCTGGCCGTGTCCCAGACCTTAGTGTGTCTAGCAGCTAAGCTCTCTTATTTTTAGCATAAAACTCTCTCCTCCCTCAGTGGGTCCACAGAAGTCATTCAGAGAACGGCGGTTAGCCACTGAAAGCAATCGGCAGGGTAGTGATGGTGATTTAAGTGCAAACGCAGCTTGGTCCCCAACAGCTTGCACTCTTCTGTGACCCATCTGTCTTAATTGGAAGGAGCTGGACAGCCAGAGGCCATTTTCAACTGCGAGACTGAAACATGTAGAATTTGAGTGGGTGTAGAGAGGATTGTGCGTAAATCAAAAGAAGGCTGTGCTGCAACCTCCAGTCCGAGCCCAGTTCCAGAAGCACTCTTTATTGCAGTTTTAAACAAAGGTGTTTTGATCAAAAACTAAAAGTTTTGAGGTTTTCATTAATTTTCCCTCAAATCTCTTTAAGATAAAGTGAGGTTAGTGAAGACCAGACGTGAGTGAATGTTCAGTCGAGCAGTCAGAGGCAATCTCCGAACCACACACATTGTATGTCCAATAGAAACAGCGCGACAGGTCAGTAATCGGGGATTGATTATCTGTCTTCCTGTGAGGCCCTTTTGGCTTTCAACTCTGCCCCCTGCTTTGGTGGAAGACTGATAGGACTGTGATTACATTTTATTTCCAGACCAGTTAGCACCTTGTCCTCATTGGGATGAACTGAAAATTAAAAGTAGCATTGCATTCAAACTGCTAGTTCTTAAAACCTTGGAGGTATTCAAAGCCCTTCTCCTCTAAAATAGGGAACTTCTGAATGCAAGTGGTTGCGCTGGCTTTTATTTAGGAGCATCAGAGTAAAGGCAGGTTCACATTTGTGAACCTGCCTTTTATATTCAATTTATATATATTCAATTTATATTCAATTATAAAATTTTCCTTTCACTTTCAATGATTTTCTACTTTGTGTTTGTCACAAAGTGACTAAACTTTGTGTAGTCACATGAAAATGAATTAAAATCCATTCAAGTTTGGATTTTAATTACAGAATGGAAATGTTTAGATATAGATATTTTCATTGAGTAACTTGTACAGTAAATATAACTACACTTCATCTTTAGCTTGACCTGATATAAAAACAATGATTTGCTTCTAACAGATGAATGAATTTAAAAGGAGACAGACGATGTTCTCCAATGAAAAATGATTCACTCCATCCAGAGGTGCCGGTTTTTCTTTGGAAATAAAACCACGGTCATCTCATTGCGATGTTGTCCAACCTTTACCTCCGCCTCCACCTCCCACCTGACACGGTGAGGCTTTACTTTCTCCTTTCCGTGGTCGTTAAGTGCACACAAGCCTTTCTTTATAGTGGCCCATGAATTGAGACATTGTTTTGCTGGTATCCACTTGGCACTTTGCTCCAATTGCTTCCAATGCCATATGGCAGCAAGGTTGTAAAGTGTATCACAGCTTGCTTGGGTGGTCCTAATGTTTGATAAGAGAGGAAGTAATATCAGTGCTTGGATTGTCTTTCCCCAACATATGGAGAATGGAGGCGTTATAATTGTAAGCATGCAGGCTCTTATTCTCACTCATTGTGGAATGAAGAAAACTGAACCCTACAGATGAAATTACCAGCCTTTTAATCAATAAAGGGTCCAAAAGTCTTGTATTGTTATTGATACATCTGACCCTCAGGGCACAGACCTTACCTACCCTTACATAAGTCAGTTTCTATAGTGCTGTCTCGGCCGGTTAACGTCATCGTCCCTTCTACCTTCAGACCTTTCGGAAATCACAAAGACTGTGAGAAGGCAACCGTTTTGTGAAAGAGTATTTTTGCTCCTAAGGTAAATACTCCAAACACAGTTTTGTTTTTCCACTTCCTAGTGATTCTTCCTCTTCCTCTAGCATCAGCACATCAGTAATTTTATAGAAATATTGATGTCTGAAATTTCTGGCAAAGGAAATCCGCGATCTCTCTCTGGACTCTGTAGATACGGGGCTATGTGGCAGGATCTTCCCTTTTAGATGATGGTTTCACCTGCTCAACACCCTCCTGGGTCAGGTTTCAGGCTCTGTCAGTGGCTCATCAGTGGAAACCGGAGTCCCCTCTCAAGGAGACACAGGACCCAGTGTTGTCTGTCCATGTAGACCTTCATAGGCATGCCGTTGTATCGGATCCACCCTCCTCCACCCTCCTCCACCCTCAGTTGGGAAATATAGATAGATATAGATGTTTTCTATCCTCTGATCTGGCATTTCTCATTGTCTAATGTACAGTTTTGTTTCAGTTCCGGCTCTTAAATAGGAAGCGAGAGCTCATTGTCAGGCCTAACTATCTATGATCAGGTTGATGTACCACACACCTGCCATTCACTAAGGCGGGTCGGCTTTTCTTTAGACTTCCTGCAGGACTTTCATCTTGTCTCACCTGTAAAGAAACGGGGCATTAGTGGAGACTGGCTGAACAGGTTGAAGTCTCAGCCTGGCTTTGTGTCTGCTCTGCCTCTGCTGTTGGACATTGTGTATTCTTAGCACTCAAGTTTCTTTTGTGGCAGAGTGTCAGAGTCAATAATAGACCAGACGGATTACATGAACCATTGTATGCAGGTTCATACCTGCATACAATGCAGCTATGACATCACAGAACATCTTTGCTTCATAGGCAGCAATGTCAAGTAAATTCTTATGCAAAACTGCACCTTCGATAGTAGGAGCGAGTTCATTTTTCTTTTGTGTGCGTAATGAAATGTGACATTTTTGGATCTAACCATTCACCGACATTCTTCATTACTGTACTTACAGTTCTGTCCACTCCCACTATCCTCCTTTAAGACTGGTCGTTTGTCATGGAACTGGAAATTCTCTTGTTGTCAAGTAGAAAAATGTACTACCTTGGAACCTCTATTTCCATGCTTGGATGTATGCAGACCCTCATGTTGAGGTTTCTAATTAGTCACTGCAATTCTTGACTGGAGTTGTTAGTCAAATATCTACATTTTACTGATGTACATGTCAGCCATGAACAGTTCAGAGCTTATAGCAAGTCATTTGTTGAACTGGTCCAGCAGGCTAAATCACAGCGCTAAGCTTGCGCAACCAGAGGAGACCAGTCAAAATGCACATCTCTATTCCTCTGTTAACCCACTTGTTACAGCAAACATTTGACTTAACTTGTCAGTCCGTTCCTGAGGTTTTTCTGAACGTTTTAGACCACTTATGGGAACGTGGATTTAACATTCACTGAATTTTGGTGCTGTTCATGTTGTTTGTTTTGACAACACCAAATGAATTTGAAAGAAGATGTAGAATGTGAAACCACTGCCATTTATTACATTTGATATATTTCCAAACGCTCATCCTCTTTAAAAGACAAAACAATGTTAATCCATCCTTACTGATCCTGCCCCACCCTCTCCAAAATGTATTAAGAATACTGGAGAGTAAAAAGTCAATGTCTGCCTATTCTAATGATAATTATTGTAATAATTGAATTGTGCTATTGCACATGGGTTTACAATTGCTATTGTCTTTTTAGCACTGGAGAAAAATATCTACTTTTTTGGTAAATGCACCTTCATTTTAAATAAGTTCTTGTGCAACTTAGCTGGAATACATCACAAAAATGAGAAACCCCCCTCCCCCGTCTTCTTTAGCCATTAGTAATTTAAAGATTGGTATTTAAGCTGCAGTTTAAGCTTGCCTTTGAACGTGTATGTCTGCCCTGCCTCCACCCCGCCCTTTACCTTCAGGCTCAGGGCCTACAAGGTGCTTGGCTCAGTCTCAACCACAAATAGCCAAGTTCTCACTCGTTTGCTTCTGTTACTTATTTTGAGCGTCAAAATGGTTGATTGGTTGAGGCACTCCCTTTCTGCAGCCGGCGGCCTTAAGGCCATCCATCTCACGTCCCTCTACAGTCTTTCTGCACATATTTTGCCAACACATTTAATCTATGAGATGACTATTCCTTATCACTTTTAATGGACCTTTTTAAAGCTTGTGAAAAGACCAGTATACATAAGTACATTGTCTTAGACACTGAGTTGTTCTGGTTACGTGACTAAGTCAACCAGAGGGGAGCCTTTCAATTAGAAGATATAGAACTTCAGATCTTTTGAGTTAGATATTAAAGAATTATGAAATCCACAACCCTTATATACAAAAATACAGTCAGTGATGCACTAAATGAACATGAAATTCAACTAATTATACTTAAAAGTCCATCACGGGTTGTGACTTGTTGGCAAGTGCTCATAATTATTGCAGAATTGTGATGAGTGCGTGTTACTCCTGTATGATGTACTCGCTGTCAAGCAGAAGTACTTGTACTCGTTTGTTTAGGGCTTTTCTCCATATACGTGTTGATCCCTGCAGACATTAAGTAGAGGGGAGTTCCTCAGAAAGGTCAAGTTAGGAGGTCAGGTGCCTGACTGAGGAGGTCAAGGCCACGGCCCCCCTCTGGTCTCTAACGTCAAGGTAATTTCTCACCCTCTGTCACTTGGGGATTAAGTTTCAGAGGTGTCTCACTGCCTGCACCACTCACACTTGTGCACATTGACATGTATTTAAGGTCACCGGGAAATACACTTGGTTTGGGGGACGCGATGAGTCATTACGCACAATAAATCTATGAGCAATAAATGCTCTTGTCGTGTCATAAATCTCGTCTGACAAAAATCCACACTCGGTTGTAACCCCTATTGCTGTTGAATATTTGCCTTTAGTTTCAATGGTGTCTAGCACTGCCTTGTTTTGCAATTTAGACTGTAGTACAAATGGTTTGATTAGCACTTTGAGCTACATTTGGCCGAAAGGCGCTATATAAATAAAGTTGCCTTGCCCAGCATATTAGAAAAACTGACCTGGATTTTTTGGACGTCACATAATTTCCCTTACTGACATAGGTGCTCTCACAGGCCATTTTTACATGCAAACACTACACTCACCTGGGATGCTAGATGCTTGAAATGGGCAGTCACTCAGGGTCTGATCAATTCAACCAATAGTTCTTACAATGTCATAAAAAAGTAACGTACCTTGTGATGACGGAGCAGAAGACTGTGAGTTGGGGTATTGTCTCAGAGTTCAAATGGCTCAGAGTTCAAAAGCATATAAATGTGACATATACTTCAAAAATGTGGCATAACTTTGTTCCAGGAAATCCCCTTCATTTTCTCATAATCAGACCCATATACCATTTTTCAAATCACCATCATACATGTAAGATAGGAATATTGTAGCAGCCTTTTGTTAGTTAAGAGCTTACTAAAAGCATGTAAGAACTTTTCTTTTATGAAAGAAAAAATCCAAACTTTTTGGTGCAAAGTCTGTTTTATAAGACACTTTTAGGCCTGGCCTGAGGCATTTTTTGTTTGCAACTGTGATATTTTTACCTAACATCATCATAGTGTAAGAATCTCATGCTGGCCCAGTCCTAGCTCTGATAAATTTGGACTATTTCATTGTCTCTTAATCTTTGTCATATTAATCTTGGTAAGATTACGTTATTAAGCAAACACAATGTCAAGCTTGTGATGTTAATTTGCTGATATGTGGGTGAAGTCACTGCTGGCTGGGCTGTGTGTGCTTAAAGCTTAGAGCAATAAATGGCTGCTGTACAACAGCAAAACCCCTAAAATGAATGAACTTCTCAGCTGGGGCTTGTTCTGCATACATGGCTGCTGACAGTCAGTGGTTAATGTGCACAGTGGGTTAGGCTGAACAACACGGGCCACTTAGAGACGCTGGCATTGATCAGAAGCAAACTGTGTTGGCATTTAGCTTTTAGATACAGAGTATTATGACTTATAAAATTATTTGAACTCCTTGAATTTTTTCTCAATTTGTTGTTTTTTTTTTTTTTTTTTTTTACAAACTCCAATGCGTCTATTGGGCCTGAGTGATAGACCGGCACAAAGTAGCACCTAATAATTAAGTGAAAGGTCAAGGCTACATGCAAGTCCTTTGTAAATACAAAATTTAGTTTGGCATGCATCATTATGGGGTCCCCTTTACTCTGACACCCCTAAATGAAATCAAGTCCAAACAACTAACTTACTCAGTATGAATCCAGTTGTTCTTTGAAGGACTCAGAGGTTTGCTGGAGAACATTGGTGAGCAAACGGCATCATGAAGACCAAGGAGCAGAGCACACGGGTCAGGGAGAAAGCTGTGGAGCAAAAGTTTTACCCTTTTGGGATGTGCAATAAGAAAGTCTTTGTTGAAAGGAAGCCAAAAAAAAATTGTTTCCACATTCAGTTTGCTGTATAAAGGCTACATCAACTATGTGGAAGAAGGAAAACAAATTTAGCTTTGTGGCCTACGTGCAAAACACAGTGTATGTCGGAAAGTTAACGCTGCACATCACAAAATATCATTTTGGCTGGGTCAAAGTTGAGATCGAAATCATCTGAAGAATCTTTAAGAATTGAAAGTTGTTGTTCACAGACGGCCGGCATCCAATCTGATTAAGTTTGACTAATTTTGCAAAGAACGATGGATGAAAATTAGAAAATTCAAGCCATAGCTGAAGTGAAAAGATGGTTCTACTTTCCTTTGACGTCCCAATATGAAGATCAATCACATAAAGTGTATTGATTTTTTGAGGTTTGCACTTTCTTCAGGGTAAAAGGAAACAAAGTTGTGTGAAAGAGGGACTGAAGAGTTCAGCCGTCGTGAGCATTCAACCCGTAAACAATGCATTCACTTTGATGTCTTTGTCGCGGTCTGGTTTTTATAAATGCTGATGTGAATATTTCTCTTTCTGCTGCCTTCTGCATGTTTGGCGGAGTAGGTGTTAATTGCAATGTGTGACTTTTTACACCCACTGAAGGCCTGTGCAGGGTCAGTGGTGCCCTCCCAAACCCCCTACAGGGGCTGTTTTTGTCAACAGCCCATCCTTTCAGGCGCCCTCCTGCAGCGGCGCTTCCTCCTGATTGGCGAAGGTGGGAAAAAAGAAAAAGAAAGAAGACGGGGAGGGAACCCTGGCATTCAGTGCGATTTCCCCCATGTTGTTGTTGTTGTTTGCCGTTGCCCACACACTCCGTTAGTCCTATAGCTGCAGGGGCGCTTGTGTAGGTTTGCCTCCTATTCACAGAAGTTCATTCACATTCTGGGAGATCTGGGGGTGGGCATCAAACTTGCATTAGGCCTTTTTTTTTCTTCTTCTTCTAATGAATGCAGGGCAGAGCATCCTGCTGGCCTTTCTATGCGCTGCCTATAGATTCCTCAGCGCAGGTCCAAGGAGCCTCAAGAAGGAAGACGAAAGATGAGAGTAGAGATGAAAAATGAGTTTCTTGGATTGGGAAAATAAAAGTCCAATAGGAGCAAAGAGGAATCATCCGTTCTGTTCTGGCATTCTGCCCTCGCAGTGCATTGTAATGTAGGAGGATTAGAGGCATGCAGGGCTTATTTGCGACACTATTTGCCAATGCCCCGATGTTGCTCATTATGTTCAATCACTTCCATCCCTTTGTTGATTCTCTGCGTGTCTGAGCAAGATGTGCACACTCTTGGGCTCTTTGTTTTCAAGTCCCCATTTAACTTCTTAGCTCAGCTGCTTGTTTTCCTGCTTATCCCTTCAATAACAGGGTTAATGAATACTTTATTGCCAGTTTACGGCGAGGATCTTAGCTGGCTTATTTAATTTCACCCCCCCACGCCCCTTGTCTCAGAGATGTCCCGTGGTGTTTCCCAGAGTTTCGATGCAGCCTGCTTTGCATTTCCTTTCTGTTTCTGAGACAAACGGACCGAGAGTTGAGGGCCGAAGAGCTTCAACAGAGGGAGGGTGAGACACAGGAGACGAGAGTGAGGCAAGGGTGCAGGTTAGGGTCTCGTTCCTGTTTCGGTACTCCAACCTGCGAATGAGCCGCGCTCACGGACTCTGCTTGACTTGTCCCTCCTTCCTAATGTCATTACGTCATCCAGTGTGGAAATAAGTTTCTAAAAGTGAATGAGTAGAGATACGATTTGCCGAATAAACTTTTCAGCAGGACTGTAAGGTATCCAGCTCACCAAACGAGAAAACAATCAAATGCTCTACGTGCTGGAAAGTCGAACAAGATGAGATTTTGACAACACTTTAGGAAAAAGTTATAATCCGCCTTTTTTCTTTTGTCAGGGAGCAAAGGTTTAAGACAACATACGGTGTGTTTATGTAATTAGTGTAGAGGAATCTGGTTGGTCAGTTTTGTCAAGCTCATATCATTGTGTTTTTATGCTCATCTAATTTTAATAAGATAATAAAAAAATCACCCCTTTTTGGTTTTCAGAGAGATTAATGCTTTTATAGACTTGAAAAGATATTTTATGCGATTAAAAAATATATATATGATTTATGACAAAATTGAAAAATGATTATATAGTGGAGAATTCAGCCCTCATTTAATTTTTTTTCATTTGAATGTTTGACAAAACTGTAGACCAGATAACTTTGTATAAGGTTCTTGCTCCTACTGAAGAATTTTTTTTATTGCCAATAGGAAGGAACTAGTCGATTCTGCGAAAATGCATTTTGTGTTGAATGCTTCTTCACCTACATACTTGGGGTTCCTCATGAGACCCTGTTGCACTCCTGTTCATCTTTGCCTGCAGAGCGCACTGTAAAAATCTGCATTAATAAATACTAGTTATTGAACATTACTGCCAATCCAAACCAAACACTGTAATTTCCAGGGCCTATAATAGGCTGGATTTAATTCATCAGACACAGTTACACAGACAAACTTTAATTTTACAAGAAATTTTGAGGCGTTTTAATGTTGCTGTATCCTCTGCCACACCCCTACTTTCCAGGACAAAAAAAACCCTCAAACTTGCTCAAAGAAGTTTCTGTCTGCAGCTTTTTTCCATAATGCATCCACCATTTTTCACTTAACTAGTGTTGCGCTCCAATGGTGCGCAATCAGGCAGCCATCTGTGCATTTGTCATCATCGCGGTTGTATTTACGCTGGAATAAACTTGCCAGCCCCACCTCAGGTGGTTAATGACTTATGCAGTCACCCACCTTTTTCAAGGGGTTCTTTTCCTATCCTCATAAGTCTGTCAGACACAACTCAGAACTGCAACTGGACTGTGACGATTGTTTGCTGTTTTAAAGCCTGTAATTAAGTCGGCCAGCCTCCCTGGATTTTTTTTTTGTTGTTTTTTTTTTTCTCCATCAGAGCTCCCCAAAACACAGAGAGAGGTTCCAGAGGGTCCCGGTGCCCACCTCTGTCACGCGCAGGACCCCATGGTGAGCAATGGCTTTTTAATGGACGCCTCCCCGCGGGGGAAAAAAAGGAGCTAGTGGAACCAACCCGAGGGAGTATTTAAAAAGACTGGCAAAAAAAAAAAAAGAGCAGTAATGAATAAGCAGTTCTTCCTGTTTTCTTAAACGTGGAAGCAGCATTGAGTAAAGGTAATTGATCGGAACTAATTAGCAGTGGCGAGATAAACGATGGTTAGGTGAGATGTGTGGCTTTTAATGGTGCACCAGTGGGGAAGGAATGCTGGCTGGAATTAACTCTCCCAGCGTTTAGTGCCGTCATGTTTTGGGGTTTCTCCTCCGTGGCGCTTTGGTCTGCTTTAAGCAGCATTCAGGATTTTTAAAGTTAGTTTCTGTTAAACGGCCAAAACCCTACTTACAGTGGATTATTCTTTTTGTCTCATTATTAAACTAACCAGGCAAATGTTTGTTTTTTGCCGTCGTGCACCTGAATGATTTGGATACGAAGAGTTTTGTGCCGACCTTGTGTAAGTTTGAACCTAACTGGGGACAATTCAGACTCACTTTGACACTTGATAAGTTGAATTCATTTTTTACAATCTCCTCATATTCTACAGTAAGGAGAAGAGGCTTATGCAAGAAGTAATACTGAGGGTTATTCTCTTTGATTATGGCCTATAAACTGTCGTATTTCATTGACATCAAGAGGACCGAATTGTATCAGAAGCAAGATAAGTGAAAATGAGATCTAAAGCAATTATGACTAAAATTTGTGCATTTTATGACACTTAATCTCTAGTCATGAAGATAAGCTGATTTGCAATAATACCTGGGTTCAAATGTTTGGTTTACTGGTTTAAAATGGAAGTAGGAAAGCACAAAATGGCAACGTGAAGATAGAAAATATTTGTACAAATTAGGATTAAAATTTACTTGGATTCAGACAAACAGGACTTATACCATTTCAAAAACAACTGCGTCCTCAAAAATGTGCTAGCAGCTTGACAAACTATGTTTTACAAACCTTAAGTTGTTGTCATCTCTCCATTGGACGGTGCTAAGAAGCCAATGATTTGAAGTGAAAATCAAAATCTGTCAAATTTACTGTTTTTTTTGTTTTTTAGCTAAATGCTATTTTATGGTTTATTACGCTGACTTACATTTCTAATAAGTTTTTGCTTTTGCTGGAAAGGCTGTTCGATTCTGTTTCATACCAGAAGACCATTTTCGATGTGTTGCCTCCAACCTCAACTTCTGTGTAAAAATGCAACGGTCATATGAACACGGTCATGGTTTGAATGTTAATAAATTATCCTTAGGCTGACCTGAGTGAACCCAGGTAGTAAATACTCTTGTATCAGAGCACAAAGTTTAAATTTTACTGTTCCTCCATGTGATGCTGTAGATTTTGTTGTCAGTCTTGACTTGGGTCTTTCTCTCAACAGTACATTTTTTTCTTTTTTTTCTTTTTCCATCACAGAATCTGTAACACACACACAACCACAGCAAAGTTCGTATGATCGCGTCATTTGATTTGATTTGTGTGGCTCCTGGAGAAGCTCGAGCTTGTTCTGATTGGATCTGAACCAACAGTGTGCGTAAGCTTGGCGAATGAAAGTCAATACCGGCTCAAGAGACCATGAGATTTTTCCCAAAAAATAATACCCACCTTAAGTACATAATCCCAGTTCACTGTTTCTGCCCTGACAAAACATGACAGGAAGGAAAGTAGAAGCAGCAGAAAAGAACATTGAGTAGAATCCAAAAAAAAACTAGGTTGCTTCAAGTTCTGACAGTTTTTTTTTTGTTTTTTTTTTTGTTTTTTTTAGCATGCCGACTTCGGATTGGCTGAGAGATAAAAGCAGTGATGAGTCTTTTCGCAGCTGGAAGCGACCTCTGCCTCCCAACCCTCCCAGGTTTAACACGTCCCCAGTTCTCTCTCTCCAAGCGGTGTGCTGTAGCTGCCTGCAGGGCGGCGGCTGCCTCTCGAGATGTCAAGAAAATCCACTTTCATGTGTTAAATTAGGAGGGTGGAAGTCTAACACACACCTGAATAGAGCTGTCATAACCCCAGACAATCATTGTTGCACCTGACGGTTTACTCGTCAAAGCGTTCCCACCTCCAACTCTTTCTACTTTGAGGTGCTTCCATGGGATCTCATACCTGTGGATGTGCTGAGCCTCAACACTGGTCGTCTCAAAGGTGAAAAGATGTCAATAATGTTGATTTAATTAGCAAGAGTTATGGGTCTGCACCTGCACCTTTAATTACTCGTTCTCTTTAATTTGTCCTGTTAATAAGCTGGAACATTTTAAGTGGTGAATGTAATGAGTGTAAAGATTTCTGCTAAAAGCTTTGATCCATTCACATGGGAATGTTTTGTTACTAAATGGCTTTGGTCCTCATGTTCACAAGCCAATGAGAAGCTTCGAAAAAAAGCTTTATTATTTTTATTTTAAAAACCCAGAAATGTCTATTTTTTTCAGTGTTTGTTACTTTATGTAACAAATGTTGCATAAATTAATGTTTGCTACATATCAACATTGACATGTAGCAAGCATATCAATGTTTGTTATATGTAACAAACATTACTTATGATGTTTGTTACACACATAACAATTGTTACATATGTAATGCGTTTCTCGTGAACAGTCTCTTGCAGTCACCATCTGACTGGATAACTAATAAAACTGCCTGTTTCATCCTCTCTCTGTCCTCTTAAGTTGAAGTTTTAAACACTTCACTGATCCTGAAAATCATTGAGTTTGCTTCTCTCCGCAGCCGCATACACACCAAGATTATGGTTGTCGGCGCAACCTAATTGAGAAAAGACAGGATTTTTGAGTTTTATGTCCTCGGTTGTGACCACGTCCATCTAAAACTTGCGTGGAAAAAGCAAAAACTCTTGAAGCAGATTCTTAATTCTGTCCCAGATATCGATGGCTGAGAAGCTGGGTGTGCTCTGGACAGGTCAACAGTCCGTCGCAAAGCTCATCAACTTTGCAGTCATTTGGCCATTATTATTTCACCCACTATTTATGTTTTTGGATTATGTGAGAAAGCCACAGTGCTTTGAGGAAGATCTTGCATGTTCAGAAAGAATATCCAGACTTCACACCAAAATAAAAACAGTCAATAGTAACAACCCAATCCACCATGCAGGCCAATTATATAAACAGTGAAAAGGAAAACATAGTTTTAGAGGGCAATTTAATGAGCAAGCCTGATAATTGCATATTTTTTTAGCTTTTTGTTGTAACGCCAAACTATTAAGGTATTATATTATCTCTGTAAACATCTGTTTTTACAAACTGCGATCTCCATTCAGAGGGGGTGTTTTTGAAGCCATTTTGGAAATGACTGTCCATAGTAACATGTCTTAACATCCACAACATTTACATTTAGTTTCTTGTTGCATGTTTTTGTTTCAAATGGCCGTAAAAGCAGCTTGACACCGTAATTATGCACCAGACAATCTCCCGTGCTTCTCTGTGTTGATACGGCGAGGCTAATCATCCATTATTCCCAAATATTTTCCCTGCGCCGAACTCCCTCTGGCTCAGGTACAAACCATACATCTCGGATGAATTTTCCACATTCTCAGGATAGACTTGCCGCGGGAACTACAGTATTTTTCTCCTCTGCAAAGAGTCTCCAGGAGGGCTCTGTTTTGACTTGTCTTGCTTAATTGCCAAGCCAATTAAAATGTTCTTCAGTAACATGGCGCAGGAGGGGAGGCGGTCTGAACAACTGCAAGGTGCCGTGGCTTGTTCGCAGCTGCACGTTGCCTGCAGTGTTGGGGAGGAGAGCCTGAGAGAAAGTGTGTTTTGAGTTATCAAAGATTTGACGGGCTGAGCAGCTGAGCAGAAGAAAAGGTGGGAGGTTTTTTTTTGTTTTTTTGCCATGGGAAAAGAAAACTTCAATGACTGTCAGAATAGCACACCTCTGCTGCTTCCATAAAATTTAAGAGGAAAGACGCAGTCAGGTGTGTCTAACCAAATGCACTTACCGGATAAATGGTGACGGTGATCACCTCCAAAACACCTGGGTTTTACTGGTTTGCAAGTGTGTGCAACAGCTCAGCAACAGCTGTGTTTCCATTACAAATGCGCACAAAACTGATGTTGATATTCCACTAATGTCCAAAAAAAAACAATTTCACAACTGCTGTTTTTCCACTTAATAAAAAATGAAATTAAAATCACACATGAATAAACTTGTTCATGCGGTAGGTCTCTAAAATACATGCTCATCTCCATGATCCTACTCGACCACACCAGAGCAGATCTGTGACAGAATAGAGGTGGAAGCAAAGAGTCAAGTTGTGTCAATGACCCAGTCAAAGTCCACACCTCAGCCTGATTAAAGTGATGTGGCGGGAGCTTAAGAGAGCAACTTTAGTGAACTTATGCAATGCTGTAAGGTGGAGTTCATTAGAATTACTCTACATTCATCTGAGAGACTGACGGTCAGATAGAAACTGAAAGTTATTCCTGCTAAAATATAACTTTAGAAGAAATAGCTTTAGCGTACCACAAGTATTAGCTCACTGGGATTACTGTCCCATTATTCCAGTCCAGTTACTGGAAGCTAATAGGCCAGTAGAGCTTTTCTTCTCCTTACATTGTTCTGTAGAAGTGCACAAAGATTCATGCATATAACATTTTGGTGACTGTGCCACCAGCAATGTGTCCATCAATGTTTCTATTTTGAAAGATCGTACTGGAAAAGGTTGACGGAAATGGCCAGGTTTGAAATTAATTCCTGGCCAAAACGTTTTTACGCTTGTTGAAGGTGATTTTTGGCTTTTCCAAAAAAAAATATTTAGAAGTTAAAAAGGGAGATGGAAACACAAATCCCGAATACAGGATTTCTCCCAGAGATCCCACTGAGGCAGGTGGTAGGGGCAAAACCATGGTTTTGAGTTAAAAAACAGCAAGTTACAAAAAGCTACAAAAACCCGGAGACGTCATTTTTACAACCTATTTGTTGCATCAACATCAGACAAAATAATGCTTTGCTTACCCTAGTTGACTTGGTGTTCTGTGTGTTTTTTTGTTTTATTCTGAAAAATAAAAACAAACAAGGCCCAAACTTGCAGTTTTGGCCTCTTTTTGAAACCAACATTTATTTTCCTCTTTCGGTCCCGTTTGTCTGTGCATCTTTATACAATATATATTTTCCCAAATATACAACCTGTTGTGTGTTTTGCAGTAATAAATTGACTGTTTTCTCCCTAAAGGGAACAAATGGTTGTGCAGAGGTCTTCCACCCGTCCTCATGTTTCTTGTCTTCAGCATCAAGGATTCCTGCTTGAACAGCGGCTGTTCTTAAGCCCCTTTGCAATATATACTTCCGGCCACTCCTGCAGCTCGTTACCTTTATGCCTGAACTTCTCCAGAAGCGGGCTGCAGGGTCACAGAGCGAGGCATCCAGCCTGTCAGTCAAATGGCAGGACTGTCAGGTGTGTCGAATTTTAAAGCCAAAGTGAAGAGAGACTGACTGGTCATTAAATTCTCCCAGGGAGGTCGGGTTTTGGATTTTGCCCAGTCTTGGTGCATTTCCACAGCTGTCAAGCCGTCTGTATGTCTGCGGCCGTGTGTGGATGTCACCTCAGGCCTGACTGAGTGGAGAAGATACACAGGTCTCCTCTGGATTAATGAGGAATAATGATGGAGGGGTGGACATGTGGAACTGTGGGTTACGTTACTCTCTCTCGTTATTTTGCTTGAGGTTAACTTGTGAATAGGTCCAAAAATATTGATTAACAGAATCCTGTTTGTAATAAATCGTCACACTATCAAGAGCCGTTACAACCGTTACACTATTGCTCATCTGTTCTTTGTTTCAATGGCTTAAGAAGACATGTGGAAAAATAATGCTGTGCCATCACCTTACAGCTAGGATTAGCATACACAGTTTGATCACCAGATTAACCCGTCTGCCACCGATGTTTTAGGCATAAAAAAAACTCTGTGCCGCAGCTTCTCCATCCAAATGTATGTCACACACACACTGGTTCAACACAGTCACAAATGAACAATTGCACCAATGCAGCAGCAGCGGCATTGGTCTCATACGATACACAGAGGATTTTCTCACCTCGGCATGCTAGATGTTTGAAATTTAATGCTAAACTATGACTACTGAACACATTGTTTCAGCGTCTTTGCCGTTTTCTGGAAGTTTGTTCCAGATTTGTGGTGCATAGACACTGAACGCTGCTGCTCAGCGTTTTGTCGTAGTAAACATACTGAAATAAAACAAGACCTCTTCATGCCAACACTGACGTACTCTATCCTGAATCCCGCATATTGCTCCCAATGTAATTACACTTTTCAGAATAAAACGCACACAATGTACTTTTTAAAATCCCTGTATATTAAAAGCACTTCATATTGTTAACCAGTGACACCCTGCAAGTTCCTTGTGGCGATGGACTTTTCTCTGTTTGTGTTCCCAAATGAGCTACGATACCGTTTGGAAAAAGTTAGCTGCATGCACATGGATTTCTGTCCGTTTGATCAGTTTTCTTAGGACGTGCGAGTCTGAAAGTTCACATCGTTTAGGCCGAAGTGTTTGTACTTGTGGTTCTTACAAAATCTTTAACCTCAATAGTGTTAGCCATGGGGGGAAACCCAGGCAAGCCGCGGCTGCCAGGGGACTTGTTGTTCTGTGTAGTGAACTTGTTTCCTCCCATTTAGACCTTTTATGTTCTCCCCTTCCATCTCCACCTACTCCCTGTTGCTTCCACTTTCAACATTATGAATCTCCTTTTCATGCTGCTGTCAGGAGGAATCCCTTTGTAAGGTTCAAATGTTCAGGGTCAAAGCCAGGTTATCGTGGACCCAAAAGAACTGTGGATGTGCGAAGTTTGTCATTGAAATGCCTTCTGAAAAGGCCTATGGGAAGAGTATAACACACAAAAAGCAGACAAATGTTTGATAAAGCGAGTGCGGGTTTGTTAAATAAGGTGCGCAGGAGTCCAGATCAAGAATTTCTCTCGATTTTGTGTTTTTTAGTTGGTTAGTGTTTAAATGCAGCTGGTTATCATCACAGTTGACCTTTAAGTGTCATGTTTTCTGGAGATTGCTGCCTGATCCCATCCCATTTTCTGAGATAAGATTGGTAGGGTTTGGGAAGCTCAAATCGATGCGTTATGAGGAGTAGAATGTTTTTTAATGCTTGGAGTCACACACACACACACACACACAAATAAAACAAATCCCTCAGTCGCTTTCCATCAGGCCACAGTGAGGCCCATCCTAATGAAAAAACCCTGCAGGATTTTCTGTGGATTAACGTTTGAGTCCATGTCAAATATACTGTCCAGGAATAATGAGACGGGGCAGCAGCCTTTTCCTGACATTCACAGGTTTATTACCGTGGGTTGTTCTACTTTATTACCTATTTGTGGGTTTTGCTTTTCAGTGGAATGCAGTAGCTGTCCATGCGGATCAAGGCTCTCCTTTGCTCCACGGTCTATTGTGCCAAACAGGATTTAGCTGTTAGTGAAAAGTAAACCAGCTTCTGAAAATAAGATGCTTATCAGGTGTTTCCAACCAGCTGAGAATCCTCTTAAGATTTTTATGGGTTAGCTCCCATTTACTGAATTTAGGTGTGGTTGTTGCAGGATTTTGGTTCATACTTTCTTCAAAAGTGACATTTTTATGGATGAGCTGCTGAAGTGCAAGTGATTTTTTTGTTTGTTTGTTTGTTTTTAACTTGTGTAATATCCAACAAGGTTATATTCGGGTAGTTCAGGCAATAATCCTTACCTGTTGACATGAATATAAGCCCATCTGAGATTCCAACTATGATAACCTTGAGAAAAAGCCACAATATCACAGCATTATGATGCAACAATGAAAAAAGTGTGTAATATGATCTTATTGCTTTGATTTAAAACAGTTGAAACTTATTTCACTATCACCACGTAAATAAAAACACATTTTAACTTAAATGTAGTTATTGTAGCTATGATATCTATAATAATTGATATCTGGATTTTGATACATGCAAATTTATGTGGATTGAAGGGGTTAATATCTTGACAATTCCTCTTCATATCAGCCTCTTCATAAACTATCACTGATTTACCGTTTTGCTGTAATTTTGAAAGTCAAAGTGAAAATAATAAATCTGAGACTAACTTTTAAATCACCATTAAGAACCAGCATAATCATTTCAAAATGTTTTTTATGTGTTTTCTAAAAGATAACACATGAAATGGGAAACAACAAAAATTATTTTTGGATCGTATGCTAGTGAGATGGACCGAGTTAAAACAGGAGGATATATTTAGAAAAATAGTTTTTTTTTATTTTAACCCAAAAATCATAAATGACAAAAGATGAACTGAGCTCATAAAAGAGATCAAAGAAACAAAACTGAACTCAGGCAAAAAGTGTAAGCAAACTAACTGCACAAACAAACATAACTGAGCTAAGGAAGAAATGATACACTGGGGTTTATATACTGGCTGATCAGACCAAGACACAGTAGAGGTAACTAAAAATAATACCATTACAAATAACACAAAAACAAATAGTGCAGCTAAGTTTGGCTAAACTAAAGACCCCAAAATGAAAATCAAAAATATTAAACTTTACATACTAATGTTTACTCAAATACAAAACTTATCTAAACAAAAAACTATCATGTCCCCCTGCCAGCAGGAACTAGTGGTGTAATCCAATCAGCACTTAAGCTTGCTGAGCCCTGGCCCCCATCTTTTGTGGCCATGGATTTGGCCATCACAGCTAGCAAATACGTACTGTGGTAAATACAATTTTTAGTGTTCAGCTGATTTTTTTTTTTTTTTTTTCTTGGTTTTTTTCCCTATGGGAAATATTTTCCACTGAGTAACTTTCTTTCATTTAGACCAGAGAAAATTGCTTGCAAGCTGGCAATGTTTTGCAGTCAACCAGCTAGCTAGCATCAAGTAACCAGAACATTTCAGTCACACTTGCTGTTTTGTTGTGGTACCTTGTTAAAATTTTAGTTTTTTTTTTTTTTTTTAACATGATTTTTAAAACTATTGAAATGCAACATTACTGTTCAAAATATGTGGCTAAAATTTCAACATCAGATTTTATTTTATTATTTTTTTTTTTTTTGCTATTGCTTTAAGGTGCTAACAACGCCCCCTGCTGTGCCTCTAATTATTTGATAGATGCCACAGACTGGATGATAAATCTAGGTGCAAAGGTATGCTTGACGGAGCATATAAAAAGGCTTACACATTGGATTTGATTGCAATGGGAAATTTTGTGGTGCAAGTTTAACGAGCTCAATCACAATAAAGAAAAGAAAGTATTTTTATCGTTCTGTGTGCATGTTTCAGCAATGAAAGAGAGAGAGAAGCAATGTTGTATAACTCAAAGATGTCCCGTAGGCATCGTGCCAGCCATCAGTATCTGCCAAGGTTTTAAAAAGTAACAATTTAATTTTGCAACACGCCCTTCGAACAATTTAAAGCTCTTCAAATGAGACGCCAAAGCGCGGTGGGCCAACTGAAGTTTTATTCAGCTGCATGGAGCTTAAGAGTGGCAGGGCCTTGCCACCTGTTGCTGCGCACAGCTAGTCAGCTGGCTGTAAGAAGGTTCTTGTCAACTTTCCTCACTTAGAACAAAGGTGATCCGTCTGGAAATTTCTGGTTGAATTATTATTATTATTTTTTTTTTTTACATAAAAGCAATAGCTACTGCAGAAACACAAAATCTTACCAAGTATTTTTTTTGGCCTAGTTTCTAGTGCAAACATCTAAGTCCACTTGAAATAATACAAAACTAACTTCCAAGTAACTTTTCAGAAAGAAATATGAGCTTCTTTTAAGGCAATGATCCCTTAATATTGATGAAAAAGTTGTAGTTCCATTAGCAGATTATTTTACTTATAACAAGACATTTCCCCATGTTGTAAGTGAAATTGTGTCTCTGAAACTATTACTTTTTCAAAAATACTTGGTAAGGTTTTGTGTTTTTGCAGTGAACTGTTTTTTGTTTGGGTTGTTTTAGATATTTGCATAAATACAGTTAAATCCTTACATATTTACACATGGTTGTCATACCATGAGGATCTCAGTCCAGCCCATGCCTACTCTCTCGTATGTACTCAACCTTTTTCATCGCCCGTCTTTCCTAAATCTAGAGTTCCCTTTAATGGCCACACCTCGGTGCGAGTCCACAGCCACATTTCGGCTGATATTGATCAAACCTGAAAGGGGAGCCTCTAAGTGAATGTGTAAAAAGTTCTGGCAATCAATGATTGACAGTTATTATTTCCCTCATCGGGGTCACCTTGCCAATTTCAGCGTGTTGCAGAGCTGCAGGACAATCAAGTGATGAGGAGGAAAGAGGCTTTGTGGAGTCTCCTCAGTACCTGGGGGAGGTTAAGCTGTAGGGAGGACTTTCAATCAGAGCAGTACTTTAGCTCCTAGAGGACAACGGCACACGGCTAACAGGAGAAGAGAAGAAATGGATCTTTGTTTCCCCCCTGGCGAGCGTAATGCTGCTGGGATGTGCTGTTTTTGCCCTGAAACTCAAGCGATGGCCTGAGTTTATAATGTCCGGTATTTAGCAGAGATTGGGTTGCTAGTTAAATCCTCTTTTGGGCCGAGACTCTTTAAAACTAGCCTCATTTTGAACATTAGCCTCACTCATTCAAACTTTCATTTTATACATTTCCGCATACAGTGCTGCAGATATTTCAAAACGGGGAATATTCCTTTTTCTTTAACGCAAACACTTTTTTTATTATTATTATTTTTATCTAACACAACAAATACCTGTAAGTTTCGCGCCACAGTACACCCAACAAAACTCCACCCAATTGTCAAATGTAACCTTTCATTTGCCAAAATCAAATATCGCTTTTGATACTTCCAGACTGACAATCTGGAGTTACATAAAAACTTACCTTTTGAGGGTTCAATACTCCTTATGGAGCTAGAATAAAGAAAAAGACGAGAACTTGCCTACAAAATGGTTAAATATAAATGGACCACAAATTCTGAGTTCCCAGACTCCTTTTGTTTTTCAGATTTTGTCACAGCTTTCAGCAGGCGAAATCATGGCTGGACTTCAGTCATGCCACACAAAACAGTTCTGAGGTGGATCTGCTGCTGGGTTTGCTTCAACATAAGGTCAACCGATGGCTGGTCATCCGTCTTTAGGATGTTTTAGTAGAGACCAGAGTTCACAGTACCCTCGGCTACATCGTCCAGATCCCGAAGCGGTGAAGGGGCCCGCTGACCATCGCACCTCCACCATGTTTGATTTCTGGTTTGATATTCTGAAATATCACACCAGTATGGCACCACTTTTCTCATCTGAGCTCACAGAATACCCTCACAGGGAATCGAGATGTGTTTTTTTGTTTGTCTGTTGTTTTTGTTGCCAACATGAGACAGAACTTTGTGTTCAGAGATGTGAGATGTGGTTTTCGCCTTGAATCTCCTCCATAGACAACATTGTATCCCAATCGACTTATGTTGCCGGAGCCCCAAAGCCTCAGAAATTGCTTTTTAAACTTTAACAGACTGTTCTGTTCTCAGATCTCGTTAGATTAGGGCATGTGTTGCTTTTTGAGATTTTCTTCCTCATCTTCCCTCATGTTGTCAGACAAGTGCTGTTGAAGCGATTTCTGCATTTTAAAAGAAACCCGCAGGAAGTGAAATGATTTGAACTAATTCAAATGAATCATAATGTTGGTGTCCCAGTACTCGCTCAACCCACCAAATTCCTTAGTCAGGAGAATCCCTCCAAAATGCAGGTTTCTCGATTTATTTTGGAATTTTGCAGCACAGCTCATACATCTGGAGACGAGCACAGAGCTATTTGCAATCCAGTTCTCTGTCAGTCAGTTATCTTTACAAGTGTGTGTGTGTTTATCCCAGCCATTGAATTCCTGTAATGTGCTTTTATCGTTGAAAAGAAAACCCTTGACTGTTCAGTCAGAGGAGAGCCAAAACAACCACTGGGCCTGCATTTCTTCCTCCAGAACTTTCTCCGTGTCACACTTTAACCTGTTTGCACCTGAAGTTGGTAAATGCTTTCTGACACGCACATTTCCTCCCAACGTCCCCCAGTAAAAGCTGGCTGCTAAATGAGGTCCTGCCGGGCTCTGGGCGGAATGTGAAACCCATCAGCTTCACCGTTTTACGAGGTCTGTTTCTTTATGCGACATGTCGGGTGAGTTTTGTTCATAAACGTCCCACCTCCTAGGTTTAATTCTGTTTGGCTGGAAATGTGAGAGAATAACTGCGCAGCGCTCTGATGATTTAGAAAGCATATTTCCTGAGTTGGGGAAGAAATGAAGTGTTTATGGTGGGGCAAAAAGAGGCCGAACTAGAGGGGTGGAAGACATCGGGGATGCTTTGGCCGAACGTCGCTCTTTTTACTTTTTATTTTTCCCGTCGCTTGAGGTTTTGGTCGAGGGTGCCAAAGCAAACACCTCCATATTGTGCCTCAGAAGAACAAATCTGAACTTTTCACACACTTCCTTATAGCCTTTCTCTTCCTTCCAGCTCCAGAAATGGAATTGCTTCATCTCTGCACTGATTTCATTTACAGTGCCTTGCAAAAATATTCATACCTCTCTTCTTTTTTTTTGCATTTTGTCACAGTAGAACAGCAAATTCCCACCCCTATAAGAATCATCGCCGAAAAGACTGAGTGTGGGAAAAAATGGCCCTTTTCCACTTGTGTCCATGAGAGCATCCCTGCTGGCGTTCAGCACCGTTTGAACCTTCACATTTCACTCCTTCCTGCCAGGCACTTCACTTCCTTGTGTATATACGCAATGTGTATTATCAGCATGTGCATAAAGGAGAGGGACGAGGTCTAAGAGGGCAAGCAAAGACATCTCACTCTCACCCACTCAGTCTGCCTCGTCCTGTCCATCTCCCGCGGTTATCGGGCTGATTTTATCACTCCGCTTTCTGCCGAGGAGATTACCAGTGACAAACTGGGATGGCTAAATCGGCTTGGTAAACCTGCTGACCCTGCAAAGCTCCAACCAGCGCCTCGGACACTATCTCCTTAACTCCACCTTCATCAGGCCGTTGTGGCATGCGGTCGTCCAGAATAACAGTCTTAACGAGATAAAGCTCAGAGGAGCTATTGAGGCGATAACATTTCTAACATATTCAAAGCTCCGGTTGGGCCAAACTCTGAACTTATGCAGCACAACTCGAGCTGCAGAACAGTGGAAAGCATAATTGGGTACCGTTTCAAAACCTACTTTATAAAAAATGCTGTTAGTTTCCAACTTTTTGTGTGTTTTTAAGGGTTTTAAACAGATTTGCTTTGTGTTTATACAAATGGAGCCTCAGGAATCGGGTCTCCTGAGGAAAAACCGATCCGTCTGATTGATTCTGTGCTTCTTAAGGAAACCTGATTATCTCATTCTGACTCAGAGGATAAAATTGTGAAGCTTTTGAAAGTCCTTTTTAAACGACCATAGTTTACGGACTCCGATGTTTCAGGGTCAGTGTCATGGAGTCAGTGAGTTTACCCTCTGTAGTACAGATGGGCATTTATTGTATATTTTATCATTGATCATGATCAATTTTTTGTCACAATAAATTCCAATTAATCACATTTAAAACCCCTAAAACTGCCTGTCTTGTTAAGCTTGTTAGTTTTGCCATTTTCCTCCACTGTGTGTTCAGTAAAGGTGTATCAATAAATATCAATAAATCTGAAAATATGATTAAATGTTGTTGCAAACCTTTAATTAGTTACTGTGGGCAGTTTTGATAAAGGTCACACTTTTTTGTGTCTGGTGCTCTACAGGAGATATAATGGAAGTCCCATCCCTTGCATGTAAAAAAAAAAAAAAAAAAAGTTCTTACTTACTTTAATTATCACAATAGTACCATGAAATATTGCAATACAACTGCATTTGCTTATTGCCCATCCCTACTCTGTGGTGCTTGTTGTCCCTTAGCATCCACATCAGTTGGGTTTGGAGGAAGTCGGCTATGTGAGCTTTGATTCCCATGGGTGTTCATGGCTCAAAACACAATGCTGTGTGAAAAAGAATTGATCATCTTCATGTCAGAGGAACGCCCGGTTGTATAGAAAGAACGTGATGAGACAAAATAGACTAAAGCTGCTGGTGTACACATGACAAAAAAACTGGGATTAGCTTCCTAATCCCACTTCCTATCCCCCAAATCCTGGGATTCATGGACAGGTTTGAACCCAGCTGATTGTCTGCCTCTGTTCAAAACGCCCCATCAGCTTCCTGCTTCTGTCCGCAACGTCAGCCTCTTGACAAGCGTGACTGATGACCGCAGAGGCTCCAATGCAGCAAATTTTCCTTCCAACGACTCGCGTCGTACTCTGCCCACCCAAGAAACAGGAAAAACGAGCGGCGAGGTGGGGCACCGGTGAGGACGAGAGCGCAGTGGGAGACCGGTGGGAGGAAGAGGACTAGAGCCGGGCCACAATAGCTGCTGTCACAATGTGTTGAGCATCGATGTCATTCTCAGGAAGGGCCTGGAACAACTGGCCTCCCTCACTCTGACCCCCTACACAAGTAAGGCATTCATTGCACCCCTCCGGCATAACAGTGGGCTACTGCTGTCGGCTACATAGCTGCTGTATCCTGTGTCTTTGCAACTGTAAATCTTCCTCTGGCACTTTGAGAAAACACCTGAGAAAGACGGAGATATATGACGGAGAGGCTTGTTCACACAACTCAAGCAAGGCCCTCAAGAAATTAATGTTTTTTACAATGAAGATGTTGGCTCAAAGGTACAAATATAATTTAAACTTGCTCCACCTTAGTGAAGAGAAACATTTTCTGCATTCCTTTTAAGACTTTTGAGAACAAGGATTTACTTTTTCACAGAGTCAAAGATTGGGAAATAGTGAAAACTGCACAACTATCAAAGACAACTTTAATCCTTAGCAGAGCTTAAACTTGCTTTTTGATTCCCTTTGATGAAACTGGTTGCTTTTATCACGCCAGAAACATCAGAGATGAGTGTTTATCAGCACTTATGACATTCTGCGTCATTTATAATAAAAAAAAAAAAAAAAATCCACCATCACCTCAGGAATAAAGAAAATAAGAAATCACTTTGTTCTTGGCATTTGGCAGCCTCAGTGCAGTAGAAGGTGAAAACTTGAGTTTTAATGGGTTTCTCTCCCCCTGCAAGGCGTTGAGATACGTTCAGTCAATTGGTTTATGGCCAAGGCAAAGCATCCTGTACAGACTACTTTAGCTGCCACAAAGCCGAGAGATCAATACTCTATTTTCTGACCTCCCTTTCTGAAACAAGTCAACATGCTGAAGAATCAGCTGCATTTGATTTCTGCAGCGTTTTTCAGTTGTGTAAACACACTTAAAGATTTTTTGAAGATCAAACATTTTTCCTGCCGCAGTTCCTTTGAGTTGATCTGACCAGGATTTGAGGCAACATCGAAATCCATAATTTGTGCGTCTTTCAAATAAACTTTCTAGTACTTCCATTGGAACGACTATACATATATAATCAGTTGGACTCTTTTAACCTCTCTGGTTCTGTTTTATGTTGTGGTGCAATAAAACATAATGAATTTGACATCATGATGAATTTACTTCCAATAACCCAAAAGCTTGTACACCTCTGTGATCTAGATGGATGTGTTCGAATGATATTGACAAAATGATTCTTAGGGAGAGTTTGTTCTTGTTTTTGGTGAACTCTGAGAATCTCACTGACATTTAGCACAAGCTTAAGGTGGCAGCGAATCATCTTCCATAGTTTATCGCTGTTGTGGCTGATGGTGTCCTCCGGGTTTATCCCAGTCTGGACTCAGACATCAGAGCCAGACATGGCAATAATTTTTTTCTCTGCCTCCAAGTGTGTCCAGCATGCTGGGATTATTGTCTGACATTCAGCTGAGGCATGTCGAGTTAAGATAAGGGAGGCTGAAGGTATCACAGCTCTCTGAGCCAGGGTTTTAGGTTTAGTCTTAGTGGCGTCTGCTCCATGAAATATCAAGTTGGGTTTTTTTTCTACCACTTCTTTGGCCACTGTATGAAATCAGCTTGAAGATGAATTCACTTCATCCCAGAGCAAATGTGCTCAGGAAATCTGAACGCACTACGCACATTGGCTATGGCTATGACGGAGTCGCCGGGTCATGGGGCGACACACACTTCCACACACTGTAGGAGTGTGTGTGAGGATCTCTGTCCCAGCAGGATTTCTGCATTAAGACGAGTAACAGTAACGGCAGAAAGTTTGCAACCTTGAGTCCATTGAGCCACATTTTACAGAATCTGCTCTCCCTGTAGCGGTTTACCCCACTGGGACGCTGTCGTTGTAATTCAGGACAGGCGATGCAATAATGCTACTTTACCCCAGGCGATCCCTGTTTTCTGATTCCGCCTGGATAGAGGAGGGATGACCCTGACCCTGAGTTAATCCAGGATTAAACCAGGACATAAATCGCCAACCGCCGCCAACAGATGACCCTTGACCTCCACCGTGTCTCCTGGCGGCTGTCCGAGCATCCCTGCTGACTGTCATTAGCCGAGGCGGGCGTTACCAAGGCGTCATCCAGAAGAGACTGCAGCATGTCTCTTTTTTTTCCTGAAGACCCCCAGAATGATTCTCAGGAATCACGAGGAAGAGGATTACCAAATTGGACGTGTGGGATGGGATTGTGTTGTTTTTTTGATGTGTGGACCATTAAAACAGAGCTCTGCTATTGCAGATGGATGTTATTAAACCGGGACACTCAAGGGATGATCTCTATCCTGATCACATCTTCAAATTCCACATGCATCTGCTTTTATACGTTTCTACCAGCCTGAGGGAGACGGACGTCCATTTGTTTGAAGAGACGCCATGAGCTCGACGGAGCTAGTCACCTTTTTTTTGCGGCGGGACTTCTTTGTCACACTTTGTTGCATCAAAAGCACATCTGTCTGCTGTTAGGAGAGTTTACATGAAAAAGGAGACAAGGTGCCCCTCCTCCTGCCTCGCGGTCTCCCTCTGTCCGTCAGTGAGCGGGGCTTAGGTGACGGGAGCCAGAGGCCTCCGCGATAAGGCCATCTCTCCGCATGAGGGCTCATCAGACCTGACAGTGAATACAAATTGGTGCCATTAGCAAGGATGGGGGAAGGGTACGACAGTGGGTCCTAATTATAGAGTGAGTGAGCCCCCCCAGGTCAGTACAGAGTGCGTAAGGCCAAGAGTGGTGAGCGCAGCAGTAGCAGTGAGGTGGCAATGGGCTGAACATCAAGGTGTCACGCCCCTTTACACCTCACAGCGCATCAGAGTGCGACGTGTGGATGCGGGAAGGTTGAACGATTTGGTTAATGATGTGTGATATGGAAGCGCTCTTGGTGTAGATCAATCATGCTGTTTACATTCAACACCAGTTGTGACAAGAGAGGGTCACACCCTTTCCCAGTGGGGCAGAAACTCACGAACAACCTCACGTTTAGCATCACTTATAATATTAAAACACACACAGGATACACCTCACAATAGCATTCCTCTCCTCAGAGTTTCAGGCTCTTTGTCATAATCAGCGGGTCAGATCATATCTCAGTCAGTTGCCCCTGTATACTTATTTACTAAGTGACACATCCCTTCTGATTTGGCACTGAGCGGCTGCTCACTTTTCATCTCCTCCCCCTTCTTCAAAAGGGTGACTAAGCCAAGGCAAGCAGCTGTTGCATTCTTATGCCGTTATCGTTCCTTCTCATTTAGCAGCGCAGCTAACCTCATGCCCACTCTCAACACACATTCTTTAGCAGCTCTGTCACCTCTATGTTGGCTTTGAAGCGTATGGCTTACACAAACCCAAATTACTCGTAATGTTTGACACGGATACGAGGCGTGTTAAAAGTAGCCGCCGCTGAATGAGGCTGCGAGCCTCAAAACCGGCTGATTAGAAGTGGCTCCGCTAACGAGATAGGAGTGCAGGTGGCCTATCAGGCATCCAGCGGGCAAACACTTGTCCAAGAGGAGATGGCACTTTAATCTTCATCTGCCTGTCAGTATGCCCAGTGATTGCCCCCATTGCAGGTGCTTATCCTGCGAACGCAGGAAGTCATTGTGAGAAAGTTGGTGCTAGATTAAGATAAGAGCGAAGGGAAGAAAAAAAAAAGCAGCGGCTGTCGGATATGGGCATCTGGACGTAAGCCAGGAACACGCCGTGTAAACACACCGCCTTAATTTGCATGTAAATTGCCTTTCTTTGATTAAACTGTAATGAAAACTCTCATGTGAAAACACATTGTCACATTGCATTAAAGAAACACAAAATCCGTTGCAGACGTTTTGTGACAGTTCTTTGTGTTTTTTGTTCAGTTGCTAGTTTGCAGGAAAGTGAATAATCATTGACACACAGCAGAGAAATACCACATGGCAGGTCAAAAGTTGAGCACTGAACTGTAAGACCTAGTGCTGCAATGTCACATCTTTATTTCAAACATTTTTTTAAAAAGAAACCTGGACTTTTTAATGAGTCTATATCCAACCCTAGAGATTGAACTCTATTTTTCAGTGTTGGATAGGAGATTTGAATAAAAGTTCCCCCAACAGGAAAACAAACTACAACTTGGGAAAACCTTGGCTAAGCAAGATGCCTGTGATTCACACCAAATTAACCAAAATGAAGTACATGGAATATCCTTAGAAAATTTTTATGTGATCATTATAATGTCTAGAACTTGCATAATTTTTGTGCACACCTTGTACAGAATCCAAAGTAGAGCATGTTTAATACTATACTTAAAGGGTCATTATTATGTAAGGTTGACCCCTTTTTTTTAGCTTTACATCGTGTATCTCATTAAAACCATACTGGAGTGTCGCCTTGATTCTTCCATGCATGTTTAATCTCCTATGGCAACCAGAGGTGCAAAAGGCACAGACTGAGCTCCTCCTTAGAGACACAGCTCCTCCTCACAGAGCAGGGCTTTTTAAAGATGACAATACACAATACTGCCTCTTAATATTTAGACATTTTTTATAAAACTTTACAAAAAGATATGAAAACCTTATACTTTCAAAGTTCTCCTCCAAAACCGTCTAAAAGGTTGAACTTTATTTTTCATGTTTTTCTATTTCTAGGGGTAAAGCTCTGCTTGCTCAAACAAAGTGGGCCATGCTCGTCTTCCGTCATTTTTTTTATTAAACATATTCCCAAATTAGAACAAAGTATCATCTGCAGAGAATTAATCTGGAGCTCAGGAGGATTAGCTTGTTTGTACCGGAGAAGTAAACAGGAATCTACTTAAGAAACAACAGCAGGTTAGAGAAAGATAAAGACGGACCAAAACAGGTTTACCAGATCATGCAGCAGATTGCAGTTGTCTGTTCGCTCAATCTAAATTTCAACAAACATACAAGCCAGAGAATCCACACAGACCCGGAGGCAGCAGACAGCTGAGGCTCACCTGAATTAATGAAAATTATTCCATTGAGCAGGTCTCTAAAACCTGTGTCACTGTCGCCTGTGGCGTCTCGGCTCATTAATGCACCCTATTAAAAGTTGACCCAACCGCCTCCTTTGCAGTCTCCCCCCACTCCCACCACCTACAGGATCTCTCTGAAGTTGCCTTGTGCTGTTCTAGGAGTCCTGTTTGCAGAAGAAGCGGGTCTTCAGAGACTTTGAGGAATAATAACACCCTCTTAGCTGCAATCTCGCTTCTTTGCATTGACAGCGTTCAAAATATTTGCAGAGGATTCTTGACAAGGGCGGCCTTTGATGTGTGAGAGCATGTCACCTCTCCCGCCCTCTCTTAAACACCCTAATTATCACTCCTGCCACTCCGGTGTGTGTGAACTAACACACCTCTCTCTGACGGCTTGGAAAGCGCTTCGGGGCGCTGCGCAGGTATAGCAGCTTGTTTGTGATGTGCCGGCAGCTCATCAGGGTATTTTTGTCACATTATGTCACCACCTAAAGAACAGTATACCCTTATTGAACACAACCATTTCTAATTTATAGTTGTTTCAGTTTTGAGGGCAACTAACTTTTCTGTCTTTGAATATCTCAGAGATGGATGAGGTACTGTTTGCCGATTATACTAATCATCACTGTGAGGTCCAAACTGGAAGAAGCACCACATGCGACTTCATCTAACAACTGTCATATATATTTATGAGGCCTTGATATGAAGGTGTGTGTTTTAAGTGTGGCGTCCTATGAGACTCTTACTGTGAAATAATTTAATTATCCCATTGTGCTGATAGAGGTGACAAATGAAGAATTGTCATTGAAGCTGCCCAACAACACTTAAGTATCATTTTTTTTATTTGATATTTTATTTATTGAATGTCAGATCAAGTCATATTTAAGAAACTGAAAACTTCTTTTCTAACCAAATGGACAGACTCAATGTACTGGTGCCACTTTCTCCTTTTCAGACTGAAAATCCAACAACTGTAAACTGAGTTGATCAGTGCTACACATGGTTCATGGTTCCCTTGTTTTTTAAGGGTTAAGAATCAGACTGCAAACGTCTCATTCTCCCCTTTGCCCACACATTATCCCCCCCCCTACTTATCACACTCCTCTGCAGGAGTTCTGCAGGCAGAAACATGCCCTGCGCTGGCAGGGGCTTTGGCCCGCACTTTTAATTTCTCCCTATTTGAAACCTGAGAAATATGCAGCGTGGAGGAACACCCATCTCAGTGTCAAGTGGTGAGCACACACACACTCCATTGTCGGGATCAAGGATGTGGATCTGAAGGATCTGTTTACTTGCATTGTTTCAGCTCCATGACTACATCCATGTCATATCATCCTCTGCTGCAAATAAACAGAAGGGGGAGAAAATGAAATGGTGGCATAAAAGCAGATGATTTTTTTTTGTTGTTGTCTAAAAAGTGGAAAATTAAAGTTTTTCCATCAGTAACCTGATGTTTTGTTAAACGGCCAGGAGCATTTTGAGTGGGATTACCTGTGTACTGCTAAGTCACTTTAGATTCAGTTATCCTTTCTTAATGGGAGGAAGTCCCGCCTGGTAACCGAAGCACACTGCGGGGTACGAAGCATTAACTGAACACGATACCTAAAATTCAGTCCCTTCTTTCCTTTGGATAACAGCATGGGGGAACAATTTCCTATAAAGCTGCAATGCGGTCCACCTCCTTATTTCTTATTTCGCTCATGAGAGCGAGTTCTGCCTGTGAACCTTTTTCAGGCCGAACATATTTCCAAAGTAAACGTGGCCCGTCGGCTATTAATTTAAGATGGAGAGATAGGCTGTAACATGCAGGCCTTGCAGCCCCGGAGATCACCGTCAGCAGCCAAGTATTCTCCTAGATGGAGGGATGGGGGGACTGACTCTGTCTGACAGTGTGCCATATCTCTTCTCCATGTTTGCACTCCTCATTTACACAAAGTTACTTGTTATGGTCTGAGGGAGCGCTTCTCAAACTTTTTCAAAGAGCGCTACCGGCCTAGATACAGATGGTCTAAAGGTTTCTCATTACCACCTCACAATCACAATCATGTGAGTATAGCGAGGCATTTTTAAACGGTGAAGCAGTTATGCTTTGTCTCAAAGAGGAAAAAAAACACTGATACATTTGCAAGTTTCAATTGAAACAAAAACATTCCCATGCTGGAAATACAAATGGGAAACTTGCTCCCTGAATAAATGGCTGTTTCTCACAACACAAACACTTCAGTCCAAGATGGCTGATGAGTTTGGTGCAAATGATGAACTGTTATTATTTATTAAATGTACTTGGAGCCTAAATATGTGAACTTTTTATATTAGTTTTTGGATGCATCTAATGATGAGACTTACTTTAACATTAGCTTGTATTGCTTGCATTTACCTCGATGAGATGTCGTTTCTGAAATCAGTCTATCCACCAGAAAAACTGGTGTCAAACAAATAAATCAATAATTATATCGACAGTTCTTGATAGACTTATGTGAAGCGCTTATATCATACGTTTTTCTAAACCATACCGTCCAGCCCTTTATTTTTGCAGATCTGTGTAGTTGCAGGCTAAGAAACTATTGAAGTGGTCTTCAGGTACCTAATTAATAGATTTAGACATATAAACCAGGTACTGGTGGGGGGAGGGAAGGGACTTAAGAGCTTTTTAAGGGTTTGTGAGTATAGCGAGGCTTTGGGGATTTAGCTGAAGCATCTAATACTTGTATTTACATCAATGTAGTGAAGAGACTCTCAGCGGAAAACCAACAGAGTATCAGATCCTACTTGTTGAACAAAGGTCGCACTGCGGACCTGCAACTCTGACTTTGAGGTTAAGCTGCCTTGCACGTCTAGATGCAAATTGTAAGTTGCTTACCTTACAATTTATAAAGCAACTGTGTCTTGGTCAGTCTCCCACATCCTGTCCGATCAATCATCAGCTCTGCATTTATCATTTATCGGGCCTCTGATTCCAGCATTGAGCTCGAATGTCTGGAGGAGCCATTGAGCTCTCGCTCCCTGTCCTCCAACCCCAGCAATGACCTTCCTTACAGCTGCGGTGGAGCGTTGAGTTATGGGAACGGGCAGTGGGCCGTGTCGGCCAACATCGCCACAAGATGCTCGGCGAGAGGCCTGGGTTGTCTGTGTTCAGCAGACTGAGGAGTGGAACCAGATCAGGACTCTCTCGTATCTCACTCTGTCCTCCTGTCGAACCACTTAGAGTCCCGTACACAAATTCAGACGTGCAGCGTGGTGCACAAACTGAACCTACGTGCAATAATGGGCTTCTTTAAGTGTTTATCTGGCTTCAATACACACTTATGCTCTACTTCCAGCCTTTAAATCTCACTTGTGTTGCTCTAATGTGTCTGACAAAGAGCAAAGCAGCTCAGCTTGCCTGAGCCTTTCCTGTAATTGTAATCTGCAACTGCAAAATTTGTAGGCGAGTTTGGGGACTCGGGGTGCAATCTTATCCGTCTGCTTCAATAAATGGCAAAGGGATCACTCGCAAATTTGATTTAGCTGCCAGCGTTTTAAATGATTCCGGCAGCAAAAGCGACTCATTTTGCCGCCCTCTGGGAATGACGGCTCGCATTAACACAGCGGCGTGATTAACGGCTTCTTGACCGTGTTTTTCTTGAACAGAGCAGTCTCTTTACACGTCTCATTCAAGCTGATTGTGACACGCAGCTTGGCAGGCAACAGCCTCGGCCCGGAGACCTGCTGGGCTGCTGCCATTATACATCCTCGGTCAACATTTCAGTGGAGCACAATGCCGTGTGGCCCCGCCTGAGGCGAAGGTTGACTTTGAGGTTAAGCTGAGGAAAGTCTGACAGAACGGGGAATGATGTCTGATTGCTGGACCAACTTTTCCAAGAGAGTCCAACAGCTTTATCCGCATTCCTAGAAAGCAATCCAGTGTAAAATACTGTGAGTTACAAATGTATTGAAGTATCCACAAGTCAAAGTAGATTGGCATTCACAAACTTTAATGTGTTTTATTGAGATTTTATGTGACAGACCCACAGAAAGTTGCACTAGACAGGGAAGAGGAATGAGAATTTGTTAGAAGTTTTGAGTCATTATCAAAGTCACTCTGATACCCCTAAATAAAATGTAACTAATTGACTGCAGAACGCCCCAGATTAGTAAATAGCGTTTAGTTTAATATTCGTACAAATCCAGCTGTTCTGTGAAAGCCTCAGAGTTTGCATCGTACAGACCAAGGAATACATCAAAACACAGATGGTTCTCCAAAGATTGTTGTATTCAACCCCCATACTGGTGGTCTGTCACATAACATCCAAATAAAATGCATTGCAGTGCATGGATGGTTGCAATGTGAGATATTGTAAAACGGTTGAAAGGGTATACATCCTATATGAGACATTTTTTTAAATCAGATTTGGCCACAATGAACGATCTATAAGGTTGGGTTTCTGCAGCGGTTTGTCTCAACGGTACGGGGAAAGACACGTCATTCAGAAGCAGTCACGGAAGTTTGAGCTGGGGACTCGGGATTCAAACACGCTGCATTATAGATTTAAAGGAGCCTTTGCACTCGTTATCCGATGGCTGTGGGATTAGATTACACGTTTGTTTCCTAATACGCCATTCTCTGTAGGGCGCACTGTTGCGTTGCGCTGCTCACATTCCCTCCTCAGCTGACAGATGGTCTTATCCAGCTTCTCTCTGACAACAAACACAAACTGAAGAGCTGCTGACAACCTGCTTCAGGAAGGACTTGAACTGGCCCTCAGGAAGTGTGTGCACTTGTGTGTGTACAATCGCGGACACACACAGGGACTCATCATTCAGCTTAAGACTCCTACACAAATAATCGAGGGGTCCAGCCTTGTGCGAGAGAACTCTGACAGATGCCAATCACCTGGCCAACCTGTAAACATTCCTTTGGCGGACACAGTTATTAAATCGAACTATACAAATAGAGCCAATCTAATGCTATTAATCCTTGCTTATTGATGTAACCCCCATGGTAAATTTAGATCTGGCTGGAAAGAAGGCTAAGATCAGATTCCTCGGGGGAGTCTGTTTGGAAAGGTCCAGAGATGGTGTTTATTTTAAGGCCTCATGCCGGACATGTTGATGGCTATGCATTCTTGGGTGTTCAGACCTCTAAAACACCTCAAAGGAATGTTTCTTGACAGTTTTAACCACACCGAATATGACTTACACATACATGGCTTGCAAAAAAATACAGCCCCAAAACTTTTTTAAGGGCTGGTAACCCCCTGTGTCCAAAAGCTGCTCTACGGGCCTGACGTCCCACATTTCCCTCCTTGGCTTCTATTGTTATATCCTAGCAGACCTCTGTTTGGATCCCTGTGTAAACGCCAAACACAGCTAATTGTATTTGACAGCTTATCCTTCTGGTTTCTTTCCACTGCAGCTTGGCCACACAATTAGTGTAAAAGAACCTCAAAATATTCCTCGAAGGTGGTTTGAGAGTAAATCTCACCACTGAAACAGGACGTTCCTGCTCCTTGAGCGAGCACTCATGCTTGCCCAGAAATTTATGTGAACATTATCCATCCCTGCCTCTCATTATAGATGGTAGAGGAGTGTGTTTGTCTATGGTGGGGCCTGTGACCTCTGCGGTTGGAGCAGCAGCTTCTCCGCTCTGCCTGTAGTTGGTCGCTGAACCAAGGAGAACGTATCAAACAAACACTCCAACGGCGAGCTGACAGAAGAGTTTGTACCTCTAGGCGTGCCAGTACATGTCCGCTACATTGTGTTGCCACGGGCTCGCGCACTTTTCTGACCTTCAGAGAATGCCGTTCTAGCAAGAACCCATCATGGACCCCCAAGTAATTTCTGTGGTACAGAAATCACTTGTTGACCTCATATCAGAGTGGTTCATCTGACTTTCCACAGAAAGTCACAGGCAGTCTCTGGTGGGAGATTTCCCAGATCTTTTGATCCTCTCAGGAGGTATTAACCCATCAACACAGTATGACAGACCCTCTGTAGCACTTAACTCTAATGTCCGGTGTTGGGTTACCGTTGTGATCATGGAAAACCATCAGATAAGTTCATGTTGCTATGCCACAGTGGCATGAGGGGTATGTCAGTTGTGTGTATGAGAAAATGTGCAAACATAAATGTGTTCAGCTGTCATAAACAAAACCGTTTCTGTCTCCATGCAGAGCTGAGGTCCACTGGTACAGCTCATCACTTCGCCTACCTGCTGAACGCGTCCGACTACCGGATCCTCCGTATGGATGAGGACCATGACCGCATGTATGTTGGCAGCAAGGATCACATCCTGTCCCTTGACCTCCATGACATCAACAAGAGTCCACATATTGTAAGACTTCTATTTATGGCTTTCACCATGACCCTAATATGGGATAAACATCTTCACCTCAGCCGCTGCTTCCAGGCCAAAACCACAACACAAAGAAACGCAATTGTGAGGTGGAATCAAAAAAAAGGCTTTTTGACGTCTTTTCCAAAATATATTCTTGCATTTCCAAGCCTGCTAGGGTTTGTCTCTATCAGGTTTGCACATCTGGAGACGTAATGTAGTTAGTTGCCTGTTCAACATCTTTAGCTCAATATGATCGCATGAAGATCATGAGAGAAGATACATTTTCAAGTCTCGACTCAGATTTGAACTAGGTCTGAACTTTGACTAAGTCATTTCTAAAACACAATTAGTCATGTCTTAAGATGACTAATTATCTAGTGACGAACAAACAAACCTAGTGAAAGTTCATTTGTTAGGTCTGAACATACAGTCAGAACTGGATCAGATTATACAGTAGAACATTCATGTATGATGATGGCATAGTCAAAGTTTTTTAGATTTAAACTTTGACTAGGCCATTCTAAAACATAGAGTAGTCATGTTCAAAGTTAGCCTAGTGAAATTTCACTTGCTAGGCCTGAAATCAATAGTCTAGTCAAAGTTTTCAAAGGATTTCAGCAGCAGGTTTTCTTCCTGTTTTTTTGGGGGGTGGGTTTTCAGCATCCCCCTCTTCATGACTTTTCCACCATTGAATTAAGGGAATGTAAAACATAGACAGTGCTTACTTTTCAGAATTTTACTTCAATGTTTAAAACCATGGATATTTTTTCCTTCCACTTCACAATTAAGTGCTACTTTGTCTTGGACTATAAATCCCACTGAAATGCATCAACCTTTCTGATTGTTTCGTTCCAGCAGGAGCCTTATTGGTTGTTTTTATTGAACTGCACTTTTTTTTTTTTACTTTGGTTTCACTAATGTGATGTAAGACATATGTATTATTAAACTATGTCAACATTATAGCCATTTCAGCAGAACTCATATTGACATTTGTGGATTTGTCTTTGGATTTTTAACCTAAAGATTTAATAAACTACATTGACGTGTGACAGGTTTGATCGTAGCAGTGAAACACATTCTGGTCTCGCCTTTGCAGATCCATTGGCCGGTGTCCGAACGAAGGCGGACAGAATGCCTCGTGAGTGGGAAGGATGCCAGCGTAAGTATGCATGAAGACGGCGCTTGTAAAATCTGCAGGGTCGATTCCCACTCTTTCAAAAATATGGAGCATTGAAAGTATGCAATTCTCTCCATTGCTGTTTTTTTTTCCTTCTAATGTGGAAGGCAAGTTCGAAAGGTTTTGAAATCAGCCGAGTAAAAAAGGATTTTCTCCTGCCTAGCCAAACAGACATCAACAAATTACAGAGTGGCTTCCACAGGATGATAGTTTATGGAGTATTTCTACATTTTGTACTGCTTCATTTTGGTAAATCAGCAGACGGTGCACCTGTTAATACAATGACATGAATTGCTTTTTATTTGGATTTAATTTCAGGGATAATTTTACTGTATTTCCTGTTTCCAGGAGGAGTGTGCAAACTTCATCCGTCTAATTGAGCCATGGAACCGGACTCACCTGTACATCTGCGGGACAGGAGCCTACAATCCAGTCTGCACCTTCGTCAACCGGGGGCGTAAACCTCAGGTTAGAAACCAGAACCTGAACAATGCAGAGCCAAAGAAGGCAATCTCAGTAGATAGAAACAGTTTTCTCCACCTGCATCATTAAGGATTCAGCTTGGCTTCCTTTGTTGCCTCACCTGCCAAACCTTTCCCTCCTACCGCCTTAAATTGGCCCTGTCCCAAACGCTCACCACACCATGCGCTCCTCTATGAAGTGTGTACTCTACTCAGAGTGCACATAAGGGTTCAAGTGCACATGCAGAGACGTACCGATCCACTTTTTTTAATGTCTGAGACTGGTACAAACATCTGAGGTTCAGTTTCAGACGATACAGAAAAATGGTGCTGAATTAAAATGTTGTTTTTAAACACAGAGTAAATGTACTGAATTACAAATTTATTTGATAACTCTGCATCAATACAGCACACTTTAATACACCAATAGATTCACAAACTTGGTCAAACATGTGAAAACAACACAGTAGGAGTATAAGAGCCAATATGTAAAACAATATGTTGACTTCCTTGGTCAAACGTAAAAACTAAATGACGACAAACCTTTTTTCAAATGGTTCAGAAAGTGTAAATAGGAATTCTAAAAATAAAATAAACAATAAAGCATGACGTCGCTCAGAGAACAGTGGATAAAATTAGATTGAATAGATCGGTTCTTTTGGATCGGGGACATCGTCACCGATACCCGGTGTAGAATTTTCTTTCACTATCAGGACCGATGCAGATATGAATATTGCATTAGTGCATCTCTGCCACAATTCATGGAGCGATGAATTGAGGGTAATACACCTTGTCAAACTCTTTTATAAGGCAGCATTAAGCCAAAGTGTGGGTTGAAGGGGAAGTGGCAAAAGAGAACTGGGACACAACGCACTCGAACCCTTCAGCAGGAATGAGCGTTTGAAGGACATAAGGGTGGAAGTGGGAGTATTGGGACCGGGCCAAAGTCTACCCATTATGACGACTTTCCTCCATCATTTGAAAACCAGTTCTTGGTGCCATGTGTCCACATGCAGTAAAGCAACCAGCCTCTCAACACACAGCCGTTACTCCCTCTCTGGTTAGTCTCAGCATTTATTGGAAGCCTGAACTAACGACTTTGCCACACTGCGCAGCAACGCCTCACTGTTATTTTTTATTTATTTTTTTAAATATCACACTTGTTCCCAAACAGCAATTAAGGGAATATCCATTTTAAAAAGCACTAAATTGCTTCATTACTGTTTCCTCTAGAGATCACAGAGAGCACGGTTTGCATGAGTTCCCTTTAAAAACACACAGTTCGCCTGTGACTACCCCTCCACCGCCAAACACCACAGGCTAATCAAGGACCTCCATCCAGTCGCCCGCATATCCATCCACCGCTTCATGCATTCACCCAGGCAGGCCACCTGCCAGACTCTACCATGTGGGACGTTCGGTAATTGGAAGTGGGAGCTCCCATTATGGGGTGCAAGTGGAATGTTCCATTAATGAGGCCTGTTGTTTTCTCTGGAACAGCAAACAGACGGCCCGAGTCATGCCCCCCGACAGCACCTTTTCTGAGGCGGGCCAGCTCGTAAACCAAAAGTCAAGAATGAAGCAGTTTTTACACGTGCCTGGTTCTTATTAATTCAGACGGTCTGTTGTTCTCTGATTGGACCCTTTGAGGATAGTTTTGGAGCGGTGTGCGCACGTGGGTTTGAGAACTGTTTTTAGTTAAATGTTTTTGCTTTTGCTGCAGATTTTAGCAGGTTTTGGATAATTTGGCTGTCATTGATTTAAATGGAGGACAGCAGGACTGCTGTTCAGCTTTCCTGCAGATATGTAATTACAACAACAACTTCTTGTGGAACCAAGCACAACCATGTACAGTGTGCTAAAAGTCTCTTGAACTTTTTCACAGTTTGTGACGGTATTGGGCTGTTCAAACAATCATGAAAAAGTTGGAGAAGGATCGCATATGGCTGATGTGTGATTGCAGCCTTCCTGTGTGTTAGCAGCATTATGATGTGTGGTTGCTAGTGAACAAAAATGAACCGTTTTTATTTGTAAGCAATTTTGAAAAAACACTTTTTGGCCTCTCATGTAAAATCCCAGGAAAACGCATTGACGTTTCTGCTTCTAACGTGACAAAAAGTGAAAAAGTTCAAGAGACACGAACACTTTTCTCCAAGGCAGGTTGTCTACTTTTGCGGTAAATGTTTTACTTGAGGAGTTTCTCATCATGTTTTGCAATCAGAAGTGCCCCATGCAATTCACCCGGCTGCACACGGAGGGCCTTGATCCTCTCTCGTCAGCCGCGTAACATCCAGACTGTATTGCTGTTTCCTGTTTTAGACGTCCATGTATCTGCAGATGGCCCTGGCCAGGGGAAGGGCCAGCCGCGCGGCCGACCCCAGCGCGGTGCACGACACACTTGGACTGAAGGTGCGATGCGGGCCCCTGTTTACGCCGCGGCCCCAGCGGACTGCCGGGGCTCGCGGTCACCAGCAGCATGCCCTCCATTCTTTGTGTCTGAGCACATCCTGTCGATGCCATTTTAAATCTAAAAGCCATCGTTCGTTTATCTTTGTAACATTTAGCATGCGCCTTTTTTTTTTTTTTTTAAGTTTGTGCACCATACTCAAAATTGGATTTCATGTTTCATTCGTACTTTCTTTATGTCCTCCTCAATGTCACAGCACACCGTCTTACTCATCATCGTCCTTTGTTCGTTTTCGCTTTCTGTATCTGTGTTAAATGCCACGTTTTGCATGAGAGCAGGGTTATCATGTGAAATGGGGCTGATCATGCTGCTAAAAACACAAGGCACAATTTGAATTAAGCAGGCTTTTTGTTCCCTTTCAGCGCATGGCATTTAGTTTCATCTACCACATATTAAGCCTCATATCAGGAACGGTGGATATTCTAATCACTCATGTTGCTTGTTTGAGTGAATCCGGCTCGCCCCACCCGAGCAGCGCTGCGCCCCACAGAGCCCGAGTCAGCATCTGACCCGCTCCCACAGCAGGGCATGTTAGCCCAGAGCAAACACCAGCCATCTGTATCCAACTGGCTCCGCTGTGAGGGAAAGAAAACAGCGACATACTTGAACATGTCTTCACTCGATAGACTTTGGAACAAGCTTAACGTGAAATAGTTCACTTCAAAATTAGTTCAGTTCCTTTTAAAATGTATTCAAGCCCCATTGGATTTGATTTTCATGTATTAGGATGTCTATGGCAGACCGACACAAAGTAATAGAGTATCTTTTCAAACGTACTTATAATTCAAATACCAAACACTTTTTTTTTTTTTTTTTGCTAATTAAAATCTGAAAAGTGTGGCTTGCACTTGTATTCAGAGTCAATACTGTCCAAGTTTTTGTCACCACATTTTTATGCTTGTTTAGTTAAACTGCATAGAAAGCATCTGTGAACAAAAATGCTCAAATCCTGCAAAAGATTCTCTATCCAATATAAGTATGGACTTTGACTAGGCCATTCTAACAGGTTAAATTGGCCGATTTGGCTCTGAACCATTCCTTTGTACCTCTGACTGTGGATTTGTTTCTTACTGCTGCTCCATGAAGGCAGGATTTGTGGAGTTGGTGACCGGTAGTTGTCATAGCAACAAACTGCGTCTCCTCCAAAGTCATCCTACAGTTGCTTCGTTGTCCAGGCTGCATCTTTAGGTGGTTGACTGTGTTTGGTTATGTCTGCAGTTGAACCACACTTTAACCTTATACTTGCGCTGGTTGGAATTACGAAAATAAATTTGCTTAACGGAAACACATCAGTTTCAAACAGTTCACATTTATTGTGAACTGATAATGTTCACAATAATGTTGATAATGTTGATTTTTCAGCTGTGTCAGATAAATGAACTTCACAAAACTGCAATGGAAACACTTTTTTTGCATCACGATTCATGTGACCAACAACCAGATGCTACTACTGGTGGAAATGGTGAGGAAGGCGACAGGAAGTGGTGTGAGGATGATGGCATAGCATATTTTTTAATCAAATCTGACACGAACAAACTTATTCATGCCTGATTTTGTTTGAATTTCTTATTTAATGGAAACCTCACAATTTCAAAATTATTCTTTCGACATTTGCGGAATTTTGACAAAGTTTTGTGAACATTTGCAATGGAAACACAAATTGTATTCTCTTTATGCCAAGTTTTTGATAAAAGCAACTGTTTGCAGTCTAATTTCATACTATCAATGTAAAGGGTCCTGAATCCAAATATCCACCACAGATTCCCTCCAGGCATTAAAACCATCCATCGTACACTTTCCACTTTAAGATTATGTTCCAAATTGTGTTGGTCTGTCATAAAATCCTAATAAAATACCATAAAGTTAATTTGTAATGTGACAAACATTTTTTAAGAGGATTGAATACTTTTGCAGCCTTTGTAAGTTGTGATGTGACAGAACTAAGTGAAGATTTTGCGTGTGGAGATTTGATGTCCAGACTAGTTCAGTGAGGCTTGGATCCCATAGATAACTGCCTCCAGCTCTAGTTAGATTTTTGTTTTTGGGCTTTTCTGCAGGATAATTATGTCAACTTTTTATATGAACCCATATAGACACATTTTTTCTTTGGGTGTACATAATTATATGCAACTTCTTTTATTTTTTCTGCACTTCACTTTGAATCATGGCTTTGAATCAACGAGCCTGCACCTTCTCTCTCTCCCTCTCTTTTTTTTTTTTCTTAGTTTTCTGGAGCGGTGATTTTAATCAAAGATGAATAGGTAATTGCAAGTGAAGTGTGTTTGGCGCAGAGCCAAAGCCTCTGTCCCTGACGGGAGTGGGAAAAAAAAAAAAAGACGATGCACTCTGGTCTGCAAGGCTCGGCCACAGGACATGTCATCACATGCCACTGCTTTCATTTTACCCTACTCATACGCAAATTTTTGCCAATCACCCACACGCGTTTGTGTGCTGGGAAGCCACAAGCGTTGAGCATCAGTCATCCTGGCCTCCATGCGTAGCTTGTTTTTTTGTTTTTGTTTTTTTTTTTTCTCCCTCCTCTGGTGGATTGCAGGTGTCAGCAGCCCGCGCTCTCTCCCATACGTACGCACCAAGAAGAAGCCGAGAGGTTTTCAGCTTGCCGTGTAGCGAGGCGCGGCCCACGACGCGTTTCTGAAGTTAGACCCGGCACGGGGACGTTGATTAGAAATTCCTCGCTTTCACTGCATGCATTTTTCTGTATGAACTTACACTCATTATTCTAACACTTCATCCCCCCGCCGGGCCCCGTGGGTCCCACAGGTGTCAGAGGCAGCGCACACGTTCCCTCCCTCATCCTTCCCCCTCCAGGGAATCACAGTGCCAAGACGAAGAGTGCTGAATTTATTGCCGTCTCTGTGTGATTTTTATAAAAAAAATTTTACTTTTTTTTTCTGTTTCAGGAAGAAATTTTCCACTTGGAGCCGGGAAAAGTGGAATCTGGGAAGGGGAAGTGCTCCTACGACCCAAAGCTCAACAGCGTGTCAGCTTTGATTAGTGAGTATTACTGTATTATGCGGGTTCGGTCGTGTGAGGACTCAGTTGATGTCCTTTCAAAAATGACCTGTGGGATATTTTTTGGTTTCATCCCCAGTTAATGTGACATTCCTCTGTCATATATTATTATTATTTAAGTATAGAAATAATAGTGTTCAAGTCTTTTTAGTGTACCGTGTGGTGGCGTTCATTTTAAAGCTCTGCAGACCAGAAACGTGGCAACAAGTTAAAAATAAATATTGCTTGGTCATATCAGATTTGTTTTATTTATCATACCGGTATGATACAACATAAACATAAAGGTATGTTTTATACCAGGGAATAACATTATAACATGACATAAAGCTCAAAAACGTCTTTACAGTTTATCAGGAAGAATGGAGTAAAACTACATCTGATTGAGGCCTATCCAATCAGACGCCATGCTGTGATTGCAAACAAAGTTGCATTTAGTTGAAGAGATGAATATTTATGCACTTTATGTTAACCAACTGCCACTAGTTTGTAAAAATAAAAAATTTGTTGTCACTTTGACATTAATAGTTTTTTTTCTGTAAAATTTTCTCAGTCCTCATTGCTTTTTTAAAAAAACAATAAAAAGAGTAAAACATCCAAAGGGGTGAATACTTTAAATAGGCCCTGTAACGCTGACTGACGGCTTTCAGCAACAGGCTGAGGAGGAGGGACAGCGTTACTCCTCCTCCTTCATAAAACCTATTTATTTTTTATGAAGATGTGACTTCATAAAAGAAATGTGAATGTGTGACTGAGAGTCACATTTTCATAGACTGAATTTTTGTTATACTTCAGACAATAGACCAAGATTACGTGTTATTATTATTCTGCTTCCTCTAATTGACGTTTAGCCTAAATTACAGTGTTTTTTGACAATAAGGTTCAGTGTGGATGCAGTAATTGATCACGATGCAGCGCCATAAGAAGCCACAGACCTCCTTTGTCCTTTGGTACCAGTTCTCTGAACCAGTTGCCACCAGTGGACGGGGGCTCTTCTTTCTGCGGGGTGTAAATCACTGGCACCCCTTTCCCACATTAGCGCAGAACCAGCTGACCAGCCCGGTACCGGGACCATCGTCTAAGATGGATTAACCTCCCACTGCCATCAGTTAGCTCCATACAAGGGACACCGTTGTTAGTGTTGATAAGGATTAAGAACCCTGCGCCACAACAGAAGATTTACCATTGACCACCAACTGCTCAGCTCGGCGCTACATTAGACACGCAATCATCTGTGGACATTTTAATGATACATCATCAATCTCCCCAGAGCGTCGCTTGGGACCATGACACTGTGTATAACGGGGGTAGAAAAGTGTCTGGTTTCTCCTGCTGTCTGCGTACGCGGAGCCGTACACCTGCTTTCCACAGCGACGCCATCAGAGCAGATGGAAGAACCAACAAACTTACAGCTTGGATTTTTCAATCAGCTACGTTTCTGTGTTTTTGCAATGAACTTTTTGCCAAAGTTCACTGCAAAAGTATAAACTTTTCATTTTTTTACATTTCTATTATGACCACTTTCAGGGGATTTCATTTTAAGTTGCAGCTTTGATGGAAAGGATGGACTTTCCTGAACACAGACTCCGCTTCACACCCAGACATTTTGCTGCACAGCATAGACATGTGCGCTTTATCAGAGTGTTAACCTGAACTGGGTTGGTCTGTTTTCTCTCCTTGTCAGATGGAGAGCTGTATGCCGGCGTTTACGTCGACTTCATGGGAACTGACTCGGCTGTTTTTCGTACTTTGGGGACCAAAACTGCAATGCGAACAGACCAGTACAACTCCAGATGGTTGAATGGTAACGATCCTCTTTCATTACGTTTTCCTCCAGGACTTCTTAATATGCAACACAAACAGGATTACAAATGTGTGGTATGGTTAAAGTCTACTGCGGTGGTTGCGTGTTTTAAACAGATGTGTTCCCCCCTTTTTCCTTTTCCTTTCATACCGTAGATCCCACCTTCGTTCACGTGCACCTCATCCCGGACAGCGCAGAGAGGAACGACGACAAGCTGTATTTCTTCTTCAGGGAGAAATCCTCCGACATGGGTCAGAGTCCCGTGACCCAGTCCCGCATTGGACGCATCTGCCTGGTGTGTACACACACGCACACATACACACACACACACGCAGTATGGAGTGGTTTCGGTTAGCTTAATGAAAAGAAAACCTGGAGCGTTTAAACGAAGAGCCTGCGCTCTCCTGAGGCGAGTCGCCCGCTGTGTTTGAACAGCTACAGGGTTCGGCTAACGTTAACATGCTGGAATCCACATGTGTTTTTAACCTTCCTGTCTACAATGCATCCTTCTGTTTGTGAGACTGCTCTCTGACCTATGACCTCATGGTCTCCCTGGCCTCTTCTCCCTGGTAGTTCTGATATTTCTAGGTGATTTTTGTCTGTAGGGGGAAAACCGCCAGAAGACTGCTTCATTTCAATTAAACTGAACTTCCTGCGTATACGCTGGAAACTGAAAGCAAACTGAGGCAGAAAAATAAATCACAACAGAAAGCTGGTCGAGTGTCATCGCAGAAAAACTAAATCTTACCAAGTATTTTTGGTCCAGTTTCTAGTGCAAATGTCTTTGTACATTTGAAATAAGACGAGAACGAAACTTTTCAGCAAGAAATAGGAGCTTGTGTAGTCAGTAATATCTAGTTCTGCTGGCAGGTTATTTAACTTAAAACAAGATTTTTTTTTTCATGTTGTAAGTGAAGTGATCTTTTTTCATTAGTATTAAGCAATCGCTGACTTAAAACAAGCTCCTATATCTTTCCTAAAAGTTACATATAAGTTAGCTTTGTCTTATTTCAAGAGTACTTAGATATTTGCAGTAGAAACTACACAAAAAATTCTGGGTAAGATTTGGTATTTTTGCAGTGATCTTGGTGAACTGATTGTGTTTGTACAACTTATTTTAAGTGTGTGTGTGTGTGTTTCTACCTCCATGAGGTTTATATTGTCGTGTGATCATAATGGCGGGGATATGCTTGCTTGTCGTCTCAGCTGTTTTCTGTTGTATTTGTTTAAAAGTGAGGATGTGGGGGTCGGGCAGTGACCCCACACACAAACTCTCCCCCCCCTCTCTCCCAGCGGACACTACGTCGGCGCCCTCCAGAGGCACAGCCATGTCACTGCTTGTTCACGTCACGTCTAGATGCTCTTGCCGCTGTTCTTTACACTGATCTTAATCGGGAGCGTAAACACAATGAATATTGTTCAAACACTTTCACTTCTTACACCATAAATGGTTGGAAAAAGAATGTGAACCAACAGATGTAGCTGAACTCGTCGTCACCAGGATGAGTTCTGTCTTCACTCGGTAACAGCTGGAGGAGATAATTGTTTTTTGACCCAGTCATCGACCCCTTTCTACCAGACCTTACAACCAGCCCTGTGTTGGCGTGTGTGTGTGTGTGAGCTCCTGCATGGCGATATTTCTATGTAGCTGATGGAGAAACTGTGTTTTGTGCTCACCCCCTCCCTCAATCTCTCGTAACAGAACGACGATGGAGGTCACTGCTGTCTGGTCAACAAGTGGAGCACCTTCCTGAAGGCCAGGCTCATCTGCTCAGTGCCCGGCACTGACGGCATGGAAACACACTTTGACGAGCTCAGTGAGTGTATACGCATTTCCATCTGCAAAGTAACATCCTTCGTATTTTAGATGTGATCATACATGAAAGAACTAAAAAAAAAAAGTTCAATTTCAAGAAGAAACAAGAGAGGCTGCGTCACCCCTCATGAGTTCAAACACACATACTGTACACCCCCATGTGAAGCTCAAGTCATTGATTCTATGATTGTGAACAGCACAAAGAATCTTACTACTGTAGGTCTTTGAAATGTTTGTGGGAATATACATCCCTGTGTGTTTGTAAGAAAGTAGGTTGATGTTCAGATCAATGATCTGGAACTTCAGTCCGTTCTCCAGGATCGTGGCTTCAGCCTGTTTCTCCCCAAACAGCCGTTGCCAGATTTGTCTTCATTTACAGATCCTCTGTTGTTTCTCTGCATTTTCTGGAGCCTCTACAAGGGCATTACAAGCGCGGCAGACTGCACTTACTGATTGGACTGTGGATTTACACCATTGGATGAGCGAAGGCGGTACATACAGCATCAACTGGAAGGGGCAACAGACAAATATACCAAGAGATTTCGGCGGAAATTGGCTGGCCAACCGCAGACGAGCGAAATTACATGATCAGATCGTTGACACCTACTCCTATGTGCCCACGTTTCTACATCCTTGCCCATATTTACGTTCACATAGCGAGGAAGAAACTGCCGATGGTGATTTACCTGCTAGAGTGAAACTTGATTATGGAGAATCATTCATAGGCTATGGAGACTATGTATGATTGACATTGACCAGAGTCAGTCATACATTTACTATGGGCGATGTATGATTGTCGGGCTGTGGAGGTAATCCTGGAAAACCCTTCTTCTTCTGTCTGCAATGGTTTCTAGAACCAACAAGTTAACCTAGGAATAATACGTGAGGCTGCGGTACCTCTAACTAATCTAAAAGAATAAAAAACACCTTACCAGGATTGTTTCTGTGATGGCAGCTCATTGGAAGAATGGACTCTGGTTCTATGCCTGTCTAGACTCATAAAAACACCATTGTGGTTTTATAGGTAGGGCCTTAGTAGTCCATAAACTTCACAAAGTGTAAAATGTTCATATGTGGAGTCAGTTGACATAAATAACCAAGTGTGGAAAAGGTTCTGGCTCTTCCTTTTCCAAACGAGGGTTCTGGTCAGTTCAGTGTTGACTCAGACCCGGCAGTGCAGAGTGATTCTGTGAGATGGATGGTGATCACTGTGGGGCACCCATGATTAATTGTAGGATATTGTAGTTAAAGGCCATAAATGTGGAGCAAAGCGGTGAAGGAACAAGGACAGACATGCCGGGGTACTGAGAAGGAGAGGGCGCGCGTGTCAGATTTCAGAGCTGCCGTTCCTGCCAAGGACTCGGAAGAAGGAAAGGTAGAGAGGAAATGATGGAGTTTTGTATTTACTGTCTGGCTTTAGTGGCTTTTTTTAATGCTTTTTCTGGAAATTTGTGGTTATGGAGGAAAACTCTGTCTCATATGATGCACAAAGACAAATAGGATCTTTATAGTTTATAGCAAAAGTATTTGCATAACTTTTACACGTTGTCTCACGTTACATTCACAACCTGGACTGTATTCAACTTTGAGTTTTGGTGCTGGACTAACACAAGCTGGTGCATAAATACAGACTGGGTTAGACGTCTACACCGAAACACAATTGCAAGACTTGAATATTAAAGCTGAATACTTTAATATTCAAAGCATTTCAATTTGTTCTGAAATATTTAGGAAAGAAAAATATATATTTCTTTGCCCATCAGGTTTTTTAAGTGATATTATTTGCCACCTTGTCATTATTGCAGTAAATACCACAAAGTATATCAAATAATTTGCAGTCTATCTCACCCCTGAAGCCAGAGTTGGATGTTGATAGCTGTAATGTTCAGAGATATGAATATTTTTGCAGGGAACATCACATTTCTGAGATCTCAGTGAAGTGACCTCACAGATGCGGAGCAGTTGCTGCTGTATGAGTCAGATTTGGGAGGAATTGCAAGCTTCCACCAAATCTATAAAAGTCATTGTAAAATGTCTCATAGTCTTGTTGCCAAAGCAAAGCAGGCAACCTGGAATTCTCTTTTATACTTATTTCTGATTGAAATAAACCTTTTCAGAAAAGGCATGTTATTTAGTGACATCTGAGATGTTTTGTTTCAGGGATATGCTGAGAAACAAATTGGTCGAACAGAAAAGAAGTGGACCTGAGTAATCAAACTCAGATCAACTTTTGAAGGGGCGGTAGCATGTGTTTTCCAGGCGCAGAGTGTCATCTTATAGCACAATCACAAAGCTATGTTAACTTCAATTGCTATAAAAACTCTACATACATAAAAGAAGTTTGACTTTGTAATTTAACACCTTGAAATTGGCCCTCTGTCTCTTTAAGAAGCTCCACCTACAGGTAGTCATCACAACATGGCTCCTCTATTAACCCTTTAACAACGTTTTTATCAGCGTTCTACTAAGAAGAAGCTACTATAATGAGCTCAGCAGATGTGCAGTTCCACGGGGTGTTTGCTAATTGTTGCTGGCTAGTTTGAAGGAGTTGAGTGGGGGCGTCGCAATTTGCAAAGCTCAATGTTTGCCGTGGGAGATTGAAGGATTTCTCAAACGTGCATGAATCAAGACAACACTCCAGATATTGAGTAACGTGATGTAAAGCTAAAAAAAGTCGACTTTACAAAAGTTTTAAAAAGTTTTGACGGAAGTTTTAATGCTTCAGAAATATAGAAAAGCGACATATGAAATGGGAACCGTTGTTAAAGCTGTTATTAATATGCGCGCTCCAGAGCGAACACATCACCGACGCGTCAGAAGAGCTTTTCAGTTTCCTCCCTTTGAAGCCGCAATCTGTTTCTCTTCTCAGACGTATCTCTCTCTCAAGTGTGCGCTTGTGTTTCCTTCCATGCAGATCCACAATTTTTGGGACAGCTGTATGTCATGACGAGGATCAAGTGTTGCGTGACGCCTCTTGCGTGGCAGCTCGTTGGTCTGCGGCCATCTTAACCCATGACCGTTCCGCTGCTGTGTTTTTTGGGGGGCGGCGGGGGTTTCGGGGCAGCTGCGGGAGAGAATGGATTGGTGGGAAGATGTTTCTGAGCGGCGTGGTTTTCTCCAGAGAGGAGCTGCAGACGGTCCCTGGAGGACGCCGGTGCAGCCTCAGTACTGGACCAGAACCCAGCAGTTGACGGTCAAAGACGATCCTCACACCAGCCGTGTATCACAGTATCCACACAGGAAGCTGACAGCTAATTCCTCATGCTGCTCTACATGAGACAGCGAGCGCATAAATCTGGATTGGAATACGTATTCTTTTCCAGCGTGTGATCAGTTCCTCGCTTTCAGAGCGCTAACGCTGTATTTTTAGCCTGACTACTACTTCTTCTTTTTTTTAACCAGGATTTTTTTTCCAACTAGGTTATAGCAGCTCGTGTTGACGGCCTTTGTCCTGTCGCAGGCAGCGAACACGGCTGTCTCCTGGGAGCAGTATTTAGGTCAGGTTCTGAAACAGCAGGAAGACTTATCACCTGTAGTTGGCATCAAACAAAGGATGAGCTAAATCAGGCAGTGCCGGCGTCAGAGCTCTGCGGGACAACTAGTGGGAATGTTTGGGATTCAGGGACCTAATGACCAGGCTTCAGTCGCGATGATGCTGCTGTCCTACGAGATGAGAGATTCAGAACCTCCTACAAAAAAAATGTATACCCTTTGAAATGCTTTTGATTTTGTGTCATTAAGGCCACAACTTTTAAGTCGAGTTTATTTGTATGGCACATTTTATCAACAAAGCACTTCAGAGTGTTTTTACAATATAAAAACATCAAATAATTTGAATGAAAAACATATGTGGAGAGCTTTTTTTTTTTTTTTTTTTTTTCAAATATGCAACAAATTCTCAATTGGTTGTAAGGTCTGGACTTTGACTAGGCCATCCTACACAAGTTAAAATTGTTCAATCAAAAGAAATTCTACCTTTCATAGATCTAGGTTGATTTAACTTTGTGCTGCAGGAAGTCAAACCTTTTATTCTAGTTTCAAGTTGTTCGCAGCTTATAAGATTTTTTTTCTGTTTTTTCCTGTATTTATGCTGCAAAAACAGAATTCTCACCAAGTTATTGTGGTTTCTGTAAATATCTTGGTACACTTGAAATGAGACAAAACTAACATTTCAGCCTAGATGTGGAGCTTGTGAAGGTCAATAATTCCTTAATATTTATAATAAAAAGTATCACATTTTATACACTAGTTTTTTGACAGAATGCACATAGGACAGTAGGTGTTATTATTTTCTCTGATTATCCAAAACAAAACATGGATCTGTGAATATTCTTCCAGCTGAAACAAAGGGTCTGCCGTATGGCTGGAAATGTTTACCAGTCTGTCTTTAGGTAAAGCAAAATCTTTAACATGATCAATGCATTAATCTGACTGCTGCTGTTCTTCCTTATAGGAGATGTTTACATCCAGCCAACACAGGACACAAAGAACCCCGTCATCTATGGGGTCTTCACCGTCTCCGGGTTTGTTCCCTTCGCTGAAAACGAAACCTGCTGTTTCACCTGTGAGGCGACTTTACACGCTCTTACGTTTTCGCCACAGGTCCGTGTTCAAAGGCTCGGCCGTTTGCGTTTACTCCATGGCCGACATCCGCATGGTTTTCAACGGGCCCTTCGCCCACAAAGAGGGTCCCAATTACCAGTGGGTGGCGTACACGGGGAAGATCCCCTACCCTCGCCCCGGCACTGTAAGCCCCTCCTCTTACACCTTAAAGCAGCTGAGCAACATCCAGGCATCAGCATATCCAAACTGAAGTGATTGCTATCAGGCTTCACTTTGAGCAGTAATTCATGTGGGAGGAGACCTTTAAAAAAAAAAAAAAAAAAAGTTTAGCTCCTGCTCAGGTGGTTGTTGTTTTTCTCCCCCAGTGCCCTGGAGGAACATTTACGCCCAGCATGAAGTCCACAAAGGATTACCCAGATGAAGTGATCAACTTCATGAGGAATCACCCTGCTATGCACAATGCGGTCTACCCAGTGCACAAGCGCCCTCTGGTGGTCCGAACCAACGTGGACTATGAGTTCACCACCATCTCAGTGGACCAGGTGACGGCTGCAGACGGCAACTATGAGGTGCTCTTCTTAGGAACTGGTGAGGTTTTTTTTTTTAACTTAAGATGTGATTTGATTGACTCAGTCCAAGACTAAATTACATGATGATAGAAAAAAACTGCATCATGTTCACCATTTATTGTTTAATTCATTTACTTATATGTTATTACTTTGATTAACATGCATCCCATTATGTAGTTGTACCTGTTACTTACCAAAAACTAAACTATTTAACAGGAATGAAAGTCAGTCCAAAATGAACCGACAAAAAATGTCAAATTCATTGAGACGTTTTTTACTTCTGATTGTCTTTGCGTCACATTTGGGCAAAAAGTAGTTTTTGTGAGTAAAAGGTGAAAAGCCGAAGGTCGGTTCACAAATGTAAATGTGATTTGAGGGAATATTTGCCTGAAATGATGGACAGAACCAGCGTTCTTCACATTTAGTTTCTAGCTGATGAAAGTGTGCCCTTTGTCCCGAGTCAACACACCGAGTGACACTTGGTGACACTCTCTGTGGAAATAAACCCCAGGTCAATGAGGGGCTTTCGTCTCCACAGCAATCCATTATCTGTCAGACAAAAGCATTCTTTCCTTTTTGTGCTCGAGTGGAAATGTAACCAATCAAAGGGTTTTTCTCACCTCTCTCTGCTCACATGGAGTAAAGAACAAGAAGATTAGTACCTGGAGGGCAGAGCAGGATGAGCAGCGGGAGGGAAAAGAACAGTGTGGGAGGAGGGAGGGTCAGAGTTAGCGTACCCATCACCCTGATCTGTCCTGCTGCTGGGAGGCTGATCATCGGTTCGCCTGCATCAGCTGAGCGTCTGATTAGGCCGCGGCTGCCACCACATGCTGCGTGTGGCGCCTCCTGACTGTTTTGTGCTTCTGAGCGTCACCGGGACACAGAGCAATGCATGTCAGGGTTCAGAGGACGTCGTAGGTATCAAGAATTCCAATGCAGCAGATAAAGCCGCCCAAACAGGTGAGATATGCAGTCAGCAAAAAGAGAACTTTAGGTCATTGGAAAAAATGAAAGGTTAACCCGGTGAGAGTTATGTCTACAGCGTGTTGATGCTGGGATTATCCTCCCTGATGACTGCTGACAGTCAAACACGCCTCTAAAGGGCTGCAGAGAGACGGGCGGTGAGGGCGGCAGCCGCGTGGCTGATGGGTGTGTCTTGTGCTCCGCAGACAAGGGAACAGTTCAGAAAGTCATCGTCCTGCCTAGGGACGACCTGCAGACCGAGGAGCTGGTTCTGGAGCAGGTCGAAGTCTTTAAGGTGAACCCTCCGCACACTGCATCACACTTTCACTGGTTGCTTGTTCTCTAAGAGAAAAGCTAACAAGAGTTTCTTTGCTTCTATGTCCAGGTTCCCACTCCTATAACGACGATGAAGATCTCATCCAAAAGGGTAAGTGAGCGCAAACACAGATTTGCTTCTGGTTTTCTAAACTGAGCTGGAAAAAACGACTAACTTGGTTTGCTCCACATGATGGCAGTCGGTAGATACAGAGTTGGGGTCAAGTGCAATCTGCCAGGTGGATGCTCTTCAAACCCCCGATCATTAAACAAATTATGCCTGCAATAAACTCCAAAATAATTAACCCCTTCTTCTGCGCTCTGGGTGGTCAGTAACTCTTAGTGCCGTCTTTTTTTGCGTCCACAGCAACAGCTGTACGTGTCCTCTGCTGTCGGCCTGACCCAGTTGGCTCTCCACCGGTGCGACGTGTACGGCGAGGCGTGCGCCGACTGCTGCCTGGCCAGAGATCCGTACTGCGCCTGGGACGGCAAGTCCTGCTCCCGGTACTCGGCCTCGCAGAAGAGGTAAGCACCAGCCGCACGGTCAGCGAGCTCACTAACCCAGTAATTAGATCAGTTGGTTCAGCGATACTGAAATCGACCTGCCTGTATGGCCGACTGGCTGTTTTGATGACGGGTCAATTTGTTAAGATCTGTGGGTACACTCATCTTAACAAGACTAATATGTATATACATGGATAAGAAATGTAAAGTTATATGTCAAAAGATGAGATCTGTTATTGTCTGTTTGTATTTTCCTCTTCGTTTGGTTTTATGTGTTACTGAATGGCTTTGAATGGCTTGCGGTTGCTTTATGATGTTTTTCTCTCCTTATTTGGCAATACTGGTCTGACCCATTTAGACGTAGCCGGAGGCAGGACGTCCGCTACGGGAATCCCATCCGACAGTGCAGAGGCTTCAACTCCAACGGTAAGCAGGTGTCTGTTTGATCACAACCCCATCGTCTCCCTGTCAAGATGTAGCGACTGCAGCATGGCAGGCCAATGGTTACCAGAGAAAAGCAAAAGAAACCATTAGAAAAGTCGTAAATATGAGTTTGCCGTCTCCACTGTGCAGCCAATAAGAACACTCTGGAGATGGTGCAGTACGGGGTGGAGGGAAGCAGCACCTTCCTGGAGTGCCAGGCCCGATCTCCGCATGCCGTCATTAAATGGCACCTGCAGAGAGACAACAGTGACCGCAGGAAAGAGGTTGGTCTCCCACACACACACGGACGCACGTGTACCGTTTGCTGTAATATCTTCTTTTTTATTTTCTTTGCGATAAACAATAATGTTGTTTTCAGAACATTTAAGTATTACAATGGTATTAATGCAAGTACAACGTCTCAATTAATTTTTAGTGAACATTCAACACTGGAACTGGAAGACAGTTTAAATATCCAAAGTAAATAAAGAAAACGACCAAAACAAAAGAAAATGGACACTGAAGTCTCTGTAAACATTGTTCTTCATTGAAGGAGGGAGTTTAGACCAGAGCACCAGACTGAAGACTTTTATCATCTAGAAAGGGAGAGAGAGACACGAGGAAAACAATTATGCAAATGGAAATTATGGAGCTTGTTTTAATTTGTCATGTGATAAATTGATTTATCTCTTATTGTGACAGGCTCACTGTTTACCACGGGCTGTGTAAGAGACAAAAACCTGTCAGAAAAACTGAAGATTGTGGTGAATTTCAGTCTCTAGGGCCACAAAGTACAAAAATTTCATTTCAAAACATTTCCTCTTATCGAAAGTCTTTGCCACACTTTTTAGATTTTTACTTAAACAGCAATAAAATGCATTGAAGTTTGCACGAAGCATGCCAAAGCATTCTGTTGAATACTTTTGCCAAGCGCTGTAAATCTCCCATTGAGCTCATGTGCTTCCACTGCCCTGTAACCCAAATTCCTCCATATGTGGAAGACGAATAAATGAGCGTTTCCTCTGGGCGTTCGCAGCTTGCAGACGTTTACAGATTTACTCACTGTGTGACACGTTTGGAAAAATAACCCAGGACAGACTGTAAAGGTTAGCTGTGAAAAGGCTTTTATACACAACCCTGAGGCAGCAGCTTTTATTATAAGACCATCTGTGAACAAATGCTTCTCTTTTATTGACTCTCCTCACACAGGATGAGCCAACACCAGGTTTGTTGCACAAAACAAAACGCGCTCATTAGATTTCTGGGTGTAGGTGGAAAGTTGCAAGCTGAGTGTATATAAGAGATCACATAATTGTGCAGAATCACGCCAAAGGCAATTGTCAGAGTTGCAGAACCTTTAAAGGAAGCTGTTGTTTCAGCAACTGCAGGGAACAGTGATCATAATTAATCTGGGTTGTTTATGTTGGGCATTATTGGTGCTAGCTGAATCCAAATGCTCCCACACTTTTCAGATTTTTTGTTAAAACTTTGAAAATCCTGCTGGTTTTTTTCTTCTTCTTCTTCTTCTCTATGCGCCTCTTTGTGTTTATCAAACTCCTGCTAACCGTTCCGACGCTCGTCGTTTGACCTCTCGCTGTCCTCCCTGCGCAGATGCGCTCCGACGGGCGGATTCTGAAGACCGAACAGGGCCTGCTACTGCGCTCCCTGCAGCCATCGGACTCCGGCATGTACCAGTGCACCGCCACCGAGAAGAACTTCAAGCACACGCTGGTCAAGCTGCAGCTGGTCGTGCTGTCGGGCCGCGCCGTCAACAACGCGCTGGTGGACGGCGGCGGCGGCGGGGGGCTGGTGCCGTCGTCCCTTCACTCGGCCGGCGCCCAGTGGACCCCCAGCGCGGGCCAGTACAAGGACCTGCTGACCATTCTGAGCCAGCCCGAGATGAGCCTGATCAACCAGTACTGCCAGGACTACTGGCAGTTCGGAGACCCGCTGCTGGGAGCGCTCAAGGCGAAAGACCTGAAGGAGCTCAAGGAGCAGAAGAAACCCCGCAACCGTCGGCATCACAGGGAGCGACATGAGGTGGAGGAGGAGGAAGAGGAGCAGCAGGGAGTAGAGACATGAGGAAGCCGACTGTGTGTTTGAAACACAACCTCCCCCCCACCCGACCCTCCTCCACCCCCGAGAAAACTGGGAAAGACTCGATGTGATGAGAGTAGCAGCTTCAAAGAAAAAGATGAAAAAAATCTGCAAACTGAATGAAAACGGCTTCCAAACGAAACCCCAGACACACACACACAAACTCGCGTGCGCACGCACACACACACACACACACACATATCCCTCAAGCAGTAACATATATGATACACAGTATTTATTGTAGGTTGTAAATAGTACCATTCTGTGGATTTCTTTGTACTTACAGTAAAAAAAAGAAAGAGAAGAAGACGAGCTCTTTGTGTATAGGTACCACTTTGGGGCGGGAGTGCAGGGAGAATATTGTTATTGTCGTTAATTTCGATGTTGCTGTTACTGTCGGTAGGAAAAACCCCATTCGTCAGCATCGTGTGAACTTTGACAAGCCTGCAAGGAACGCGTTGTTGGAGCGTGAGCTGTTCGGACTCAGAGCGGACTACGACGAGGAGCTGCTGAGAACAAGGTGACGGGAGAATTTTTTATTTTTATTTTTATTTTTTACTATTATTATTATTATTATTATTGTTATTTGTGGATACTCCAGAAGAGCCTGTGTTGCAGCCTCCCTGTGGCTGCATGCAGAGAGAGACACTTCATGATGGAAGAGGGACCACTGGACTTTGGTCCCAGTTATCTGCGGGGGGTCAGAGGTCAGGGAGGGGACACAATGCTGTTCTCAGTGGGAATCTTTGTGTTTCTTTTCTGTCATGTCTATGTAGATCAGAGGGACTGATTGTAAAAACGATGTGAACCGTCGCCAGCTACTAATCGGGATCCAAGAGATTTATTTAAAAACAAAACTAAATAAATAAAAATGAAATGTTTACTTTCAAAAAGTATGAGACTTACTTCCACTGTGCGGTGCCTGGCTCAAATGTTCACACAGGCGTGAATTATTTCACATTGACGTTACATCTAAAGGCTTGAATGTGTTTTATTGGGATTCAGTGTGATGGGCCAACATAAAGCAGTGCATCATTACAGAGTGGATGGAAAAGATTTTTAAACTATATTATGAATATAAAAGTGCGGAGTGCCTTTATGTCCATCCTGTTGCGTAAAACAGACTTTTTTTCAATGTTACTAAATAATCAGCCAATGGAACCAGAACTGTTTCATCAATATTAAATAATTATTTCCTTATAATAAGCTCCTATAACTTGCTAAAATGTACTTGTCAGTTAGTTTTGTCTTATTTCAAATGTACTAAGATATTTACACTAGAAACTAGAACAAAAATACTTGGAGGATTTTGTGTTTTTGCAGTGAACCACCTTTTTCCTAACTATGGTTTTTGGGGAGAACGTTGAGTTTTGACTTACAGAAAAAGTTTCTTTGTTAAATACTTGAAACTAAGATGCATCTATGAACAACAATTTTTGAGTCTTGCAACAGATTCTAAACTTGAGTCAAGTTTGTTCGTGCAGCACATTTAAGGAACAAGGCAGCTTCACATCATAAAAACTTTTTTTTATTATTTTAATTAACCTGGATTTAACCGGGTAATCTGATTAAGGACAAATTCTTATCTTCAAAAATACATTTTTAAAAAAATCATACACCACAATATCATGCATGCAAAAACAAAATATCAAAAAATCAGAGAAAGCAAATAAAAAAACAAACCATATTCATAATGACTAAATGTACTGTAATACAAAGTCCACAGTTTTCAAAAGCAATTATATTGATCATTTATTATTGTTTTTACTGAGTTGATACTGAAGTTGGCTTATTGAGCTTCGCTGGTTTTTGCAAGTGGTTGCAGCAAAATGAAACAAGGTTTTGCCTAATTATGTACATAATACAGTAATCAATTATGAAACGCGTAATAAACATTACATTTTCTCAAATGTTACCATCAAAATCAAGTAAATACACAAAATATATTGGTCAATGTTCCAGTCAACTCTAAGCAGGTGGTTCTACCGCATTGGTTTAAAAGGACCTCAGCGTTTCGACTGTTTTGCAGTTTTCATGAAGCTTGTTTCAGATTTGTGGAGAATAGAAGCTGAATGCTGCTTCGTAGACTAGAACCAGAGGTTGGTACAATAACCACTGATCTTTACTTTAGTCCATTTAACCATTTAGTTTAGGTTAAGGTTAACATTTTGCTGGAAAGTGAACCTTCACTTTAGCTCCATCTATTCTGAAGACATTTTCTTGCACTGCATTTCATTAAATCAGAGCATACTTTTCCTCCCACATCAGTTATGCACTGCTTTGATGCCGTCTGCCGTGTAAAATACCAATAAAATACATAGAAGTTTGTAGCTGCATGGTGACAAAATGTGCAAAAATTCAAGCTTTTTGAACACTTTTTCGAGGGACGGTTCCCAAGCTGCTGCTCTACATTCAGACACGCCAGCTGTCTAAATCGGTAACCATGACGTGACTTTCTTCAAACGCAGACCTCCTTTGGGCGGATTTTGAGGCATACAAGCTATAAGGATTTGCACACAAGGGCATTATTTAGTTTTATTTTTCAAGGGACATTGGCAGGGGCCAGGAAAAAAAAACCAAACACCAAACAAGCACAAGGTAGGCAAGAAAAGAACAGAAACTGGCTCGCAGTGAAAGTTGTTCCTGTCAGGCAGCAAATGTTTGCAGTCAGCAGTTCTGAGCACAAAATAGATTTTTTTTTTTTTTTCCCAATTCATTTCCTCTTGAGACTTTTCATGTGTTGAAAAAAATATACACATATATTCACACAACAGAACTTTGTTAAGAAAAAATTTTAAAAAACTGAAAATATTGTGACACCAACCAAAACACCCGGAAGCTGGCTTTCATTGTGTGCATGAACCTGTGTTTGTCCTGTAATTCCCATAATGCAGTGCGGTCAGGCTTCTCGTCTGTTCCTCATCTCTGTGGTGTTCAGCGCGACAGTTCTCAAGCCAGGGGGAAGAAATGCTTTTAAACCTTGGGATTTTAAAATGTCTCCAGTGTAAAGCACGGCACAACATCAACTCCAGTAAAATTATTTGGTAAATCACTTTATAATTAAAGAATAAAATTATTGTTCTGAATTTACACTCTTGTGGGCATGGGTCTGTTTTAAATACCAGGGTCTGTTTTAAATAGCAGGTGAAAGCTTCTGGTGTTTCAGAAGACACTGGTTTTCTCCTGTTGGCACTCTCACTTATTACAAGGAGCTAGCAGTTAGCTGTGTATGCTTTCCAAACATCACTGGATAGCACCAATGAAAAAACAGTCAGCTGTGTAATTATTTTGGATATAAAAACATAATTATGAACAACCCCATCCATCACGCTTTTTTTTTTCCTCAGAGAAGGTCTAAATGCACCGATTGCAGTTTTGTGGACGATCACCGATTTAAAAAAAAAAAAAATCTTGACCTGCTGATTAAGATTGAAAAGTCACTAAGTGTAGAATGAAAGTTGCTGAGTTGGCAACAGTGGGGCAACCGCGCGCATGCAGGCGTGACTTGTGGGTGGCGGGTCTGTCGGTCAGTGACGCGACAGAAGGGGACAGAGGAGGATTTTTAGGCCTTTGCAGAAACGGAGGAGATCTTTAGATAAGATCGGTTTGCTATGAAAGAGATTCCCGATTGGAATGAATCAGAGCCGATTTGGAATTGGGAAACTGTATCAGACAGATCTCATATCGGAACCGGTTTTCAAAAAGGCAAAAAGTAATAATAATAATCTTAATTGATTTTAAAGCAACTCGAACCAAAAATATTCACACAATACTGCATTAGTGGATGGTAAATATCTCCACTTTCACAGCAGGTTATTATTCAGTTTGCCTCCTGTCCATGCTACGCTACATCAGGTGGACCGATAGCAGCGTAGCTCAGAAACACCAACACATTGTTGTGAAACGACCAGAACATTCCCTGTTTGACAACAAGCAAAGTTATTGTTACTGATTCAGCTTTGCAGAACCTCTCTTCAAAAAGTTTAATCTTTAAGCTTGTGTCTTCAAGCTAATCCTGTTTTGAAACAAATGTTTTCAAAGAACTACGAGTTAGCATGTCTGCTAGTAAAATAAACAGCCCATCACAGGCGTGCTAACAGAAGCAACATCCCAGTGTTGCTTTATAAAGGGCTGAACACAGGACAACTTTCCAGTCAAAAGTATTTTGCATTTGCATTTTTTTATGTGATATAGTTGAACATTTTCTCTAGAATTCCCGTTTTGACACCATTTTACTGTGAAATTCTGTTTTTACATGATTCTATTGTCTCAATCACACTGGCCCATGCCTGCACTTTAGAGAACCAAGCTACCCAAAAGTTGCTTTAGCCAATTTACCCGAAGTGAAATTCTTGCCGTTTCTATGTGCAAGATTATTCTGCAGAAAAGAAAAATAATTTAGAAGAAGCTAAACACAGATATTTAAGACGGAAAAAGTTTTGAAAGTCTCTTTTCAGGCTTGTTTACAGCCTGAATGAAAGTCGCCATGGATCCATCGATAATTCATCCACGACGTTTGTATCTGCTTTCACTGTGGTATTTGTCTTCATCACCAGAATCGAATAAAATCCTAAGAGTCCAACTGAAACCAGAGTCCTAAGTTCAAGTCTTTATCATTAAAAAAGCACAATGGTTATAAAATTCCTTTTTTCTTTTTTATAACAAAAATAAGTCTTTGTTTTTGGTTGTTTTATTTTATGTCACACTTTCTGATAAGAGAACACAACATACACAGAGGTGGTATTATGTTTTGTGTAGATCTTTTCCATTGTTGTTGCTGACTAATAAATTAAAGCTCTATATTTTATAAGAATGGTATGCTCCAACTTGTTCATCGTGAATTGCTTGATGCTGAATGTTTTTGGGTTTTTTTCCATGTTCTGCCCGGAAACCTCTTGATCCTTGGAATAAAGTTGTACTTGTCAAAATGATGATGTATGCACATTTGTGTAAAATAAAAACACTGCATTTGCAGATTGCAATGAAACGTCTTTAATGAGTGTGTAGTGAAATAACACAGAGTGGGACTTTTTTCCGTTCGTTTCAGTGGAATGAATGGTGCAGCATAGCTCCGTTGTACGACTGTTGCCTTCAGTTGTTATAAAAATGCTGCATATATCATGTACATTTTTCTTTTCAGTGACGGCGGATAAACTTCCTGATTTAACGCCTTGAAACTGGGCCTCTGTCTCTTCCTGAAACTCAGGAAGTGATCACAACATTGCTCCTGTATTATCCCTTTAACAATGTTTTTACTGAGCAGTAGCTCATATAATGAGCTCAGCAGATGTGCAGTCCCACCAGGTGTTTGCTAATTGCTGCTGGCTAGTCTGAAGGACTGGAGGGAGGGCTGCTCTGAGGTGGAAGCTGCAGCTCCGAGGAGGACAAGAATTTCTCAAACATACATGAAAGAATGAAAGCAACACTCCAGGTATGATTTTGATCAAATGTAAAGCTCAAAAAGGTCAATATTGCATAACATTGCTCATTTAAAATATATTCACAAATTCTCACTTCTTTTATAGGTTTTTTTTTATGTCTTAAAAAGTGACATGATTTAAAGTCGATTTAAAATGACTTTAAATATTCTGCAAGTTTTTGTACATGTGCAGTATTTTATGTTTTATTCAGTTGCCATTTGTACATTTATGGTTCTACTCATTCTGCAGCCAGATTTAATACATAGCGCCATCTGCCACAGGGTGTTATATGCCGATCATATATCAGTTCGCACTTTTCAAACTGACTTGAATACAGAATATTTGTTGCAGGAGGTCACAGTTATTTTTTTTATCGACCTTATTTAATTTTGTTCAAATAAACATTGCAGCATACCGAGACATTTTGGATCGCTTTGTCTCCCCACTCAGTTCATTTACTACATCCAAATTGTTCTCACTAAGTTACTAAAAATGATTAGTTCAGCTCAGGTTTCCCTACCATAAGGCAAGTAAATGGCACCAATGATGCAAAGAAACTTATTAGGCCACATGTTAAATTGATATGAGCTCAATAATTTCCATGTTGATGAGTTTTCTCTTTTCTCTCGTTCGACCAAAATCGGGATGACAAAAGTCTTCAGTCTGGTTCTTTGGTCTCAACTGGGCTCGTTTTTTTTTTTTTTTTGGGGGGGGGGGTTTAAGGACAATTTTGTATATAGAGACTTCATAATTAATTTTATTTATTGCTTTTGTGTTGTTGATTTGTCTAAAATGGAAGACATAAAATAATTTCCCGTTTCAGTGTTAAATGTTCATTACAATTTAAAGTTTAATTTTTGAGAATGTGTTCTTGCATTGTTATGCCATTACCATTATTTTACTTGAAAATGGTCTCTAACAATATTGTCATTTCACTCAATATCTGGAACAATTTATCGTTCAGCAAAATGTGTCATCATGTCAGTTCTACTTATTTTCTTTGACGTTAGATAAACTAAACCATAGTTAGTTTTCTTATTGGGTTGAACAATAATTCAGATGGTGAAACTAATTTTTATCTCCTTCAGTGCTTTTTCCCCCCCCCCGATTATATAACGACTGAAGTCACATAGAGGATGAAAAACATATGAGGGTTTGCTTAGATGAAAACAGGCTGTCAATGGGTCTGAATTCTTTGAGCCTCATAAAATTCCTAATGGTAGTGTTGAGCCTCGGGCACTGACCAGGTCATGAATGAGTCATGCTCTCCAACACAAACCTAGGCCAAAAGTAAAAATGGCAGGCAAGAAAGCGAGCGAGAGAGAAATAAAGCTAGCAGGGAGGGATCAAGATGGAAAGAATGTGTATTTCAAAACACTACCGGGTCAATACCTCTGTAACACAGGCGTCTCTGCATCATGGGCAGGGCCCTAAGCCCCATGAAGGCAAATTTAGTTTCGGGGGCCTCTATTTCTGCTAACAATGTGGATCTAATTTACAGAAGGTGAGTTATTCTCAACTGAGAATGTGGACCGGTACCAGTATCGAGTTGATTCTGAGCCTTCAATAGAAGTTTCACATACCTTATTAGTTGATGTTAAAATATTGTTTGTTTTAACCACATAATCAATAGCAACCAACATATAACCTACTCTAGCTTACAGCAGCTCATCGATTATAGCTGCTTTGTAGCCTGATGTAAAACATTTTACTAGACAATGACAAACACTGAGAAGTTTTAATTATTCTTATCAAATGTTGTTTAAAACTGTTTTAAAGCCAAAAGACCTCAAATATTCAGAGCCAAGCAGGAGAATCAACTCATTTAAAGTTTAAACTCAGTTTCACCAAAACACAAAGATTCTAGCATAAATGTTTGGCTGTTGAACTGAACTGTTCATGGTTGCTATAAAGATAATTTTCTATTAGCAAATTTACAAATTTTTTGACAGACATTACATTACGAAGACATATTAAAACAAGCCTTTATCGTGGCTTTTTTCTATTCTTCCTGTTTTCTTTCTCCCTGAAGGATAAGTCCTTTTCTGAGACATGGTTTTGCTTACTTGTCTTCTAACAGAGCTTTGGACATATGGATGTGCACTGCACGTTCCACGGCAGCTCAAATTACCAGCAAAGCATGTGGTACCTACAGCAGCCACCAGGGGACCCCCAAGAGCATTGTGTTTTGTTGGGGGGTTTTTTACCATAAAATAATGATTTCTACAAACATTATCAAATATATATTATTGTAAAAAGAAATGACTTCATGATGGTGTGTTTTTAGTATAATGACATAGAAATTGTTACTAGAAACAATTAGCTCCGGCACCCAGTAGGCATGGGGCACTAAGCGGCTGCTTAGTTTGCTTAAGCCTTGGGATGGCCCTGTACCTCTGGTATCTACATATAATATCCACCTGCGGTACCTAACTCTGCTGTCTACCTGCAGTACCTTCCTCCGTTATCTACCTCCGGTAACTACCTATTGTATCAACTTGCGGCACCTTCCTCTGCTATGTTCCTCCAGTACTTACTTGTCATATCCACCTCTGGTACCTATCTCCAGTATCTATCCCAGTACTTATTTGTCGTATAAACATCTGTGACGATCCCCTCCTGTCCAGCAGATGTCACCAATCCATAATTTGTTTGTTCTTTTCAGGAAGCAGGTGATGAGCTGCTAATTGAACACACCGGGGGACTGTTATATACTGACAGCTAGTCAGTCACCTGCCCGGCGGGATTGGCCTCCGGACCAGACCGGAGCAGGCAGCATTGGTGCACGCTTATTTCTGACTGGCTATGTAGTTTCTCCCGGATCCGCTTGTTGTGAACAGATAAAATAATTGTTTTATGATTCCGCTCGTCTGTCTCCCATTTTTGCCATCGCCTGCAAGCGGGGCGTGACACATCCGGTACTTACTTGTATCAACCTCCGATACCTACCTCCAGTACCTACCTCTGGCAGCTTCCTCTGTTATCTACCTTTCTTATCTACCCATTGTATCTACCTCTGGTACCTATCTCCGCTATCTACCTCCAGTACCTTGCTATCATATCAACTTCTGGTACCTACCTCTGCTATGTCCCTTCGGGACCTACCCGTTGTATTCACCTCTGGTACCTACATATATCTACCGCTGATCCCTACCTATCATATCCACCTTTAGAATCTCCCTCCAGTACCTACCTATCGTATCTACCTTGGGTACCTATCTCTGGTATCCAACTCTGGTATCTACTCCAAGTAGAGCGTGTGGTATCTACAGCAGCCACCAGGGGGCCCCCAAGAGCAATTAGTTTTTTCTGTTAACCATAAAATAATGATTTCTACAAACATTATCAAATATATATTATTGTAAAAAGAAATCATTTCATGATGGTGTGATTTTGTTACTATAATGACATAGAAATGGTTACTAAAAATAAATAAGCTGCACTGACGGGGTAGGCTTGGGGCGATAAGCGGCTGCTTAGTTTGCTTAAGCCTTGGGCCGGCCCTGTACCTCTTGTATCTACCTTCGGGACCTACATATAATATCCACCTCCGGTACCCAACTATCGTGTCCACCTCCAGTGTGACAGGAGGTAGGTTTCGGAGGTGCATAAGACTCATACCTCTACGAGTCATCTACAAGTCATCTACAAGGCGTTGCATGTGACGATGCGACATCGTGACGATGCGACATCGTCGCATGCGACGCCAGAGGTATCTACCTCTGGTAGATGTGACATGTAGGTACTGGAAGTGAACGTGACAGGTAGGTACCGGAAGTGGACACGATAGGTAGGTACCAGAGGTAGGTTTCGGAGGTGGATAAGACAGGTAGGTCCCGGAGGTGGATATGACAGGTATGTACCAGAGGATACCTACCTGTTGGTAGGTGGATATGACCACCTTTATCCAGGTGGCTATCCACCTACCTGGATACCAGAGATTAGTATCGGAGGTAGGTATCAGAAGTAGATATGATAGCTAGGTACTGGAGGTACATAGTGGAGGTAGGAAGGTACCGGAGATGGACACAACAGATAGGTAACAGAGATAGGTATGATGGGTAAGTACCAGAGGTAGGTACCGGAGGTGGATACCTACCTGTATGCAGATAGGATACAGGTATCCAGGTGGATACCATAGGTCAGTACCAGAGGTATTAAAAGTAGATATGATAGCTAGGTACCAGAGGTCAGTACCGGAGGTAGGTATCGGAAGTAGATATGATAGCTAGGTACCAGAGGTAAGTATGGGAGGTGGATACCACAGGTACATAAATATGGTATCCACCTCCGGTACAAAAGGTTAGTACTGGTGCCTACCTGTGGTATCCACCTCCGGTACTTACCTGTCATACCTACCTCTGTTACCTATCTGTTGTGTCCACTTCCGGTACCTGCCTCCGTTACTTACCACCTCCACTATGTACCTCCAGTACCTAGCTATCATATCTACTTCAGATACCTACCTCCGGTACTAATCTGGTATCCAGGTAGTTGGATACCTATCTGGATACATGTGGTCATATCCACCTACCAACAGGCAGGTATCCTACATACCCACCTGCATATCCACCTCCGGTACCTACCTGTCTTATGCACCTCCAAAACCTACCTCCGGTACCTATCTGTGGTGTCCACCTCTGTTACCTTCCTATTGTACCTGTCATATCCACCTCCAGTACCAACCTGTCGTATCCACCTCCGATACCTACCTGTCATATCCACAGAGGTGGATATGACGGGTACCTGTCATATAGGTACCTCCTGGTCTAGGAGGTACCTACAGCAGGTTACAACAGTTTACCTGTCCACCTCCGATACCTACCTCCTGTACCTACCTGTCATATCCACCTCCATGGATGTCACAGGTAGGTTTTTTTTGGTAGGTCCAAAAATACCTGAAGGGACTCTAGAGAAACCAATTAATTTATCATGCGAGACCTGCCATGTTTTTGGCCTGTGGGGGAAAGCTGGAGTACCCAGAGAGAACCCACATATGCACGGGGAGAACATGTAAACTCCTTGCAGAAAGAACCCAGGTTGGTTTTCGAGCCTGGAACCTTTTTGCTTTAAGGCAACATTGCTAACCACTGTGCCACCGTGCAGGCTGCAGCTTACCAAGATTACTTTGAAAAGTAGTTGCAGGTTTACCATACTTTTTAGCATGATGTTCATGTCGCATGTTTTAAGGGATACCGTGTTAGTCTGAAAAGCCTATTTGACAGGTGTGACATAGGACAATAAAATATAGATGAAACTTGAATGTTCTTAATGTTTTTTTCGGTGATCATCAATGTGTCTTTTCACCTCAGGTTTTTTTTTTTCTATTTAGTGGGATGTCTTCTGTTTCTGTTGAAGCCTGTATTTGGGGTTAGGCCTGGGTTTGCATATGGGCCTGAGTTTGGATACCGCCGTGGGTTTGGACAATGGCCTTGTTTCGGATGATAGCCTGGGTTTGAATAGTGGCTTGGGCTTGGAAAGAAACCTTGGTTTGTGTTAAACACTGGGTTTCCCTGTGGGCTTCTGTAAGGTGGAATTCTTTTGTTTCCATTCAGGCTTCCATTTGGGTGGTGGCCTTTGTGTTGCTGGGAGCCACTAACTGTATGAAGTCGTGTGTTTGCACAGTGGCTTGTTACGATGGACTCCTGTACTTGTGTAGGGGCCTCTGATGGCACAGAGACCTCTAATGGAGTGGAGATCTGTGATTTTGTGGAGACCTCTGGTGTGGAGACCTCTGATCGATTAGAGCAGTCTTTTTGAGAGGGGACTTTGTGATCGTCATCTTTTGAAGCAAGGTTAAGCTCTACAGTCAGATTTACAATGCAACTTTGCATAGATTGGATTTTTTTCTCCTGATCCTTGCATTTGGTGTCAAGTCCAAGGTAAGTCTTGAGCTTGTCCTCACATTTCAGTCTTAGTTGGCGTTCTTCTACCAAAGCTTTTTCCAGCGTTGCATTGTTCAAGTCATGTTTTTCAGCTTGCTTCTTTAGGACAATGAGCTCATTAAGAAGGTCTTCATAAACTGCTATTTTGGAAATGTCCTCCACAATGGATCTTTCTCGATCCTCCTCTTTCTGTTCACATTTGGCGTTCATTTGGCATTCATTCTCTAAAGTTTCCTCCAGTTCCATGATCTTTTTCAGGTAGGCTGTACATTCTACTTGAACTCTGATTCTTTGTTCTCTCTCCTCATCAAGATCGGAAGTTTTAAGTTGGAGGTGCTTCTTAAGGTCGGACACCTGCTTCGTGAGACTGCTGATGTGTTTGGTAGCCTGTTCAATGTACCTAGAGTAGTGGTTAAATGCCGAAATATTATGGGGGTTTCTACTCTGCTTGGGATGTTGACAGTGGGAGGCTTCATATCTAGAAAAGGCCTCTGTCAACTCCCTGCTTGAGTAAGGAATAGGAGGAAAAACTGGAACTGGGTTGCATGCTTGGTCGATTTCCACTGAGTTGACCAGCAATGGGCCAGCAAAGGAATTTGAATCCTCCTGCTCTTCCACTGAGAGAGAACTCTCTAATTCGGCAACCTGTTGTGCTTCCCCTGATGGAGAAATCTCTAATCCGCCAGATAGTAACTGTTGTGCTTCCCCTGATGGAGAAATCTTTAACCCTGCAGATGTTACCTGTTGTGCTTCCCCTGATGGAGAAATCTTTAATCCGGCAGAAGATGTAACCTGTTGTGCTTCCCCTGATGGGGAAATCTCTAATCCGGCAGAAGATGTTCCTGCGAGACTATCCACGGGGAAAATAATGGCATCATAGTCAACTTGGATGTCAAGTTCAACCATGTCTTCCCATGAAAGTTTTGCCTCAAAAGCTTCAAAATCCGTCCTAATCTCCTGTTGGTGCATGTTTAATTCTCTACTGAGAGCAACGTGTCTTTCAACTCAGTCAAAATTTAACAAACTCTCTCAATAGAATGTGGGACCAGTTATGAAAGGTCTGTGAGTCAAATGTTTTGTCAAAGAGGCCAATGATGTATTGGAGTGATGTCATCACCTCTGTTTCTTTTGATGTTGAATGTTCTATTTCCACTCTGTGCAAACGGAACAGCACACAACAAATGTTCAAAATACAGATTGTATTGCATTTTAAATTATTTATTTTCTTTGTTTATGCCAATATATTTATTTGCTCAGTGGAAGTATTTATTGGGACGACAATGTGGAAAAAATAAGCTAAGAAAACTTTCAGTTACACAGATTAGGACATTTTTCTTCCAGTTACAAGATAATTCACATTGCGCAATTACTCTGTGATAACATTGTGTGAGCTTTATGAAATATAGGTTAATAAAGGTGAATTTCATTTACTTTTTTTTGTTTTTAATTTGTAGTTATTTTTTTTATCACAATTGTTTTTAATTTTATCATTTTATTGCTAATTTTATTGTTTTATCAATTTCATCAACTAACTTCGCTATTTTTATCACTAAGTTCATCCAGCATTTCCCCCCTGACCAATGTTAATTTTTCACTGAATATAAAACAAATACAAATACCCAGTAACTGCAAGGTATTTCCACTGTTATAAACTTTTTTTTTGTACACTTTAACCTAAATAAAATAAATGAGGAAAAACACATAAATTATTTATAAAATCACACTTTTTAATCATGTCTCTCCAGTTTTGTTCAACCCCAGAGCAGCATGCCAATCTCCTCTTTTTATAAATAATGGTTCAGTCCAATTTGTGACATCACTTAAGTCTTTTCTCATCCACACTGTAAAAGAAATTTAAGTGTTAGGAAAGTTTCTCACCTATATTTGATTATTTTTTTTTATCCAAAGATCATCAAGCTCAACTTTTCAACACTGTTACGCATGTAAATGACATCTATTGTTGTTTGAGGAAAAGTAAAGAATTGTCTTTGAGCCTCTGCTTTGAGTCGACGGCCTTACAGGGAGAGAATTGACTTCCTGTTTGTAGACATTTTTCCTGTCAAAGTTCACCTGCAGCAATGGAAGTAAATGATACTTTCAAAAAAGAAACCTGATCATTATTTTAGGAGTACTTTATTATAGCTGTGGACATTTTGTTTCAATCAACAGGTTAAATCGCTATGGTTACATTTCAGATCAATATGTACAACAGCAACACAAAATGTGAAACATTAAAACTGCTCCTTGCAGAGCCTGCTCTACATCGCCGAATGTGTCTAATAGTTAGTCCTCCATCGGGTCGGTACCGGTGAGCTTCACTCCGTCTGAACAGTGATAAACAGAAGTTGTCTGGGAATGTCACTACCGACCTGCAGGCTGCTTTTCCGATGAGATCAGTCATAGTACAAAGTGTTGCAAAGGACAGAGATGAATGAGCCATCTGAGGAAAAAAAACAAAAAAACAACAAAAAAAAAAACTGTCCATTCACTTTATTTTGGATTCTGGAGGAAGGTGTCGGCCATTAAACATCGGCTTCTGTCCGAGTCAGCTGTGATCAGCTCAGCAGTGAAGTTGGCATCTTGTTGAATAAATATTTTAATGAGTGTCCTGTACAGCAGCTGCCATTAACTAAGAACAACAAATCTGACCCCCGACTGATCTGAGCATTTGTAGAAAATATAAAACATCAGCGTATGAAAAAGTGCCGCTCAATACAGGAAATGCACAGACAGGATCTATAGAGTAGTTCTGCCTCTGACAGAGACGATCCAGTCAAACAAAGTGAGCCACAATTTAAAACTAAAGTTAAACCGTAAAAAAAGAACACCGAGATGTGTACAAACAAACAAACAAAATTTTTGTTTTTTAAAATGATTCTACAAACCTTTAAAAAAAACAAAACCAGAAATGTCTACAATGTGTGTGTGTTTGAAGCTGGTTCTGAGGGCACAACTGGGCAATGCTGCTGCACTTAGTGGATGGAAGCAGCTGAAAAGCACAAAGCGAACATCACTGATGCAGCTCAGAGGGCTGAGGTAGAGCGGTAGCAACTTATTCTACTGATGTTTGATTATGTGGGATGTCAGACCGAGGCTTTGATTTCACTTCTAGATATAAAATACAACTTAAGGTCAGTTCTCAAAGTAAAGTAGCCTTTATATTAAGATCCAATGTGTTGCTTCCAGCACTAAATACCATTAAACTCAAAATGAGACAGCTTACAAACAGGAAGACACACACACACACCACACACACACACACACACACTCGACCATACAGCAGCAACAAGCACACAAAGAATAAGAGCTGTGCTCTTAAACTGACTGGAGAAAGTAACAGCTCAGGTTCTCCTCTTCATGGCTTGACCTCAGCAGAATGAAAAACCTTAAAACCTCAGTCCAGTGACAGCAGACCGCTTCTGCTTCCATCTGTCTAGGTGTCGTCTGTTGTCCGTTTTTTTTTTTTTGTTGTTTTTTTTTTTTTGTCCCGTTTCTACTCAGGACTCCTGGAGTAGCTGGAGTGAAGATGCTGCAGAGAGCACCGACACCATCGCTTCTCTTCTGTCACAAGTCGGTGACTTTGTTTTCCACAGCAGCGGCTATCTGCTGCAGCCGGTAGCCCAGCTGCATCTTCTGGGCTGTCGTGTCCTCCTCCAGAGCCGTGATGATCTGCCGAGATTATGACAAACGGTTAGCGACACTCCGTCTGGGAGTAACTTTGAGAAATTATAATAGTTTTATGTTTTCATTATCTGTAAGCCGTACTCGACACATAACTGAGTTTCAACTGTGGGAATGAAATCACCTAAATAACGCAAAACTCTTATAATGTTCGATTTTAAAGTATTTCATGAATAATCCCAACATCTGGACAGATGTTTCAGTTCAAGCTTTTTCTGCCTATAGAACCATGTTCTGATATTGGAGGTGAAATGGAGCATTTATCTGAGCAGGCTGTGTTTGGACAACAAGATGTCCGTCTGGACAGCAGTTCAGTTTGATTCCACTGCGGATGTTCGATAACTAAAAGTCATTAGTGTAGTCATTGTGTTTACTCCTTGTTTGAAACGAGTAGATGTGACATAGAAGCAGAAACGGAGTCAGATGGGAGGAATTACAATCTCTGGTTCCGGTGACATTTGTTTTGTCAAGTGAAAGTAGCTTTTGAAAAAAAAAAAAATCTGAGCAGGTATTAAACATACTTTTCATTAAGCCCACATTTCTGTATTTAAAAAAGAAGTCATTTTCTAATCTTAAATGAAGCGTTTTCCTGAGCAGAAACTCATCCTAGCTGTGTGGGTCCGGGTGTGGGACCCACCTGGTCGTAGTACTTGTTGATGTATTTGTAGAGCTCGTGCAGCGCCACCAGGTAGTTCAGCTCTCCGGAGTAGTTCTGAAACACAAAGCCCTCAGGTGAGTCGGCGCCGAGCAGCCGGCCGTCCTGCGGGAGAGGAAGTGAGGCTCCACTCACCCTGGACAGCTCGGCCAGCGCCGAGTTCATCTCCTGGTCGCTGGCTGATATAGTCTGCCTGATGTCAGCGTAGTACCTGCAGCAACCAACATCATGAAATCCAAGTTATTTCATTCATAAGAAATATTCCTCTCCATCCTGATCTATCTGAAGCAGCTTTTAATCAAAGAGCTGTGAGCTAAAGAGGAGCAAACCTTTCCACCATCTGTTTGTAGCGGGGAATGTCTCTGGCATACAGCAGCTTGTTGATGGGAGAATCCTGTTCCACAAGAGAGACGGAGAGAGAAAATCACATCCGCATCCAGGAAGCATCTGAAGCGGGAGAGTGAAAGAGGAGCGAAGCCTCACCCGCCCCAGTTTGTGGTCGGCGATGGTGCAGGAATCCATGAAGGTCTGAGCAATGACCGAGAGGACGGCGTCCACGTGGTCCGACACCTGGACGTCAAAGATGAACTGAGGGTTCTTGATGATGTTGATCCAGAAACGCAGAGGGAGGCTGGAGACAAACAGAACGGCACACAGATCGGTTTACTGCAGGTGCAGCTGAGAGCCTGGGGCTGACCTTTCTGTTTGACCTTCATCTGTACAGGGGAAATAAACTCTCGTTTTCAGAAAGGGAATTATGCCAACATTAAATCAAACTATGAAAGTTACTTACAAAACACCAGCATAGTGAATATTAGGGTAAAGTGTAAAAATGTGTTGAGTAATAATTTAACTTATATTGATGCTCAAGGTGCAACTGATTGAAATTCAAAAATACTTTATTGATCACAAAGGGAAATTAAATGTTGTTGTAACTCGCATTAATTCAAATACTTCAAAGAGTTATTGTTTATTGCGATGGCTGTTTGCAGGACAGATTTCTGTAGCGGTCTGTATTACCGTGAATCTGAAAAAGCCTCTGACTGAAGAGACTGTTTGGTCATATTGGCCATAATTTTATTGCTTTTATGAAGAATCCATCTTTGCACCATCAGCTGATGTTGCATCTGATTGTGCAGCTAATGGTGCTAACATGCGGCTCTGCTAAAGTTCAGACCTGCAGTTAAAAAGGGCTTCAAAACAAACACCTGATGATCATGGAGATAAAATGTCAAACTGTTTTTATTGTCGTATGTTCGCCGTTATCGGGGTTCGGATCAGTAAACAGTCGGTGTTGTGCGTCTCCTTTGTCACTGGGAGGTTTGAGCAAGGTTCCTAAGCTAGCAGGTCAAACCCTTGGGTCAGCTGAGTTCAGCTCCAGTATAAATCAACCATCTCTGACTTCACTTTTAAGATGAGCTTTCTTTTCTCTGCAACAACTTCAACACCACAGAATGTTCCGGTCAGCAGAACCTGTTAGCTCAGGTTTTTAGATCCCGCCCCGCCTACCTGTTAGTCTTCCATATGTGGATGGTCTCCGGGTCGGTGATGCTGTGCTGTCCCGCCTGGTCGTCCAGCAGGTCAAAGAAATATTTGACGGCTAGCGGGACGGGACGGCTGGTGCTGAGGATCACTGTGAACAGATCGTCCACAAACTTCTGTAACGTCCCCTGAAGGACACAAAGGAGGGACAAACAGATTCAAAATCAAGCCAGATATCGTATTTAAGGGCAACAATGGATCACAGGATCACGTGGTGTTCTGGAAGATTACATCGCCTGACATCAATATATTGGTACCTGATGTAACTTGCCGACTAACAGGCTAATAAGAGTGGATTATGAAGGTACGGGCATAACCAACAGTACCAGGATCAGAGTCGGTTCTGCTGCTGACGCAGAACACAGTTTTCTTTGTTCTGCAGCTACTGTTCCATCTGACTTTATGTCTGTACGTGCTGGAGCATGTTGCAGATCTACCGTCCTGCAACATTCAGATGTATCCCCACTTCTGCACGCCTGAATCAAATGAATGCCAGCAGCTTCTGCACACCGAAAAGATGCTGCTGAGCTGCTTGGTTCAGGCGTGTTGGAGAGGGAGGAATCTGAAAGCCGGCTGCTAGGGAGAGCAAAGGTTTGTACCTGTTCAACTGTGTGGCATAACAGAGTGGCTTCCATCTTTATGTATGGCCTTTTACTTTCTACCAAATGCTACGTTGTGGAGAGCGACTGCTTCTTATGGGGCGCAAAGCCGAGGCTCCATAAGAAGCAGTGCTGTTTTTGGGTTAGTGGTTTTGATTTAGACTAAAGTACCGAGTTAGGGTTAGGGTTAGGGTTGGGCATGAACTGGTAATGATTAGGTTTACAGTAAGGATTAAGGTTAGGCTGTAGAAATAAATGACAAATGAAAGGAAGTCAATACAAAGAAATTAAAACTTTGTATTAATTTCTGTAAGATTAATTAATAAATTAATCTTACTTATATTGTACCTTTCAACCCTCAATGGATGCTTTATCGGCTCTACAATGAAATCAGTCATCACATTCACACAGTGATGGTGATGAGCTACTAGATTGTAGCTACAGCTACTAGAAGTGAAGTTGCCATTTCCACCACCAGCAGGCAAGGAAGGCGAGGTGTCTTGCCCAAGGACACAACGACAGAGTCGGACGGAGCCGGAATTGAAGCGGTGATCCCACAGACTGCAGGACGAAATACCGCCATCGCCCCAAAGAGTGTGTGTATGTGTGTGTGTGTACCTTCATGGAGAGCAGGCGGGTGAGGTAGATCTCAGGGATGGCCTTGGCCCGCTCCCGCTCCCTTAAGCTCCCTCGGCGGTGTTTAGGAAGCTCCGGCTCCTCGCTGGCCTTCACCAGGTGCCACAGCTTCACGCCGCCCTCGTCTGCATCCTCCAGCATGGGAGTCTCTGTTTACACAACGGGAAGCCAGTGATGAGCAGAGCGCCACTGCAGCTCCATCACCCGAATGATTTCTGCAAAGGAACTCACTCTCTCCAGCGATGTAATCATGGTTGTCATGGTGAATGTTTTTGGTGTGTCGCGGCACCAGTGCCACAGTTGCACCATCAGGAACCTGGAACGACACACAGGGGCGGTTAAGGCCTCTGTTCGGGCGGCCCAACAGGGCGGCTCCGGCCGAGGGGGCGTCACCTTGTAGTGCTGCAGGGTGTTGAGGCGTTTCCAGCTGCCCTGCACCACAGACGTCAGGTCCTCGTCCGACAGGATGAGGTGGCCCGCAACACCAGACCTCCACTCTGAACAGGAGCAGCAGGGTGTTATACTCAACTCTCCCTCAACGCAATATCAGCATCAACATTGTTTAATTTCTATTCATGAATAAAGGTGCCATCAAATACGCAAAGGTGAACCAAGTTCCCTAGTGAACCGCTGGGTGTGTTTGGAGTGACGGGCTGCCTTTTTGCGTATTGCTGCCAGTTTTTACATTCAGACTGACATCAGTTAAAGTGAATTAAAGACACCAGAAGACAAAAAAACCATGGCAGCACCCAGAGTTACCAGCGCAGATATCAAAAGAATCTTTCATTAGGCTTTTTATTATGAAATTTATCATGTTTATAAAACTCATCAACCAGATCTCAGTGTGACTGAGGTCAGTGGACGAACACTGAGATCTCACTGCTGCCTTGTGCTGCGTCCTGCTGGAGGGTGACCCGGGTCTGAACAGATGTTTTAAGGTCAGATTTTTTCCAGACTTGTGCCACTTCCACATGTGCAACTAAATTGTTTCCGCACTGTAAATTTTATGTGCTCACTTTACATAGAAAACTGGAATCAATAAAAACTCATTGAGAGAACAGGAGCAGCTGCAGAAGCAGGGCGGAGGAAAAGAGTGACTGGACAGGCACTGATCATGTAACGCAGTTATGTTTCTTTTGGTGTAGGGGGCGCCACAGCTCAACAGTTTGAAATTATGTGAACAGTTGCAGTTGAACTTCTGCTTATCCTTCCCCAGATAGCAGCAGCAGATGTGTTCAGGGCGAAGGGGCCGGCTGTTCATGTGTGTGTGTGTGTGTGTGTGTGTGTGTGTAGACACTCACCTAGGTCCAGGGAGTCGGCGTGTGGCCGATGTGAGAAGGAGGTGCTCTTATACACCTGATCTAAGAGCTTTTCCTTCACCTGGGTGATGGTGTCACAGTCCAGCACTTTGGAAGGCAGCGGTTGGGTCTCGCTCACTCCTCCACCCTGCACCAACACGTTCAGCGTCTGGAGGCCAAGAAGCAACGGAGGAGGGAGAGAAGGAGAAAGAGCGGGGAGGAATCCTTCAACCTGCTGAAGGTCATGGGAATGTTCCCCAGGATGACAGAGCTCGTTCTCACCAGGGTCTTGTACTCCACATCCTCCCGCAGCAGACGGTTATCATTCAGAGTGTACTTGGCCTTGCGAGTTACGGCGTCCACCGGCCCTTTATCTACCTGGTGTTTTATGGCCTTGAACAGCATGTACAGAGACTCGCCGGCAGAGTCCTACACACACACACACACACACACACACATGCACACCCAGAGATATTAGTATTGGCCAAACACACTCTGGAGCTGGAGGAGAGAGTGAAGGGCCCAGACAAGGACAAGCTGTTAAGGTTCTGGTTCGTTTTCAGCCGCTCCCTGAATACCAGCACAGAGAGAAACCTGAACTAAATGTCCGAGTGAGTCGATGTCGACAGCCGCTGCTGCTCACAAGGTCCTGGGACAGGTCGCCAGGGCAACACATGCACACCAAAAGGCGTTTTGGTCTTCATCAGATGAAGAATACAGTGCCTTGCAAACCCTTCCTGCCACTTAAAAACAGTTGGGGTTGATTGTGACAGACAAGCACAAAGTGGTGCATCACTGAAAAGTGAAAGGATACATGACTGTTTTTTTATTAATCACTCCCTAAAAAATTCTCTTTAAAAGTTTGATTAAAAAATGTATCCGTTGATGAATCTTTCTTGGATATTCTCCGGTAGATTTTCTACCAATCGGTGGACAGAATGCAAAGTTAACGATGACGTCGATTTCTGTTGTTTTAGAATTGTAGTCTGCCTGCAGTTTTAGCAGGAAGTGAACAAAGCCGTTTACTCCCTGTTGGCCACGCTTCCAAATATCAAATTGACTTTAACCAATTAACCAAATTGACTCGTTCGGCTCGGCACTTCTCTCTTTGTAGAGGATGGTTGTCCCCAGCGCAGGCAACTTCAGGTAAGCTTCATGGCGTCAAACTGGCGCATTACATATGTCACGGACTGGGTGAAATTTAAAACCTCAACACAGTCCACGCCTCAATGAAGTAAGTGTTTCTCAACAGCCGAGAGTCCAGACCCTCTGGATGAAGTGAAGCGTAGAACAAGGGGCTGGTTTTGAAACCTGAAGTAATTTCCTTGTTATATACATAAAAATAATTTATTGACTTTGATTAAGTCTGACTTCAGACATTGGAAAAAGCAAAAAGCAAAAAGAAAAGATCTAAACTTCTAAGTTGCTCTTCAGCTATGGTTTTCTTGAGATACCCTTGATTCAATCCATCAATTCATCCATTCATCCATCCAAGATGTTCGATGGATCTGCAATTATAAATTGAACTTCTTTGGTCAAAGGATGAACCAGCCCAGTTTGACCTCCAGCATAACAACCTGCTGACTCCCTGTCTCTACTTTATAACAAGAATTTGAAAGTTATTAAAATGAAATGAGTTGGACATTCTAAGGTTCAGGAATGCCGAGCCAAGTCGTCTGGGCCTTCAGGGTCTTCAGAGAAGACTAACTATTTCTACTAAATCAACAACAAAAAGTACAATAATAATTTATGACAGCTTCAAATTAATTCAAGCGACCAATTCAAACTGTTCTCATAAATGTAACAACCTTGACACAAAAACAGAAAAGTTGACGATTTTATCATTTTTGTAAGATAACCTCCCTTTGGAAAAAACAACTGGTCTGAAATTTGTGGTCTGAATGGCATAAAACCATTTGCCTCAAGATCCCAACAAATTTCTCACCAACAATTTGACCAGAAACTTCTCTTCCTGCTCTTACTGACCCTGAGGAACGTGTAGAGACAGATGGACATCCAGTTGGTCAGCAGTTTCTCCACCACCGTCTCTGTCCTGCAGACACACACAGCCAGGATCTCAGAACCGCTTTAAAGGCTCAGCGTACTATGAGGTTTCCTCCCCTCTCCTCCTTTCTCACCTTCGCAGCATGAGTTTGGGGTTCTTGGCCACATACTGCTCCACCAGGTCGTTCAGCAGAGTTTTCAGGATGTCTGTGAAATACTCCAGCTTGCCATGAAGAGCCACGGTCAGCAGCGAGGCCACGTAGGCTCGGTCTCTGGGGGAGAAGGTCCGCTGGCTCTCCAGAGTATGAATGAACTGAAGGGCAGAAAGCAAAGGTCAGATGTAGTTAAAGAAAGAGGTTATTCATGGAAAATTCAGCTGTAAATTCTCAGACTTGATTAAACATCATTCCTTGTGTGAAGAGTTTCTTCTGATTCAATTCTTTCACGAGAGACTGAGTTTGGCTTACGCTCTGACTAAGGAATTTTTACGTTATCAATAAATACATGAGCCACATATCGACACGAGTTCAGATCCCCAACAATTTTGATGCCACCTTGTGAGGTCAGTACAATATGTTTGGCTTCCAGAATTCCGATTCCCAACACAGCCGTTGGGACCCGGCGTTGGGACCCGGCCACGGTTTTTAACAGGTATGCCAACGGTGAGGATGAGTACCTTGGTGAGGAAGAGTTTGCTGTTGAGCAGGTTGGACAGCTGGACCAGGCCCTGCTCCACCGTCTGCCGCCGACACTCCTGCATGTCCAGGCCTCGCCTCAAGGGCGACTCCCGGTGGCCGGGGAAGAAAATGCGCTCTGCATACATGCGGTAGTCGAGGAAAGGGATACCTGAGCCCACCAGGTCACTGGACATGTCCATCATCTCTGTCATCAGGTCTGGGCGGAGGCAGAAAGGTGGAGGTCGGCTCAATCATCAGCTTCTCATATTTTTTTTAAACACTCATGTTTTCATTCTTATACAGAAACAAGGAATTCGAAGATTATCGTTGTTTAAGCATTAGGCCCAGAAAATGTATCTGATCTTTGTTGAACTCCAAACACTCCATCGTAGCAACATGTTTGTTGACATGTTTGTAAGTGAAGTTCTTAGTTTTGAACATTACCTGTGAACTCCTTCTTGCATCGGTCCCTGACGCTGGTCTCCAGGTTCTCCAGCTGGATCTGGACCTTCTTGTAATCCCTGAGAGCCTGTTTACTCTTCCTCCTGACAGCCAGCAAACAGAGAACAGTTAGCACCACATTTCTGAAGCCTGGATACGGGTTGGATCGGATTGCATGCATGATCCCAGAGACCAGCGGAGCTTCAAGTGGGTCAGCACCGGGACGCCGTAACAGCATTTCAACATTTTCCCCTCACCATACGGCCAGGAATAATAATAATTATTCCAGGGTTAGTTCTTCTACTGGGTTCACTGGTGCACAGCTGGCCCAGTACTGCCCCTCCTTTAGAGCCAGATTATAGCAGGAAGCCTCACAGCTCACGACTGCAGGTTGCTTTACTGTTGTCTGTTTGAAATGGCTCAATTTTGAGACCTTAAGTCTCAAGAAATGTTCAGGTATAAATAAAGGTCAAAGCAATGGAATATTCACTGTAGTTGGGGAAAATATAAAGACGAGATTCCCGCTCTGTTTGCTGCATGTCGTCCCCTCCTGCCATTCCTAACCCGACTAACAAATTAAGACTAAAGAAATCCGACTGGAGCACCTGGAAGGGGTATTAGGGTTAGGGTTATTTTAGGGTTGTGGGTGTTTTAGGGTTGGGTGATCTGACAATGTATGAACCTGTAGATGAGGACAATTATGAGGACGATGAGGGCGACTATGGACGCCCCAACACCCACTCCGATCTGGGCCTCCAGTGGGAAGGTTGGCGAGCTGAGGTTGTCGTACTGAACCTTTCCAAGAGAGATGTTCAGGTGGCCCATCTGAACCTGAAACACACACACACCCACACACACACACTCCTTTAAGCAGACGGTACTGAGGACAGACCGACCAGCTGAAGGAGCGTCTCCTCAGTAGGAGCTGAATGTACGGTGGACTCACAGTGAATTCTGGGAGATTGTCAGAACCCTCACACTTCCTGCAGCTCGGCTGCTGAGGCGGCGGCTCACAGTACAGATGGTTTCTGGTCAGGGTCTTCACAGCACACACACCCTCCCCTATCAGCACAACCACTTCTTCTTTGGTGATGGCCAGGTCCAGGTTGTCCCCCTGAAAACACACACAGACCCATCGCTTACCTTCAGGTTCTAGCTATATTTGGGTACAGTTCTGTTCACTAAGCAGATTTCCTGAAGGGTCTGGCATTGACCTTTCCAGTCTCGTGCTACACATTCCAGTCATGGCTTTAGAAAGCAGTTTTCTGGTTCCTGAAGCTGGAACACGAAGCCTGAGGTGAGGAAAGAGGACTAGTTCTGACCTCCAGCTGGATGAAGCTGCCGGGGTTGTAACGGTACGCCTTCAGCGGCTCCTGTTGGTTCAGAGGCTTCAGGACCGGGTTGGGCTGGTAGGTGAAGGCCTGGGAGTTCACGCTGCTGAAGTTAAAGCACAGGCTGTCCAGCAGGAACTGGACAGAAATGCTGGATTCCAAGATGGAGGAGTTGACGATGGGGGAGCGGCAGAGGATCAGAGAGGAGTTGGTCACCTCACAGAGCTCCAGGACCTGAGGAAGAGAGAAACAAGGTCATTTCTGGGACTGGGCTGAAGCTAAGAGGTGACAGAGTATTTGCTGCTGTTGCTCCCAAGTTATGGAATAAGTTACTATTGAGTGTCAGACGGGCCTCCTCTCTTCCTGGTTTTAAATCTCTTTTAAAAACACACTTTTATTCCCAGATTTTCTACACGCTGATCTTGTCATATACACACACACCTGTGCAATGGGGCAATGTGGCTCTCTGCAACAGACTGGGTCCTGAAGCTTCCTGGGAGCCTGCCCCGGCCCTGCTGTCCTCCTCTTTCTCCTGCTCTGGCTGACGGATGTGGTTGAGAAGATGTTCACCACCATGTGTGGCTTCTGCACCACATCCAGGTTGTGGCCGGACACACTGATGAGGCGGCCGCCGCTAACGGAGGGAGGACAAGAGCTTTAGAGCAGGTCTCCGGTTGAGCTGGGGGGCCACAGTGAGGCGAGGTCAGACTTACTCCAGGAAGCTCTTGGCTGGCCAGGCGCTGCTGATGCTGGGGTTGTGGGTGTAGTTGTAGAGGGGGGTGTGGAGGTGCCGGGGGGTGCTGCCGTAATGCAGCGTAACCCGGAACCTTCCTGCCTCACTGCTGCTGCCGGTCACACACTGAACACTGGAGCTCTGCACCGCTGACACACTGAGGACGAGACAGAACGAAAGTTACGTATGTAACTACGGTTCCATGAGTCCCGGATGACCTCCAGAGGGCGGTGCTGAAAGCACCGAATGTTTCCTTCGCGCATGAGCCATTCGAGCAATAATATCAACATTTCATTTGGACACGACGACGGCAACAATAACCAGCAGCCAAAGCCAACAGCTCAGACTTTAAACAATGAAAACTGTGCATCTCCTCACATTTTACAGGGGACCTCCCCCACTGTGATGGTGAGGTCAGAGGGCAAGCCTGTCAGCAGCTTCCGGCCACTGATGGTCAGAGTGGTTCCTCCGGCCTTTGGACCTCTTTCAGGTGAGACGGCGGTGACAGATGGGTCCTGAAGAAGACAGGGGGACAGATCAGAGGAGGGACTGCAGAATTTCCACCTCCATGAAGACCAAGCACAGAGCAGCAGGAGGAAACAGAATTATAGATGAAACATTGTTTTTCCTAGTATAAATAGCCTTCTTTTTGAAAATGAAATCATTTTTAGCGAGGCTTGCACCAGTTGCAGTTTTCTGGCCCATTGCCGATCTTCCCTTTTGTTTTGACTGAAATGTCACTAAATATATCAAGAAAGTTGAAGAGTCGGCAACAGTAGTGTGACAAACGTGCAGACATGACTTGGTGGGCCGGTCTGTCAGCCAAACCTCTTTGAGCAGAACAGGACAGTGGTTGATTTTTAGACCTTTGCTGAGGTAGATGAGATCGGCTTCACATGTAAGTATCGGCCAAAATGAAAGAAACTGGCGGTGACAAATCGGCTGGCCGATAAATCGGTTCACCCCTATTTTTGGCCCCAAAAGAAACAAAGAAAACTGCCACTGCAGTATTTTCCCAGAGGAACATTTACTTGAGTGTTCCTCAGAGGTATCCATAATAATTTCAAACAATATGCAACAAGAGCAAAGCATAAATCTGGAAACCTGTGTAACAAGTTGAGAGGAAGATTTCTGACAGGACAGACAGACATGAAAGCATCTCTATCCAAGCTACCATTTCTGCAGGTAGCTTAGATAATAAACTGTCTGGATCCTTAGAATATGGGTGAGCGACCCCAACAGTACAGACATCTTTGGGGAAATTTTAAAAAAAATTAATTTGATTGCAATTTATTGTGGCAATAATAAATCCAAATTCTTATAATAAGTAATTTATCATTATAAATCAGTAATACTTTCTACACGGTTAGCAGAAAGACATCCTCCGTATGTATCTGGCTGGAAAGTGACTACAGGTTGAATTAACTTTGACCTACTACTACTACTATTCCACTAGTAGTTTTTATTTTATGTGAAAGAAATTTTATTTTAAAATTAATATATTTATCGTTTGCACTATAAAGCAAAAAACAACAAAAAAAGCAGCTAGCTGACTGTACCTGGTAGCTGAAGAGTTGGCTGGAGCTGCGCAGGGCCCCTCCACTGACCGTCACAGACACGGGGCCGTCCTTCTCTCCGCCGCTGCTGCCGGTCCGGCACACTATCCTGGAGGACAGGCGTCACACACAGCTCACACACATCCTCAGCATCACAACTTCCAGTTAGAGAGCAGCAGGCTGTGTGTAGAGCACCTGGAGGAGACCTCGTACAGGTCCAGCAGGACAGCACACGGCACCCCGGCTACCGTCACCGAGTGGACGATGTCCTCAGCCTTCTGGCCCAGGTTGGACCCAGAAATGGTCACCAGCGTGCCCCCCTCCAGCAGGCCGGACAGCGGCTCAATCTGGAGGAAACACGGCAGAGCTGCTCACCAACCATCATCACCGTGGAGACAGCTGGTGGTTTTTAATGACAGCTGACGCTGCTCTATAGGCTAGTTGAGGTTGGGAGACGAAAGGATTCCAAAATCAACACTGAGATGGTTTCGAGGAAAAAAGCGATCCAGATTCTTCCCCAGAAGGATGTTCTGTCAGGATGCCGTTGGTCTGCACAGCTACAGGTTCAGGCAGCAACAGATGGACTCACCGAGTGGATGACGGGAGCCGGACACGTCTGCTGGACTTGTTCACTGCAGGAGTCTGAGTACAGGCATCTGGCGGTGTGGCCGCTGCACCACACACAGCCGTAGCGCTGGTCAGCGGTGTGGCAGCGGCTGCAGTCTGACCGGCCCACGGAGCAGTTGTACAGGGTCACTGATGGCAGAAGAACAGAGCGGTGTCAGACCAACGCAGGGTCTGCAGAACTCTCTAGAAAACTTGGATCTGAATCGCCTGCAGATAGATGTGCCAAAGTGTCTCTGCTGTAACCCAACAACAGCTCCACAGTTTCATTTAAAACAGGGGTGGGCAATCCTGGTCCTCGAAGGCCGGTGTCCTGCAACTCTTGGATGTCTCCCTGGTCCAACACAGCTAAATCAAATAGCTGAATCACCTCCTAAGTGCAGTCAGGTTCTCCAGAGTCCTGCTACTGACCTCATTATTTGACTCAGGTGTGTTGAAGTAGAAACACATCTAAAAGTTGCAGGAGACCGGCCCTCGAGGCCTGGAATTGCCCATCCCTAAAAAGCAACCTAAAAAGCAACAAACGTTCCTGGCGCTGCTGCTAACATGCTAACCATTACTTCTGTATTAGCAACAACGAGCTAAGGCTAGCATGAATCAACACCAAGTAGTTCTAGGTGTTTTAGCTGCTCTGTTGTTTTTCTGCCTATACGGAGATAATCAGTCAGGCTGTCTGCTCAGGTAGCCAGCCTGCACAAATATAGTTGTAACCATGACAACTGTAGTTTTAACTCAGTGGTCGGTGGCTCTCTTGGTTTCCATGCTAGGACTGGGTTGCTTTTGAAGCGCAAATATTTCCAGACATTTAACCTATGGGTAACACTTTATATGAAGTGGTGTACACATTGTCATAAAAATAACATAAAACCAGTCATGAAAATGAAGGAGTCTTCATGAATATTTATTAATCTTTTCATTAAGTGTTAGTCAGTAAATAATTACACTTTTTATTGACATTTACTGCAAGTTTTAATAGAACTTTAAAAGAAAAGTGTCATTATTTACCGACAATGACAACAGTCACAAACATTTGTGAAGACTCCTTCATGTTTATAACAGGTGTCATGTTACGCTTTTGACGGTGTCAGTCTTAAGCACACCTCTTCAAATAAAGTGTTTCCAAGCTTTTTGTCTTTTTTGTTAGTGAGGAAATAAGTTCCTTTCAGCCAGCTGACTGGCAGGATGCGGCAGACTGAGAAAACTCTCCTCCCATCATATTGAACATAGCTGAAACAGAACCGACTTCAACAAGCTCTGCCGTCCGAACACAGAGCGAAGCAGGCAGGTCTCACCGTGTAGATTAGGAGCGGTGTCCACATGAAACGTGTTCTTCCTCTTCACGTACACCATGGCGCCGTAGTCTTCCACCGCAGCAGAGTACGAGTACTGAACACACAGCAGGGTTGGGTTTAAAGAAAAGCATTCCACACATTCATTGTGCCTCAGGTGAGGCTGGCGTCACGTCCTCTGGGCTCACTCTGACTGGAACAATCGGAGCTCCGTGTTCTTTACATCAGCTGCTGCAAGGACCCACTGATCCATCAACACACAGTTCAGTTAGAGTTCATCGGAAATGTTGGAAGGTGACTGAATCTTTTTGTGATATAATAAAAACACAAAACAACATTGCTATCTGGATCAGGGGTGTCCAAATCTTGTTGTCACATGGAGCAACATTGCAAAGTCAGCAGGACTTTGTTTATCTCCTCAACGATAAACGAAGCATTTGATACTTTAATGAAACCAATAAAGTCATCAGATTTGTCGCTGGAAAGTAAGGGTGCTGCGATTTATTGGCCAGTCAATTTATTTTTCTGTCGACATTTCAGACAAGAGAATTGGTTTTTTCCAAAATAAGGTCATGCTTTCTAAAGATGGGGAATCGGCGATCGGCCATAAAACGATAATCTGTGCGCCTCTACTGGGAAGGGAAATGTAAATTATCTTAGAACATTAAAATGATTTTGCAGGTTTGGCTTTTTAAAAATAAATTTAGCACATTTTCTACATATCAATTGGGGAAAAAAACAACAACATTTTTGTCAATTCTGATAAATAAAATCATGATTTAGGTTAACTCGTCTTTGAAAATTGTTGCTATATTTAGCCAAAAAAAAAAAAAAAAAAGGACTCATCTGTAGGAACCCTGCTGCAGTGTGTTTCAAACCTTGTGTAGCTGGCAGGTGATGTAGAAGCTGGATGGATTCATGTCATCAGACTCCACAAAGGCTTCCACCACCACCGTCTGGCCCTCGATAACCAGCACACACTCATAGTCCAGCTCTGCATCCTTAACACACACACACAAGTTTAACAAATACATTTGGGTCCAGTCTGGTTGCATGGACGCATCGGGAGCGTTGCTCTGCACCTGATACAGGTGGAGGTTGCGTGCCAGTAGCGTGATCTTCCTCTCCACCTGGACAGGCAGCAGGGAGGAGCCCTGGACCTTTTCCACACAGGGACATGCAGAGGAGCCCCAGCTGATGTAGGGGCCCTCGTCGCCCTGCAGTGAGACACAGTCACACAACGTGACGACCCCGCAGGCCCCGAGCTCCCGCCTGCAGCATGGACTACTAGCTACGTGAGGACAGAGGTAGGCAGAGCAGCCAAACGTACTCAAGTAAGAGTAGCGACACTTCAACGTGTTTTTAGTCAAGTAACATTCCTGCAAGAAATTACTCAAGTAAGAGTAAAAATGTATTTGGTAAAAAGTCTACTAAAGTACTGAGTAAGTGATCACATTATCAATCATTTATTCAATCATTAAAAATTACATAATCAGATGAATCAGAGTATTAAATTATGTGGACATTTTGGTATCTTAAAGATCAGAATGAAAATAATTCAAATAGATGCCACAATTATGAAATATCACAATCAGGCAATAGAGACATTGTTCCAAGTTTTGCTTTTCCAATTCAAAATGTATGAAACTTTATACACTTCACCTGATGTGTATCTGTCGACATTTTGCTTTTCATACTACATACTAAAATTACTCAAGCAAAAGTAAAAAGTTTCCAAAATGTTACTCAAGTAATTGAGTAAATGTAGCAAGCTCCTACCCAGCTCTGTGGATGAGTGCATTGAAAAAATTTGTTTTAATAAAGGTTTAGACCAATTAATCCTCCTCCCCCATCATATGTAGGACTCGTCTCCAGGCACAGAAAGATCTTAAAAACACTGATCTCCAGAGAATATTTCTTTGTTTTTCTTCTTTCTAACGTTGATTTTTTTAAGCTAACCACGCTAACGGACGGTGTGGCTAAGTTGCTACAGAAACTGACTGATCTACAGCATCAGGAAGGAAAGAAAGTGATGAGAAAAGGTCCAGAGTGGAGCAGAGCAGCTGGTGTTGTGTCGTCTAGACACAGCAGACAGACAGGAAGAGCAGCGGCAGAGGAGACGACTGGAGTGTTTCAGTGGGATGTACAGTTTCCAGTTTGAATTCCAGTTAGACGCTGGGAGTAAAGGGAAGGACTGGTGAGCAGGTTAAGGAGGCACAGCAGGCAGACCGAGCGTCAACTCACCGGTAGGAAGGCATCAGCTGGATCGTCCTGGTAATCCAGTTCAGGGTTTGAGTCTGTTTCCCTCAGCTGGGCATATGAGGGGGGGTCATGGTCTTCGCCGTCACCTGACAGCCTGGCTGTGTCCTCTTCTGCGCCCTCAGTCAGCACGTCTGCTTGCTTTGACTTCCCGGTCTGGTCAGGGTCAAGGTCGAGGTCATGGCCTGGGTCGGTGTCTCCTTCTGGGCTCAGTGAGGGACTGGGGGTGAAGTCCAGGCTGGGGGAGGGGTCAGTAATAGCAGCTCCACCCACAGAGGTGGTTGTGGGCTGGAGGTCATCATCAGGTGAGGTCACGCTCAACGTTTCCTCACTAGGGGGCGACTGTGTGATCCCGCTCAGGGTGAAGGCGTCCGAGACGACCAGAGGCATCACGGCTTCCTGATCCCCACTAAGGCCGTCGGCCCCGGTGACGGGCAGCACCTCAGCCGACACCATGGCAACATGGTCAGATTCGCTCCGGGTGACGACGACGAGCCCCCCCACTGCAGTGGACCTCTCCTCCCTGCTGGGCGGGGCAGGGGACGGAGCTGAGCTGGAGGGCTGTGGGGGCTCAGTACTGGGCACGGGGGAAGTGGCTAACGCCTCGCTGGTTACTATGGCAACAGGAACAAAGCTTGTCGTAGCGGCAGTGGTAGCTGATGGCGTTATGAAAGGAGCGAAGGTTGTTATGGTGACTGTAGCCGCTGTGGTAGTAGAGGTTGGGATGGTTTTCATGGGTTTGGCGGTGGGGGGGGGAGATGTGGGGAGTTTAAACTGAGGAGGGGAGGAGGGGGGAGACACATAAAAGAAGGGGGGAAGGACAAATCAAAAACTTACAGAAAAATGAAAAACAGAACTGAATTTGCTGTGCTAAACGCATGCAAGGACACATTAGCTGCGACAAACATCCAGGTTAGCTTAGCCTGGAGGAACGCTGCCTTAAAACGAGCTCATGACGTCACACAAAGCACAAAATGGCTGCGAGTGAAATGGGCATCGTACGTCATTTTCACGACTTGCGGAGCTGCAGAGCGTTAAGGTGAAGTGTTTGTGGAGCGCTGGCTGTGAGCTGAGAGAGGTTGGCAGAGCGAGCAGCCACAGAGTGCGGCGCTCTCCTCTGCTGTTACTGCGACTTACGTGCTGGTTGTAGATGATGGCGCCCTCCTCACACACGGCCTTGTGGGTACAGGAGTGCTGGTGAACGCACCAGTTACAGCCCCATTTGCTCAGCACGCATCCACGGCAGCTGCACACAGACATGATGCCAGAGACATTGGGGGAACCATCAGCACACAGCAGGAAATATGGCAAGAAAAAACTCCAAGTGATGCTGCACAGCCTTTAAAACACGTTAACATCCTCGTTATAGCCAGAAAGTGTGAAAAAGTAGAATCTGAAGATGAAACCAGGCTGGATAGTTCAGCAAGACAATGACCCCAAACACACCACCACAGCCCAGTGGGGCTCATTCCTCCATACAGGAGTAATGTTGACGTCTCCAGCACCAGAAGGTTCCACAACCAGTTTCTTCCTGTGGTGTTCTACATTATTTCACATCGCAGCTGTGAACTCAACTGTATCGACTACTTGAGCTGGTATTCAAATCTGGCCTGGATTTTAGGTTCATTGTAAATGTGTTTACATTGAAAAATACCGACATGCTTAAAAGACACGAAGCTACATAGAAACAGGACAAAGTGTGAAGGTCAGCGGCAGACAGACGAGACGAGACGCTTAGCGGTGACTTACGGAGAGCTCCCAGACTGCTGCTTCACTGCCATGCAGTCGTAAAAGGTGAAGTCCCTGGTTGTTACCGTGACGTCCCCGAAACGGACAGACAAGGTGAGAGTGATGAAATCTGATGGCAGAACACACACACACACACACACACACACACACACACACACACACACAGACGCACACAGAGAGACACGGACAAACGGACAGAGTGAACATCATCTCTTAACCAGGAAAGCTTTAGCCAGGCTCATCAACCCTGAGTCACAGAGTTTATATATATATATATATATATATATATATATATATATATATATATATATATATATATATATATATATATATATATATATATATCAGTTCTATGATGGGAACATCATCATCATCTTCGATGATTATGCGTGTTGTAATTTCATAAAGCGCTTTAACGCCAGCCACAGCTGAAACAAATTGCTGAACATCAGCAATAAATAAATAAACAAGATAAAAGAATAAAAGTAAAACAAAAAAACTAAACACATAATAATGAATAAAAATCAAAATTTAAAACACAATCAGATGACACAGATAAAATCAATACCAATAAATAGCGGTGCACTAATTGCTGATTTTTTGGCCGATCTTTAAAAAGCTTGACCTGCCGATTCTGATTTTGGCTGTTTTTGATAAAGTAGCACAAGATCTTTTATGACATTACTAAAACAAAAAAAAAAAACTCTTCATGTCTACGTGACAGATTTTGGAAATGTGTTCTGATTTATAGGAGCTGCTCTATATGGAGCTGCTTCTGTTGCTACAATGTTTTTTATCACAGACATTAAATACGACACAAACAGAAATAAAAGCATACATGTGATTATGCAGTAGACAGAACATAAACAGATTTAAGCAGAACTGTGCATATTAGGATGCAGATTAGTGGCCACTGTCCTAGCTGGTTTAGGTAAGATGGAGTGGGTTCGATCTGATTTAGCTGTGTGTGCACATGCAGCGTGTGTCGATGCAAACACAGCTACACACACACACACACACACACACACACAGAGGTTAATCCCAACACAGCGGGGCTCCAAATCCCTTAGTCACAAAACCAAAAAGCTCATACCAGTAATTAAAATCCCTCAGTCAGAGGTTCAAAGCGATCAGACTCAACTAGCAGCGAAAGCTGGTGAATAAAAGCAAACAACCTCAGGGCTCTAAACAGAACAAGCCGGACCCACCCTGTCCAGGAGGCACCATGGGTATTCTGCTGGAGTCCGGAGATTGGCAGGTGAGTCCGGCTTCGGTGACAGCGGCAGGACTGCGGCTGTCCTGGAACAGGCAGGAGTACGACTCGCCCTGTTCCAACATGGGGAGGCCTGGCACGGACAGGGACACCTGAGGACAGGGGAGCAATTAGATTGTCACACATGGTTCAAAAGATGCAGAGGACGAGGCTCGGTCGCTTTTCCACATGAAAATTACAAACAAATGTCTGGAGAGACAAAACTCAGCACCTGCGCTTCACTAAGCAAATAGTTGGGAGCCTCCCTTTGGAAAGCTGCAGCTGTGTAAGCCTGGACAGGCGGGTGTGATGTTCTAGCTACCGACAGCAGAACAAAGAGCAGATGACTCTATCAGAATCAGCCGGACTGGCCTGACAGTGTGCATAAACACAAATACTACAAATACTACACTGCAAAAACACAAAACCTTAGGTACCTTTGGTCTAGTTTCTAGTGAAAATGTCTTTGGCACACTAGAAATAAGACAATAAACTAACTTACAAGCAAGTTTTCAGCAAGAAATATGAGCTTGATTTAAGTAAATGTTTCCTTAATATATATTTTTTTAAAAGTTCTAGTTCCACTGGCACTTATGGGAAGCATGTCTTGTTAGAAGTGACATAATCTGCCAATTGAACTAGAACTTTTTTATCAATATTAAGGAATTACTGACTTAAAACAAGATACTTTATTTTTCTGATTGAAAGGTTACTTCTAAGTTAGATTTGTCTTATTTCAAGTGAAGACATTTGCAGTAGAAACTAGAGAAAAATTACTTGGTAAGTTTTTGTTTTTAGCAGTGAACACTGAGAGAACTGGTCCACTGAGAGGAGGCGCCGTTAGATTTAGGATTAAGCTGCGACTGAATTTAGATTCAGGGATGGATATGTTCTGCTAATGGTTAGTCTGCAGAAATGAACGAAAGTCAATGCAAAGCCCCTATGAAGATACAAAAAACATACTGTGTGTGTATGTGAAAGAATGTTTAATAGTGGGTGCAGGGACCCACATCCCCCCGGCTCCCTGCTGGACCAGAGGATGACATGAGGACATCCAGAGCCAGAAAGAGTCCACATGTTCCAAACGAGCCAACCAATCAGAGCGGGCCCAGGGTGGAGCAGCTCCAACCCCCCAGTGAACTCTAATCTCATCTCCACAGACCTCCATGGAGTGTCGACCGCGGCTGGACGGAGGTCAAGGTCACGACTCCCAGCGATTATCTCCCAGATAAAACGACTTTTCCCCGGGCTGGTTAACTAAACAGCAACCTTAAAACGGGCCCACTGAAACTGGCTATGTTCACAGAGTCTCTACTTTGATTAAATAGATAAATAAATAAAAGTTTTACCATGTAATGTAGTTAGTTACTTTGCTTTGTGAAAGTAAGTGAACCTACCATCCTGCTCTCCTCCCGGCTGATGTTGAACGGGTTCAGCTCCTGAACACTCAGACACTGCTGCTCGATGTCGAAGCTCCACAGCCACTGGCCGGCTCGGTCCCCACGACCGCACTGGGACCTCAGCACACACCTGCAGAGGAAAGACAAACACACACACACACAGCGTCACAACTCACTCTGGAGTCAAACTCTCCCTCACCGCACTGGTAAAAGAGCTACAGTGAACTGGACACCTTTAATGCATAAAACGGGAAAAGAAGAGGTGGAAAAAATAAGAGGTACAATTAAAGCTGTTGGAGACAGAGAGATAAAACGCTACAATCCATCAATCCATCCAAACAAGACTATTCATGCAAGAACATAATTGAATTAAAACAGCATCATTCACTCCGCCTGAAAGAGCATGAAGCAACACACTGCAAACTCACAAACTCTTACCAAGTATTTTTGTCTAGTTTCTAGTACAAATATCTTAGTACAAGACAAAAATAACTTCTAAGAAAGTTTACTTGTTTTAAGTAAATTTATAACATAGGGGGAAATGTCTTGGTGTGAGTGAAAAAATCTAGAACTTATTCATTAATATTAAGGAATTATTGAGTTAAAACAAACCCCTACACCTTGCTGAAAAAACACTTGTGAGTTTTGTCTTATTTCAAGTTTCTAAGATGTTTGCTCTAGAAACTGGACCAAAATGACTTTGTGTTTTTGCAAGGCAGCAGAAAGGAATGTATGAACGAATGAATGAAGGATTGAAATTGTTGTTTTCCCTTCATAAATAAAAACATTGTTTGAAACCTTCTTTCTAGTGTTTACTGATGTTATTGCTCTCTGATGTTGATATTAGCTCAATCATCTGAAATATTACATGTGAAGGGGGGAGGGTAAGAATAGGGAGAAATCTCCATTGTCTCTTCACAAGAGTGAGACGGAAAAAGACCTGCTTCCAAAATGTTTCGCGAAGAACATTTTGGATGATGAAGAGGAGGAAATGTCAAACATCAGACATGCTTCGACATGGAGCCTAACAGACGATTGGGATCGGTTGTGTAACGATCAGTCTGGAGGTGACTGAACTGCATTCATGTTAAAAAGAAAAAAAAACCATCTGAGTCATGGTGTAATCAGGCTGCTTTCTGAATGAACATAATCACGTCAAATGGATGACTAATTACTGGGTGATTATCGTTTCCTCGTCTTGCGAGCTGCTCTCTCACCTTCCCTCCAGGACGCACCAGCCGCAGTAGGGGTCGTGGGCCAGCAGACAGGAGTGGCAGTCTGGGTGCTGCTGGCATTCGGCCACCGGCCTCTTCTGCAGCTGCAGCCAGGACAAAACAATCACGCTCATTTGTACAAATCAGCCACACTAAAGCCCCTAAAAAAAATCTGATTAAAAACAATAGATGCCCCACATTCCCCAGCGCAACAATGAAAAATCGAGAATACGGTCGCCGGAATAATCCCAACTGCACGCACACTGCTGGAATAACTGGAGCAGAAAGCAAAGAGTCATTTCCCGCTTTGCTTTGTGCCCGCAGCGCGGCTGAGGGGCGGCGTGGGACGAGAGCACGGCCGGCGTTTGTACCATGTCGCGGGTCATGATGAAGAGGTGCTCCTCCTTCTGGTCCAGAACCAGGTCCGAGCTGATAGGCGTGTTCTTCTGGATGGAGACCACCGAGTACTCCTCCACTTCGCCATTTGGCCCCAGGAAAACCTGAGGAGAGCCACAAGAGACCTGTCTGATCCATCTGTGGAGCAGCAACCTGTCTGCGAGTTGCAGAAGGCATGACTGGGCCAAACAGCATTAGAGCTCTGAGAAACAGGGAAAAAACTACAAAGCAGGACAGGAAGGATTCAGGCATGTAGTGGAGGAATGTACTTTCATCACTCATAACTGCTAAATAGGGTTCCACCGATTTACAACTGTGCTCTTCGGCTCACCAATGTGAGAGATTTGACTGATAGAGCGGCCCACCAGATCATGTCTGCATGCTTGCAGTTAACAATAGTCACTCCACTGTTGCCAACTCAGCAACTTTCTTGCTGTATTTAGCGACATTTCAAACACAAAAATTGGTATCGGCCAAAATCAGAATCAGCAAGTCAGGTTTTTTTAAAGATTGGTAATTGGTGAATGGCCAGAAAACTGCAATCAGTGCATCAGTGCAACCAAACATCACTATGAATTTTAATGTTATTTCTCCACAGTAAAATTAAAACCATCTGAAAAAGACAGATTCATAATTTCTTGATATTAGGGGTAGGGTTAGGCTGTAGACTTACATCGAATGGAAGTTGATGTAAAGTTCCCTCAAATACAAAAACACGACTGCGTGTGTGTGTGAAGGTGTGCAGCAATAACAACGCACAACCCCAAGTACAGTATGCTGCTATGTACAAGAGATAAAGTCCCATACACGCGGAATCTGACGTAACTACATAGAAACATATTAATGGAGTCAGTGTTCCTTTTGTAATGCTCCTTCACTACGGCTAGCCACTGAGGACAAAGACTCCAGTGTGTACAGGAGGTCTCTCAGCCTGTAAAGTCCTCATGTCATCACTGGTACCCAGGTCCTTCCCTGACCTCCAGGCTGACGGTATTGAGGGAAGTTTCAGACACAGACTCATAGATTTATTGATGCCCCGAGGGGGAACTGTCCAGTCACAGCAGCAGAGAACAAGGCAGCTGAGCAAAGCACAACCTGCATGAACTCGTCATCTAAAAACAACTAACTACGGTAAATTCATCATGGCGAGGTAGAGAGTTGTGCGTGTTCATGTGCTGTGCCTCTGGAAACGAATCACGTCGCTTCACTTTTTCCACATTTTGTCATGTTCCAACCTTAATCTTAACCTTAATTGATGTAAAAAAAAATTTTTTTTTAAAGATGTAAGGTTGCAGTGATTGCAGTTTTCTAACCAATTGCCAATTATGATCTATAAAAAACCTGACCTACCAATTCCAGTTTTGGCCGATAAAATTATTTTGTCTGAAATGTTGCTAAATATAGGAAGAAAGTCACTGATTTGGCTTTCTTGTTATATTTGCTATCTATCTGGATGAAGGTTAGTCGGGTCTCAAATCAGCATATAAACGTTCCCCGTAAGAACCTGAATTCCAGTAAGAGACGTCACTATGTGCTTACTAGATGGACATTATTTTGGCTATTCATCCCACAGTTTTTTGCTTCATATTCAACATAATCATTCTTCTGCAGGACCATGCAGCGTTATTGGCTGGACTGTCACCTTGTGGAGTTTCCCCTTGGAGTCTCCAAGGAAGGCGATGGTATATCCCTCCCTCATGCTCACAGCCACAGCAGTGAGCCGGGCAGACGGGCTGTCCAGTATGGTGTCCACTAGCACTGGGATCCGGCTGGCCATGGGGCTGGGAGTGTGGTCAGATCCACAGGGGTAAGCGTCCAGGGTGTTCTGAAATTCAGAACAGAACTATAAGAAGACAGTCGCATCGACAAGTCACTTAACCAGGGCTGAAGACTGAAACAAGAGAATTCACTTAAACATAAAATACCTTCATACCTACCTATGTATCTATTTATACGCTCATCTACCCTCCTCCCTTCCTACCTCCTTCCATCTCTCCCTCCCTCTTTCTCCTGACTCATTTGGCTCCAAATAAAATCTTTGAACTAATTTGTCTTGAATTCCTCTGCAGCAACACCAAAAGCCAAAATGATTCCCAAAGTGTTCCTGATGGGGCCCATAAAACTCTGGCAGGACTTCTTGGGAACAGTTTGTGGTTTGAGGACAAAATAAAACTGGACACAGTCACTATAAAGCTGAACTAGGATTTGATTTTGCCTTCCCAGTTTGGAAAGAGGGAGAGATGACTCTTCTTGTTGCAGAAACTGTATTTTTAAACAAGACCACTCCGCATTGGGTTCATTGCCTCATCATTAGAGATGGAGGCAATGAACCCAAGAACTCTGGCTTCTGGAAGCAGCTCGTTTTGATGGATTCTATATTAAAATAGTGACAGGAACAGCTTTTGTTGTAGCAATACTCAACCTTCATCAACAAAACAAATATAGTTTGAGTGCTTTACAGAAAAATTAGATTCCTGCTCTTTTCTGCACAACTGTAGAGCACATTCAGTAAAGCAGAATAGATCTCTAAAAACCAGCAGAGCAGACATCATAAAAGGAAAATGTATTATGGGATGTAAAAAAATAAAGAGCCAGGTCTGGGAATATGTCATAGCAGCTTAAGCGGTGCCTGGACACTAGCTGGTTTGGCTGATGGAAGCCTGTGATTACGCTGTACCGACTAATGAGTTCTGAGTAAATCCGGAGTACCTATACCCATAAATATCAAGGCCAGACCAGAGCCAAGATACATCTTGGTTATTCATTATCACTGTGAAACTTCACATTTCATCACCAGAAACAAATCTGCACTCTTAATGGCTTAAACTTTTTGTCCAAATCCACCCAGGGTGCAGATGGACCTTCCTGGCAAAGACGGAAAGTTGAGACAGATTGTTTATTTGCAGGGATCAAGTAAAGATTTAACATTGTAATCATGTAGTAAATCTGCTTTTTTGGCTTTAATTCTCAGAGGTTTCCTCCTTTCAGCAGTTTGCTATGGTTTTTCTATTACAATCTCTCTATGATGACAGAAACAATATTCTTCTCTGTTCTCATCAAATGGTGATCTCATGCCAAACAATATACATTTATCTTTAAGGGGAAAACAAGCAAAGAGAAAGAAAACCACAAGTAGTCGACGAAGTAAGAGTTGACTCAAGTTCAACTGTACAACAGTTATCTCAATCCCAAAGGTCGCTACAGCGGACCCCCAGGTATTTATGAGGATTAGAGACTACAAGTAACTTCCTATTTTTATAGTTCAAACACCAAATATACCTTAAAACACACATAACATACACATTAGCATATTAGCGCTAATGCAGTAATTAGCATCCAAAGATCTTCCTTATCTCTGAATTTGGATGTTCAGCCAATCAGCACCATGGAATGTGAATGGTGCTTCTGGATTGGCTGCCGTCAGTCAGCCAATAGCGTTTGAAGTGGCATTACACTCAGATATTTCAGCTGCCAAAGCTGGATTTTCTTCAGGATATTTTTACACATGCTCTCCAAAAAAACAACAAAAAACAAGAAGACAATAGGTGAGTTCTCTGAAAAATTATAAATTTCAAGGAAACTGTGAATATGAAACTTCAGTTGGACCTAAAGTGATTTGGATTGCATGTACAGAAGAAGCCCACTTTCCCATCAGACATTGCCCTTAATAGCTGAGTGAACAGAACAGATTTATGGTGCATTGTGCTTACCTCTGGAAGGTTGGCACAGTTGGACTTGACCTCATATTCAATGTATGCCGCCTCCACTCCTCCTTCTCTACCCATTTGTGTATAGCACAGGTCTCTAGTTGAGTTAATCCTGCGGTCCACATCTTCAAGGTTGAACATGCACAGAGCGGAGTCCTCGCTCGGCCGAGACGATGAGGTCAGATGAGTTGAGAAGACTCCGAGAAGGATCTCTGAATTTTGACCCTTAGCCCTGTTCTTGGAGAACCCGAGCTGGACAGCTTGCAGGAGGTTGTACATTTTACCGGCCCTGGAGCGACACGTCAGCGGCACCTCTACATACGAGTAATAGGCCTGGTCATCCAAACATACACGCGAGACGTATGTGCGGTACTCCCTTGACTGTGACTTCAGGTCCCGCCTGTAGAAGAAGAAGTACACATGGTGCCGGTGGGCGAACGAGGCCACAAAGTGATGATCGTATTCTGAGAGACGGCCGGCGACGGCCAGCTTGGCAGTCTCCTCGTAGGAGAAGATGGGGGCTTGGGCTAGGTTTCGGGTTGAGATAGGTGGATGGCTGCTGGTATAACCTCGTCCCACAAACAGAACCGGCTGTCTGCCAGGGTGAGAGCGTACCACAAGCCCGACGGTGCTAACATTGGGGTGGTTGGCTGCTACATACTGAGTGTCCACTGGCTTGTCTGTGGAAAAAAGCACTACATTGATTGATGTCAGGTTACGCTTCTGGCATATTCCTTGGTTGACACTCCCACAGGTAATAAGTTCCATAGAGTAAGGGTCAACCAGCAGGAGCTTGTTGTGGTTGCTGGTTTCCTTCGCTTGAGGGCAGTGGGTCTCTGTCACAGGGGGCAAACAGTCCGGGCTGTCGATAACAGGTCCAGTGTTGTTCCGGAGCTTAAGCTGAAGTAACGGATCTAGCTGGAACAGCTGATCTCGCGCCCCAATGTAGACCCATCCGACACTGGGGTCAGGATGCAGGGCCAGGTGCTCGAATATCGTGTTGTTCCATTTAAAAGTGGGATAAAGGCCAGAGTGGGAAGACACCGATCCGTGTGCAACACCTCTGGATGGCGAACTAAATGGCCGAGCAAAGATGGCAACAAGCAGGAGGCACCGCAGAGCGTGAAGCATTAACGCTGAAGCAGAACACGCTGTCCCAGGAAGCATGGCAGTAGAGCTGAGGGAAAGAAACAATTTCAAATATCAGAAAGCATGTCTACTTCCAGTACAACAGGACTGCTAAAGGTTTTTCCATCATTTCCTGTGCACCTCTGGAATATTGGTAGTGCTGCTCATACAGCAGGTCAGGCATGAAACCTTTGCTGTAACAGCTCATTACTGTAACAAGACACATTACGACTTGCAGAGATATTTGATCTGACTGAGATTCTGATGGTCTCCGAGACACAAGGACCTATTACAGACTTGGATCTATGTTCAGTAAGATGTGAGTTGTACTAGAACTAGAACTTTTCCATCAATATTAAGGAATTATTGACTTAAAACAAGCTCATATATCTAGCTAAGAAGTTATTTGCAAGTTAACTGTGTTATTTCAAGTGTACTAAGATATTTACTTCAGAAACTGGGCCAAAAATACTTGGTAAGATGTGTTTTTGCAGTGTTTGATGGTTTTAGTTTAATAGATTAATCACACATTGATCATTAACAGGAAAGTAAACCTCTTGATCTTTTATCAGGAAAAGAATCTAGAAAAATTGGACTTTAATCAGTTAAACAGCATCAGAGAAACTTTGCGAACTTAAAATTCTGTATTTCTACACAACAATCTCACCATTTGTTTCAAGTGGTGCTTTACAGAGGTATGTTACCTCTTGACCTCCCAGATGCTCAGGCTCAGGTCATAAACGCATCCTTCTGGATAGCACCTGCAACACAAGGAAAGACAAGATAAATCAGAGGTCTCAGTTCATAAACAAGCTGGGATTCACAACCAAAACCCAGATTTATGTCAGTGGGGGGATGAGCCCGGAGTTCGTCATGTTTAAACTACTTCAGAACTTTCGCACCCTGTTCAGACAGGATTTTAATTCGAGAAGGGGCAGGACACTATAACAACTAAACGCAGTTTCCCATGATACCTCTTCAAGCACATCAGCTCTGGATGAGATTATCTGGAGCCATCTTTGTAGTCGTTCATGCTGCTATAGGCTCAGACTACTGGAGAGTCAGGAAAACTAACCACTTTCCTCACTCTTCCTCATTTCTGCTCCTTTTCTCCAGCCTGCATTAGTTGCTATTATTTCAGCTGTTGTTGAAGTTTCTCGAGACATTAACTGTAAAAATGCTGCTCTAGAAAAAGACTGAATTAAACTTAACACACATCAGTCTTGCATGTGGAACTCATCCAAAGCAAACAAGTCTCCCTTATACACAAACGGGAGTATAAAGAGACGTGGACACTCACATTAGGAAGCAGGATTATAAGAAGCGACTGCAAGATGTTACAGTCGTCTAAAACTTGAGAGACCACACACACATGAAGCTGATAAAGAAGCCATTAAGACAATAGGTTTGGTCAAGCCAAACAGTAAAGACAACACACAACACAGAGATTTCAATCAGCAATGTTCAGTGTCAGACGGGAAATCTTGCTAAGCTGCTTGAGCTCAAACGTGAGTTCAGTCAGTAAAAATGACCGACAAGGAAGAAGCCAACAGATAGTTTGTGGACTATTAGGAAAAATAAACAAACTACTAGTTGGCAGTGCAGTTTTTTTGTCTTCTGTACTTTGGATTCTCCTCTGTGGTCCTGTCTCCTCGCTTTCTGCTTGCCCACATGTCACATTCAACAGGCTGCGTTCCCATTCGTCCTCATGGGGGAACACCACACACGATATCAGGCCAAGACGATCCAACATGTTTAATGTCCCTGATTGAGATGGGAGCAGTCCTATCTCAGATCCGGTCAGAGCATACCAGATCACTCTCAATACGAGTCAATGGAAGATCTCTTACGATTATCTTTAAAGCCATCACCATAATAGGGGAGTCCTTGAGACTGTCAGATGGGGTTAAAAAGTCAGCATAGCTATCTAGTTGTGTGAACCAAGCTTAAAACACTGCACTCTGACGGTTCAATGCATTGCATTTCCAGCTCGCTGCAGAGGAACTGCATTGTGGGAAGGTGACCCTTTAGACATGGCCTGTGATGTGTTAGAGCACACACACTCAGATTATGTACATGCAGCTGCTCGGCAAATGACAAACTATCTAGTACACACATACGCTCCTCCTATTTTGGGAGCTGATCACCGATCTCCCAAAATAAAGGAAATCGGCATCAATAAATCGGCTGGCCGATAAATCGGTGCACCCCTATTAAAAAGGTCATAAATTTCAGTTGATATGACCTGCAGAAACTGTGTGAAATGCTCCCACTGGATGGGTGTTAGTTGCAAACTAAATTATAGCCTTGGTATCCCTGGAAAAGAACAAGAAGTAAATTAGAAGATTAGGAAGGGAAGCAGAAGAGATCATCTCTGTTTTGACACGCAAGTGTGTGGCTTCATGTTCACGCAAGGAAACGGCATGGAATGGTGCCTGGTTGTGACAGCTAAATTGCACTAAATTCTCCTTTTCTATCTAAACTAGACACATAGAGCACTTCATCCCCCACCCAGTTTCCAACTTTCCCAACGTGATTTCCTTTGCCTTCCAGCATTCCATCACTTGTAAAATGGATCTCTTACAAGTTCAGGCAGATCTGCTGGAAGCTCATAGGATGAGGAGCTGGACAAAAGTTGAAAACAGGAAAAAAAAAAATGTCTGAAAAGGACACCATTCATTCCAGCAGAGGAGAGCACAACCATTTAACACACACACGCACGCGCACACACACACATGCACAGAGCTCTTTCTCTGCCACACAGGGCATTAGAATGCCTGCTTTGTTGGGGTAAATCTTCTGAATGTGGGAATCAGGGTAACAGCTTGGCAAGAGGCCAAAGGCCCCCGTCTCCCCAAACCCCATCCAAAAAAAAACAAAAAAAACCTGAAAAGTATATGAGCGTCCAATCGCTGCATGAGCAAAGACAGGGAGCTGGAGCCTGTTGATTACCAGACAACATTCCAAAATAATGAAATCTGAACAGGAAGGTTCCTTTGATCCTTCTGGAAGAGGTATTAACGTCTGTTGTCAGAGGATGCCTCTTGTGACAGCAGGGTCCGAACTCCGGAGACTCACAGGATTGGCCGTTTCATTACAAGAAAGAGAAGCTGAGAAAGCAGAGAGGAGCCTGACTGGAAAGTTAATTTACACGAGGACTTTCCCCAAACAATCAAACCAAGCAGTTTGGAATGGAAGGAAGTTGAAAAGGATTTTCAAAAGAATGAAAAACAAATATTCAGGTACTAATTACCTGAATATCATGGATCTGTAGAACTGTAACCCAGCATCAGGAGCATGATGCCCTCAAACTTTAACAAAAGTCTTGCTTGCATATGTGCTCTACTTCACACATCTACTGCCCCTTTCAACAACTGAGCTAAAACTTTCTTCTCTCATGTGAAGAAAAAAATCTATTGTCCTTCTTGAGGTCAGGGGTCAGAAACAGCCTGCGGTGGCCTCTACTAGTAGTGGACTAAAATCAACGAACAAAAAGGATGAAGGCATCACAGTGATCACACACTGTTTTTATGACAGATTACCACAGGTTAAAGCAGAAAACACCAGCAAGCAGTAAGAGAGTGGTTCGGTTAGGAGAGCGCTGGTTTTACTTGTGTGCAAAGACAGAGACTCAAACGGGAGCAGAGAGTCTGCTCTATCAAGAGAGAACAGAAACAATCGCTCTGAAGGAGGCAGAATCTTGTTAGCTACAAGCTAACAACAACAAGCTAACAAAATGCCTTCAAGCTAAAGAGAACAGTATCTAAGCATCTCTCTGTATTTTGAAGCTATTCTTCTAAACCTCCTTTTACAGCCCACAAAATACAAACTTAAGACATATGTATATGTCAGTGCAGCTCAGAGGAAAAAATACCGACTTAACCAATCAAAGTGCTTGGTTATGGCACATAATTCCACCTCAAACAGAAACTCAAAACTACTGATGACACCCTGACACTAAGCTCTGCATCCTGTTTGAAGCCCCACCAAAGCACGGTGCTGTTAATCACTTGCTAAGTGTCACCTGGGCCTCTTGATGTCAAAACACGAACAGCAGGATCGTCAAAAGACTGGTTTTGATTAAAACTGGTGGATCCAGGAGTCCAGCTGTTGGACACGTCTGTTCAAAAGTTTAGAGAAGGTGATGTTAAGCCACCTTTAACCGGATAAATGTCACATTGTATTCACAAAGACTTCCAAAATTACTTATCTTGGTATCCTTTTTTAACGTGACAAAAACTTGAAATTAAAAAAAAAAAAAAAAAAGCAACATACATATGTGACACTGAACATATGTATGTTGATGAAATGTGATCTGAGAATTTTAGAGAAACACTAGACACACAGTACATCCTGGGGTCCATGTCCCTGTAAAATGACTCCAGTTTTAGACGCCTTCGCTTCAAGCTCCCAGCTGTAAAGTGTAGCGCCATGCACTCGGTGGCAGACAGGTTTGACCAGCAGCGTAATGTCGAGCTGAAATCTGCCAAACGACACTAACAAGCATTCCTGGGAGGCACATTAAACCGAGGCATCATCCACTTCACCGACTCCACCGGGTCAGGCTCTTTCAGCTTTCCCTCAAACTGACAGACAAACGAGAACATCTTCGGGGAGGGTGACCGACAACGGCCAAGGAGCCAAACACTCGGCAGAGTAATGGTCATGAAGACATTAAGAACTTTTTCAAAACCCATAGAAACAAGCGGCAGCAGGATTCAGAGGTCACCGAGCACTGATGGAATGTGACTCCTGAAAAGGAACCACAGAGAGGGAGAGGTAGCGAAGGAAGAGGAGGATGAAGGAGTCATTAATTACCCACAATTCAACACCCACTCAGAATGAGTGGGGGGGTGATTTCTAATTAGCAACATTACAGGGTACATATATAATCCCATGAAGGGCCCTAGTCCTTATTGTAGAGGGAAAGCTTCCACACTCACACACACACACACACACACACCCCACACACACAATATGGCCATAAGTAAACACAGACATTTCTAATCAGTCCTTTTATCAACAAACAGAGTTTATGCTTCAGTAGCTGTGACAGTCCAAGGTGTACAATTACACAGACACTAGTAATCAGCCTCCTGCGCTTTCTGCTCCACGCAGATGTTGTGCTGAACCGCAGCAGCTGTTAGCATCACTGCGTAACCATTAGACACAACGACGTTCAGCTGACGGCGGTGGCTACATGCCGGTCCAAGAGGAGAAAAGGCTGCAAGTCAGGACTCTGTGCAATCTGCCGGGTTTCCTCAGACAGAACCCCTGTTTAACCCGACTGCCCAGTTTGATAACTGATCAGCTGGAATATAGGCAAGATGGAATTGAACTGACTTTTTGTTGCGAATTGTTGCAAATGAGCTGAATTGAATCAGGCGGTCACAGGGGACCTGTTGCTGCTACAGTAATATCTGGGCTAACAACTGTGTGCTTAAGCTAAGGCTCAGCAACGACAAAAACAATAGCTGCAAGCTTGAGTTGAAGTTCTGTGGAGTTGGAGAGAAGGAGGGAGGACTCTGAGATGACGGCTGTTGTGCTGGCATGGAAAGCTACCAGGCGTGGTTCCAACAAGCATGCAGGTTCTTCTGATTAGTAGTAAATGAGGTGAAAAACAACAACTGCATTAAAATCCATCCTGAGCCATCATATCACAGCTCCCACGGTCAGCACAGCAGGAGGTCTCAATGCCGAAGCGCTGCGATGAGCATCAAAATCGCTCAAATGTTAAAGGAAAATACAATGCACTCTGAAATCGAGAGTGACACTTTTACACAGAAATAGAAAAAAACAAAACAAAACAATGTTTCAAGAAAAACTGAATGAGCAAGTTAGATGCAGATACAATTAATGCAATGCTGTAGAAAACCAGAGGGTCAATGGTCTACAGTCCAGACTCTAGGAACTGAAAACATCCTCCATGGCTGCACTGTACATTGTTGGAGCACCAGTGTGTGCAATAGAAATAGAAATAGTTTTGTGTAAGATATTTAAAGGGCTGTGAATGTGCATTATAGCATTACAGTATATTTAGCCACTCAGAGTCTCATGACAGCAGAAGTTGAAACACAAATGATTACAGGTAAGAAGAGCTAGGTTTTTTTTTTTTGTAGAACAAACTCAAATCTCGACTGGCCCTCAAGAAATTATTGGTAATTTATGGGACCATTATTGAAACAGACCACACTCAGTCTCTGTATTGTTGCTCATTTAGGTTTGCTATGGTGAAACAAAGATGCGAAACAGCCTTTAATACCAGAACTGATTGATATTTGGGTCACCAAACAACAAAGCTTTGAGTGTGAGAATGCTTAAAATGTTGCTTCAATCCCTTCAGTCCCTCTCCGGAAGCGGCACTGAAAACACTGCTGCTTCACAGCAGGAACGGCACCAGAATGAGAGGTGCACCAGAGGAACAGTCCTCATGCACAAAGGTACACAGCTTCAAGTTGCAGCTCCGAAGTCACGTCAGAGGAGTAAAGGTGGTATTAAAGCAATAGTTAGTATTTGTGAGCTGCTCAGCCTGACTTTTGGCCCCTGGGCAGAGATAATAATAATAAAAAAAATGAGGTCAGTGTTCAAGGATCCAAAAACCAATCACTTAATAATAAAGAAATGATCCACTAGTGCATTAGTGAGGTATCAATTTCTGTCATCTGCATTTGAAAACACATGGAACGGTTACAGTGCAGCGTACAGTTAGGAGCTCCAGATAAACTTTTTATGCCCCCCAAGCCCCTGCCATGTTTAAAGGTATTAGCAGGCATTGCCATGCCAACGCTGAGCTGGTGCGGCTGCAGCATCAGTCAATCTGTTGGAGCTGGACAGGCGCTGCTGGCTGGCTGACAATGACTTATTTATAGAGCCATGCTGAACAACTGCTGCTCATCTGAACGGCAACCGTTTTTACCCAGCTGATGAAGAGGAGGAGGAGGTGGAGGATAGTGGAAAACAGCCATCCTGGGATCTGTTCAGAAAACACGACTAAAACACAAGGAGAACCAAGTGTTAGCCGTGGCGCTGTCATGCCAGTGAGCTGCTCCTTCATAGGTTTCAGAGGTTTGAGGAGAGCCACTCACCTCTGAGTGGGTAGGAAGTTCCCACAGCTCTTAAACTTTATGGTCCTAAAGCGATCGCGCTGGTGTGGCCGGCTGGGCCTGGACTCCTGACAGAACAGATCCACAGGCCTTGTGGTCCGTCTCTGTCTTCTGACCTCCGACCAGCAGAGCTCATGCGTTTCCTCCCTCTGCAGCATCTTTATTCCCTGCTCACTTCCTGGATTGTTCAGACCAGAACGGGGCAAAAGACTTTTGAAGAAGTTTGGCTGCAGGATTTTGTTGCTATTGCTGCTCTTTGGGTTAACATTACTTTTAAGAAAGAAATACAGTAATACAGTTGAAAAATGATTGAAGTTAGATTTAAGATCTATAGTATCCAGCTTGCAATATTGCTTCTATTTGAAGTAATGGGACAAAATATAACATTTTCCATTCATAGTCAACCCAAAGGATTCCAGCTTTACTCTCTTCTGGCACCGTCTCTCTGCCATCAGATCTGCGCAATGCTGCACCTGTGTAGGCTACGTCTACTGGGTTGAGCAGACTGGAGCATTGCTGCCTGCTAGCGACTGGAGGCTTCCCTGTCGTTGAAACATAAATACAATGAAGATCCTAAATAGTCTCTGTGCCTCTCGCAGGGGGTTACCTCAGCCCCCTAGGCAGACATGCTCCAATACTTCAATAGTACTAGTAAATTCAAAGCAAAGAATATCAGGAGAAGCTCAATAAGAAAGCTTATTGTTTCATGCCAACATGAAACTATAAGGCCGCAATTTAACAAAAATCAGATTTATAACTCTGGAACAGGTCAAATTTATGGCAAAGCTGTAACAGGTTTGAAAAAATGAATAAATTGCGCACATCAGGAAGGTTTGAAATGTAATTATGTCAAAGTTTGTGTCGCTATAATATGATGTTACAAAAACGTTTTGCTGAGATTCTTTTCTCACTCATAATATAGCGTCCTGCTTCCAATTTGGCACGATTTGCAAGAAAGCTGCAAGTCCCACATCTACGAGTGTTACATTTTCTGAATCCAGACATGACTTCCTATGTTTTGATGTAAAATATGTGACGAGCCAATAAAAATTGAGCACATGAGCAGAAACTGTTTGGGGAGGGGCATAATTTTCAAAAAGTTTGAGTTGTACACTGTATCAGTCCCAGACATCCATCATTGAAATCCATCATAAAGATAAATTATGAGCCAAAAAGTTGAAGAAGGATTTATGTTTATATGTTTGTGAAGCCCTACTAGCTGCTACCTCATTTGAGAGGCCTGCGCTGTACAATGAAAGAGCCAAATACTTCTACCCGAACTGCAGGAAGGGCCTGTAGGGTTCTCCTACAAGGCTCAGTAAGTAGCGAGAGGTAATTCCCAATATGACAATCGCAGGCCCGAGAGTCTCATGGCAGAGAAGGTCATCTGTAATACAATGATAAGGCCACGGACAACAGGCATTAGGCCGCAAAGCCTCATCCGGCGGGATAAGAAGAGAGGTAATGCCTGGTTCCACAGCTGGCATCTGCCCCAAGCCAACTCTGGGCAACTCCTGCATGGCCGACAAGGCCCTGCCATCTGCCATCAAATGTGAAAAAGCCTTGGTGTCTAACCAACGAGCATCCAGTTCTCGTATGTACTCCTTTGAGGGAGGATCCCCAAAAGCAGAGTCAGTCTTACAGAAAGAAGGAGCTAGAAACTGCAGACTTGGACCGCCGAACATCTTGCTGCAAAAGAGCAAGACCCATTCTGACTGCGGCTGTAACTGACCCCCCAGCATCCTCCTGAGGGGCATTGAAGTCAGAACCAGAGGCCCTGGAGTCTGTCTCCGGAAGGTTCTCAAAGAAATAGGTATCAGATGCTGCCACTGAAATGGCATCATCACCGCTGACCGATGATCCATCCTGCTCAGAAAGGAGAGCCACGCTGCGACCACCATCACACCATCCTCCACCTGACAGGACTGGAGGAGGGCCTTCAAAGGGACAACTTAGTAGTGAGATGATCCACTCTTATGGATAACTTCCCAGTACTGGTTCGTCTGGCCCGCTTCGCCGTGACCGAACTGGAGAATCTCTCTGGTGTTAGCAGGCCGCTTTCCACACATTGTCTGTTTCAGCAGCAACTGGCTTTGCTGTGCAGCTCCCGCTCAGTCACGAGGCAACAAACAGATAAGAAAACGGTGATAAACACAGATGCTGCCAGCTTCACATAACCACACCTGCAGTCAATACATCTGCGTGTGAGAAGAATAAAAGGGATTGAGCGCCAAGGATCATGTGACTAGTCAGATGGGTCACCGACAGGTCACAGCTGACTCTGTTGTGATTGACACACAACTTGCACAAGAATCATCATTCAGTGCTTGAAGCACCACCTCTGATGGTCAGTAGGAATAAAGTAGGGTTGATTTTTTCTCAGATTGCATTTGTGCCAGAAATATAGATTCTGACAGCAACTCATTAAACTTGAAACTTTGGCTTTCAGTTTTCCTTCTGAATGTAGTCAAATACACCTATTATTCAATGACGATTGTTAAAAATTGTCAGTACATCAAACAAGAAGAAAATAAAGGAATAAATAGGACTGGTCTTTGAAGTCAAAAGCTCTTCTGATCCCCCAGTGGCCCCAGTAGGCGGGTTGGCACTTATCCTGGGGCAAATTGACTAAACACAACCTCTGACACTGGTTCGCTGTGTCCCACCAGCTCTGGTGCTACCCACAGCAGATCTTAGAATAGTTGTGGCCACAGCTGTATGCTCCTAGCCTTGTTGGACCAAATGTGTTTCCAGATTGTTGGACATCTTGCGCCCATGCAGCGTGGGATTAAAGAAGACTTGGAGGACTAGCTGGCTGGTGCTGGCCGTCAGTTTCCTGCTTTTAGCGGCGGTTCAGTTGGTAGGACACTCATCCAGATCTGAGATAATTTCATTGTTTCTAACAAACCATCTACAGAGTAAACTCTGGTAGATTTTAAATATTTTTTACATTTTTTAACTTAACAAAATCAGAAAGACAAAGTCAGACAAGGCCTAAAGGCAAACTTTAGTCCAGCCAGAGTGGAAAGCTTTCTGATCAAACAAGAGAAACTAAAGTCAGAACTTTTCTGGGTCTTCAAGCTCCTGAAAACAGTGCAGTGATGGGATGGGAGTGGGAGAATGAGTGTGTCTGAATGTTTGTGCGTCCACACACAAACACACACACACACACACACACACTTATCCTGGTGCATATTTAGGCTTTCATGAGGCAATGTCCTCACAGGCAAATTATAGCTTGTGTTTTCACATGCTCATTATGGGAAGCAGAACTATGCACACATTATCAGAATAAAGCCAGAGGTTTTTCACAGACAAAGTACAAGGAGAAAGCTCAGATGCAGTTTTTATTTTATTGCTTCCCTTTTCCATCTGTGCAGTAAATAGCAGTATTATATTACTTTTGGTATCGGTGTACCAAAGGTTTTCATTTTTTCCAGGCATTTCACACAACGAAAGCTAACAGGCACTTGGAGTTGCTGAGAAGAAAAATTCCCCTTTTGGAAATGGGACAAGAAAGTGTCAGGGAGTGTGGGACAGTGGCCAGTCACCCTTATGGACTTAAGGCCCTTCCATAATTCACCCGAAGGTGAACCGTTGACTCACGGTCAATCATATTCTCACCCACAGCGCAGATCACCCGGGGACACACCTCCGGCTTCAGTGTACGTCATGCCCAAAGCATCAGGAAGCGGCCGCAAAGAGAGAGCCACACCTTTATGGAGACAACCACAAAATTTCCATCCAGGAGTTTTTTGGGGGGTTTTTGTCCTTTGACAATCTTTTAAGTACAAATGTACATGATAAACACTCATCAAATGTATTTATGTTGTCACGACACAATAACTAGCAAGTGGAAGCGGACTTATTGAAGTGAAAGATCGACATGGCTGTCCAATGCCATTTCTGCATAAAACATATCAGCAAACTTCTGACCGATCAAACAAGCCATCGGACAGAACTCTGTCCAAATACTTCACCCAAGGGGAGGAATGACGCCTCCCTGCTAACATAATGAAGTCAATTTTGTTACATTAGGAAGAGCCAATTTCAACACCTTGGACGAAGTCTGGGAGAGCCTTAGTGTGGAACTGGTAGAAAACAGAGAGAGAAAACCCGAACAACAGAAAGTGGTGGGTGTCTAAGAACTGTGTGTGCTTGAAAGGTTTTAAATTTAGGGTTTGACCTGAAAACTGGAGAATCTCTCTGGTGTGAGTTCATTTTGGGTTAGCTAAAAGCATTCCAGGTTGCCTCTTGTGCATTTTGATTGTGGAAAACTGCTAATCATTGTTGAGCAGAGGTTTAGTGAGGCCTAGTCAAGGCATCCTTTGAAGATGCTGTGGTCCAACCTTAAGGAACTCATTTCTAGTTGATGACACAACCAGTTCCTCTCTCACACACAGCGAGGTTGGTCTAGTTAGCTCTTTCCTCTTGAATATCACCATTTGAAAACATTATTATTTCAGCCATCTTTATTTCACTTTGAAAATGACAGTTGACAAATAGTAAAAACGCTCAATCTGCAAGGTGGTGAATAATTACCCCCTAATTATAGATTTTCCACTCAGCATATGAATGTCCTGAACTCATGGTGCGGTTCAGGAATGTAAAGCCACGCTTTCTGTCTTTCACCTGCAGAAACTCTGAGCTCTAATCCTCTTTTCCCTCACAACACCGGCCTTTCTGACAAAACAGTCAGCTGCTGCTGCAAACATACGACCGGACCAAAGCTCCTTTCTACCCTTCAGTCCCGAATAGGTGATTTTAACACTATGGAGATAGCAGCATGCTCTCATGAAAAGCCTGCCCGAGCTTACACACACTCACACAAGACGCATACGCATGTAGATGTAAATAAAGGCTCCTTTCTGTGTCTGCCAGGGCAATAGCAAGGGCAGTGCAGGGAGTGAAGGGTAAATGTTAGTCTGGCTTTGCTGTGTTGTCTGCCCCTCTCTCAAGGCTGTGTGTAAAAACCCACGGGAGCACAAAGAGTCCCTTTGTGGTCCGGCCAGCTTAATGCTGCTTTTCCATAGTGTTGCTTTCATAAAACATCAGGGGTGTGTTGCTTATGGAAGCAGGTTTGTTCCTGAACATGCGGAGGCGACACAAGTAAGCCGAAAAAGTATACGAAGGAGCTCGGTTGGAGTTCTTTTAACCAGGCGGCAAAGACGAATAGAAAACCAACGAGATTCTAGAAAAAACACGTCAATCATAAGAATGATTACCTCCGAACAACAGCATGCATGATCCAGGATCAAAGTAGTACAAAACACAGATCATAGCATGACAAGCACAGAATAAAGTCAGTGTATCAGTAGGAGGATTGAGTTACGTTCCTCAAAAAATTCCAAAAAAAACAGAGGACCATTGGCAGTGGTCCTCTGTAGGATTAGGATTATTTAACATAGTTAAAACTGATTTGGATTTTATGTTACTTATATGAATTGTTGTTATTTTCGTCCTTAAAACACCAACATTTCCACTTAACTGTATATTTTGGTCCATTGGATTATGCAATGTTTAAATATACAACTACTTTTTCCTTTTCTTTGAGTAAGTGCTCCTCTTAGGTACTCTCCCCACATCTGGCGTGTGCCGAGGTTGCTTTAATTAAACTGTGTGAACATTTCTCTTCCCAATCTTTTCAAGTTTCAAAGGAAGAACAGCTACATTAAGAAACAGCGGACTCTCCCTGCCCCCATTCGCTGCTTGCTGGTTCAGTTGGTGACGCATCAGGTGGTTCGTTACACCAGGTGGGGGTAGAGGACACTTCTGGGAAAGGCGCCAATACATTTGTGAATAAATTTGGATTTTTGCATACCGCTGTGCTTTATAGATGAAATCTGAGCTTCGCACAATTTCTAACTCCTTTTCTTTTTTTTTTTTCTTTTTAAGAGGATCAGTCTCTCTGTTTATTCAGGCAAATTAATGTTTAGCTGCCAGGTGGTTAAGCACAGGTGCAGCAACTACAAAGGGGAATGTTTTCCTATTGCCTGCGGCAACATGTTAAACGTCAGCAAGCTGAAGGCCCAGAACCTCACTTTTATCCAGAGAAAGGAAAATAAAGCATGTTAGCAGCAAGAAGAAGAGCATCCCCGTTTTTTTTTTCTGCCCTCGTTGTGTTTCAGAGACTTGACCAGAGAGGAGAGCTGGCTTATCACAATAGGATCGAAACAGAAGAAAAAACATCTATTGTAAAAGTGATACACTGAGATCCTGAACCACCCAGTCAGAAAAACAAGAACATCAAGGGCCATGAACATTTTGTTCATAGAATGCATCGACGTTCCTAGAAAGACGGCCTGGAGGCATGTGAATCAGTCCATCTCTGCTAGATAACCATCTCAAGTTCTCAGGCTGAAGAACCAAGGTCCGCTTTCATCCAAACTTATCTTCTATTGAATAGTTTTGCCTGCAACACGGGGTAAATAAAAGCAGCGTGTTTTGTTTAGCAATCCTGAAAGCAAGATGGAAATCGTGACATGGAACGTCAGAAATCAGAGATCCCACTTCGACGACGTTTTCCTGAAAGGTGATGTGGGGCTGCTTTTGGTCTATCTGACAGAATTAGGCCTGTCACAATAAGCATTAAATCAATTAATCGCATGATAAATAAAAACAAGCTCAATAATTTCCATTTGCAGGATTTATCTTTTTTCTATCAAAAACTGGATAGTTTTTGATAGAAAACTATCCAGTTTTGGTCTCAACTGGCCATTTTTTGATGGACAATATTGTTTACATAGACTTCATAATTCATTTTATTGTTGTTTTGTTTATTTGTGATATTTTAAATGTTTTCCAGTTCCAGTAGTAAAATGTTCAACAGAATTTAAAGTTTATATGTTTTTTTATAAATGTAAGAACACGTTCTTGCATCATTCAGCTGTTACTATTATATGACTTGAAAACAATAATATCATCGCTTATCGCAATAACTTGTGGGACAATTTATCGTCCAGCAAAATTTGCTATAGTGACAGGCTTGGACAGAACACCTTCAAACTGAAAAGTGTGTGTGTGAGTGGTGTATGTGTGTTTGTGTGTGTGTGTGAAGCTATAGTCACAGAACCCAACCACACCCTGACCCTTCCAGACACTATCAACAAACATCACTATTTGCTCCTGTCTGCAGAGTGCCTGTTTTTTTTTTCCACGTCTGTCTCCCAGTTTCAGACCATAACACACAGAGCATCACCAGCACAGCTACCAGCACTGATGCAAAGGTGATCTAGAAATGCAGCACTTTATAAACCTAATATTATTCCCCAGAAGTTTGTTTGATTAGATATAAAACAGCTGTAGCCTCTTTGTGCTCCATTTTAAATGTGTGTACATCTCTCAAGACAAATACGGGTTCAAAAACATCACTATTCATATTCTCTAAGTTCACTGCTTATTATTTCGATTCTTTTCTTACAAGTAGACAGTGTAGTACCCACCACTTTATCGCCCCTTGTGGCGCTTTACTGGAATGGAGTATGTTCAGCTGAGCCAATAGTGAGGACGGCTACATTGCCGGTCTGCAATTCCCAAGTAGCTTTCGTATGCAGACACAGACACAGAGAGGTATGGCGAGACTTTAAGAGGCAGGGTGAGGCTTTCTGTCGTCTGAGGCAGAGCTGCTGTTTCTTCACACTGAAAAAATTCAGATGAGTTGGTTCAACTGACCACAATTAGAGGTCCTCAATTTCTTTTAGAAATTCAGGGCAGAGGAAGGGTTTCCCCTTTCATTGTGTGCTCACAATGAAAGGGGAAAGTTGTGGGTTCAACTCTGTAACACGTGTGCTCATGTAGCACTAGGCAAGACAAATACACAAGTTTCAGTAGCAACCCAAATCTGAATCGGCAGGTCAGGCTTTTTAAAGAGCTTAATTGGTGATCGGCCAGAAAACTGCAATCGGTGCATTATGTTGTCATTATTAGCAGAATAACACTATAGAAGCTCATTCCATAAACTTTATGTCTCAGATTTGTGATGGTCATGTCAGATGTCCAAAAAAAAATCCTAAAAGCAAAACACAAACCATTGGAGTTTTGGCTTATACTGGCGTATTAGGCACGTAGCAAGACGATGCTAACTTAATAAAGCCAGATTTTTCTTTTCACCATGGTGAGGAGGGGATAAAACAATGACTCTCTCAGACATGCTTTCATCAGAAAGCCAGGAAAGTGAAGGTCAGACAGCGACTGAGATACCGGACTCTACAAAGGTTGTCATAAACAAATGTTTTCTTTGACACGGAAAGGAGGACACAGACCGTCGTCTCTCAGATGGTTGCTTTTGTGTAAGTCATGTGAAGTTCAGCCATTGCTCATGCAGTTCAGACACAGAAAGGCAGTTCCAAAAGGATCAACGGTACAGAGAGCTAAACGCCATGATTTGATTACATTGTTCTGCTTGCTGTGAGCGTAGCGGCTGTCTAGCTCCGTGAAGAGTCACCTTGTCTCAATGTGCATCCAGAGATAAGCAAGGTCAACCGCTCCGGGCTTTTCACGTATCTCATTTGGGTAATGTTCTGATGTAATATTAGACACTGGGAGGGAGGGAATAAAGAGAAACAGTGAATGTTAAGGGATACCTATAAAAGTAAATTCAAAACTGTTTCAGACAAGGACTCAGGCTGAAACTCAGATAAATGAAGCAGTGTCTTATAGCATAAGAAGTTATCTTTGACTTTTACCATTTCAAATAAGCGTGCCCTTGTAAAAAATATGCTTTCATTCTTTTCAAAATGCTGCCTTGTACAGACTTCACATTGATCTCATGATAAATCCTCGAAGCGTTGTTTGTAGGAGACGGGTCCGTGTTTCGTCTGCATCATGTGGAGCGTGGTCACCTCACGGAGCAGCCAATGGCTTTCTCACACACATCTTATGTCCAAACACTACTTAGTCTGCAGTTCAAGTCTACAACCATCGTTAAGGAAAGCACCCAATCCGAATCCATTGTAAAACTCTCTCTACAATCGGCTGTTGTTTAAAGCTGCACTTTGACACCAGCCTGGTGATAGTGGCATAAAGTGATGAAGAGAGATAACCGGTTTAAACTTGTCGACAGAAATTCAACATACAGCAGGAGGAGGATTAAACATTTACCAGAGGAGACTTTAAGGTTGCCGTGAGATGGTGCCATTGTGACGATTTGGGTGTGAGAGGAAACAAATTAGTTCTTTTTTTAAAATAGACCAACTCAGAACCAGCTCAGACATCGTACAAAAACCCCTCCAAGTGCTTCTGCACGGCAAAACACATCCACTGGTGCACACAAACAATCACACACCAACTCACCAATAGACAAATCCACACTAGGAATTAGTTACACTTCCTTAAGTTAATTTTTAAGCAATCCTGTTGTTTCCCTGGATCTCTCTTCTCAGTTTTGCCTTTTTCTTTACGGTCAGTTATTTTGATTTTTATTGTTGATTTACATCCACAAAAATATGTACAACACATCTCAATTTGTATAAGTCAAATAAAAACGAGAAACATAAAATTACTGGTGTGTGGCTCCCTAGCAGGCCTCCTAAGAGATCAAAATAATAGCTATAAGGGAGGTGGGTAGCTGAAAAGACAGTCTCAAACTTAGGAGATGACATAGAGTTGTGTTGCAGTCTTTCCTCCAACCAGTTTTGCCTTTTGAAAGTTATTTATTTGTTGCAGTTACTTTCATACTTTCTACCCTCACAACTGGATTACCCCAAAATTAAAAGGGAGACAACATAAAAATAAAATCCACTTTTTTTACCCCTTGAGCACTATGAGTGCAAGAAATAGAAATTTATTTCTCTAGCTCGGCTTCACTATGACAAGCTTCGCCAGAGAATTAAAGAGACAAAAATGATAAGTCACTGACAAGTAAATGTGGAAGTAAATGGTAGACAACATTAGCATTGACTGAAAATAACGAGGCGGCCGACAGCGATCCGGCGACAAACTCCCCCAGGATCTCTTTGGGCACATCGCCGAAAAATAAACTCTTTAGCCTCCAAATTGGGGAAGGATGAACCCTGAGCGTAGATTAATCAGGCTGGCCAGAAACATGGTCATTCATACAACTAGCTAAATGTGACCCCAGACTGTGTGAACGGTTTACGATCCCGACGCACAGAAGAAGAACGTTTATTCAGCAACGGGGGCCGACAGGATTGTGAGAAGATCATAATGAGATGAAGGAAGCCAAGAAGAGACAGAACAGCTAATAGGCCTTTAGTGGAGCACCGACTGTAGCTTCTGTAGAGAAAACCTGGAGTCTGAACCATGAGTGTCGGGACTGTGATGTGATGCGCTTCACTGACAGACTGCTTTCATAAGTTCATAATAATCATTTTCATTTGCTTGCATCCAGATGTACTCCATCTGGCTTCTTGTGCTACAGAATTACGACGTACCATCAATGACTTAAAAGTCGGACAAAATTCGATATGATCGTTCAGGCAGCAGACTCTTTGAAAACAATCGGATATGCATCTGATTTAATTCCACATACAGAAGTGGCACAGATTGGGTTTTATTTTTGGGGGGTTTGGCGGGGCAGGAGGGTGAAAAGATCAGAATTGGGTCATTCAGCTTGCCTTGACAAACATCGGATATGGGACGCATTTGCCTGCTGTGGGAACGCAGCCACAGATTATATTGAAATCATATCTTCTCCTGATGTGCCCTGAAATAAAGGTTATGAGAAGGCAGAACCTTCACACCAGCCACTCAAAGCTCCAGCAGCCTGGGAATAAATCACCCAGCCTGAACTTTCACAGCATAATCAAAATTCTTCACTTTGTGGGGAGCTCTGAAAGGATAGCAGGCTGGCGAAGTGGTGGATTAGGAAAGCAAGGGGAGGGCAAAGGCAGAGACAAGAAACATGCAAGGGGGGATCAAGTGTTAGTTTATGTAACCAAGGTCAGCTAAAAGGAAAAACACTATCCACACGGTGAAGAAAAAAAAAAGAAAAAGCAAGAACACAAAGGCAAGTATGAAAACAATCAGCTCCACGTCACAGCAGGGAGGCCTCAGTTCGCTCGGCCTCAGCTCCTGGTTTGGCACAGGCGCAGCAGTATGGAACAGCCGCAGCCACTTTAAATAGCTGCTGAGTGTGGTGGGAAGTGGGCAGGCTGGGCGTGAAGGTGGGTGCGGGTGTTTGACTGTGCAGAAGAACAAAACTAAACTCCTTTATGACAACAGAAGAATAAAAGGCTGCTGGTTGTTGTCTGGGTGTTTTTTTGCAAATCGTTCTTGCAAATATTCCATTTAACAATCCAAAAATTTGGCAACACTTAACTTGAAGCGGTGAGCACAAGCCTGACATAACACTTGTCGTCAACATGAAGGAGTCTTCAGAAATGTTTACGACTGTTGTCATGACACGTTGTTATTTTCATATATTGGCGTAAAACTCATGCTTTTCATATTCAACTTTCTTTTTTCCCACAACAACAATAAAGCAAAGCCCACGTTTTGCTGGCTGGAGTTGGGTTTCCTACCTCTGGACGCTCAGTGCCCCTTTCCTGCCATTCCAGATCCATCCATGGCTGACATTTTGTTTTGTCAAGACCTGCAAAAACACACAGAGTTAGATAATTGAACAAACATGTCTTTAAAAGCTACTGTGACCATTCACCCCCCACACACACAATGTTCAGCTCAGTTCAGGCTCAAACTTTTTTTTTGATCCATCCAAAATGAGCTTGAATTTCCCATGAAGGAAGTGTGCATGATAAAACATGATATAGTTTGTTATCTGCGGAAACTTTTTTTTGTTTGTTTGTTTTTTGTAAGTGGGTGCCGAAGCTTTAGATGGAAGCATAAGTGGAGGAAGTCTCCTCACAGCTGTTCTCCCGTCTAAAAAGCCTCTCTCCCCGCTGGGAGGCGGATTGAGCGGAGCTTATCCGAACTCGATGCGGCAGCGGGTGATTGAGTTTGCTTGTTTGTCCGGAGGTTATCCCTCCAATCTTATTAAGATGCTGAGAAAGAGCTACGGTTTGTCCAGGAAGCGCCGGTTTTAGGGATGATTCTGCACAATCCACCGTGTTCAGGTTTACAAATGACCTTAAACAGACTCAAAGGAGATTTGCTGTTTTTTGTTTTCTGGTTTTTTTTTTTTTTTTGGGGGGGGGGGGGGGGTTAAGATTTTTTCAGTTTCGTTTTAAAACTGTAAAATGTTACAGTTCCTGTCTTAATCAACACAATGCTGTTTCACCATGTAGTCTAAAATGCATCTCAGAAAACAGTATCTTTATTTGAAGGGGTGTGCATTAGCCTGACATGACACTGTTATAAACATGAAGGAGTCTTCATGAATGTTTATGACTGTTACCATGAAGTGTTAGTCAGTAAATGATGACATTTTTAATGCAAAGTGGCATTAAAAAAAGTTGTATTAACAGGCTATTAAAAGTGCATTAGCATTATTTGGTAAATGATAACATTTTATGTGAAGCTGCATTAAAACTTACATTAAAAGAGTCAACTATTAATTGAGTAAAGTCTCATTATTTACCGAATGACACTTCATGCTTTCTGCAGTAGCGACATGCAGAAAGCAGATGTGATCCACCAGTAGGTGTGGAAGACAGAATAATCAAATCGTGGTTTACTCTTGATTTGGTCAGCACCACCTCAGCAACCTCAAATGCCTTTTTCATTTTTACTGAAATCTTTTTTCTGTCTGTCCAGTGGCTTTGGACGCCTCACATGCCTGAGGCCACACATACCAACAACGCCACAGTTTCCTTGCTTACCAAAGCCGTCCTTTTTGAAATCAACAGCGAGAGTGTGCCTTCGGGCAAAGCTGCTCTGTAATTAAACTACAGAAATGTCAAGTTTTCCTTTCTTCAGATACCTAAAATATACATTTGGTGGGAAGTGGATCAGGATTTTCTGCTTCATCTTTTAACCCACTTCAACCAAAAGGTTTGGCACCATATGAACCCGGGTTTAATTCAATTTAGATCCTTCGAGCCTAAATTACCATTTCCCCCAAACATGTGTGTTGCTAAACTATAATGCCAATAGTATTTTGTCACGTGAACTTGAATGACATCCCATTGTTAATTAAAAGACATTAATGTGGCTACAACAGCTTCGCTTCCTTTAAGAAGCTCATGAAGTGTGTGTAAGACAATACCACTCCTCCAGGAGAGTAGTATTGAGCTCTGGTACTGGGCACGTTAACTCATCCCAACGATCTTCTATCAATACAAGATCAGGACTCAGCCCAAACCTGCTCAATCATGTCTCTGAGATGTTCTCCTCTATAGGTGCTTTTTCTGCCTGCGTCTTCTTAGCAGTGGCATTTTACTTCATTCAGTAAAATCCCACAAAAATAAACAGAAATATAGTAATGCCTTTAGCTGCCCTTAGCTGCATAAATCGTGCTTGTTCACTGGGCACAAATGTAAATCAGGCCGCTTTTAATTATCCTCTACTATGTTGGGTATTAGGTCATGGGATTACTGTAGTAATCAATATTGAGCGCAATAAGCCTGTGCTGGTGTGGGGTAGATGTAGGGCCGTACTGATGATACCGCTGGCATAGAGCATAAACAATAACATAAGCAGACATTTAGAGTTTGCCTAGTTTAGCATAAAGCTTTAGTATCAGTCAGTCATGCACATTTCAGCGGCGAGGCAGTTCAAGGTGTTTCACATAATAAAAGCAGAAAATTACAAAATTATAAACAATTGTTGACTGTGGCACGTCATACAGTCAACAATTGAACAAACGTCACATATTGACAAGTGCCATCACCAAAAATCATATACATAAAATATGTTGGTCGGAGTTTCATTTATCATGGTTCAAAAGCAACTCTGAACAGGTGGGTTTATAGTCTAGATTTAAAGGAACTCTGTTACGACTGTTTTGCAGATTTCTGGAAGTTTGTGTGTTACACCAAACAAAACACATATTGTCTGTTTACACTCATGTTTCCATAAATTAATATGGTTAAACTGCAGGCAGAACTCTGATGTAGGACCATCTAATCGTTTATCCAGGGGTGTCAAACTCCAGTCTTGCTGGGCCGGTGTCCTGCAGCTTTTAGATGTGCCTCTGCTGCACCACACCTGAATAGGATAACTAGGTCACTAAGGCTCTGGAGAACATGTCTGCACAAGGAGGAGGTAATTAAGCCATTTCATTCCAGTGTTTGTACCTGTGGCACATCTAAAACCTGCAGAGCAGCGGTCCTTGAGGACTGGAGTTTGACACCTGTGCTTTATACCCAATATTACTGCAGAGTTTCATTTTAGCTGTTCACAGGTGGATGTGGTCCTCTATTGTAAGTAAATATCAGTGTAAACAAAAATTTACTTTTTTTTTTTACTGGGGCATAAGGAGTGAACAATGTATGGAAAAGAATAAACTATTTACCAAGTAAAAACTCTCTCAAAGACAGGATTTTCTCAAGGAAATGAAAGAAACCGGAAGCTTATTAACAAAATGATCAACTTTTTTTTAAAACAGATCTTATCCCATACTGTGATAGTTGTAACATGTAAAAAAAAACAAAAAAAAACAGAATGATTGTAAAAGTTATAGACTGCAGCTTTGAGTATTGTCAATGATGTTTTACCATAGAATATAATTACCTTGTCATATTTCTTCATTTCCTGTCAACTTTTAACTTTCTTTCTTTTTTTTTTTTTTTAACAAAAACCCATTGGGACGCTGATGGACCCACACAGGGCTTGGCAGGTTTTCTGGGGGAAACCCTGGTTCTTCAGGGTGGGGTCCAAACATGGTGAACTGTATCTGACCCGGTCTGCTCTTTGTGTTCTGGCACCATTCAAACTGGCAGCCTGTTTCAGCAGCTCTCAACTTTCAGCATGCATTTAGGCATTTTCTTGTGTTTTTAAATCTACTTTTACATGTGTTTCTGTGCTCACTACTATTCTATTCAGAATTGGGATGACTTTCCTCTGGACAGCTCTGTCTTTGTTCTTTTTGTTAACCTCTTTTTGTATTTTATGCACAGTGACCATTGTTTACACCAGGTATGCTAGCTCTCAGTAGCTCCACTGTCCCACCGAGCGACCCGATATTCCCCGTGAGCATCGGGCACCATGACCAGGGTATGGACCCGTCATCCAGCCCATCATCATGGAAAATATGAGATCGCTTCCCAACAAAGTAGTGGAGCTACCAGGAAATCAGCTTTGATGACCCGTGGGAGCTGCTAGCTCCAACTCTGGATACAAAGTACAAAGATATTTAATATTGCGAGCCACTAGTTGAGTGAAGTTTATATTCACTACTTCATGACATTACTACAGGCTGAAAAAAGTTCATAAGTGAGACATATGTAGTTTTTTCCCACAACCAAAAGCAGAGCTGAGTAGAGTATCCAGAAAATTGAGCTCAAGTAAGAGCAGAACTACTTCAACATATTTTTACTCAAGTAAAAGTAAAAGGTATCCATCCAAGAAATGACCAAGTAAGAGTTAAAAAAGTAGTAAAAAAGTCGACACAAGTACTGAGTAACTGATAAAATTACCAAATATTTAAAAATCACATGATCAAATGGACCAAAATATAAAGTTAAGTGGAAATGTTGGCGTTATACTGATGGAAATGACAATAATTCATAAAGTAACAAAAAAAAAAAAAGAATCAGGCACAACTTGTTTTTTTCCCAAATCAGTTTCTTTCAGTGTGAAACTTTAACAAAAACTGCAGGTGTGTGTCTGATACATTTTTGGTTAAAACATGTTTGTTCTTCATTCAGTCGGTAGAAAATCCAGAAATAAAGAGCAGAAATACTTCATAATAAAATTCAAGTAAAACTGAAAAGTACAGCGTAGTAAAAATACTCCTAAAAGTACAGTTTTCTCAAAAAAAGTTGCTGAAGTGAATGTAATTGAGTAAATGTAACTAGCTGCTACCCAACTCTGACCAAAAGGCTGCATACTTTAAGCTAGGTAGGGCAGTGTTAGGCTCCGTAGGCTGACTGCTGGGTCATTGGGGAGCCCACCGGCTGGTCTGAACTTATATGCCTTTCAAACATTCGTTCTTTTGCCCTCCATAGAAATTCTCCTCTTTTCCTAATAAAAGGAGTCCTCCCCCCAAAGCATTTAAAGGAAAGGGTTGGAGAGTGTGTGAGGGGAGTCAAATTAGAGCGTGCTGTCTAGAGAAAAAGGGCGTTTCTAGGGAAACTGAGTGTTCACTCTTCTCCAGGAGCTTTCATGGTTGCCACTGGACGACATCTAACTGGCTGCATTTCAAAATGCTGCTTTTCATGCCTCTCCTCTGGCTATGAAAAGCCACACACATTCATGCTTGCATGACCAAGAGGGGGAAAAAAAAGAAAAAAAAAAAAAAAAACACCTTCCTGGTGTCACCACAGTACACTGCTACCTCTCATCTCACCGCCTCTGGGTGCAAAAGCCAGAACCAGCGAGCTGATGTCAGCTTGAGATGGTTTAGTTTCACAAAGGCCTCCCAAAACCATTCTCTGAAATTCAAATCCAGGATTAATGGCAATCCTGCCGTCAACAACCAGCGAGATACGTCGCTGTAATTACAATGATCCAAATCCAATAACAAACCCTCAGGTTGCAGCATTGGTTTCACTAAGTTGACCGCGATTGGAGGATGCTGCCTGGGACACAGATAGATGGCGAACATTACCTCTGCAGCCACACACACTCACCTGCGCTTTCTCTGAGGAGGCTGAAGGAAACACCAGCTATTTTCCCACCGACGGACAGTTTTCCATCCTCCACACCCGCCTGTCAGGACCCTGAGTTGTTTCAGGGTTTGTTTATTTCTGCTTTCCTCAGTTTCTTATTTTCATCAGACCAGTCCTGTGTCTGTATTTACTTTAGCTCAGTTCTTTCTTAGTGACTCTAGTTTGTTTATTTCGTATGTCTAATTATTCTTTGTTACTCTAGTTTAATTATGTTTCTTATGTTTAGCTGTTCTTTACTGTTGGATTCATTGTGAACTCTCACTCGCCCTCTATGCCATTTTCTCCCCCTCTTTTCACATTCCAAATATTTATATTACTTTCCTCTCATTCGTCCTCATTGTTTAGGCATGTCACAATGATCAGTAAATCAAAAAAAAAAAAATAAATTAATCGACTGATAAATTAAAACAAAACGCAATAATTTGCATAATTTATCGTTTTTCTCGCTTTCTACCAAAAACTGGGTGATAAAAGTCTTCAGATTGGTGCTCTGGTCTCAACTAGTCTGTTTTTTGACCTTTAAGGATCAGTTTGTTTTCAGAGACTTCACAATTTATTATGTTTGTTTTGTTTTTTTATTTGGGATATTTAAAATGTCTTCCGGTTCCAGCTGTTAAATGCTCATTGGAATCTAAAGTTTATTGATCTTTGAGAATGTGTTCTTGAATTTTTATGGCATTATTATTATTATTATTATTGTTATTATTATTATTATTATTAGACAACTTGAAAATTGTCTCAAAACAACGACATTATCGTTTATTGCGATAACTTCTGGGACAATTTATCATCCAGCAAAATTTCTCATTACTTTTGTTAAGTACGTCAACATCAGCTCCACGCCTCAACCTCTCTGCACACGGATCCATAACCTCCACCTAACGTGGCGATCCTTCAGCGACCGGTTCTTTTCAGCCTCCTCCACAACAAAAGAAACAAAGGAGAAGGGGCTGCTTTTCCTCGTCATCTCCCCACACCCACTCCCTTGTAAAGTCGACTGTGCACAGACAATGTAGCCTCTGGAAAGAAAATTCAAAAATAAACCCAGCCGAAAACATCCAAACAGTATTATCTACATTCTCTGTGGAGGATGCAGAGCTACGTGCAGGTGCACGAAGGCAAAACACACACCAGTAAAAAGGTGCCAACTTCATTTTGCATGTCTGTAGTTTAAATTTGTCTGGAGAAAAAATTGAGGGTTGAATACAATCGCTTCTGAATTCTGAACTTCCTCCTAAAATCTTACTTTTTTTTTTACGATTTTGTGTTTTTTTCACCTTTCTTTCTTTGTTCGGTAAACGTTATCCTGTTTTCTGCTCAGTTTTATTGACAGAGAGGATTGTGGTTCCACACATTGTCTATATTCTGCATTTGTTCCTCGGCATTTATAAAATAAAATAAAATAAAAAACTTGTCCATCCTGAATGAACTTTATGTAAACTGAAAAATGTGTGTAAGCTTCTCCAAATATCTATAATTTCCATTTCCTCTAAAGATAAATTTAGGAACTTTATCAGGTGAATTGTATTCTTCTTTTAAGCTGGTTGTATCCATTTTATTATTTCTAATAATACCCAATTTGCCTAAATGTGTCAGAATATCCTTTGTCTCTGTTACTATTACGTACAATTTAATTAAACATGATTTTGGGGGGTGTACATACTTTTTGGTGCAACTAGTACATTCTCTATTCTTGTTTTTACCACAGTGTATCTTTCTTTTTTATCCTTAAGCTCAAGATCTAGTTGGGTTCTGTTTGCTATCAAATAGCCCTGGTAAAATAACAAAATTTATAGGACGATAAATTGTTCCAGACGTTATTGCGATAAACAATAATATTGTTGTTTTGAGACCAGTTTCAAGTAATATATCGGTAACGGCACAATTATGAAAGAACATATTCTTAAAGATCAATAAACTTTGAATTCTAAAGAAGAACTGGAAGACATTTTAAATATCCAACATAAATAAACAACAGAAACAACCAATAAAACGAATTATGAAGTCTCTAAACAAAATGGTCCTTCAAAATAAAGAACAAGCTGATACCGAAGCACCAAACCGACGACCATTTTTGGTCATGTAAATGGAAATTATTGAGCTTGTTTTAATTTATCATGCGATTATTTGATTTATTGTTTCTTGTGACAGGCCAAGTATCAATATTAAACCGTCTTCTACTTCCTCCTCCAAGAGGACTATGGTGCAGGCTCCTGTAGCCATATTTCTTTACTTTATCATGTTCAGACTGTGGTAGATGAAGAAAAATGATTTGTGCTTTTTTATTTTTTGAGTTTTGCCATGACTTCCTGCCTTATAGTGGGATTGTTTAACCGGTTGATCGTGAACTCTTCCTGTGCTTTAAAGCACACTCCTATCTGAACCAACCCATTACAAACAATCGCAACAGCAACAAGTCTAACACTTAATAACCTCCAACTTTGGGGAAGACCATCTCCCCAAAACCCAGCTGGTGGGTGAAGGTGAAATCATTCAACCTTCCCAAAAGAGGGATTGTGTTTAGCCTCACCATCAGTTCCAGAACTGGAACATGTCGAACTACGGGAGAAAGACAAACACTCAGTCAGGTTAAATAAGATAACCATTTAAGGTATATTTACTGTTAGTCTGTAATGTTACCTCTCATCTCCATTTATATATATTGTTCTGAGAAACTGCAGGAGTCTCTCTCTGGCTCGCTGCATTTTTAGTTGTGATGCAGTCAGTCAGTTAGTATTGTCATCAACAGTGCTTAACGTACATGTTGGATTAAAAGAGATTGCCATTACCATTATATTATTTGAAAATGACTTTAAATTAAACAATATCATAATTTATGGCAATAACCTATCCTTTGCCAATTAAAAAAAAAAACAATGTTTGAGGAGTTCTTTTGGAATATTACAAAAAAGCAAAATGTCAAATGGTAAATAGTGCTTCCCCAGCTTTGCTCCATCTTACATGGAGCTATCTTCCACGTAAGATGTAAAGAGGAAGATAACATCATCTTTAATCCTGTCCTAATCCGAGCTCTAATTAGGCTAAATTAAAACTGGATTAAGATTAGACCCGACTGTAAACAGAAGAGCGGATTAGAGCTCAACTTGAAGGATTCTGCCTAAAAACCGTGTTCAAAACAACACAGAGAACAGAGACTGCAACTTTGTGTGGGTAGGCCTGTTGATAACAATAAATCAATTAATTGCACAATAAATTAAAACTATCAACCTCATTTTAATTATCGGCTTTATAGTCTCTTCAGGCCTTTTTCTCTTTCTGCTGATGACACTGGATGGAAAGTTGTAATTCCATAGGCAGATTATTTAACTTATAACAAGACATTTTATTCCAATGTTTTAAGTGAAATAATCTGCAAATGGAATTACAACTTTTCCCATCTACATTAAGGAGTTATTTACTTATAACAAGCTCCTTATATCTTGCTGGAAAGTAGCTTGTAAGTTAGCTTTTCTTATTTCAAGTGCACTAAGACATTTGCACTAGAAACTAGAACAATACTCTGTAAGGTTTAATGATTTTGCAGTGTGAATATCCTGCAGGTCACTGTTCTGCTACACCAGAGCAGCTGTCCCGCCAATGGTGGCAAAACATATACTTGTCAACGTAGCCTCTTATGATAAACCTATGTTTCGTCAGACAGAACCTGCTGCTTTACCTGGCCTAGCTTCATGTCGGACTAACATGTTGTGTAGTTCTAAACTAAGTTCTCAGCACCTCGCTACAAACTAAGTGTCTCTCATTGCTACAAACACACTGACTTTGCAACAGGGAGATTTAGAGAGCCTTTGCACTGCAAAGTGACAATGCGGATTCTACCAAAGACTGAATGCTTAAATTCAATCCAAACATTTGCTACAACAAAGCAGTTCAACTCCGGTACTGCACTTTTTGAATTTTTCTCCTTCCAACGGATTTGTTCGGTTTTCAGTGTGGAACAAGTTTCAGAATGATTCATCGCGGTGTCATTTTTTAAATTTTTTTCTTTTTCACCCTGAGTGCCTGGCGGTTTGCACAGAGGTGTGGACACTTTTCAGAACCACTGCATGACTTGAACCATGTACCCTGTTCTCAGAGCAGAAAGGGTTCGGTGTTTAAGTCACTTTAACAGTTTCACGTTTCAAGTTTCAGTTTTACCCAGATTAAAACTGGGTAAAACTATTCATACACCAGTAAAGGTGAATTCAAGTCATTTCAGGAAATTTCGCCATGAGTTTTGGGTTTCACATCAACACAGAGCAGCACAGACAGCGGTGAATGAAGTGTAAGAGGAGAAAACCTTCGACAAAACCAAGGCGACACAAGGTATCCTTCAGGCCCAAACTCATAAAAAAGTCATAAAAAAGCAGCAAATGTCTTAGCACACTTGAAATAAGACAAACATAACTTAGAAGTAACTTTTCTGGAATATATAGGCGCTTGTTTTAAGTCAATAACTCTTTAATATTTATTTTAAAAAGTTCCAGTTTCACTGGCAAATTATTTTACTTATAGGAAAAATGTCTTGTTATAAGTGAAATAATCTGCCAATGGAACTAGAACTTTTTTATCAATATTAAGAAATTATTGACTGAAAAATGAATTGCGAGTCAGTTTTGTCTTAAGTTTACTATGAGATTTGCACTAAAAGCGAGACAAAAATTAGTTGGTAAAGTTTTGAGTTTTTGCAGGTTTTACACAGTGTTGACTGTTCCTCAAGGTGTTCAAGAACATCAAACAAACCGCTTCTTGAAACCAAAAGCACACCAACCTAGTTTGGTACATACACTCTGAAACATTTCTTCATTCCCACTCAACCTCTAAAAAGTGCACACAAGCCTCCTTCGGGTTCTAAGCGGCTCACTTCTTCCGGAGACGAAGCTCTTCAAACCCGTTTCGGCACTGGCTTCACACAGCCGCACCTGCCGCTTTCTGGAGAACGCACTGCCAACACTTAAACGCCGTGACCATCAAGGCGTGGGAGCATGCAGCAGGCCCTTGCGAGTTAATAATTCACATGCTCACGGAGCACTTGATCTTTCAAAGATCTCAAATCTCCTCCACATTCCACAGCAGCGGTGCGTGCATCTGGGTCGCTTCATTTTCACTGGGAGAGTTACCATCAGTCTCCCTGACTCATTCTCAACTCCTCCTCTGCCAGTCTGGCAACCTAAACATAAGGTGAAAAAAAAAAAAAAAAAAAAACTACACTAAGCAGAGTAATAAATACCAGTAGTAAGACTGTGGGAGTTGAGCAGAGCACACTTACGGTTTGATTATTTCTTATTATTAGGCCATTATTGTCACAGCAGGGATCCCATTACCTGGCGCATGGCCTGTTTTGGTTAGGCAGGTGTCTTGGAGATTAATGGCCGTCTACTAGGTTGAGTTTCCAGTTTCTGCAAAGGCCCAGTGGCAGGGATTATGTCTGAATAGCGCTGAATATCTGCATCTCATTTTAAGGCACAAAAGAACAGGAAGAGTTCAGTTATGCTGCTTTAGTCCAAAGAATGGTGAACTTTAAGGCGTTGGCAAATTTTCACACCTGCAACCTGGATCCCATGGACTCTTCTGACAACGCCGGAAAAAGTAGCTCCGGGTTCGGTCGTTCCTAAGCAACAACTAATTTAGGTCATTTTTGGAAACCTGACGAGGTTAAAGACCTCAACCAACACTATGCAGTGAACAAGGAAATATTTTCCACTGATCTTCTTTACCCATTCACTCTACAGAGCATTGCAAGGCAGAAAGTGCCCATCTTATTTTCGACTCTCGAATTGCACCGCTGATGGTGGCAGCATGTTGGGCCAGAGCTTGCTACGCGAGTTCTGATTTGTTCTTTTTGAGACTACATACATTTTTTCATTGAGGAATCGAATTGGACAGTTATTCACTGGTTCTGGACGCATTTTTGTTACTGCTTTTTAAACTTTCAGACAGTTGCTACGGTGCATAAACATGGCAACAAGGTTATTTTTTTTGGCTTTTCTTTTTACAACTAATTAGCATCTCGAAAGCTCAACTAATACCTGAACTATGACCCCAAGTCCAAGAGGGGGTAGGTGTAAAGCAGGACCAGAGAGCAGAGAGACAAGGAGGAAGTTCACACCATCTCTACCATCCATCAGATTGGTCAAGGATCATATCCCGTACTCCAACGTCTTCTCTGCTCAGCTTCCTCTTAACCAAACTGCCAGACAGATATTTGAAGAGAAACGTGTTTCTACTTGACTCATTTCATTTCAGAGCTGAAATTAAATAAATCATCTGTGTAAAATCTTAGCTCTAAAGATTTCCAGACTCTTTGACTTCAACCCATGTAAACACAAAATGTCGTCATGAAATCCCAGGTCACGCATCAATATCTGAGAAGCAAGCCATTTTCCAACAACGAAGATATCAGCAAACTGGTGGTCAGAAGGTGGCTTAGCTGAAGAAGCAGGCACAAACATGGCGTCACCATCACCATGTTCTCTTACACTCTCAAATAACGCGTGGCCTTGCTTGTGTTGCAGAGACCAGGTGAGTACATTTTGCACAGGCTGGTTTGTTTGTGGAAAGCGGTGCGGTGACGAAAAGGCTCTGTGACATCCGTGCAGCTGCCGACGCCCTTCATCACACTTCGCACCTTCACTGGCAATTCATGAGCTGGCTATTGTTCATTGTAGACGGACGTGGGCAGAGGAGCCAAAGATTGTACTCAAGCAAGAGCAGCACTACTTCAACATATTTTTACTCTGAATCTGTGATTAAAACATGTTTGTTCTTCATCCGGTGAAGTTACAGTGGGTAGAGGATCCATTTACTCAAGTCAAACCAACAATACTTCATAATATAATGACCCAAGTGGACGTAAAAAGCACACTTTTTCAAAAAGGTTACTCAAGTAAATGGAAGTGAGTAGATGTAACTAGTTACAAACCAACTCTGAGTGTAGAGAACATATTAAAAGATATTCATATAATAAGTACAAACAAAAAGAATATAGCAGAGCCTTACAGGTCAGTTTAAAGATAGACCTATATGTTTTTTTTATATTTTGAATAGAAATGTACTTTTGAAATTTACTGGTTTTCTCATAATGAGGGTTACTTTTTTCTTAAATATTTTCTTTTAAAGTTAAAAGGCAAAAGCAACCATATTTCCTGTTTATCTTGATGCACTAAAGAAGATAGGAACATCTTTTCTGTATTAAAAGTGTAAAAAGTGTCTGTATTGAATTTCAACAATAAAATGCAGTTGGTCTGTCTGACCCACAAGCAGTTAATTCATTCTATAAGCATTATTACTAAATGTCTATGTGAATCAAGTATTGAATAATAAAACTATGGGCCCCAACTGTTTCAGTCAGTGCACAGGACCAACTGACTCATACACGTAAAAAATAAATAAATTATATTACCTTCATAATACCTAAATATTTTCTTTGGAGTAAATAATGGAGAAAACTGCTGGTACGCAACAATAGAGCTGAATCTCCCTTAAATTCGGGTATTCATTATTAAATTCCTGAACAATACCTTTGGCATGTGGAGCTCAAGCACGGACCAAACAGCAGATGTAACATGTTCATAAATGTTCTAAACCTCACCTCACTATGACTATTAAAAAAACAACAACAACAAAAAAAAAACACAGGTGCCTGAAATCACATCTCTGGCTATTTGGAGATTATTGTAATGGAGGCCTTCATCATTTGCTTTGTATTTTGGTAATAAGTGGTTTAGGTTTAGAACCAGAACCACCAGAGTGGTTTGTTCACCCAAAAGCAACAACCGCCAGCTGAAAGTAGTTTCTTCACCCAATCAAAGAGGACGACTCGAATCCTCATAATGCCCGTCTCAAAAAAGAAAACGACTTGATTCTGGTTGAAAACATCCTGATCTCAAAGGACGCTGCCAGTATTTAAACATCCCAAACATGTTTCACCACGGGCCGAATCGTCAAAAGAACACAGCGTTTCACAAGACCAGTTTCATCTCCCTCTTTACAGAGAACATTTTGGAAATTTGTGATCAATAAAATCACAAAGAATTGCTTTATTTAAAAAAGAAAAAAATACAATTTAAAAACTAGCTGACCTCTGACTTTTAGCGGTTGGGTGACAGACATGTCATGGTTCTTTTCATTTGGTTGAAAAGTGTTGTTTGTGAATGGAATATGATGTTTTCCCTATCAAAATAGCAACAAATAATAAAAATATGTCTGAAAACAAAACAATGATCTAATTCAGAGGTTTCCAAAGTGTGGTCCGAGGACCAGTCGTGGCTCTTGGAATCATTTTGCGTGGCCCCCAACCGCAGCTACAGATTGATACAAATTTGTCATTTTTAAGATTAAAATGACAGATGGAAATCTTCTTTAGGCACAACATATTTTTCTTTACTAGCCGTGTTTTAATGCCACAGCAGTTTATAAATTAAAGTGAGCTAAAACGCCAAAGCAAGCTGACATACTAATGATAGCACCTGGGCTATCATGCAGGGTGAAGAATACTCATGTGAAAGCTATAATTAGCTAAAACAAAACAAAACACAAAAAAAAACTAAAACTAGCTGAAATAGTAATGAATAAGTGTTAGCATCTAGGCTAACACTATCCCAAAATAACTGCCTGTTGTTGTGGGTCTCACATCCGTCTACTGCATATATCATGCTTACAGCAGCCTATATGATGAAGTTTATGAAAAGACGCGTAAAAACAAAGATTATTAATATCTGATTAATGATAAGTGGGGCGTTGATTAATTCTGATCTGGATAACAAGTTTTCATTACTTTTTCATTATTTCCGCTTTTTCTGCCACTATATATTGTAATGTTTCTGTTTAGCTTATTTATCGAGTGGTGCTTTTATCATGTTCAGCACTTTGAATTACCATGTTGCGAAAAATGTCACGCACTAAAAAAGCTTGGACTTTAATTACAGCATATTAAAAATTAAAGTAAATAAAGTGCATTGACGTACAAAAGTAACATTTTTATTTGAGAAAAAGATTCATCTCTGGCGCAACTCTATTCTCCCTGTGGTGGTAACTTCTGACCCGTTTGTTCGGTTTTGATGGTTCGCATCAAACACATGTGAAATCAGAACAAAAATAAGTGATACTCTAACATCACCATCCAGGATGGGTCCTACTTCTGTACCACACTCCCCATTGCTACCATGTTAATTCAACAGACTTTGTTTGTCTCCTCGCTTTAACACCACTTAACCTCTTTGTGAGTCTTAATTTTCCCACCACCAAATGGTTCCAACATGAGCACCACAAAGCGTTTGCGCTTTGGGCCCCAAATGGCTAGCACCGGCCCTGCGTTTGGGTGTTTAGCAGACGTTCTGCTGTACAATATAAACCAAAGAAAGGCCAACATCTTCAACGAAAACATATAAATAAATAAATAAATAAACAGCACGTGGTTCATGCTGGGAAACAAGTGGGAAAACACGGAAGGTTGTTCTTGTAAATTGATGCCCAAAACACACACAGTTGAGAGGAGCGCGGGGTTAATTCAATACACACACACACACACACACACACTCACCTTACTCTGAGTTCAACTTTCTCCTCTCTAATAATGTTTCTTTATTCCAGTTCAGGTCAAGTTCCAGTAGTTCCTACAGACTGTCCAGTGTGGCTCCTGCTGCTGCTGTGCGCAGAGACCAGCAGCGTTTTGGTTTTTCTTGTTTTTTTGTTGTTTTTTTTTTTTTCCCTCGAAGTAACAACAGAATATCCCAGAGTCCGGTCCAGCACCAACCACTTTTCTGTGCTTCACACACTAAAGCGCTTCACGAAAGAAAACACCGCTTTCCCTCTCAGTGTGGCGCTCAGAGGAAAGTGACGAAGTGAAGCGGGCTCCCTCCGGCTCCCCCTCGGCGAGCTCCGACCCCCTACAGCCGGTGAATGGTGCCTGAAATGCTTGGAGTCGCTCCGAGTGCCCAGATTTCCACCGGCGTCAAAAGGGGATGGGCCGAAGGGACGATGGTGCTTTCAGGTACCCGTGGGATTCTCTACAACGAGCTACTATTAAATTCATCCCAGGGGGAAAGAAATACTAGGGGTCAGATGTCCCGTCCTGTGGGTTGGACTTACTCGTTGTGCTAGAAAAAAAACATATTAAGAGATTTTTTTTTTTTTCAGATATTTTTGCTGCAGATCGAAAGCTAGCGCTTAAATAATAAAAACTGGTAATAATGATGATCATTTTCTTAATGATCACTTGGAAGAAAGATGTCCCGTTCTGTGGTTTAACACATCTATCACATCGAAAGTGATTAATCGAATAAGCAACTGTGGGCAGAGGACCCAAACAAATTGTACTCAAGTCAGAGTGGCACTACTTCAGCTTAATTTTACTGAAGTAAATGTAAAACGTATCCATCCAAGAAATGATTCTGGTAAGAGTACAAAAAAAAGCATTTGGTAAAAAGTCTACTCAAGTACTGAATAGTGGATCAAATTATCAATCATTTAATATTTGTAAAATACATTAATTGGACATTTTGGTATTTTAAGAATAAAAATGACAATAATTCGTAACAAAAAAACAGCAAAATCAGAAAAAAGGTAAACTTTCAAAATCAGTTTCTTTCAATAAAAAAAACCTTAGAAAATTCTAACAACATTTTAGAATTTTGTTAGAAATTCTAAAATTTCTAACAAAAATTAGAAATTTTTGGTGAATTTTTTGGTTAAAACATGTTTGTCCCTCATTGGAGAATCCAGACATTTTACTCAAGCAAATGTACCAATACTTCAAAATAAAATTACTCAAGTAAAAGTAAAAAGTACAGCGTGGTTAAAAAAAAAAAATTAAAAACTCCTAAAAATACTTTTTTCCCCCACAAAAGTTAGTCAAGTCAATTACATTTGTAATTGTGTGAATGTAACAATTTACTTTCCAACTCTGCGGAGAAGTTTGATCATCTTTACCTTAGTGTCATTTTTCACCACATTCAAAAGTTTTCAAGCAGTAGCTTTAAAAAAAACAAACAAACTAAACATAACAGCATCATGGATGCGCTCTCACTGAGGTGCAACATGAAATAGTGAAATGCAGCAGCAGATGGTGCTGAAGCGTCTTCCCCCTAGTGGCCGACCGGGAACATGCATCAGATTCCTGGGTCAAGGTTTGACCTCCTGGTCAGATTGTTTGGACAAATGGATGAGTGTAGATCGGGGATCTGCAGTGTGTGGCTCTTTGGACCTTCCACAATGGCTCTGAATTACTTTGATTCAAACTTAAAAGGAGCCAGTTATTTATTTACAGATATAATAAGTGATTTTTTAAATTAAAAATATTTAACTGCATTATTGGAACTAACTGTTCACAAAGAATGACACTAAAAATGCCAGTAGGTTGGCATCTATGTGATTTTATTTTATTTTTTTAAATATCTATCCTCTTTTATGTTTCTCTTTGTTTTGAATCCTAAAATTAGACATAAAATGTTGGTTCTTTAAAAATTACAAGAAATTTCCTAAATACATTTTATTTGTACAAAATGTTTCTAAGCCCGTAAACCTTTAGAACGAGAACAATAAACACCACGGCAGATAATGCATATTTTAGTCAAACTCTTTTTATTTTTACTCTGAATTCACACAGCAGCCTAGAAACGGCGATTCTGGGAAACAAGAGGGAGAGGGGGGTGGGAGGGGGAGGAAAAAAAAAAGCTAGCATTCATAGCAGGGTGTCAGGGAGAAGTTGGAGAAAGTAAAAAACGGAGTGTGAATGAGTGAGCCTGTCTGTCAGAGGGCAACGCTCTGCATTCACATCCCTGTGAAAAACACTGAGCCATTCATCGCCAAGCGCCTCGGCAAAGAGAGAGGCTGGCCGGTGATTGGATGTGATGGGGGATGGAGGGTCAGGAGCCTGGCTTCCAGAGGGATGGGAGCATGCATGGGGGGAGGTGTGGAGCAGAGGGGCATTTCTTTCCTCTGGCTGTTGTCTCGTAACCACGGACAAATCTCTGTCAAACACCAGTCTGACCACTTAATTCACCCCAGAACAGAGGGTGAATTAAGTGGTCACCTCCAACCTGCAGCCATTGTCTGTTCCTGCTTGTATTTAGGAAGGTTGGTAGCAGGTTGAATATTATATAAAAAAAATAAAATGCGAGGTGCGCATATTAATATTTTCCTAACCCTAACGCTGACATCTGATGGATTTTGACTAATAGCCTAGTAATAACTAACAGTAATCTACTAATAACACATGGATAATTTGCAGTTATAATTCAAATCCAGATTCAGATATACTTTATTGATCCCAAAGTGGGGAAAATGTTGTTGTAGCTCATATTAATTTAAAAAATTAAAAAAGTTATTGTAGATCGTGATGGCTATCAGATGGAAAGATATTCTGTGTTATAGCACTCTGTTTTTCTAAGACAGACTCAAGAAGAGGATGGTCAAGGTTGTCCATAATTTTATTAATTTTGCGTCATCATCTCCAGAGAATCCTCAGTCGTCCCCAGCACAGAACCAGACCTAGAACACAACCAAACCCAGAACAGAACCAGACCCAGAACAGAACCAGACCCAGCACAGAACCAGACCTAGAACACAACCAGACCCAGAACAGAACCAGACCCAGAACAGAACCAGACCTAGAACAGAACCAGACTCAGAACAGAACCGGCCTTCTCTATCATGTTGCTGCTCCCCACAACAGATGATGGCAGAAGAGACGGCTCTCTCGAAAACGGACTTATAGAAGAAACACGGCATCTGAAGTCCAACTCATGGCAACAAACTATGTGTAAAGTCTTGAAAAATTATAGTGCAAAAAAAAAAAAAATGTAGCCAATTATAACTGCGGCATTACTACAACTCTGTTCAGTTCAGACAGAAATTTCTACCTGTTGCTAAACTGATGAAATATCTTCAAATAGTTTTGGAATGTTCCAGGTATGCATTGGCTTTACATGTATGGCTAATTTCTCTACGTAAATTTGGAAACTTAAAACTAAATTCAAGATTTAATCAAATTGACCAAATGAAAAACTTTTTTTTTCTTAAACTTTAGAATACCTCCTTAACAAGACTTTGAAGAAATGATGCCGAAAGACAGGTGTAAAATGACGTAAAACCACTTCCGTTCTGCTTTTCCTCACTCTCTTTTAGGTTTTCCGCCACGCAGACCTGTTGTCGTGGCAACAGGCAGGCGTTCAAGCGCATCAGGAGGAATGAGCACCGGGGAGAAAAAAACCCCCAAAAAAACACAAAAATGTTTCCAATCGATGCCAAACAAAAGAAGGACGTAAAAACACCAAAACCAGAGCATTCAGTCCGTTACCGTTTGGTAACATCTGTCTTCAGGCGTTTAATTGATCTGTTGGAGTGTAGGTGTGTGTGTTATTTTAACTGAACCGAATACGGACATGTTAAAGATGTCAAAGTCGAGTTGCAGCATGACTGACCTACTTCCCATTTTACTGACCTGTAAAATGTGACCTTTGTTATCTGGCTGTCGTAGTGTTGACAACTAATAAAACATTGCGTCTTTCTTTTAGATATTTTGCCTGACCCGAATCCCGACTCAATGCATAGCGCGAGCGTATGTCGGGCGCACTATATAGGTCACGTGATGTCCAATTCAGAGATACCAGTAAATATCAATGGTGCTGCCTTCTGTCCCCAGCAGGAGTCAAGTTACATCGAGTTGCATTCAATGTTATCGGAAAAAAGAGCTTCACGTTCTTAATGTCTGATTTGCTTTAACTATTTCCTGAATTCAGTCACCAGCGAGGGTGGCGAATCCGCCAATTAATAACCCCAAAACAAGCACGGGGTGCGCGTAAGCGGGAACGAGCACTGTACGTGCGCGCTATCGCAGCACAGTGACAAATATGGCGGCCGCCGCCGGATCAGGTAATCATTCTTTCTGTCTTCACCGACAGTTTTTAACAGTACGTTGGCAAATACTTTCCTTCCCGGTGCAGATTATAACGCGCACCGGTTATCTCTTCATTGGTTATCGGCTTTGTCAGAGTCCAGCAGCCCTTAAGTCAGATTTCCTTCATGGTTGAATGTGGCAGGATGCTGCCACCGAGGGTGCTCGTAGCTAGCTAGCAGGTCGAACCGGTCCAGCGTTTTAGCGGCTGCTTCATAGCTCCGTTAGACTCGTCGTCCTGGTCCGTCTCAGCGCTCGAGGGGGAAGGCTGAAATATTCCACCGTTTAAATCAGGGGATTTTTGCGGCTTATGTGGTCTCTGAGTGGTGACGCCCCCTGTTATCTGAGGCGGCAGCTGTATCAGTGGACTCCTCAGAGATGAGCCACGACATTCCTCCTAAAACTTTGTGCTCATGTCTGTCTTTTTTTATAGCTCCAACAATATCTGTACCCGAGTTTGTTTCTCCCAGTTGGACAACTTGAAAGTCTGTCTAAACATTGAGCCTCTGCTCAGATACGCCTGTGAACCTCTTCGCGTTTATAAATATGTATTAAATTCTACCACCTGTGCAAGCTTATGTCCTTGCCAGCAGAGGGCGCACGCACCATTAAGCGAAGGGAGTCTGTTGAAATGCAACCAGGAAGAAGAACATGTCCTGCTGCGAACCCGTTCCAACAAGGAAGAGGATAACAATAATAATCGTTTTGATGAGTCGCCGAGTCTGTGGCTTTCTAATTCAAAAGTTATGAGCTTAAAAATTAAAAAAAGAAAACGGGAAGTGTTTTTGTGAATAAAGGCGAGTCCATCTTTATCCACACACAGCAGCAAGTAACACTTTTAGACAGAGGTTACATCGGATTAGAGTATATTAAAAATGTTTTCACATTTTCTGCTCTCTGACATTAAAACACATTGAAAATTTGTTAGAATAAAAAACCAGAAAACAAGCCACACAAACATAAGATTTGAAGCATGAGGATTTGTGTTACTTTCTCTGTATGTTTTGCCTCATTTTATACATAGTTCCTTAGTAAAGAAGGAAATGTGGAAACCACTAGTTAACACCACGACCATATAATACCAGAAAAATCATCTGGTTAACATATTATTATTCAATATTGATATTGGTGATATTAGTGTGGACACTGGCGGTAGAGTGACGTATTTCCAACACATTGTGGTTTGAGACAATTATAGTTTCCTTCTCTACAGGCTCTGAAAAAGCGACACCGACAGGTATTATCTACAGAAATGTTTCTCTTCATCACAGGCCTGTGTTTGTGTAAGCCAGCGTTTGTCGTTTCATGTTCATGTTTTAGACGTTTTTTGCTTTGATGCACCCGAATCAGGTGCTTGCGGTTCAGCCATCAGTTTTTATCAGGTGTGCTGAACTTGTAAAACAAAACATGGGAAACATGCAGGTTCACGCGTGTCAAGGACTGGGGTTGAAAAGTATTGATGTATTAATTTTTCAATGTGTTTCTTTTCTCTCTCTGTGTGTGTGGGGGTGTGTGTGTGTGTGTGTGTGTGTATAAAAGGCGTTGTTGTTCCTCGCAGCTTTCGGCTGCTGGAGGAGCTGGAAGAAGGTCAGAAAGGTGGTGGAGACGGTACGGTGAGCTGGGGCCTTGCCGACGATGACGACATGATGCTAACTCACTGGAACGGCATGATTATCGGCCCTGCTAAGGTGAGCCCCCTCCCAGCACACACGCGCACGCACACACAGAACACGTTTTTAAAATGGAACAAAGTGTTTTAACTCTGAATAAATAGGTGATCAAGCCATCGTCGTAGCTACAGAGCTACATTTTATAGTTAAAAATGTGCTGGCATTACCACATCTAAAGGTATTTAGATGTGGTAATGCCAGCACATTTTTGTCTGGACATGAACTTAATGCTGGTGAACTTGTAACTTGTATCAGCTGAGCCCACTTGGCTGAAAATCTAAGCAATGTACCAATCAGAAACATGTCCGCCGTCCCTGCACCGGAGGTTCCTGAAAATAACTTTTCAGACTGGTTCTGGTGGAAACCAAACTCCAGAAATTCCTGCTCTCTCTCATTTTTTGCTCTGCTGGACCATGCTGTGGTGTGAAGCTTTGTGAATAATCACATGAAGAACCAACATATAAGTGTGATCGTTTTGGCAACTCCGAGTATTAATGTCAGGAATGAGACACTGAGTTCAAAGGCTTCTGGCTACAGAAGCCTTTGAATGCGGTCCAAAGCAAAGCTGGACCCAGTCAGAGGTTCATGTCGGGGGTTCATGTTTTTCTTCCTGTTTTATTCATGTGTATTTTTTTTTTGTCCTGTTTGCATTTCAGACCGTTTATGAAGGCAGAATATACAGTCTGAAAATAGACTGCGGTCACAGATACCCAGAATACCCGCCTATGGTCCGCTTTGTTAACAAAATCAACTTGACTGGTGTTAACAGTTCAACTGGTGTGGTGAGTTTCTTTTTTGTTTTTTCTTCTTCACATTTTTGCTTTTCTGATTGCACAATAATCTTCGATGCTAGCCCATGTGACTTATGGATAGTGTTTGGTGAAAAGTTACTTTCAGTAATGGAAAAGCATCTCTTCCCTCATTTGTGTAGGGATGCACAATATTATCGGCATATTGGCTGTAAACTTTAATATCATCGGCCATTCCGTCAAAATAACTTACTGGTGTAAAAAGAGTTGTTTTTATGACAAACCAGTGACATGATGCCTTCAGCACAGCTCAACGTCATAAGAAGCTGTTCAGTATTAATCCACTACTGATGTGCTTTTCACTTGTTAATTGTGAACAGGTTGAGTTTAGTTTTGTGAAGATTTACAAATCTGCACTGTTTGTGTTGTCACTGTCTAAGAGAGAGCAGATGTCATGAATAAATTTGACATTAAATATAATGCAAGTTGAAAGTGTTGCATCATTTTCAGCTGCCTTTTTAGCTTTTGCATTTGGTATCAGATGCAAAAATAATGACAAAAATAATGCAGTATAGAAAAGCCATATAGTTTCAGGAAGCAGGTGTAGGAAAATATATCAGTATTGGTATCGGTTATCGGCCAAATAAGTTTTAGTATATCGGCATATTGACCAAAAAGTCAATGTCGTGCTTCCCCAGTTGCATGTATTTAAAAAGAAAGAACTAAATAAGTATACAAACAGTGTTTAAAAACCTGAACACCACCTAACAAAACCATTATTCTTTTTATTTTTTGAAATGACACGACATGATGGTTTTTCATTTCCATCGGATAGAAATTAAATGCAATTTCCATGAAATCAGTTGTAGCGACAAACCCCCAAGTAAATTGAGTTGTAACAAATATTCGACGCTGAAGTAAAACAGATGAAACGAAGGGAGCGTTTCTTCCCTCAGGTGGACCTAAAGTCTGTGTCGGCGCTGTCCCGGTGGAAGAACTCCTACAACATCAAGATGGTGCTGCAGGAGCTCAGGCAGCACATGATGATGAAAGAGAACAGCAGGCTCTCCCAGCCTCCTGAGGGCCAGGTCTACAGCAACTGAAGCTGCTGCTACTGTTAACACTCTCTCTCACACACACACACATACACAGATATATATATATATATATATATATATATGCACACACTCTCTCTCGAAGCTGTTCAACCATCATGTTATCCAAGACTGTCAGTCCCAACTTCTTCCTTTCAGAGCCTTCCGTTGCCCGGAGAACCCAGCCGCCTCACCCGCTGCCCAGCCGTCTGTCATGCTGACCAGCGGTATAAAAAAAAAAAAAGAAGAAACAAAAGTCTTAGTCAGCTTTTATTTTTCGTCTTTGCATCCAGATCAGACCTATCAAATGGTCTGACGGAATGTATCGGTGTATTCTGGGATCGCGTGAGGCTGTTGACATTTTGTGCATGACGAACCACAATCTGCTGCAAACGATCCCCAGCAAAACAAAAACAAAAACAAAAACAACGATTTACCACTTCGCTTCAGCTACCTTCACATTTCCAATCGTTCCCGTTTCTTCCTGATGTAAACTTCTCGGGACCTTTCTTGAACTAAGCATGTCCAAAACGAGATGAACGTCTTCTTGACGCTATGTATCCTAAAGCCAGAGTGTTGCTGCTTTGTTTTAACTTTCTTTTGCCAAACTTCTGTGCCATACGTTTGCTTTGTGCTAAATGTTAGCAACCACTAGGAAGAGGGCCAAATGAGGGTTTGGGGGGCGTTTCTGTAAGGATCACCACTGGAGAACGTTTTTGTTCAGCTTTGTTGTTTTGGTTTTGTTTTGTTTTTTCCTGTGTATTCCATGGAATTGTCTCTTCTTTCCGTCGTTCAGTGAACGCTCACTGAAGACCACGTACGGCTTTGGATGTTTATTTTGTAATGGGGTAGAGCCTAATCAGGGTGATGGTCACCTGTTGCATGGTTTTATTTGAATTAAACATTATTACTTTTGCACACAGTTGTATTTTGTGTGACTGTCTATACACTTTGTGTGATTAAAATTTCCTTATATATTTATTATATATATGTATATATATATTATATCTAGATAATGAACAGAAAAGTGCTATCAAAGCGCATTCTGTTTGTTAATGCTTTTATTGTTCAAAAATGGTGAAAATTCTTAATTTTGGTTCAGGTAAAAAATGTATCTCTTCGTTAGATTCACTGATGCGATGTTTCTAAATTGCCTTCAGGTATAAAGCTTCTGTCACACAGCAGGTCTTCATGTTCAATTCCAATTTATAATTTTTTTTATTAGCGTGATCGTACTGCCGCAATGAGACTTCTATGTCCACATGCGCAGAAGACGAACATCCACTATCATTTCTCCGCTATGATAGTGGAGAAATGATTGGAGGTATAAACGGGGAAAAGAATACGACTGGAATAAATTTTAATGGATTCAATATTGTCACCAGAATTAACCGACCTAACTTGGATTAATAGCAGAACTAAACGATGTTGGACGTCACATCTTGAGCAAAAACGAACAAGTTGGGAAAATGTTAAAACAGTCGTTCAGACAAAGCGTTGGATTTCCACACAATATTAGCAGGGTTTCCATAATGACGCCCCCTCATTTTGCTCTTGGGGTCTGGCCCAGACTGGGTCAGATCAATATGAATGATCTCAACGGCCAGTTGTACCAGAATGTGTTGCTGAACCCCATCAAACAGCTAAAATTATTAATAAATATCTGTTTTTGCAGTCAACAAATAAAATAATATTGAACGTCTTTTAATATTAATTATTCCCTTCACTATTTTGTGATTTTTATATATATATATATATATATATATATCTGCAATCAAAACCACAGATTTGTGGAGCTAACTTATAAATATTAGCAAGGAGTCTTCAATATACATACAGTAAATGTGACTTTTTGTTCCTCGCCACATCGATCACTGACGATAACTTGACCTCAAGTACCATAAGAAATTAAAAATGTATTTCTGAAGCACCTTTCACACACACACAGATCACAAAGTGATTAACAAAAAGCATTAAAAAGCAAAAAAACTGTCTAATTAAAAAAAAAAAAAAAAGCCTTTAGTTGTTTCCTAACATTTGACTCTTAGATCTCAACCATGAAAGTTCAAACCAGAATTTTAAAATAAGTCCTGAAGTGCAGGAAGCAAGAACAGGAGTTATGAGAATCACTATTGCTAATGAAAGTAAAACGGTTTACAGGCTAGGAAAATATTTTTGGATGTAGTGATGAAAAGATGAATAATAAAAGAAGATATGAACGTTTATCAAAAGAAAAACATACAACATTTATGCACTTGTAGAGCAGCAGGTGGATGAAGTGGCTGTGTGATGCCACAGCCTCAAGGCTGAAGAACATGTCACGATACGAGCTTTTCATATCAGTCGGTTTTAATGAGACTCTAATGGTCGATTGCCCGCTTTTGTTTTTGACGAAACGCTGAACTCGCTTTCCACGAGTCGGCAGGTCTCAGGATGGCAGCGTGACGCTCTAAGCAGATGAGGCGTTTAACCCACAAGCCAATCAAACTGAACCGCAGGGTTTCAGAGTGGGACCGGACAGCAGAGTGAAGCAGCTCCGTTCAGTCCACAGCCCAAAGGAAAACCTTCCTGCCAGGGAGAGTGAGGATGTAACTGGAAGCAGACCGCTGTGACGGAGCACGCCGGTTATGGGGGCTCAGCAGGGGATCTGTACCTTCGCAAGCTGTGTAAGTATTCACACATTTTTTTTTCTTTCATGTTAGATGGTATTGTCATTGGTGATTTTTATGGTTAGTAATGGTGCTGGAGTCAGTGTTTTCCTCTAAAATAAAACGTTTTAGCTTTTTTTTTTTTAAATAAAATGAACATGAAAATGACCTATAAAATGAGTGTACAAATGCAAAATGTTACAAACTGCTGTTTAATTTATCAACAGTTTTAAATGGTTTTATAGTTCACGGATGTTTCCTGTCAATTTTCACTGTTAAATATACAGATTTTTATTTACTTTTTTTACAATGCTCCATCATCTTCTGATGTGACAAATGAAAAGCAAATGTTTTTGTCTGAGATTTTTTTTGGCCAGCGTGATTATGTTTCATATGAGAAACAGAAAATGACTCAATAGTCCTCATTTAGATCCCATTGAGAACAACTGACACTAGATCTAACACAGAGAACCTTACATAAATGTAGGTCACATATATTTTAATCTATTTTTTTTATAGTACTTCAACAACACTCTTCAAAAATCACAGCTATAAATCAAAGCAACCCATTGTATGCATAGCAAATATTCAAGCTAATGATAATAATAGCAAAAAGAGGAAGTATTAGTACTCTAGATTACTGAACAACATAATATAATAGCAGTAGCTCTCTGTCCACAGTGAAGGACTTTCTTGCTTTGTGGTCTGAGAGGGATTAACTATCTTCCAAAAATGTCTTTCTGGTTCTGTCACGGTTGTTTGGTTGTGTCATGTGACATCCTGTAAATTGCCATGGCCCAGTTTGTAAGAAGATTAGGCTGACTTTGTTTACCTGCCAGGAGTATTAACGTGTTGACAATCCTCTGGTGCCTTCCTTCGACTCTGCTCAGCTGTTGCTGCATTGAAGAAAAAAAATAAAAGTCCATGTGCAGAACATATGCTTGTTGGCTGCTAACTTGTGCTACCTGCCTGGTGCAAATCTGTCAACTGTACCAGGTATTTATTAACATGAGGCCGACAGACACACCAAAAACGAGCTTCTACTTTTAAATTATTTGCAGCGACAGAGGCACAGATTTAGTTGTGTTTCAGCAGCTTTGTTTTAATTTGAGAATCTTCTGGATTAAACATCCTGTGTCTGTTCCCAATGTAAGCAAGTAAGTTCAACAAACAGTAACAACTTCTCAGAAATCTTTTGTTATCAGGTCCCGCCTCCCCAGTAAATAAAACAAAAGTTTTCTATTCCCACCAACAATTGTCTTATATCCCAAGTCAATAATTTCGAGACAGTCGCGTGGAATTGCATGAACTCCAATGACTTCAAAAAATTAAAATCAGTGGGTAGACTAAAAGACATTGATTGCAAAATTGTACTTTAGACAGTAGATGAAGGTGGAAACAAATGGTTTTCACAACAATCATCTTCTGGTCTGCCAAGTTTTAAGCTACGGTCAAGTTTCACTCCTAATTTTCTATCATTAGGAGTGACCCCCTATAATCTCATTGGGAGGGAAAGGGACTGGGTGAAATGGTTACATGACTTTTGAACAAAATCCACTCGGTTTTCTCATTATTTAGGTGGAGGAATTTTTGAGAGAGCCATTCCTGAATATCCCTTGAGCCGCATCTGTCAATGGAGTTTAAACTAAGTGACATTGAGGGTCAGGATACACAATTGTTTAGGAAGGGGAAATGTGATTACTAGAAATGAATCAAATCTATCTTCAGACACAGGGAGAGAGTCCTCCTGTCCTAATAAAGAAAGGATTTGTAACTTACCGTTAACCACTCTTACCCGAGTCTCCCAGGCTCCTTTCTATTCGCCACAATTCGTTTTGTTTCCCCAGATGTGCAGCAATGCTACGTGTCCAGTCTGCGGCTGCTGTCCAAGCAGCAGGAACTCCACAGTGACCAGAATCATCTACGCTTCCATCCTGTTGTTGGGTACCTTTGTTGCCTGCGTAATGCTCTCGCCAGGAATGGAGCAGCAACTCAGAAGGGTACGAATAAATTATGCAATCACAGCGTTGATGGAGTGGTTATGTTTCTGAATAAAAAGGTGACAATGGTGCCCAGGTCTTTCAGCTTCCCAAGCTGCCTTTTCTTTGGAATATTTATGAAGAATCAGCGGATGTTTAGCAAATAGTAGAGTAATGTTCCACACAAAAACCAATGAATAGTTGAATCTACAAACACTGAGCCACGACGAGGCGCATGTCCACTATTATCGTTCCTCTGAATTGATTTATTTAAGGAAACCCCTGGAAAGACCTAAATTGGTTTTAGATACTGTGTAGGGTCAGGTGTCAGCCTTGTTTAAATGTGAAGTGCAGTGCTCAGATTGTTCTTTTTTTTATTTTTATCAGGTTCCAGGCTTCTGTGATGACACAGAAGGCTTCTTTATTCCAGCCCATCAGGCATACCTGAAGTGTGAGATGTTGGTGGGCTACAAAGCAGTGTACCGCTTCTGCTTCGGCATGAGCATGTGGTTCCTGAGCTTCTCCATTTTTACACTTAACATCAAGACCAGCAGAGACCCTCGTGCTTCCATACACAATGGGTAAGGACTGAAATAGTGGCAGGAATATTTAGCCTATCGGCTTGACGTTCACATTCACTTCAGCCGAACTGAGACCTCGGTTTGTGGGCTTGTAGGTTTGACAAGAGTTTTATATTTTTGGAGTTCGATTGTACTTTCCAGACAAACAAACTAGAGTTTGATTAAAGCGGAATAAGCAGGGATGGTGAGAGCACGGCTTTGATTTTGGTGAATTTACCACACAAGTATAATCGTCTTGCTATCTAACTGAAACTCATCATATTTATTTTCAGATACTGGTTCTACAAGTTTGTTGCCTTGATGGCAAGTACAGTTGGTGCCTTTTATATTCCAGATGGGCCTTTCACCTACAGTAAGACCTTTATATTTTTGCTCATTACAGTGTCTGTCAGATGATTAACTGAATGACCCGAGTGGCTTTGTGTTGTTGCAGCATGGTTTGTCATAGGCTCTGGAGGAGCTTTCTTTTTCATTCTCATCCAACTGGTGCTACTGGTGGACTTTGCTCACTCATGGAATGAGTCTTGGGTGGAAAATATGGAGAAAGGCAATTCCAGAGGCTGGTACACGGGTCTGTGTCTGCAACTGCAACTCCGTGTTTAATAGCGTCCTTTCAAAGACGCCAATTGTTTCTGCGACATGATTTGTTTTGTGCCGTCTGTTTTTAGTTCTGCTGGCCGTCATGACCCTTAACTACGTCACCGCGTTTACTGCGGTTGTATTGTGCTTCATCTTCTACGCCAAACCCGATGGTTGCTTCATCAACAAGTTCTTCATCAGCTTCAATGTGATGCTGTGCATCGTGGCCTCTGTTGTTTCCGTGCTACGCAAAGTACAGGTACAAGAGATTTGGGCTTCGTCACACATGTTTCAGTATCACTGAAGCCCTAACATGGGAGGTTCTTAAAATGTACAAACAATATTTAAATATTGCTTACCTAAATAATTAGAAACATTAAAATTAATGTAATAATTATGTCCTTAAGTCAGCATAATGCAAAATTACAGTAAGGTTAACTCTGGTTTAGCCCTGGCCATAGCCCCGCCCCTCAACTTTGGGGCGGGGCTATGGCCAGGACATCATTATATCAACACACAAAATTAATGGCTAAAATAAGCTTTGTTGTCATTATAGGGTGATTTGGAGCTCATGACTTTGATGTGTCTATCGTTTTGGTAGAGAGAAGGAACAGACACACAAAGTCTTTGGGAAAATCCCTCTTGATACCGGCTGACGTTACTGAAGCAGTGGTCCATTAAGTTCTCCCAAAATTGACATTCCCCATCGATGTGGGTACATTCCAGAGAAAAAACAATTAAATTTAACCAGAGACTTCAAAGAGGCTCTGATGCTGGGAGACGACGTAAGGAATACTGTGCGTTAAAACACGCTAGAAGAGAACATTTGGACTTGTTTACTTGTAACTTCGGTTGGAGGACCTGAAGGATTTGGGTCATTCTCAAAATCACTGACTCCAGGGCCAGTTGTGACTTGTGATGTTTTTGAGCAGGATCCTCTGACTGTTGCACAGTCTCATAATAAAAATAATAGATTTTGTAATAATGAGGTTTTAGGAAAGATGATATATTATATCATAAATGTAAACTACAAGTCCATCTGGGACCCCTCGACAAAGTGGGTACCAATCTTGCGAAGCAGTCCAAAGTCAACACTTTTTCTTGTGTTTAAATTTTTTTTAACGCATATTTTAACTCTCTTTTTAGTTAGCTTCTCAGACAAAAAGCAAACACAAGTGCATGATTAATAGATTCATGTTCTTTCCACTTGTATTCACAGGAATTTCAGCCTCATTCAGGACTACTACAGTCGTCTTTCATCACCCTGTACACAGTGTTCTTGACCTGGTCTGCTATGACCAATGAGCCTGGTGAGAATATACATTTATATATATATATGTTTTAGTCTGGAGATTTCTCTAGATATTCATTTATAGATTCCAGACTTTCAGCTGAAAGTTGTTGCTTTCAGAAAAATATGGCCATGTTCCTTAAGGTCTTCTTGTTATTTAGTTTTATTACTTTTGCATGTGTCCAGTGAAGAACTCAAACAGGATGGAGTGAAATGTTTACAAGCCACTGTCTTCTTAATTCAGGATCGTTTGGAGAGCCATGAACTTAAAAGCCCATTATATTTGGAAGACAACAGTGTTCATGTTATTCCTTTATTTGCTTCTGAAATACGACTTTGTCTTTCCTATCTCTGACGGTAAACTCAAATCGGAAACAAGAAAGCCGCATTTCGCTCACACGGATACGACTTCAGCGCAGTACGTGCAAAGAGCCCATTACCATAGCAACAGAACCCTGAGGAGGGCAGATGTGTAGAGAACCACATAGATGGCAGAACACTCAGTTCCTACAGAGGAAGGCAGAGCTTCCAGTTAGAACTACAGAGACGCCACGGTGGCGGAACAATAACGCCAGACAATTATATATGTTTCATAATACATTTACCACTAATGACACAATAAAAGAATAATAATAGTTTAACTTTTCAACCAAATTTACTAACTGCACAATTCTTGTTAAGTGGTAAGTAGTGTAAGTTGTAGTATTTCAAAAGAGCAGAAGAAATCTTCTGTTTTTTGAAGACTAACAATATTTGTTTTTAATTTGGTGTTAAGAATTGAGTAGGTTTTTTTGTTTTTGTTTGGTTGTTTTTTTTTTTTTTTTTGGTAACGAACTGCCACACAGTATAAATCAGATTTTTACTTTCGTGTTGAATGTCTGTTTTATAATACTGTATATTCACCACCATTGACACACAGAAAAATTGACCTTTATGCCAAATTCCACAAATGCACAATTCTTGTTAAGAATTATTATATTAGTATTATTTCAATAGAGCAGAAGAAGTCTCATGTTTTTTGAACAATAACGTTATATGTTGTAAATCTGTTGCTAAGAGACTATTAATTGGTTGCTAAGAGACTAGTGCGTTTTCTGGTAACCAAGTGCCACGAAGCAAACATCTGATTTTTACTTTTGTAAAAATTTACCAACTGTTAATTTCCTGTGTCTAAGCAGATAATCAGTATTTCAAAAGAGGTTATGTTTTATGAACAATAATGTTACTTGTTATTAACTTGTTGTTAAGAGATCAAAGTTCTTTTCTGGTAACGAACTGCCACGAAGTATAGAGCAGATATTTATGTTTGTTTTAATGTCTCTTTTACAATATATCAACCTCCAGTGGCAAAAGAAACAAACATTTAAATTTTTCTGAAAAAATTCACCCACTGCACAATTTGTGGTAAGAACTGTAAGATAAGTAGTATTTCAAAAGAGCTGAAGAAATCTCATGGTTTTTTAATATTAATATTTGTTGCTAAGAGACCAGCATGTTTTCTGGTAACCAAGTGCCACGAAGCAAACATCTGATTTTTACTTTTGCAAGATTTGCAAACTCTTAATTCTCTGTGTCTAAGCAGATAAGCAGTATTTCAAAAGAGCTTATGTTTTATAAACAATAATGTTACTTGTCATTAATTTGTTGTTAAGAGATCAGAGTTCTTTTCTGGTAACGAACTGCCACAAAGTATAAATTAGATTTTTACTTTTGTGTTGAATGTCTCTTTTACAATAATTTAACCTCCAGAGACAAAAGAAACAAACATTTTAATTTTTCTGAAAAATTCACCAAATGCATTTTCAGTAGTAATTTCAAAAGAGCTGAAGAAATCTCATGTTTTTTGAATAATAATATTTGTTGCAAATTTGTTGCTAAGAGACCAGCACGGTAACCAAGTGCCTTGAAGCAAACGTTTGATTTTTTTACTTTTGAAAGATTTGCCAACTGTAAATTCTCTGTGTCTGAGCAGATAAGCAGATTTCAAAAGAGCAGTGCCTTTCTCCTATTTTTTACTCTACGAGTCACAAATTCATCCTTTTTTAAATTTTTTGCCGAACACCCTACAACTATAGGAAGCACAGCATTCCTTGTAGTGGAGTATTCCAGCCAGATGAGACTCTGGAACCAGTTTCACTGAAAGGCTCTCTTCTGTGTGTGCCAAAGACACTTTGTGGGTACTGAGGCAGCTTTACTTGTCTAGGACCAGTGTCTCTGTCACCTGAATCAGAGGCTATGTTTTTAGAAACGATTGCTTCAGACAAACTGCTCTTCCTGTAAATCTGTGGTCTGCTCCTCCATACTTTCAAGAATCTCTCCTTGTTCTTCTCTCTCTACTTGTATAACAAAACAATTCAAAATTATTAAAATTAAGAGGGGCTTAAACTAGTCCTTGAAAAAAATGGGTGTATTTTTTTGAACCTCTTTGATTAATTAACTAAGCTTACTTAAGCTGTTTGATAACTAGAATCAAATCTTGCTACACTGAATATTAAAAAATGAGAGAAAATAGAGAGCTAAAAGTGAAAAACGCAGCAAAAAATAATGCAAGTTTCAGAGAAGGAGGAGTTTGTTTTTCATGTGGATGCAAATAAAGTACTAAACTAGCCCTTTGTTGAAGTTTCACAAATCACAAACTTGGTTTTAAATATTCCGCTGTTAGAAAAAATATCTTTCAACGATTGTTTTTGCGTTAGCAGTTTTCTCTTCTTGGTGCAGGCCTGAATGGTTTTGTGCTGCTGTGTTCAGATCGAGAGTGCAACCCCAATCTGCTCAGCATCTTCCAGCAGATCACTGCTCCCACAGTTTGGCCCCCGGAAACAGAAAACCAGACGGCCGTGGTGATCATCGGAGCCGAGGAACCTGTTCAGACGTCCCCCTACTTACAGTGGTGGGATGCCCAGAGCATCGTGGGGCTGATTATTTTTGTTCTGTGCATTCTTTACTCAAGGTAAAAAAAAATAAAATAAATTTAAACCAATTCATTTCCATAAGAATTTGGAAATCAATCTCCTTAATCTCCCTGTTAAGGGTAGAAAGCCGTACTTGTCCAGATTGGGGACCAAAGAGCATATTGTGTCCCGAGTAAACCCGGATTAAATCTGACTTCCTGGTTTGTCAATGTAGGAAGTTTAGTTTGGTAAACTTCACTCGGTACAATTTATGAAACTGGGCGGACTGGACGGATCGCCTAAAAACTTTGTGACAAATAATAAGGTGGAGGAAATCTAAATCAAAGTAAAAAAATCGCCATCCAGAAATGATTAATTTTATCCCTTGAAACATGAAATAAAGAACAGTCTAGAAACTCAGACATCTGTCCAGACTCACTTCTCATTTTCCATAATTACATGAAGATTTTGATTGCCCTGTTTTGGACTCAAATGACTGTAAAGAGAAAAACATTAGACACAGAGGTTATAGAAACTGATAAAGTTATATATATTACATAGCTGTTTCCTGTCTGAGGTTAGGCCTGTTGAGATTACTTTAGGTTTTTTGGGTTTTTGTTTTTTTTTAGGGAAATATGAAAATATCTCACCTCTGCAGCAAACAAATTGCTATTAAAATTGTTTATCAATCAATGTTGTTGCTTTTAAACTGTTTTGTAGTTTGTTTTAAACTTGTGCTGTGGTGTGACCAGGTTGTCATTTGTTGCATATTTCTGCCCAGGTCCTTTTTGAAAATGAGATCTGGCTCTCAGTGGGGTTTTACCTGGTTAAATAGAGGAAAATAAAAAATAAAATTTAAAAAAATTCCAGTTTTACTGTTGTCATAATTTATTGTGTCCACCTTATTTGGCCGTGTGGCAGTTTGACGCAAACAATCTACGAGAAAACTGGAACATCAGACGTGGTGGTGCCACAAATAATCGTGGTCGTGTGCAATATTTCGGACTCCGATCGTCACCGACTTCTCTTGTCCGCAGCATACGCTCCTCAAACACCACTCAGGTGAACAAGTTGACCATGGCCTCCAAGCAGTCGGCTGTCCTCGTCCAGGGGCCCAGCGGCGGCGACTTGTTGGAGGACTCCATGGGACCCCGGCGGGCGGAGGACAACGAGCAAGACATGGTCCAGTACAGCTACTCCTTCTTCCACTTCATGCTCTTCTTGGCTTCCCTCTACATCATGATGACGCTCACCAACTGGTACAGGTCAGTGACCCCTGCACTCTTCAACATTTAGCTCGACTTTAAAGTTTTCACCGGGGACAGTTTGTTGTAGAAATACGTCTCATTAGAAAAATGAGTTTTTTTGTGTGCGGTTCTCCATTTCACAGCCCAGACGCAGACTACACCATAACAAGCAAGTGGCCGACGGTGTGGGTAAAGGTCTCCTCCAGCTGGTTGTGTTTGGCCCTTTACATTTGGACCCTTGTGGCTCCTATGATTTTCCCCAACCGAGACTTCAGCTGATGCTGTGATGAGGGACAGAATCATGTCCTGCGGAGACGGACCTGGAACGGCTGATCTGTCTGACCAGGATCTGTTTGTAGAGAATCGGTGATCAGGTTAAGTGTGCCAAAACATAATGTGTAGACGAGCAATCCATGGAAACATCTGCTGTGTGATATACAGCTTGTGTTTCTCCTTTTGTATCCATTTAAAGGGTGTATCACCGCACTATGCATTTATTTATTTTTTTAATATATATATATATCGCTTTTTGACCTTAAAATAAGCTGTACGCTGCTCTTAGGGAAGACAAAACCAGAAATATGACATGTATTTTCGAACAGCTTAACATACGCCTAAGAGAGAATAGAGTCTAACAAGGAAATAATAACCCAGAGGTCAACACGAGATCCTACTGGCTTCCTGTAGTCAAGAAGGGGAAGTGGAGAACTACATCCAGATTAAGTTAGGATTTTTATCAAGCTTTGACAGCTAATAATCAGAAGGATTATGACGGTTGGAGGCTTGGTGATGGGTTACTGCTGCACGCAGGCAACGCTCGATACTTTCACAGCCTTGAGATGTTACTCAAGGCCGTGGGACTTTGTGTGTTCCCTCGCTCCCTTCCTCCGCATTCACTCCTAAACTGCCTGAGACTGGCCGCACAGAGCTCTCCCCACCTCTCTTATGACCCTGCACAGAGTTAAAATAGCCCGTTTAATGAGATTAACACGCATCCCATACAGTATTTTTTTTTTTGACTCAAACATGGTCAGTTAGAAGATTAATACTTGAGCACGCACTATAAAGCCTTAACAATGCAAACATTTTAAAAAGACATTATAAAATAAGCAATGTTTAGCCTGGTCAGGGCACAAGTAAAGCCTGGTGGCCCGCCAGGCTTATAACACACTGGGGGAAACCCTGTTATACTCAAGATTTTTCTGATTAGTTTTCATTTTTATATATATATATATAGTGATCTAGAAACATTTTCAAATGAGTGTGTGGGCTACACACTTTTAAGAGTCTGATCTAACATAAAACACTACTAATTAGACTAATTTTGATTAAATTGTGGAATATTGCGTTTCATTAAAAATGCTCTAACAAGTAGACTATACGTCGATTAAAGTGCTAAACAAATGAAATTCAAGTCTTCTAAAAACAATGATACTCAATCTAATATTTCCACTAAACAGAGACTGGAGCGTTCGGAGTCAGCTGCTGTATTTGTAGGTTTGTGAGATGAGAAAACCGTTTGTGTAGATGTTGAGAAGAGAAACGTATTTTCATTAAGAGCTTTATGTTTTTCCAGGGTTTATAATTTAAATGACTCATTTATGTACCCAGTGTACTTGTAAACAGAAATGGGGTCTTATGGAGAAACCCTCACAGGAGTGATATTTATCATTTGTATGATTATTATCGATAATAGTAATAATAGAAATGGTGGTGGTCAATTCTTTGTCAACTATCTTTGAATGATAATTTGACAATTGTTTGTTATTAAGTTAAAACACAAGAATAATGCTTCATTAAAAAAATGTTTTGATATTCCGGTGTTTATGGAGTGATCTTTGATAAATGATTTTTTCCTTTTCAGTGGTTGGACTGTCACTTATTTGACAGTCAAAAGATCCTATATATTTCTGTAGATATAAAGTTTAACTAGTAATAAATGCCAAGGGCAACTATTAGTAAGTAAAGTTTATTTAAGAAGCGTCTTTCACAGATATAAAAATCACAAAGCGCTGTACAATAAAAATCAATTTTAAGTTTTTATTTCTAACCTTTATTTTACCAGGATAAAATTTTTTTTTTTGAATGAAAGAAACAAGAACAGGAAATGTGCAATTAACCACAATTAGTAATTCAGATCCTTCGTCGGAAAATTACATGGTAATGTTATTACCATCTAATTACATGATAATTACCATGTAGCTACTTTTCAGTTTTATTTTCACTAATATTTTTATGAGACTGAAATCAATAAATGAAGGGTTTTCATGCAATGCTAAATTAGAAATCAATAACTTTTTGGATTGATTAACCTATTGCAGTGATGGATCTAATAGTACCAAGATGGCAGCCTAAAACCCATCACCCCCACTGTATGTTGGCTTAAGACAGACATAAAGAAGCTAGCAAGCTTTTGGTTTAAAACCATCTTTTAAGTCCATGTGTACTTTAATTACCTTAATAGCAAAGTTAATTGTTTTTTAGCATCAACAATATTAGCAGATTTTGGCTTCTATTGTTAGCTGATAATGGACACAGCAGAGCACAGTCAAGGGTTACATTATGTGACAGAGAAAGCAGAGTAAAAAGCTCACGTTGTACGATTGAAATGAGTCAATAACCATCTAAAGTGCTTAACACGCCACTCAAAACAATATTCAAATAATTTAGCATATCTGCTGTGATTCCTTCAGTGTCGATATTTGTATTCCTGACAAGTTCCTATTTTCTGTTAAATTATGGAAAAATAATTTCACTGTTGCCTTCATTGTTCAACCTCATTTCTGAGGTTCTGTGGGAAATTTTAACACTTCTTTAAGAATAACAGAGCAAATAGTTTTTGATGCTTTTGAAGCACTCTGCAAACCAGGAATTTGACTTTAAGACTCCTGCTTGTTGACGACCCAGCCTTTATTCTATGTTAATCAAATTTATGCTCTTCGAGGATAAAGTCTGATCTATTGGATAATTGGATCAAAAGGTGTGGAAACTTTTATCCATGGTCTCAAAACACACATCCTACCAATTTCTATGGAACAATTAACAGAAAGAACCTAAATATGGAATGTAACATTCAGTACCAATAAAAAGAAGCATCAACAACTTGCAACATTTTGTTAACAAATCTGTTTATTTAATTCATAGCACAACATACAGATTAATAACTTCATCCTGTCCAATCGTCTGAAACTCAAACTAAGTGTTCGTCCATCCACGTCCTGATCACCCCACCATGGACCTCTTCCTCCCTCGCAGCCGAACCTCGTCGAGCTTTTTGATGACTGCCGCCGACATCTTGGAAGTGGCAGCGTAGCTCTTTAGCAGCTTCTCGAACAACACGTCTGTGTTGGGGTGAGTACTGAGAAAAGCCTTCTCCAGGACAAACAGATCCACACCCTTGTCCTCGGGCAAAGCCGAGATGTAACTCAGGCCGAAGTCGATGAAGACGAGCTCCGGTTCCGTGGCCGCTGGTTCCGTGGCTGCCGGCCCACGCCTCAGCAGCATGTTGGAGGTGGTCAGGTCGCCGTGGACGACGTTCTCGTCGTGCATTTTGGCTAAGACCCGACCGACTCTCTCCGCCAGCTTGTGCAGGTCTTGGTCTGCGCTGGAGTCGCACCGCTGAGCGGAGTTGATGTGGTCACGCAGGGTCGAGGAGCCGGCGATTTCCTCCAAGAAGATGCAGTGGTGCTCGTAGTCCACGAAGTAAACGGCTGGAGCCGGAATACCTGATGAGGAAAAATAAAACATGGTCAAGTAAATTACATGAGTCTGTAATACCAAACCAGTATCAGTTTCCAAACAAAATTCCAATTTTGGTAAGTTTCTTTTGTAAAACTATTTCAAAAATATTAATTCAATCTGAATATAGAATTCAAAATGTTTGGACAAAATTGGGCAAACAAAAACGTCCAGTGAATTTTCTTAAGAAACGTTTATTTATGAAAGACGGCACCTAAGAGGTTGATATGTTGCTATATTTCACACATCTCAGTTTAATAAGGTGAGAGAAGAAATTCAATTATATATATTTTTTAAATTAAGCATATAAAACATTTGCTACGAAAAGACGGTCGGCCATCTTGGTACAATAGAAAACTCGGGTTCATAGGAGAATGGCCGCTTATCAATTAATCGACAGTCAACTGCTAAGGTCAGTCAACTTTAGATGAACTCAATCGATACATGGATGTTTACTTGGAAGTTATTGCTTTTTGTTGTACTTGTTTCGATGAACTGTTTTGCTGTTTATTTATTTGGGCAAAGACCAAATACAACATTTCATTAACCTTTTAAAAGAAGAGATGCTCTGATGATACCAGGTTATGGGGAAAACACTCATTTCCTCCTGCAGTTCCCGGACAGGCTGATGTAATAAAATATGATTCAACAGACCAGGTTTAAAACCACCACACACACAAAATAAACATGTGTGTAATCAATTGGGTACATACTCAATAAGTCATTAGATCTCACTAAAATCAAGCACACCAAACTACCATACCATACTAGAGTACGTCGTCTTGCAATCGGAAGGTTGTAGGTTCGATTCCAGCTTCCTCCTGCCAGATGTCGATGTGCCTCTGGGCAAGGCACTTAACCCCAAATTGCCTACCGGTCTGCGTATCGGTGTATAAATGTGTGTGCGTTTGTGAGTGCGAGCCATTTATACCAAGAGGCAATTCATAAATAATTGATTTTCCTTCATCAATAATGAGAACAAATCTGCTTATTTAACGGACATATTATCTAGATCTTTGTTGATGGTCCTTAAGGCAAATACTGCGTTATGGAGGGACTTAACACATGATGTGAAAACATCACTGTATGTTTTTATATATAAATAAATAAACTGTATGTGAGTGTCTGCCGGACTTCACCTGCTTTCCTGCAGCGCAGGATGGACCGAACCTCATGGGCTGTTCTGCGAGAGTTCAGCTTGTCGTGCAGCTCCGGGTGTCGGTAGAGTTTCGGGAACCTTTCCTTGATTATTGTCGGCTTTCCTAAGAACTCCGCCCGATACAAGCGAGCTTCCGCTCCTTGTTTGATCAACTCTGCCGTAGAGAGAAACTGTGGGACCGCCATGTCGATAGAGAATGTTTTTCTCCTTTCCTTCTTCTTCTTCGTGTTTGTATGGCGGTTGGCAAGCAACTTTTAGATGCGCATTACCGCCACCCACTGGAATGGAGTGGTATGGAGGACCAAAGCCAACAATAAAAGCGGAAATATATATATTGTTTTTACTTTTTCCTTACACACCCTTTTTCACAAAGAAATTTATATATATTTGTTTCGCCTTTTCCTTATACAAGAGTGTGTTAATGCAGTTACCTGCTGTGTGAATGTAGCCTTAAACAATCTTACAGTATGGCTGGACAATATAAGTGTGTGATTACTATATCAATAATTAGTGATTAGTTGGTTTTTTTTTTGTCTTTTTTAAAAAAACAATACATTAAAATTTAATTTAACAGCTATGGAGAGGGAACAGATTATTTCAGGTAGCTAAAATATTTGGTTCCCCCCAAGAAAGTGTTTCAAAATTCTCAATGGTTGTTATATGTGACTGTGTGATTGAGCCACCAAAAATTAGCGAGTAAACGTCTTTTATCCAGCAACCCGTCATATTTTACATTAGAGCGGGATTTTCCGTCACTCTCATCATTTCAGGAGGTCTTAATTTTTTGTGCCTTGCTATTAAAAATTAAGGATTTTTCAAGTCAGAAACTATATATATGTGTGTATAGCCTGCACTTTTACATATACACGCCACATACACTTATAACTACTACACATAATAAATTCTCTGAAACAACTTAAGTCTTTGAAAATCGAAATGCGATGTTCCCTTTTCTTCTTCTTCTTTAGGGTGGTTGTTTTCTGTTGATCACCATCTCAGATAGGGTATTCTGAAAAAGCTGATTTGACAAAGCGAAACTCATTACATTGAATAATGAGTGAAATATCCCATGTCTTTTTCCTTACAGATAATGAAAATTAAAATAATAATAAAACAAATGGATGTTGTAACTAAATATCGTCAGCTAATTCGTCTTGGGAAAAACTGCTGACTTGACACTCTACCCAAGGAGAGGGACTGAGTGAATCCAACCGAGAATAAAACATTTATTTACACAGACACACTTTAGAAGCCTCGCCTTCTCTGTCAACATATACATGTTCTGACTTATTGAAAAAGAAAAATATAAAATAAAATAAAAAGGTAAAATCCAGCAGGTTTGGAAAGTTCCTCATTCCAAGGCCTGGGGAAGACCCATCAAGGTTGGTTTCACCTCACAGTTTCTGTTGTGTTGGTGGAAGCCAGTCATCCGACATAAAGAAGTTTTGACCGGCGGTCAGTAGAAAAGGATTATCGTCTCACAGGCAATTCCAACCGACGGTAAACTTTGGTTACATCCTGATGTGAATCAAGTTAAAGTCGCTTGAAATCATTCAACGAGTTGAAAGCGGCAGGTTTAAGAAAGAGGTCCTTTGAAAACGCGGAAGAACCCAGGATACTTGAGAGAGAAGAAGAAACCTTGACCTGACGAAGCCGACTGCAGGTTGCGGGTTTGCGTACCACTTGATCATATTTTTAATTAATTGTTGAAAAAGATTATTAATAAAAAAAAAATTTTAATGATTCATTTTCACGTGAACTCAGAAATACTTCATTTATCTCAAATTAAATATCAGGAATAAATACAAATTTATAAATGAGTATGATGTGTTAGAAAGATACCAGTTGTTTAAAAGTTGAGACGATAAGTTGGAAAACACTGCTTCTCTCGGGAATTAAAGAAACATGGGGAAAAAAAGAAGCAATTAGCCTATTTCTTTTCTCCACTTCACTTTTTGATCATTTGTTGTCTTTCTACTGGTGGATCAGTCAGAAAAACTGAGATGCTGTTGGATTCCTGCCTCTCTGGAACCAAGTCCAACATCCAAAAAAAACATTTGTTACTGTATTTGTTGAATCTCAAGTGGAAATGCATAATAAATAATTCATTTTTAATGTTTATCAATTAAAAAATAAACAATTGAATGAAAGGTACATAGACAAGTTGTACACCTTCCCCATCTCTTTGTTTCATGTCGGAAACAGAGATGGACTATATGACAGTGGTTCCCAAAGTGTGGGGCGCGCCCCCTAGGGGGGACGCAGTGCCATTGCAGGGGGAACGAGAGAAGCGGTATGGATGAAAAAAATCTAAACAAAAAAGGTTACACAAAAGTGTTTTCACTGTAAAGATGGTTTGTATTGTGTTTTGTTGCAACACACTACAAACCTGAAGTTTGTGTACAAAATATACATATTTTGTTTGAAAACAAAATATGTGTACAGGTTTATGTCTGGTTGAACGATGTGTGAACCCAGTTGATGTTTTTTTTCTGTTTTGGGGGTTGAGGGGGGCTGTATTGTAATCCAGAGGGGGGCCCAGAAAATCTTTGGGAACCACTGTTGTATGAGACGACGATTATCCTTAGTTATGGAGTTAAATGATGTGGATTATTAATTAAACTGTACCGAATGCGCAGCAGGTGGTCCTAGAACCGCTTCCATCTTCTTGTCCGGTCGTTGTTGGTCTTTTTGACCAACCCAGACTCATAACAAAGGTCACAGTCAGGACTGTTGAGATGTTATAAACAACACATGATCTTGGACTCAACGTTCTGAATGTCAAAATAATCCTAGGGAGGTACTAATGTACATTTTTGAGAGAAAATTTCATTTCAGATATAAAGTTAACATTTTGGATCTTACTGGAGAAGTAAAAAAAAAAATTAACCTAAACAGAAAAAAAAAAAAAAGAAATAAAAAAGAAAGGTGGCCTCCTGTTCAAAGGGTTATGTGGCACCATCGGGGTATGTGGAGCAGCAGCTGTCCGCTCTGGCCCTTTCCACATTCGGCCAGAGTCATGCTGGACTGAAGATGGAGAGGTTACACTGGCTGTCATTGTGGAGTAGCGGCAGCGGCCACTGGGCTGGTCATGGAGTTTGTGTTAGCCGATAAGACTGTGGAGCCACTGAGAGGGCCGAGGGCAGTGGAGGCTGGCAAGGCAGAGATACCTAAAGTGGAGACAAGCAGGTAAGAAGTGGGCAAAATGACAAGGAACAATATCATGGCGGACTAGAAGCTGTTGACAGTCTGCTAAACCAAAAACAGGAGCTGCGCAAATCTTTGTCTCTATTCTGCTAACATCGAAAAAAAAACCAGCAACACTATTTCGCAATTGAGGGATTTCCGTTAAGTACGAATTGAAATTAAAAATCAGACTTCAAGAAGAGTTTCCATTAAGCAAATTTATTTTCAGAATTTCAATTTGCGCAGCTCTATTATTAACGGAAACGCAGCTTCTGTGGTACTGCGAGTAGAAAACTTCCTGTTCGTTGTCTTTTCTGCTATTTTTGCACTGAATCATTTTCCATCTTCTTCCTTTGCCTCACTGACTGGCTTTTATACAGCAATGGTCAAAAATGTAAAACGTCTTTGTCAGATTTTACCTATTCAACTTAAAACAAAGAGAAACTTGAACATATATTGAACCGGAATAATTAAACACACACAGCAACGACAAATTAGAAAACTCCTCAACGTTTCATCCCCCCGTCGGTCGCGCAGACGGCCGCTCATACTGAACTGTATGCAACTGTAGTTTGATGCAGCAAAATTAGGAAAGCCTTTTTCAGAAATGTGACAATAAGAGTGAAGCAATGTGTCCTCACCAGTGACCATGCTGGCTGCAGTAACAGCGGGGTTGTCGCCTGGCAAGTTGGCTGATCCAGCCATACGAGACTGCTCCTTCACAATGGAGACTGTGTGAACAACAAGCAGCATAAATGAAGAAATCGTTGTTTTATTTTAATTCTGCTCTCATTGTGGTATTAAAACCGCTCTCTGGGACTCTTACAGAAGTACGGGTGGTCCATGGCCTCGCGGGCGGTCACTCGGGCCTGGTGGTCATAGCGCAGGAGTTTGTCGAGGAAATCCAGAGCCTCGGCGCTGACCAGGTGCTGATTCTCGCTGTGGACGAAGCGCTCCCACCGTTTACGAGAATGTCTGCAGGGAAACAGAAATGGCTTTCAAACATGGTGCCCTGCTGCCATTGCATTATCTGAAGGAAACTGCTTTTAAATACAGAATCTTACAAAGTACTTTTGGTCTAGTTTTAGTGTAACTACTCTATCTATCCATCCATCCATTTTCTTTCACCCTTGTCTCTAATGGGGTCGGGAGTTGCTGGTGCTGATCTCCAGCTACGTTCCGGGCGAGAGGCGGGGTTCACCCTGGACAGGTCGCCAGTCTGTCGCAGGTAACTACTCTAGTCCACTTGAAATAAGACAAAGTGACTTATAAGTAACTTTCCAGCAAGATATAGAGGCTTGTTTTAAGTCAATATATTCTTAATATTGATGACAAAATGGCAGATAAATAAATTTAAAAATGGCAGATAAATTTATAACATGGGAAATTATAATCTGCCACTGGATCTAGCACTTTTTCATCAATATTAATGAATTGTTTACTTACAACAAGTCTCTGTAACTTTCTGGAAAGTTATTTTTAAGTTATTTTTATCTTATTTCAAATGTACTAAGATATTTGAACTCAAAACTAGACCAAAATTACTGGGTAAGATTGTGTGCTTTTGCATTGTAGATCCAGCTTTACCAGTGGATGTTATGGTCAGAAAAGGCCAGCAGTAACCAGCAGGCCGACTTTAACATCCCGTCTCTGTGGGAAACAACTCGTACCTTCCCAGGATGTCATTGAAGCGAGGTTCCAGCTCGATGCTGTACTTGTCGATATAATCATAGAGGTCTTCTGTTCCCAAAACTTTGGCTATTCTCACCAACTGCAGGAGAACAAAACAGGAACAATCTTGTCAGTACTGTTGAAGATGTGCAGAATTAAAAAAATAAAATAAAAAAACTTGATGAGAAAGATAAGCCTCTTAAAACACATTGGACAATTACAAGAATTATTGCGTAGGCAGTAGGCCTAAAAACATCCTCAGCATACATTTCTGAGAATACGAGATATACACTGCAAAAATAATAAACTTTATAATTCCAGTGGTGAAATCTGACTCTGATTCTTTTCCAAACTGCCACAAAGAAACAACAACAAAAAACGGTCGTCGCTCTCATCTCACACATCCTGAGGTAACCGCTAACCAGTTAGCCTTTGAAAACACACGTTACTGTGCAGGTCAGCCACTGCTTTTAAAAACTGTAGTTGTGACAGGGGAAAATATAAAAGTCCCACCAAACAGGAGCTAACAACCAGCCCTTTGCTGTAGATTTCAGTTTTACTTGAATCATTTTTACTTGAGAAGTATTTCTTCTCTTACTTGAGTAAACTTTCTGGATTCTCTATGTACTGAATGAAGAACAAACATGTTTTAACCAAAATTTCCCCAGACGCACACACACACACACACACACACACCCCCACACACACACACACACACACACACACACACGTTTGTGCGGCTATCTTTGCTGGAACTTTCCATTGACTTCCATTCATCTCTACAGCCTAAACCTTACCCTAACCAAAACTCAATTCACACCTTAGTCCTAAATCTGACCTCTGACCCAAAAACAGCATTTCCCCTTGTGGGGAAAACCAGGCTTCAATCCCCACAAGGAGCAGTGGGTCCCCACAACGTAACATGTGTCAGGAAAATGGTCCCCACAAGGTATTAGAAACAAACGCACACACACACACACACACTCCTGCAGGTTTTGTTAAAGTTCCGTCATTTTTTTTCAAAATAAACCGATTTGGAAACATTTTCTTTTGTTACTTGTATGAATCATTTTCATCCTTAAATTGCCAAAATTTACATTTGATTTTATATTTGGAAATTGTAAAGTTAAATCCGATTTTGGCCGATGCCATTTTTTTTTTTTTTGTCAGAAATGTTGCTCAATGTAGCAAGAAAGTTGCTGAGTTGCAAAAATAAGGTGACTATTGTTCACTGCAAACGACCTGGTCGGCAGGGCTAACAGTCCAACCCCTAACGGGAAAACAGAAGAGGACAGTGGCTGATTTTTAGACCTTTGCTGAGGTAGATAAGCTCGGCTTCACGTGTAAGTATCGGTGCAAATTCCAGTGATAAATTATTATTTTTTTACTTATAAATCAGAATGCGTGTTTATGTAACCATGTAAAATAAAAATGTCTAAGACAACTATTCTACCCACTGAGCTCCAGTCATCTTTCAGACATCTGATTAGCATGAACCAGAATAACACATGATTCACTATAAAAGCATTTAGGAGTTTGTGGGATTCAAAGATGACGAAGAGGCAGGAAGAAAAACGTCAACCACCGATATATGCTGCGTGCGTAGTTCCCACTGAGGCCAGGGGCCAAAGCATCGTAGAAAAGAAATGTAATGCACTTTACCTGATCGTAGTTGTCATGACCGTGGAAAAACGGTTCCTTCCTGAAGATCATGCTGGCCAACATGCAGCCCAAGCTCCACATGTCCAGACTGTAGTCATACATCTGCAACACAGAGTGGAAGAGTTAAAGCACCTGAACCGTTTAAAACATGAAACAAACCCAAACATTTCCAGCATCACTTGACAGTTACTTCAAAATGCCCATTTTTAACTCGCTCATTTTGTAGACAACAAGAAGTGATAATAGTTTAAAATTCAAACAAATGGGTGGAACCTGGAATAATTCTCAAAGTTTAGATCAGTATCTGCTTTAGATGTCATCCCATCAAAGGGAGAGCAGAACTAACGCCTCAGGCAAAAATAATCCAGGCACCAGTGATGCTTAATGCCACCGATTTCCTTTCCGATCCAATACTGAGTAAAATCGAAGCTGGTATCGACGATACCGATCCGATACTTTGTGCAAAAACACTTAATTTGCCTGTTAAATCTAAAATAATAATAATAAAAAAAACATGTTGTAGTTCAAATCCTGCCTTCACAAAAAGAACACAAGACATCACTCTAATGGATTCCTATTAAACTTAGAAGTACTTTGAGATAGCAGCATCATTTATTATAGCTAAGCTACTTCAACAGCAGCAGAAAATTATACAAAATATGTGAAAATGTTTCAAACTTCAAAAAAAAAAGAAAAAAAAAGAAAATAATTTCTGAAATACATCCTTGTGTACATTTTAAGAACTACTTTAAAATGAAAGCTGAAACATCTCCATGTCTGACTGAGCAGCAGCAGCACGCCGTGCATGGGCATTGCAGACTTACCAGGCGGAAGAAAAAGTAGTTCCACATCAACCCTGTGTCATTTAGGCAAAATCTTAATAATTTAGTCTCTTTTTAACGTATTCTTGTTCAGCTACATTATTTCAAATGACTGAAGCATTGAAAGTGTTGGTACTTGGATTTGAGAATCGATCTTTAGGCTTAAAGGTTTGATGTGAGAAGTATTGATATTCCAGTATCGATCCGGCCAACCAGCTTCTCTGTCATTCAAAAGAATGAACGGCGCCTAGCTCAATACTGTTCATTTCAAATCTCTGACTATTAGTTTTTGGTTTCTAGTACTACTCAACAGGAAACAGAGTTTGAATGATCATTTTTATTGGCTAAAAGTTTTGTTCTAGTTTAAAAATATATGCATATTAATTGCTTTCCATGCGTCACATGATGCAGCATAGAACTCAGTGGGGATCTAGCTGCTTTCTAGCAACATGAAATCCCTCCCACAGCCGTACCTGGTAGTCCACCAAGAGCTCAGGTCCTTTGAAGTAGCGTGAGGCGACTCTCACATTGTACTCCTGTCCTGGGTGGTAAAACTCTGCCAGGCCCCAGTCAATAAGCCGCAGCTGCGAGAGCAAAAACAGGACGTTACGATCCACCATGACGGACCTGCTGGGTTTTTACTGGCCGGCGATGATTTCTGCTCATCCTTGATGTCTGATCATTCAGGTTTGTCTTTAGCGCATACAAGCAGTTTCTGTCTCACTCAATAATTCAGTGTAACCGTCATAAAACAGAAGCACGTGAAAGAAAACTCTGGCGTGGATCACACATTATGGAGTGGTTCTTGTCGACCTTTCGATGCTCGTGATCGATCATGACGTTATGTGGCTTCACATCTCTGTGCATGATTCCCATGCTGTGGCAGTAATCGAGTGCCTGCAGACAACATGAGATAAACATGACATTTACACACACAGATTAACGCACAAAAGGCAAATGGAAAAAAGAAATTAAATTCAGCCAGATGTTTTCACTGAGTAACTGATCAAATTATATTCATCTAATGTTTAAAAATTACATCTTCAGAAAAGCAAAGACATAGAGTTAAGTGGGAATTTTGGTATTTTAAAGACCCAAATTGTATAATAATTTATAAAAAGAATATAAAATAAGAAAGCATGCAAAAGAACATTTTTCAAAATCAGTTTCTTTCAATAAAAAAAACTCCAGAACATTAACAAAAACATCAGCTGTGTGTCTGGTGAATTTTTGGTTGAAACATGTTTGTTCTTCATTCAGTGGGTCAGGAATCCAGACATTTCACTCAAATAAGAGTCGGAATACAACACGGCCATTGGTATTTAATGAAATCTAAAAGACTACACATAAGACAGATATATTTGACATTTAGTTCTGTTTAATTGTTGAAACGTCCGCTTTTATCTGACCGATTAAAAGCAGTCTTCCCCATCGCAGCTATTGCTTACGGTTCTATTGGAAATTTCATTTTACACACTGTAGGAATCTCGTCATTGTAGTCAATAAAATCAATAATTGCTTCATTCCCAGCATGAATAATTCGAGGCTCACCTTGAGGATCTCGTACATGTAGAAGCGGATGTCGTAGTCTGTCAGAGTTTGGTACAGTTGCTACAGATCAAAACAGTCATTAAATTAGCCATTTTAAAACTGATTGCACACATTCATAAAGCATGTACAACAACACTCTGCATCACGACAGCTGAACTTAAAAATGAAGTCAAAAGACAACACACATACACACAAACCAGAGAGCAGTGCGTGAAGCAAAAAAAGACAACTTACAACTCCATGCACCAAACAGTTAAGTTGGAGTTCTGTTCTTACCTTAAAGTCTGTGTTGTTTACATGCTCAAAGACCAAAGCAGGTGTCCGGGACTTAAAAAAAAAAAATCCAGAATGAGACTGGTTTGTATTTGAGTTTTGTCTATTTAAAACATTTTTATCTATGTAGTCAGAGCCTCTGCGGAAATTCAAACAGGAAGGAAAGCTGTAGACGTGCAGACATTAACAGCACTGGGTGCAAATCTACTGGGATGTTTTTAAGGTTCATTATATGGACAAGCATGGTCAGCCGTTTCCTGGGTGACTAATAATGACACAGGGCTCTCTCCGGGAAACATGCAACACAACAGAAAGAGGTCAAAACGCGAGCACAGTGCTATGAAACCTGTGTCTTGAGACCTTACTGGTTTATTCTACCACATAAACACGTTAAAGACATTTCCTGTTGCTACATTTACTTTTTGAGTCTCCTCCTCGCTCTTGCTCTGTGTATGTCAGATGTTTAGCTACTCCACTGCCGGCATTTGCGATGACAATAATGACCTTTCTGATTGGCTGCCAGTCAATTTATCAAGCTGCTAAATTCCTCAAGCTAGCGTAGCAAGTGCAAATTGACAAGTTTCCGACATAAAACAGACGGGAACCCGCCCGTCCTTCTACGGAGCACACTGCGGCTGCTCATCCAACAAAAACATTTCAGTGGAAAGTGACCAGAACTCTATTTTTCAATCAGTTAAATTGGGGAGGGTTCCCTATTTTGCAAATGTAATTCTTATGAGAGAGCCCAGGAACATTAAGACCAGCGGTGTCCAAACTTTTTCGGCTTTGCGGCCACACATTTAAAGATGTAAGTTACTTGCGTGAAACACAAATGTTTTATTCATTCATATTTTGGGTTGTTTTTTATTTTTTTTGCTTTTTTTAAAATTAAAAATTGCAAAAAAATTTAAATGTTATCAATTATTACATTATATTAATGAAAGCAGAGTAGTTTGATCTCTGTAGAACAGTGTTTTGTGGATTATTGTAGAATAGAAACTTTTTTTAAAAAAAGGAAGGTTTGACCAATTAAAAGAAAAAAAACAAAACAGCAAACATCGTAAATTTGTTGGGTTGATCATTTTTTTCTTCACGATGTATGATGATCATTTTTCAACTACAGAAGGTAACATAACTATTTGACTGTGCTATAAAATGACACTATGTTGCTGGAAAGCACAGCACTGCCCCTTTAAAAATATATTTTTGCATTGTCCGAGCTGGCAAACCAAATTTAGGTTGTTATGGAAAAGCCATCGAGGACCGCCCGCAATTGTTCCGAGGACTGCAAACGCCCCCTGGGGCCACACTTTGGACACCTCTGATTTAAAGCTACTTGGATTGCAACCACATAAATCTATCCATAGCCAGGACTCACTTTACCATATACTTACAAACACACATTTCCCAAGACCCACAGAAAACGATAAGCTGGTACAAAAGGTAGGTTGGCAGCTCTATTGGTACAGCAGTGACATTTCAGAACCCAAACAATAATTACTGTCCTAAACAGAAGAAAAAAAAACTAAGTGTGCTATATGTACTTACTACAGGGTCCTTTACTATATCGATGAGAGAAATAATATTAGGACCTCCACGTAGGTTTTCTAAAATCTTGATCTCACGTTTGATTTTCTTCTTCTTCACCGGCTAAAAGAGAAATCGTTAAACAGCGTTAGAAAAATCGGCCGAGTGACCTTCCACCTTGTCAAGGTATTGTCCCGGTAGGGCTTACCTTTAGGATCTTTACCACCACCTTCTCGTTGTTGGTGATGTTTATTGCCTCGAAAACTTCGCTGTACTTGCCACGTCCCAACTTGCGCACCAACTGAAAGTCATCTTGATTTCTTAGAAGAAAGAATGAGAGGAAATGTCACTTTTCTAGACGAGGACTTTGAAAGTGTTGATCATAAATTGCCCCACGTCATTTACCCCCATTCCACAACATGTGACTCATAGTCCCAGTATTCCCTCGGGCGATGAGTGTTGACCTCTGAGTACACTCGCGCCCGGCTTGGCAAAGGCCCTGACATGTCTGACAGCTTGGCAGTGGCAGCTTTGGCTTAGGTACAGCTGGAAAGAAGGGATATGGAGTTTGGGGTGGGTGGGTGGTTTGCCTGAGGGGAGGGGAGGGATGGGGGTGAGGCCCCCCCAAAGGTACGGTGAAGTAGCTGACAAAAGACGAGAAACAAAATATGGATCAAAGTATTAAATTTTACTGGAAGAGACAATCATACATACATACACATAGCACCAACACACAAACTTCAAACAAGTCATTTTAATTTTATAATTCAATCACATGTACAAATTATCCTACTCATCATGAAGTTCAGTTCATTATTCAAATGAGATTAAAAAGTGTTCAATCGAAGGAAACCCAGCAGTTGGCATCAAGTCAAAGACACTCATTTCTATACAGCATAAAAAAAAATTCTACTTTTCAAATACAGCTTCTGTAGCTGAGGATCAAACCGCCGCGGCCACGACCCATCCCACACTGCACCCTATCCCAACAGTCACAAGCTTTGGGTAGTGACCAAAAGAACGAGATCACGGATACAAGCGGCCTAAATTAGTTTCCCCCGCAAAGTCGTCTGTACTCTCCCTTTGGGTGAGAAGCTCGGCCATCAAGCAGGGACTGACAGGAGAGCTGCTGCTTCTCCACATCGAGAGGCTCCGACATCTGGTCAGCAGGACGAAACTGGGCAGCCTTATTTGATGTAGGGTCCATGTCTATTCAGGCAGTTTGTGTTTTTCGAAATCTTCGATATCTATTTATTTATTTTAGCATGCAAAATAAAGAACCGTGATTTTAAAAAAGATGCCAGTGAGAACCTTATATATATACATACAGTGATGACACTTGGGGAATATGTGCATCAGAACGACAAAGCTAATGAAATTGTTGCAGACATACTAGACAAACCAACAACAAAGATTAAGTTGAGGAAGTATGATATGTTTGTGTGTTTGGTGTACTAAAACTGTATTTGGGTTGAAACATGAACAGACTGAGACGGTGTGTGGGGTTTTGTTGAATATTGTCTTTGTATTTTAGTGATCTCATTTGTTACTTAGTTCTGCTTTTCTATTGGTTTGCTTCACGGCGCATGACGACATATCTGTATTTAATGTGAAAACAAAAGGCGCGTGCTCCTTCAAACAAACGGGAACAACACGAAGAAAATACGTTTCGTGCGCGTCACGTTTTACACCGCCGGAAGTGTCTTCTTTTCAGGTTTCCTCCCAGTTCCAGCAAAGCTCAACATGTAGTAATAAGCGAATAGCGCCATCTAGTGTTCACGGCAGCTTTTTTAAAGCAAACTTTAAAATAGCGGGCCTCAACATTCGATATCAGGTAGTAGTTATCGCGATAATGGATTATCTGTGGACACGCAGGAACAAAAGCAATATTTACTAAAACTTCCACTTCCAAGAAGAATGGCATCATTATTAATAATATAATAACTTGGTGTACTTCAGTCCCACGCTGTCCGGAATATGCCTGTGCTAGCACCCGACGCAGCACACCGAAGAAGTGCGGTCGTATTTTGAACGCTAATAATGTTTTTCCTTCTCGCGCATGTTAAGGTGACCAGCAGATTATCGTCTGGAAGTGGCGGGCCCATTGCTGCTAATCACAGGGACACATCTGACGCTCATTTTCAGTCATCCCTGTTACACACAAGCTCATATTTACCCTTTTTATCAAACGCCGAGCGAAGTCGATGCCGACGAGCCATCAGTCCTGGCCACAGCTCGGTCCAATGGACCAGGGACGGGTTTCTGCCGTATCAAAGACAAATCTGGCCCACCTCATAGAAGTTCCTAAATCTTGTAACGGAGGCCGAGGAGGGACAACCTTGTTCTCAGTGGCGAATCGTCTCCTTTTTTTATGTTTCATATTTACGTATTCGTGCTATGAAACAACTAAGCGACTATTAAATCGTTTAATTGGTTTTTTATACATATAAAAAAAATCATCATCCCCATGCAGTGTGTCAATACTTTACAGTGTTTTTGAGCCTTTTTTTTGGCGTCATATCTGTAATTTTGCTTATTTTTTAAGCCCTCAATAAGGACCTGCTGATTGAATCTTCTATGCAAATGTGTCAAACTCAAGACCCGCGGGACAAAAGCAGCCCACCATATCAGTTTTTGTGGTCTTCTGATACAAGCTCAAGATAACAGTTGTGTGCTTAAATATTACTTTATCAATAAAATAAAATCAGTTTTTTTTTACAAGCTCAAATAAATGTGAGAAGATGTTATAAATTATGTATTAACAATTACCAACTGAATCCAGAGAAAGCTATATTTTAACAGTTTATTAATAAGTAGTTTTATCTTTATATTCTCTCACAAGTGGCCCTATGAGGACATTAGTGATGTCGATGTGGCCCAAAATGAAATGAGTTTAATACTCTTTCTTGATTACAATAGGCTCGCATTTTTAATTTAGTGAACATTTGTGCTACCTTATTATGACTTTTGGTCCATTGTCATCAAAATGCACAAATAATCACCAAATTGTGCCTGGACAAACACACATACACACATATATATTGCTGTTTTTTTCTAATGTATATCAGAAATTGTTTTATGCATTTTGTTTTCCTTTCATATATATAAAAGAAAATGTTATCTTGTTTCTTGATAATAAGAAAGCAGCTCAAATGAGGATTTCAAGGGATGTGCTATAATCTTTCTGACCTTCCTCATAATTCTGCTTTCGGTATATTTTACTTATTAGAATATTTAGAGTAATGAATCAAATCTAATTTATCTGCAAGATTAATGCAGGCGTGGACATAAAACACTTTCGGGTTTGGGGATAAAAAGAAACAAAATCAGAATCTCTTGATCAAAGCACTTAATTTTTTTATTTACTTAAGTTATTTATTTGAATTGTCCAGATAAACCCGTGGAAGCTTCTGATGTCTTTATGAGAATATCACTCCATCCGCCAGGGGGCAGCACACGATACTCAGAGACTAAAGGCCTCAAAATGGAAGAATGGAGTAAAATAACACAGAACACGGAGAGAGCGTCATCGAAAGCAATTTTATAAATAACTTAATTTTTATGTGTGTTGTGTAATATTAAAGCTTCGGAGAAACTTAATCAGCGCTGCTGTTGCTGTAGAGCAAGCTGTGACAAACAGGTAACAACAGGCCATTAGCTAGGCTAGGTTCTTCCTCAGGCTAGTGCTAGCTCTTGCCGCTCCTCAAGAAAAAAAATGCTATTTAGCTACTTTTTAGGAAAAAGCGTTGTGATAAATTTCCCGAAAAGGTTTAAACAGAAGTTAGCAAACGTTAACATGGAAGCTAAAATGTTATTGGCGCTAACTTCAAGTTGTGAGCGAACTGGGGCTAAGTGCGCAAAGCGCTGCAGCTAACCTAATGTAGCCTGCAGCTGCTAGCTTCGTGCTTAATGCTTCCATTCATTGGAAGTGTCCTGAACATCCCGTTCACATTTAAAAACTCAATTCAAAACGCTTTATTAGGGAGACTATTTTAACATTTACTCATAACAATTTTTTAAAGTTGTCTTTAAGACGTCAAGCAGTTGACCGTTAATTATTGGTTTTGTTACAGTCCTGTCTGTCAACTGGCAATTATATTTTAGATAAAACGTTTGTTGCCAACATCATCAGTGATTAACAGATTGACACTTATTAGCCCTTTCAAGCAGATGTGGACTATTTTCAGATTCCCCTCCACATAGATTAGGGAAGACATTCCAGTCAATTTGCACAGCTGTTCTCACTAGAGTTCTGTTTCTGCAGTTAATGATGGAGCAATCAGAGGACACTGGATCACAGTGGGCTTCCCAGGAGGTCAACCCTGTGTTCCTGCAGCAGCTCCGAGAGCTGGACATCCCAGAGGAAGCAGCAAAACAGGTGGGGCAATACTGCTGACATGTGGACTACGCCAAATAATGGATACGTACAGTTTTTCCTGATCTTTCTTGTTACTTCTCCTCGCTCCAGGCACTACTGCACACTCGGAACGTGTCAGCTGAGGAGGCGGCCATGTACTACTTCAACAAACTGGAGAATGAGGTGCCCATAAGCTAGCCTTAGTCCCCTGCAGGTACACATTGGTACGTTAGACCCAGTAGAGTTTGTCCAAAACCCAATCTGAGTGTGTGTCTGTCTTCGGTCTAACACACAGGAGGAGGGGGACGAGGACCTGTTGTTCAAGATGGTGTTTGTGGTTAACATGGACCTCGGCATGGGTGTTGGAAAGGTAATGGTGAAAAGAAAGCACACCTTCTGCTAATTAGGCAGGTTTTCGTCTAAAATGGCTGTTACTGAGTTCTGAAATTGTCACTGATTTAGGATAAAAAGTGCTTTTGTGTGTCTGTGTGTACTTTCAATCGGCATTTTTTCACATGAACATACAGTACTGAGAGCTGTGCTCAGTATTGGTTAAATGTCGTTCCCTGTGGTGGTTTTGTGTTTGGGAACTACTGAAATCGGTGCTGATTGTGTGTGCAGATTGCTGCCCAGGTGGGCCATGCGGCAGTGGGTTTGTACCAGGCTCTACAAGAGAAGAATAGCTGGCGGGAGATGGCCTGGAAGTGGGACCAGAGTGGGTAAGACCCATGCAGATTGTGGCTTATTTAAAACCACAACCTCATAGATTTTGTTCATCCTGCTAATATTTGTCTCATTCTTTTTGCGCATCGAGATAATTAGTTTGTAACTTGTATGATATAGGGTTTACATATTTCTGTAAAAGCTGTCTTTTTCCTGTCAGGATAGCATTAATATGTTTTTGTGATTCTCTACTCGTCATTTCTGTTTCCACGTGCCACTGTGACTTTTGGCTCCCCACGTTGGTTTGGTTTGCAAAAGGTGCCAATAACATCGGCAGCAGACTTGTGTTTAAAGTGTCATTTTATTTAACAATTGCAAAAGTGTTCTTAGTGAAATTCTTTTCAGGATGCGAATGAGTTTGGTGTTCATACAGGGCCAAGAAGGTGGTGCTCCAAGGCACTAACGTGGCCCACCTGCTGGAGCTGCAGGCCCTGGCCCTGAGCCTCAACCTGCCCACCTACCTGGTCCAGGATGCAGGTGTCACCCAGGTAGATCAGCATACGCCATCAGATCGTCATACACTTAGCACGAAGTGACGGCTATGTCTGTCAGACAAGTATACGCTGTCATTATCATCTGATTTTATTTAATCGGCAACATAGAATCATGATGTAGATTGTCATACACTTTGCATGACATCCTGACTTAGCGGTTAACTAGTCAGACCGTCATCTAGCAGCAGGGAGGCGAGTTTTACACCGGTGTGTTGTGGTTGACTGCAGCTTTAGCTAGTCCCTGCTTTAAATACACTTTTAAACCACGACAATGCATGTATCTATCCAGTTCTCATTGAAAACAATTTATTAATTTATTTTCGTCACAATTTGTCGCATATGCTGAACTGAGAACTCATCTGAAGGTCGGCCTTCTTAATGCGCAGGCATGCGTAATCACTGCACGAATGCTATTCTGACAGCGAATGATGGTCTGATAGAACACAGTCTAAAAAAAAAAAAGTCCAAATTTTAATTGTGTAAATATCGTAGCGCGTCTGTCCACGTACGCGTTTTTTGTAACGACTGTCTCTGCAGGTGGAGTCCGGCTCCCGCACTGTCCTGGCTGTCATGGGAGCAGAGGAGATGGTGAACAACGTCACTGGCAGTCTGAAGCTGCTTTGAGTTGTTTGGAGACAAGTCTCTGCAGTGGCACACAACCACCAGGAGGGGGCAGCCTTTCTTAGCAGCAGGAGAACTGCAGTCAAGCATGAGCTAAAAACCTTTCAGAATAATAATTAAAAAAAAAAAAATAAAAAAAAAACAGAAAACACCTCCTCCCCCAGCACCATTCCTCTTTCTGTCACTTTTCCCCTCAGCTGCTTAATCGGACATTCCTGGGAGACCACCTACTAGCAAAACAGTTGATTCCTTTGGTTCATTTTTCTCCCTCAAATGGTCACAGTTCAATACAAAGTAACTGTATTGATGTTCACATGAAGATTTTAATGGTAGTATTTGCGTACAGCTGAAGTTCCCTGTTAATATCATTACTGGTGTTATGGTTGTGTACATGTTTTTTTTTTTTTTTTTAAAGGGCCATGTGATGTGCCATTTTTATCAAAATAATTAGTAAATCTTCCATTCTGTTTTCCACCTCCCGCTCCAGCTTAACATTTAAAGAAGCCACAACCTGGCACCAAAACTTTACCCTGCAAACATTTAGACTTGCTCTAAATACTGCTGCCATGAATGGTGTGTTTAGGTTCTTTAAAAAAAAAAAAAGTGTATTTGTGGGGCATAATAAAGAATTTATGGGTTGCCAAACCCATGTTGTTGATTATAGTGTCACAATGTACATTGAAACTACAATGTTTGTTCTGCAGTGTTAAAATGCATGAGATACAAAATGTTACAATATGAATTATAAAGTTGACAGACATTTGAAGACTGTGGTGTACTATTCATAGCTTTGTTGTGTCAGACAGGTGATCATTAAAACACCTCAACATTACAAGCACTCTGGACTTTGTACTTATTTTACACCCATAGACTATGCTGATGAGCCATTGGCATTGTGGGTATGGAAAGATTGTGGGAAGGAAATAACTATGTTGCAGTGCCAGATTTTTTTTTTCCCCACCCCTTCCTGCAACAGGCCAGTTGTGTTGGGAGTATTTTTTTTATTTGTATGAAAAACGGCAATTACATGTACATTTGAGACCTTAAATTCAGAATAAAAAGTCTTTGTCCTCCCAGTATCATTGGTAAAAGGCTTTATTTATGTGAAGGGCGTTTAAATTGCACGTTAACGACACCAATCCCAGTTTTTTTTGCTGTTAAATCTGATCACAGATTTTGCAGTCAGGCTCGGTTCAATCCGCTGACACGTGACAGTTTCACTGTACAGACCAACGCCTCTGCAACAAATGACGTCGACATTTTTCAGCGTGTCCAATCCAAAGCAGTCTCCGAGTCTCATGACATGACAAAAATCCAATCGCGTCACCACGATAATTTACATAATACCTCCGGTAAGTTTTGAAGGGCGTCGGTTCAATGGTCTGGTTATTGTGTCGCCTTTTTTCTACAGTGTGCCAGTATGCAAGATGAAACACTTTTAGCTCCTTTCTGTAATTTAGAGCCGAAGGACACCGTGTTCCTCGACCAACCTCAGAAAACCCCTCTAAAATCTTACTGAGCCACTCGTTTCCGTCCTGTGTATTTCTGCAACGGGGTTACAAACGAGAGTCCAAAACAGGAAAGATGGCCACTTTCATCGTCCAGCCACTCAATAAACGCACACAACGCCACATGTAATACACTCCGTTGAACTGACAAACCGGTAGGTGGGGCTGACCTAGTGGGCGAACCCTGCCTCCTGTAGCCCTGAAACTGAGCCCAAGAGACCCCGTATGGCTAACCATTACCATTATGTATCAACGAGAGCGATCCTTCCAAAAGAAATATATCTTATAAACAAAAAGAAGTAATCCCACTATAGAAATGAAGTTAGCTCCGTTGGAATGTTATTTTTATAAAGAAAACGTCCCGCATCGTGGTAGATATAAATCCTTTGCTGAGCAGAAATCTGCCTTGCGAATCCAGTTACTCATGCTCCTCTCCGTGTGCTTCACCACTCTAATACAAGAGAAAACAAGTTCCTCACTGAAGCCGTACTCGCCCTATTTTACTCCGCAAATGGAAATAAGTAACCGACAGCTTCATTCGCCAATGGCTTCAAGGTATTTCGGGTAAAACAAATGAGCCGCATATTACTGTCGAATCAATGGCAAGAGGCGGGCCATCTGGAAGGGCCGCCCAAACAGCATGCCCCTGCACGGCCGCCTGGGAAGCCCCGTGGCTTGATTGTGTGTCAGTTTCGATGGTGCCTGTGGTGAATGCCGGCGAGGAGGGGGATGGGCGCTTCGATGAGCGTAAGGACCCGACACAGAATCGGAGCCCCGTATCACATACAGCAGTGTATACCCCATAATAAACAGCAACTGTAAATATACAAGACACTAACATTATTGGAATTGTTCACCGGGGATTTATAAAAGACACCAATGGATGTAGCGCACCCGAACAAGACAGGGGATTTAACTTTCCGACATTTTTTGGGAGATACTGAGAACTTTGTTTCTTACCCTTGACGAGGGAGCTACTTGTAAGGGCAAAGGATACAGGAGACTCCGAGGCGGATATCCAGGCCTACTGGTCTAATTGGAATTAATGTTGGGATACTCCAAGGACTTCCATAGTACACTATCGCTGCCTTGTTTTTAAGGAATTTGGAATGACTCTTTAGGTAAGCACTTAGAATATGTAATATCTTAATGTACATACAATAGTTTTTACCAAGATCTGAAACAAATCAACCATGTTTTCTGTGCCATGACTACACGGCTAACTAACTTAGCAAGCAATAACCTGCGTCCACTGAAGTTTCTTCAAGCAAGTTGCTTGCCTTCACAATATTTCGAGCATTTCTCGAGTATTTCTATATTAATGTGAAGTGTTTAGCCAGCTGAAATGGGAAGTAAAATAGATGTTATGCCTTCCAGGGGCGCTTTGGGCTGTGACTGGAATGGTCCTCTCTTGGCTGTTTGATCAGTCCCTCGTGTTGTTTTCTAGTTTGCTTCCATCGTCACAAATTATTCTTTTTGCCAGTTTTTCCAAATACTCAGCGTTTAAATATTGTGAGCAGTCACTGTACGAACGTCACATTCATATTACACAACTTTTATGCCTTTAAACATTTTTGGTTAAAATGTGTTTTTTTTCCAAACCTAAAATCAAAATTAACAGCGTTTGTCGAGCGAATTGTCCGTGTTTGAATTACAGCCTGTAAAACTCAAAATTAGTGCAAACTTATGTCATAATATTGCATTTTTTTCCCCCCCAGTGAGTTTCCTTACTGTTTCCACAAAGGGACGAAGCATTACACCATTACAGAGTCCAAACAGCTTTGGTTGACAGTGGCTAACCTGTTTGTATCTTTTTAATATTAATGTAAAGCTTTAGGATGTTGGACGTGTATCGTGTTTATTATGTTTGCTAGTTCACAAACAGGCGACGCAGGTTAAACGTTAAGGAGGCTCCCAAAGTAACATTTAATATCCCTGAGTCTTGACAACAGGGTGCTAAATGTTCTTTAGATGTTCAATATGTCGGAGTTTTAGAAAAGAATCGTTGACCCGGTCTGCTGTTGGATCTTTCTCGACGACTCTTAGCCTAGATGCTAACTGCATCTAGCACAGCAGCAGAGGCAACAAATGTTGCTAGCCCTTAGCTAACTTGGTTGCATGTTCTTCCGCTGCGTGTGCTCTAACATTCAGTCCTTGCCCAGCGGCACACAGCATGCATCGCTATCCTTATTTTTCTACTTTATCTGTGCAGTGACGGAAGGGGTGTAAGGTTTAATGCGGCCTCGTCGTGGTGTTTCGCTCCATGATGTGAATCTGTCTTTGGCAACACAGTCGGTTTCAAAGTCAACTATTTGCCACATTTGTAGTTTTTATCTACTTAATTTTATTTTATTTTTTTTTAGGACGCATGTGTTTGGTGCTGAGAAGGCCAGAGCTTTTGGTTTATTTGCTCTGCTTCACCTCCCCCACCAACCAGCCAACCCCCCAGCCTCTGTGGCGGTTGAGAGAACCGGGTGATATTATCGTGGAGAGCACCGTATTCCATTATTAAGCCTCCATATTTGTTGTTTCAGAGTGAGGAAATGTTGTAGGGCTGCTGTTTCTGGGTCCAAAGCCAGCTATGGGGTGTTTTAACTCGAGCTTTGTTGAAGAAGTGTGCAAACACGTTATTAATTATAAATTTGATCCATCTCAGCTTAAAGGAAAAGATCCCTTTTTAAACTCTTCATGACTAACTATAGCAGCTATGTTAGCAAAACCATTGAAAGTATTTCATATGAAAACAAATATTTTCATGACACCAAGGTTGGGTTGTATTTATTTAGGTGATATCTAAATATTCTTTACATAATGCTTTGAAATGTTTTTAATGAATGTTCCTAAATGTTGAGTGCTTTTGCAAAATGTTAAGCAGTTTACTCTTGTTTGAAATGATGGGTGTTTAACAGTGAAAGGTGTTTTTTTTCTGCCAGAAATATGTGAAAGTCATAATGAACAAACCCTTAGATTTTCTGTTGTTGGTGCTTGAAGTTGAAGTTCTTCTGTTTCCAGTCCACAAAGTGGAAGCAGAAAATGTGCATGTATCAAAATTTTTATTTGTGCATTCCATTGCCATCAGCCTGATACAATTGTTTCATATTTGGAATACAAATAATTGGGAATCATTAGAAAGGAAGTTCCTGCTTGGGCCTTTTTTTTTTTTTTTTTTTTGGTTGAGGATCTTTTGTGATGTAATGTCCAACCCAGCCTGTGTGCCAGGGCCTCGCTGGATTACTCCACGTAGGCTTGTATTACTAGTCCTCAGCGGTATACACGTCAAACGTGCCGCTGTTCTCTGACTGGGCCGCTTATCGTTTTGTCTAAAACTGGAAGTATGGCTATCTGGCGTCAGTTTAATTTTTGTTTGCTCTGTCATTAACTCAATAGGTCATATTCAGCTTATCGGTGTGAAAGCATTTGTGTCTGTGTTTCAGGGTCAAAAGAAAAATGTCAAGTTGAATCATTAAGTCACCCTTGTTGCTTCGTCGCGCGATTGTTTTCCTTCCATCCGTGATGAAGAATAACACGTAAAGCTCCCTAGTACGCCCAGGACCTCGTTGGCTTTTACTTTATAAGTGGAAAAACGCCAACCTTCCCCTGGCAGGGTGTTGAGTTGGGACTTTGCCAAGTATCTGGTATGATCTTGATGTGTGTTGAGGACCTGATTGGCGTGTCTGGGGCTGAGCTGTCATTGGTTGGAGCTGGCATTCTCTGAATATGCTTCACATCTTTTAATAGACTGGGTGGGCTGAAGCTTTCCAACCTGGCCACTTGGAACCAGTGGTAACATGAGCCTCTCTAACACGCCCGCCCCCACCCCCTGTACCTTCTTGTTATCTTGAATAAACATTGTGTTCACTGAAGGAGACAAAGGAAATGTACTCTTCTCTGTATTTATTGTGGTTACATTTTGGGGCACAGACAAGCCTATACAACTGGAAGTCAACTGAAGTCATCTAACCACAACAGAAAATCTCAGAAAGCTCATTCTCTCTGAACAGACCTGAGCTCTCTGCCCACCGTGACTTCCATTTCAGATGCCGATTCAGTCTCTGCATTTTATCAGCCTGTACTTGTTTTATATCAACATGTTGGACATTTCTCATATGATCAGCAAGCTAATTTGAATGAAGCAAGGCCAAGCGGTGCCTGAGGTCTGGATTATGGCTGATAACATGTGGATTACATTTAGAGTTTTTTGGGTGTCTTTGTAATTCGTAAAAATGGTGTAATTATCCACAATAAATGGAAGTCAGAGCAGTGTCCTAATAAGGTTGGCCAAGAAATGTGTGTGTGTGTGTATGTGTGTGTGTGGGGACGGACCTGTGTACAAGATGTACACTCTTCTGTGGGCCTCTAAAAGTTTGGAGATTGATGGAATGTGCAAACATTCAAGGTTAGTAGGAACACATTTCTTGTTAGGAAGGAAGTCCAGTGTGCCCAACGTGTTCGCATGAGCAAAGCAACAATTTCAGCATTTTTTTTTTCATTTATTTTTTTTTTCAGACCTGTTCATCATTTCAGCTGTGTTATGACAACAGGAACCGTTTCCAGAAACTCTTGTCCGTTCAGTCGTGCTTCCACCTCGAAGACCACGGAGCTGGCTCTTTGTTTTCCATGTTGTGACTGTCAGATTGTCGATATAGAGCTGGTTCTCTGACAGAGAGAGGATTGCTCCTCCTCCGTAGCTACAGCTGACACAAGTGTTGCTGCTTCTGACTAAAGAAACAAATTGTGCACTAAACCCACAGTCTGTGGCCTTCTACAGCCTGTTACTCAGCAAATCTCATGTTCTACGGTGGGAGTACTTGTGTGTTGTTTGCTTTAAAACTCGGCCATTTGAGAGAGCTAGACCCCCCAGTGGCCCGGAAACCCAGGATATTGTACAGTCAATGCAGAGATCTCATGTTCTGCACAGTCTAGCTAAAACCACCAAAGTTTTCCGAAGTCTCCAACAGATTTCAGATAAATTGTGTTCATATCATGGTCATGTTTATGTCTGGGATTTTCAGCACAAAACTTAAAGCAGGCCAGTATTTGAAGCCATGGACTTGGTGTATTATTGCACATGGTGATGATGATCATATTGGCTGTGATTGACCCACATCTTCCCAGCCGTTTTGATTTTTCTGTTATGACAATGTTCCCGTCACTTTCTATTAGCTTTAGCACCGTGGACACCATTTTCTATGTCAGATAAAGCTGTCCAACTGAGTGGACATATTACTGGTCCACACAGGGTGAGCGGTTTGTGCTTGAAATTTAATAACTTCACAAATGTTGCTTTGCGAATGCTCATTTTGCAATGTAAATTAAAGGGGCAATATTATACTAAATTGACCATTTGAGCTTTAGGTTATGTTAAATTTTTATTATCGCATCAAAAACATACTTGGCGTGTTGTCTTGATTCGTTCATGCATGTTTGAGAAACATTTTAATCCCCCATGGCAACTATTCATCTGTGCAAACTGCCTGGGTGGACCTTCGAGGCGCAGCTTCTCCTCTGAGCTGCAGTTTCCAAGCTTCGGAGCCTCATCCACACAGAGCAGCCCCTTAAGATTAGCCAGCTGCAATTAGCAAACACATCCTCTGAACTCATTACGGAAGCTACGTCTCAGTCCAGTGGTGGTAAAAACGTTGCTAAAGGGTGGAGCAGCCATGTTGTGATGACTTGCTGATGGAGTTTCTTGAAGAGACAGAGGCCCAATTTCAGGTTGCTAAATATCGAAGTCCAATGTCTGTTAAGTCTTTTAACTTTATATATATAAATAGCATTTTTATAACAAGTGAAGATAGTTCATTGTGATATATATATAAAAATAGAGCATCGCCACATGAAGATGTGAAGGACAGCACTAAGATCCTCCTCCTGGCTCTGATTGGTTGTTCTAGGTAGCACTGCCTTCTCGTCTGCCTCTGGGAAAAGGCAGAGGAGCTAATTTTTTCCACATTATCCTTCTCATACCAGACTGACATAATAACAGATTCAACAAACACATAAGTAAACGATATTTTTTTTGTAAAAGTTGCATACTGTAGCTTTAAGCAGAGTTACGTGGAAGAGATGAATCCCAGGAAACCAAACAAGTAGAGACAAGAGAGAGCAGCTAAAATGATAAGATGAAAAGAAAGCACAAAGCTCCTAAATAACCGTCCTCTCCTCCCCTCACCTGCCTGTCCTCCTCTTTACCAAAGTGTATAAATTCCCCCAATGTGAAGAAGCAAATCGGGGGGAATTCCCAATTTCAGGCGGCTGTTTATGTTTCAGGCTGGGCTTCAAGCTATTTCTCAACACTTGACATTTGTGGAATAGAAGGAGGAGTAATAAAATTAACTGGCAGCATGTACTATCAGTAATATAAATTTTCATGAAGCGACATTACATCCGGTGATGACTTTAAAGTATGAATGAATGCTGTTACTTACGCTAGTTTCTTATGATGAAGGCTGGGATACAAGTCTGAGGAACTGCAGTGATTAGCAAATACTAGCAGTTTTGGGGGGTTTAAGCATTATTATTCTGAATTTATTATGAGAGCAATTAATCAAAGTTCTTATTATAAAACATTTGGGACAGTTGGTGATAAACATAAATGCCCACCCATAGCTTCAATCTACGTATTCAGATTCATGCCCAATGTCTCCCATTAGCATCATACCTACATTTACAATGATTCTTGGTACAATATTCAAATTGACAGCCTTTAATTAATTTGCTATCTAACAGCAACACCATTTCTGTTTTACAACTGGATATAAATTGCAGCAGTAATGGTTAAGAGTAAGAACTATGACCTACAATCCTGCAACATCTAGAGAAACTCATCCAAGCATTTATCTTTAGTAGTAGTAATTATTGCAACAGTGTCTTCACGGGTCTGCCTAAAAAAATCCAGGTCCGTTCTAAATCAGTTCTAAAGTCCTTCCACTGTAGGAGTTAAAGGACTTAGAAGAAACTTAATGATCTTTTTCAAATTACTTAATGTCTTGGCACCAAAATAAATGAAAGAATTGTTGATTTAGCATTCCAGATCACTCAGGTCTTCTAGTCTACTCTGCATCCCCAGAACCAGAACCCAATATGGAGCAGAAGCGTTCAGTTTTTACGCTCTGCTGACTTGGAACAAAGTTCTAGCAAACTAAATGACCGAAACACTGAGTTCCTCTAAAGTGGACGCACTATGCTTTTAAATCCTTCCTTTTAACATTTAAATCATTCAGTAGTGGCTTATGTAAAGTGGAACTGCAACGTGTTAGTCTGAATTCCTCTTATTTGTACCTCTGTTCTGATGTGCTGACCTGTCTCTTTAAATGAAACTCAGGCACTTTATGCCCCGCCCCTCCAGGTCCCGTTTCACCACTTTTTGCAGTGTCATAGCAGTTTTATATCTTTTTATTTCCAAATTTACTTAATTTACAAATTTACTTAGAGAAGGAACTGACCATCAATGAGACAAAGGCTAAGTTTACACAAGATGAGTGGAAACTGCTGGTATTTTCAGATGTCGATTGGGGAAAGGTTCCACGTATACATGAGACTGCCAAAACACCTTTAATCAGTTGTGGTTCCAATGCCAGGTCACTGTACGGCCCTGTGATTTTTAGCATATTGTTGAATGTACAATGTGCTTTCGACCCTTAGCTTCCATCTCATTTAGAGCTAACTCTTCTCTGCCTCCCATGAACCAAGTGCCTGTGTAACACTTAGATAGTCCTTATCAAGAGTTGTTCGGTTGAACAGGTTAAGTAGTTCACACAGTGCATCGCTAGCCGCCGTTGTTTTTGTTGTTAGTTCCTGAAAGGTTTCACTCCTGATACCTGGTTTCAAAAAGTCCCGGTGTGAGACTGCGAGATCACAGGTGGCTGGATCACAACAAAATCGTTACGGGTTTTTACACAGCGCCGCATAAACGGGGCAAAAATCTATCGGTAAATCCCTCTTGATCCTGGCGGAGTTTGATGAATCAGTCGTCCTTGAAGTGCTTCACACAAAAAGAAGATTTTCTCCACTGATGTGGGAACATTGCTTGGATAAATAAAGTTTTATAGTGTGGATTAATACCCCAACCAAACGAACATTTTCAAACAGCTTCTGCATCTTTGTACTTGGACTCCAAAATTGCTGCGACAAATAAAAATGGCGGACTTGTGAAATTGCTTAGCTGGAAGTCCATGACTTTCTGCATAAATACTGATGCTATTGTTAAAAGAATGCAATAATTAATAGAGAAAATGACCCAGACTGAAAATTAAGATAGTTATTCTGCACCGGTAGACACTAAATTCAAAGGTTCTGCCTCCTAAAGACACTACATTAAATGCATTTAAGTATTAAATGGGTTTTGCGTGATAAATCCCCTTCAAATCAAGATTTAAAACCCATTCGTTTAGATCTGCCTTTGATTAAAAACTGGAACACCATAAACTGTGGTCTGGTTTTTAACTTGTCATTTTCCCTCACTTTACCGCTGCAATTGAGTGTTTTTTTGTTTTTCTTTTTTTTTTTGCCTGTTTGTTGTTTTCCTTTCAATCATGTAAATTGCTTAGAATTGTTTTGTTGCTGAAAATGTGCTCAACTAATAAATTAATCTTGCCTTCAAATTAGGGCTGTATAATTATATCGATTCTACAATATTTTTCCTTCTTTTTTTCTTTCTTTCTTTTTTTCCACACACAGAAGTATCGGTTTTTCATCCACGAGTATCGATACGTTAAACCATAGGGGTACATAGGCTTATACAGTCTCTTTAACATGTCTGGTTTGTGGGCATAGCAGCAAGACTCCGCCTCCCCCAGTCTCACGTTCAACTTGTGCTTAATGTGCACATTATAAACTACACACCAGTTTTTAAATTGTGTTAATAGGCCAAGTAAAAATAAGAAAACCATATTTTTCCAATGTCGGAGAAATGTCAAAAACCGGCTTTTCCGGTTATGTGAAAAGGAATGAGCTTCCAAACGTAAAAAATGAAACGCAACATTAGATTCCTTTATTTTTGGAAATCTCAAAGCTGCAAGCAATAATTATGGGCTGTATTTTGTTGCTAAGAAACGAAGTAAAGTTGCGCAGGTAACCGTGAAAGAGAAGGGGAACGAACGAAGTAGCTGCAAAAGCAATGAGAGATCGCGAAATTGATGCAAAGTTTAGATATCGGAGTGACTAGTGAGATCCACTAAGTAATTTGTTTTTAGCTTAGTGGTCTCTGTTCTGTACATAAAGGATTATGTGAAGAAGTTTTGTTTTGAGCTGGAAAACGAAGAGGAGAAACCCGCAGCCGCAGTCTGGGCGCACTAAGTATTGCCATGATGACGATGGCTGATCGATCATTCTTGTTAGCAACTGACAAAGAGTATCGGAGACTGAGAGTACGAAGAGATCCTGGCACATTGAGAGGCAGCTACTCAGAGATCCAAGCAGGGGAATGGCGGTGCTGCGCAGCTGCAAGGAGTCGATCACTACAGGGTGAGGCAGAGCCACTCCCCCAGCAGCTGGTAGTAAACAGCTTACAGCCACGGCTAACTCCGGGAGCCAAGGTACAATAGCCTTTTCCCTATAGTCCAAAATACTTTTTTTACTCCAAAATGCAGCCGCAGTATGTCCAAAAGAAAAACATAAGCGCAATCATCTGCATATTGAGAGTCTAGAGGCTGATAATCTCCCCACTCAGCTCCTGGATCACTGTTGAAACTTTGAGTTTTATGTCAAATCCACATGAATTAAATAACAGAAACGTATTTTCTCACTGCATCTTTGATTCATTTTGTCCAGCTGTAGACTGTTGGGCTTTGTCCAATCAGAGTCAAGTATTGTGTAGTTGGTGTTTTGAATCAGTTTTCAGTTAATTAAAGCCAAGTCTATGGAACACAAAATGTCACTAAAATCACTCTGTCCTTCTAAACTCTTTCAGAAAATCATAAAAGTGATTTTTTTTATTAGTTTTTAAACTATATTGTTTACCAAATATTGTGATACACATTGTATCATGACCAGAATATCGCATCATATCGAATTGTGAGATTATTGTTTCTCTACACCCCTACTTCAAAAAACAAATTGAAATATCTGACACTGTTGTCTCTGCTTGTGGGAACACCACAGCCTGAACGCTGGTGTGTCGTGTTCAAGCTGCATGCTGATGTCAGCAACAACATTTATTAAACACAAATGTTTGATTTGGAAGGCAAATAAAAGAGTACAATATGCATTTGAGATACTCTAAGAACTCCTGGAGTTCTCGGAGTATGTCCATCTTCCTCATGAAAATGCTAAAGTGGAAAAGTCATTAAAACTTTTGCCTCTAGCTGAAGTCCAGATCTCATTCTGTACCAGCATTACCGATAGAAGTGAACAGTTTTTTTCCCCCTTTAATCTGGTTATATTAAAAAATCACTACCAGTTGTCTGACACAGAGCCATCATCCTCCTAAGTTGTGTGAGTAAATGGGTGTTATATCTGTGGGGGTTGTGACTTTTTGACCATCTCACTTGGAAAAGTGTAGGTGTTAAAACGTTTCACCTTTCCTGCAGTTTTCCAGCCTGGTTCCTTTGAATTGATAATTGTGCTGTCACATCTGTGTCGCTGAACACACAGTGAGACTGATGTAACATATATCTATGTGAACAAACTGTTGGTGTGTTGGAATATCACGCACCTGCTCGATAAGTGCTCTGGCTCTTGTTGGACTCTTCTTAAAAGGCCCCAGTTTGACTCTTCAGTTATATCTAATTTTAGATATTTCTCATTTATCTTCTCTTTCCAAAATTTGAGAAAGAGAAGGTAAAATTTATACAACTGCAAGCTTAGAATCAAATGACATTTTTGAAACATTTCAGTCAGGTTTCAGATTGAGTCACAGTACAGAGACTACCTTGTTAAAAATACATAACATTATGTTGACAGTAAGCGTTCTGTCGTTCTGGTTCTTTTGGACCTTACAGCAGCCTTTGACATGGTGGACCATTCTGTCCTCCCGTCTCGTTTGAACCATTTTGTTCGTGTTTGTGGCACTGCACTGAAGTGGCTTACTTACTATCTGACAGATAAACCCTTTATGGAGTGCCACAAGGCTCCGTTCTTGGTCCCCTTCTCCCTTTATATCCTGCCATTAGTTGAGCTTATGTCTGTGTAGAAAGTGTCCTTCCACTGTTATTCAGATGACTTGCAAATTAATTTGTCTCTGAAGCCAGGTGTAACTAATGTGGTCTTATCTTTTGTAGACTAGGCTATATCTGTTAGCCAGTTGCTGAGTAAAAACATTTTGATATTCCTGAAATACTGAATGTATTTCATTTGGTGTCAATTCCTGCCAGTGAAGTAAATATGTCAGAAACCTTATCAGGAGTTTAAATTTAATAAATTGACTTTGGAGTCAAATCCAGCTTTTGTCACCTGCATCTGCTGACCAAAGTTTAATCTTTTTTTAAATTGGATAGACTTATAGAAGACCATTCATTGTGTTTGTTAGTTCTCGACTTGTTTTAATAGACTTTATATTTGTGCCTGTTGGCCTCCACCAGTTTCTCTGGAGTTTCTGACAAAGCAAATTTGACTGAATTGTGTTTAATGTACTTGAGGAATTAAAGAACATGATCCTCACAGTCCTGCCTGCTTTGTCCAGACAGTGGGTTTGTTTATCCAGGAGTATGATGGCATCTTCAAGTCCAACTCCACTGAAATGAGAAGACTGCAGGGCCTTTGTGATGTGTAATGTCAGGGCAACTGGTCTATAGTCGTTGATGACTGAATAGTGAGTTTTCTTTGGTACCAGAACCAGGCAGGATATCTTCCACAACAATGAAACCTTCCATCGGGTCAAGATAAAGTCGTAGAGATGTTTTAGAATCCCACAAAGATTAAATTGCTCTTTGGGACTGACACCATCTGGACCTGCAGCCTTGTTCCGGTTCAGTCTCTCCAGATGCCTCTTCACTTAACTTCTAGAGACAGAAAGGTGGGAGGGGGAGGCAGAAGGAGCAGCAGCACCTTCTGATTTGGTTGAAGATAAACTTGTTGAAGTGGACGAATCCATGACTGAGGTAGAAGATAAAACATCTGAGGTCTAACAACTTCAAAACGTTCTCCATAGCAAAATAGCAAAGCATAAAAAATCAATCACACTACACAGCAGTCAAAACAGGAAGGTAGAGTTGTCCAAAAATAAAGCAATTGTCGCCCAGAAAGGCAAGAATTAAAGATTGAAAAAGAAAAGGCTCTAAATGAAAGTACAAAGCTACTCCAGTTCAAGTCAATGTTGTCGTTATGTTCAAGCTGGCATGTTTAATGTGATACCTGTTTAAAATTTGGGTGAACCTAACTTGGAGTCAGTCAGAGCTTAGAGTCAGTCTGGAGGGGTCATGACGGAACATTTGACCTTTCAGCGACTCAAAATGGCTGCCAGGCGTCCGTGTTATTTAAGCCTCAGTGAGTAAGACCTTTCAGTATTGCACTGGCTTATGCAACATGTGTTTTAATGCGTCTCCTGTTGAAATGTAGCTGCTGCCAATGTGTTGAGACTGTCAGGAGACTGAAGAACATTAGTCCTTCAAAAAAGACACACCACCACTGTTTACAAGCTTAGATCCCACAATTAGAACCTAAAAGACATGAAATACCTGCCGTTATATTAACATAGTTTTTTTTCCCTGTCTCACAAGAAACTAAGATATTGCTTTAATAATATCGTGTTAAGCATTGCTGGCAGTATGGACGCATCCTTAATGTCGATGAATGTGTTGCTTGGCAAGGTTTTTGCTGACTGTATAAAGACAGGCATGTGTTTAGACCTTGCAGCCATTCTCTAACTACTTCCAGAAATCAGAATATCCATCCAGACAGGAGCTACAATGAGGCATGCTGCAGACATTGGTGCTTGAAAAGAGGACTAGGTTGGTTAGCAGCTAGCTGGACTGCTGCTGGTTGAGTTGGGCAGCTGGATCAGGATAGAAAGTGAAAGTTGTGGCAGTTTTGACTTTAATCTTTGGACATTGACGTGTTCTGGACGCAAGATGAATATTTAATCGTTGATTAAATAATTGATCATTTCCTCCTTCTTCCATATACACAGTTTGCGATATTCTTTGGTTACCTGGTAACTTCATTATTACCTGAAAGTGTCTAATCAGTTGGTAAATTATTTACTATTTCAACATATACCATTAATAAAATAAATTACATATTTACTGGATGAGTCTCAAAGTGTTAAATGAAACGTGTCAAATGCCTGATTGCTTTTGTTAAGTCCTTCATATTTAAAATGAGAAATGCACCAATCAGATGCCAGTTAAAGGGGTATAGTATGTAAAAGGGACTTGTCTGAGCTTTAACATTATGTTGTTGTTGTTCCCTCACCAGAACACATCTGGAGTGTTGCTCGGATTCCTTCATGCGTGTTTGAGAAATCCTTGAATCTCCCGTGGCAACCGTTCAGAGACGTCTAGCTTTTCTTTTCTTTTTTTTTTCCCCAGATGCATCACCGTTTCTACTTTCTAACCACCTTTCCTTTGTTGTTTACCTCTAACATTGTCTTGGACGTTTATTGGTCAGAAGAGAAGAAGAGACGATTCTAAAAACGTTCTGTTGCTACGAAACAGGAGCGAGAGAAGCTGCTGTACAACAGGAGCGTCTTAGTAAACACATTTAGTCAGTGGTTAGTTTTGTATGAAGGACAGAGGCTGATTTCCAGTGGCTTTGTGAATGTATTTGAACACTTTGCTTAGCGATTTGATGTAAATCTCTCCTAGATCTGAAGCAAGCTTTGATGAATTAGAGTTGAGGTTCAGTTTTTAGTTATTGGCAGACATACATGATGCCACTCTGAGAAACAATCAAAAATTTTCTTATACCAAAACTTCAAACTATTGATCATACTCTCATCTCCTTTTATGCCTTTTTTTTTTTTTGTGGGATTCATATACAACTTCTAGCTCACACTGTAAAGTCACTAGAGGCGATCAATGACCCAACTCTAAAACTGCCCCTTATGCGACTGTTGAAATGCACAGATTTTCCAGAGTGCGAAGAACAAAAACTTTTAATTTCACTTGCAAGTGGAGAACCACACAGATAAAATCATAGCAAACTCTAGGTGTGTTCTGGGGAGGCTGAAACAATCACAGAATCATGTACAGTTCCTTGGCGCACAGGAAGTGGGAGTCGTTTCAAATGTCCATTACCAAGTAGGACACATAACATAAAAAGGGGGACTCTGAACCCAATAGACAGCCCTGAGGGGGAGGCGTCCTTTACCTAGCTTCCTCCAAGGCTACACAGATAAGTTGAGCATCTCATCCCGTTCCCATAGTGGGGGTGCGCTAACTATTTGTTATCTCTTCCCTTGCAGGCGGCTGGCATTGGTCCTCCCTTTTACCTACACAAAGAAGAACTGTTCTTATGAGACTATGAGTTACCGGTTGCTGCTGACTAGGAGAGAGGAGTAGAAAAACAACTTGTACAACTCAGAATGTTTTATATATGTCTATGTGTAATTTTAAATATTAAGAATTTATATTAAATATAAATACTATATTTACATAATATATTTAAATATTTAAATAATATTATTTAAATAATAATATCATCATTATTTAAATAATAATATTATTATTTAAATAATAATATTATTATTTAAATAATAATTATAATAATAATTTATATATATTTATAATATATTTATATTTAAATATAAATATATTTATTTAATATATTAAATAAATATATTATTTAATATTTAAATAATATATTTAAATATTATTTAAATATAGTAGATTTAAAATTAGATAATTAATTTTGTTGCACACGACCTGCTTTGAAATGTCATTTTAAATTGCGTAGCTTTTATTCAGCCTTAGATTCAGAACATCAAGTCTTTGTTGTTCCTATTTTTTTAATTTATGCTATTTATTTATGTGTTCGTCCATTAATGGTTATAGTGTGATTATGTGTGTTTAGATTGTTTCTCCCTTCAGTACGGTTTATGTAGCTGTGGACACAGCAGAGTTCGTTTGAGCGTGAAACCTTGATCCAACATGGCTGCCAAACTAGAGCCACATGTTTTCCTGCAGCAGCGTGTTGCATTGTGGGATCTAAGCTTGTAAGCAGTGGTGGTGTGTCTTTTTTCGTAAAGCCCTGTCCATCTTTCCAGATACCTTGCTCTAAAGGACAAGTGTTTTCAGTACTACATTCAATCCTGGAACTGCTGCTGTTTGGAACTATCTGGATCTCCACGACCCAAATTGACTTCTGCAGTCCATAATTTCTAGGAAAGTCTATGGGCGTGTCTGAACTCTCCTTTTACGGCACTGTTGTCTCCCGCCTTGAATAGCTGGGCTTGAGAAGTTGATCAACTGTCGCGTTTCCTCTGCAGAATGCTGTGCGATTCTAGATCGGAGTTTGGTGAATTTACCAACATTCTACCGGACACATTGTTGATCGCCTGTCTATCGCGGTAGATATGGTTATTGTTTTGTTGCCCAGGTCTATTTTCTACATCTTTTTAGCAGCAGTTATGTCCTGTGAAGAGAATCAGGCACCAGCCCACGACTACATTAGTCGACTATTCAGTGCGCTTTGCTGGGACCGTCACCTTCTGGCTAATGCTCCATGCCATAATATGTCCCCAGTGGTTCTCTGATTTGTATTGACCTTTTGTAATCATGCACAGTGTCTCAGTTAGTCTAATCTACAATCTTCATACAACCTTAGCTGCTTCTTAGACTCTAGTTAGGATTGTTTGAGAATGGAGCAGTCGATCTGGCTCCCCCTCCGTCCTCCAGAGGTCCAGGGTTCAGCGCAACCAGCGTACCGTCATTATGGGTTAGAGATGGCCGTGTTCGATTCAGATCCTCCCTTTCAGAGCAGGCATTAGGGGTCTGCTGTCATCTCTTCCTTGCCTTTGGAACTACAACTTAAGTCTTGCGGTGTGTTGGACTTTCTCGCTGCAGATGTGAGTGAGAAGGGATCATGTTGTACATCACAGGCATGTACTATTTTTTACCACCACAGCTTCCTCAGCCTAAAGGTGATGACAGCATGTGTTGCACAATTCTTTAAAGAAGGAGTTCCAATGATGACCATTACTGCAGATATGTATTATGTTAAGTTAAACAGAACAAAATGTTCTAGTGATGCTTTTTTTTTTCTTTTCTGAGCGGTGTTCCCTCAGCATGTCTCTTCCCTGGCTTTGTCTCTAAAATGGCCACTTGTCTTGGTGTCAAGCTGCTGGTAATCTGAGCCTGGTTGTCATGGCCACTCAGGTAAATAAGGAAGTAAAGGAGTTGCAAGGTTTGTTGGAGAGAGGGAAGATAAAGAGATAGGCCGTTCTGCTTTGTGTGGAATTTACTTCCTAAGCCCCGCCGTCTATATTTGGAGTAGGAACTTCCTTTCCTGGCTAATGACCTCGTCTTCACAAATACCCAGCATGCAGCGGGTTACTACAGGGCTGAGTCAGCAGTAACCCACAGACACCCAGAGGCTGAATGCATGGCACCTGAATAACTAGGCAACATTTATTGCAATCCAAGCTGCTCTTCGTGTTGTGTTTTGCAAATAATTACATATTATGCAGCCATACATGCAGTACTGATAATGTGAATGTTAAATTTGGCTAAGTTGCTCTTATAATAAGAAGACATTATAAAATGTCTGCTGGGACCTTATCAGTGTGAGCAAATACAAGATCAGGATTTATATGCATCTCATGTTGTCACAATAAAAAAATCTAGAAAACAGTTGTTGGTTGCTGCTTTTCATGCTTCCACGCTTCAATGTGCAAACATTTCTGCTGCCGAATCTCGTTACGGTTGCCATGGTGATGGAACATGAGTTCAACCATGTCTGTCTGTCTGTCTGTCTGCTGGAGAACCTTGTTCTCGTCAAAACTTGGCCTTTCATTTAGGGGGCGACTTTTTGGATGAGCGTTTTTGCAGGTGGAGATCAGAGCAGGGGACTGTCCCCAATAAATAAAGGGGATGGTGAAGCAATCAATCTAATTTTCTTTGTATAGCACATTTCAGCAGCAAAGCATTTCAAAGTGCTTGACATCATAACAAACACAAAGTCATGCAACGTAGGATCAACGCTCAAAAGACCACATTAAGTCAAGTTCCATCGTTAAATTTATAATTGATTACGTTTCAAATACAATTCTAAACAGGTGGGTTATTAGTCGAGATTCAAAGGAAGTCGGCAACCGTCCCGTGCTTTACGGTGGAGCAGGTGTCGGTGCATGGTGGACGGCTCTGCATGTCCCTGAAGAACAGCCACCTAAAGCTCAGTGTTGGTGTGTGAACGCTGCAGCAGAGGCAGCTTGTAGACAGAGTTTGGGTCACTGTTTCAGCAGCACACAGTCACATCAGCCAAGAGCCAAGTGATTACTCATCCCTCCAGCTGTCTTGGATCACAGTGCCCCCTGCTGGCTCTCTTCCTTACTGCAGCCCATGTCTGGAGCTCTAGAAGATCAAGTATGTTTTCTGTACATCCTATCTCTCCTCTTTTCTGTTGGATGCATTAAAAGTGGACCTTCCCTACCATACGCGTGTCAGCTTGTCATTTTAAACACACAGTGGTGCTTTTTTTGATCACAAAGCTTAATTGTCAGCATGACTCGGTGCATTTTAAACAACTGGTGACGGGGTTGACGGAGCCATGTGAATTTTCTTGATACAAGTACTGGGGAACAGTACTTGTGAAACGGTAAAGAATGAATTGTCTTAACTGGATCATCTGTCTCTGTAGTCTGTCCTAAAGAAGTTTTATTTGAAGCTTTCAATCAACAATTAGACCACACATTGCAACCTGGTGCAGTTTAACAGTATCTTGTGACTAAATTTCTATTACTGAGATTGTCTCCTTCCAACTGGTTAGTGTTTGATCATTTTTAAAAGTTTGATGTAGGTAGGAGGATTGGAATAAACTCTCCCTGAAATTCCTTATAAAATTCTGCTGTGTAAACCGTCTGATCCTGGAGATTTACATGATGTTAATCTACTTGTGTTTTTATTTCTTTTTCCGTGATATCTAATGTCATTTTTCTGAAGATTCTTCTGTGGATTTCAGAATATATTCATCAATGTGGTCAGTAGTTCCTCCAGAGGTTTAGAATAAAAGGTTTTGTAGAATATCTCGAATGCTTCTTGGTTTTTATTCATTTTTTCCTTGTAACTCTTCTTTTGCTTTTGGGTCTCTAATTCTATGGGTTCTATTTTCTGCTGTTTTGTTTTTTTTAAGCTTCCATGCCATTTGTTTACTTGCTAGCAACTGGCTAACTGGCTTTTGTTTCCGCTTTTAGGCTATAAAATATGTGGGAACACCAGCTGTCAAAGCCTAAATGTGATGATGTTGGTTTACCGCAACCTACATCTATTGCAGGGAGGGATGGCAGCTTGAAGCTGCCACCGCATATCTTCAAGTCGCACTAGCATATGTAGACACTTCACTGACTCAGTTGCTTCGGGGTTTCTTCCGTTGGCTTTTTGTCCACACAATGAAATGAGCACACATAAAGCATTTTGGGTTCTCTCTTCAAAGTTTGGAATTTTTAGCCAAATTCTTTTTGTTTGCTTATCTGTTGGTAGGCAATGAAAACTATCGCTTTGTTTTGGGAGCACGTTCAAAACACACTTGCTGGAGCCACAAACTCCTCCAGCGTTTCTAACTCTAACCTACCCTAACCCTAACGTGGTCCGATTATTAGAGTACAGCCACGAACAGCATAAAATATTTTGTCAGGGGGCCCAAGATTCCTGGCAGCACCCCTGGTGCTACGTAAACAGCAGTCTATTTGTTACTGTTTAAAATAATACATTTATTTTAAACTTTGCTTGTTGTCCAACAATAGCATTTTAACTTTTGTTAACCTGTTTACTATGGTCAAATTATTCTTATAATTAATCTAACATGCTGGCATTTGCTAAGACGCTATGTTTATCAATGCTTAACATGCTGATGTTAGCTTACACGCTGATGCTAGCATTCTGGCTAACAGCAACAGGTTTAATAAATAAATTATGTTTAGGCCTTATTTTTAACATATTGAAACATTGAGTTTTTTACATCTGGCTCAAGTTCTTTAGTAACAAGGACTCTACATTTTTGATAGTGAGGTTTTGATAATCATAATCTGGAAGTATGGATTGTTGTAGACTTCTTAGAAATGTTAAACTTTATCTGTTCAAGTTGGTATAACCAAGTATACCAACTTGGTTACAACCAAGTTGGTATACAACTTGGTTGTATACCAAACCAAGTCTCTTATTTTGAAGAGTATTTAACACAATTCACATGCCTTTTAGTGTGGTAACCGTGGCTGGGATGACTGTTTTAATTGACATAAAAAACGAGTCGCCACAGCAGCACTCTGAACGTCTTTGTGAAAGGTAAAAAAAAAGAGTTAATAAAAAAATCGAGATTTGATCAACACCATAACCGACATGACCTCTAAAAGCATTTAATTCACAGGAAAAGAGTCTATGAAATGTATAGTTGGCTGTGCTAAACACAGCTGATTGTAGATGTAGTCACAGACGTACAGCAGGAGCCAGAAGCCATTTTGTATTTGCTAATCTTTAACAAACGTTTGTGCCCTCCGTCCTCAGGTCCCCCATGACCGTGAGCCGTGGGCTGCGGCTCGACGGCGCCCTCTTTCTGGAGTGGTCCGTCGCTATAAGTTGGACCTTGTGAATCCTCTTCTCATCCTCCTTTCCCCCCATCCCATCCTGTCTCCCCTCTTCCCCTTCTCACCCCCTCCTCCCCCCACAACCCCCCACTCCCACGCGTCGCTGTGCTGGACGTCATGAGCATAGTAATCACTCTGGGAGTCACCACACCTGAAACGTCTTACTCGGATATGGCTGCTGGATCAGAGTAAGTCGACGCCAGCTGACTGCAACTGGCTGATGTCTGTTACTCTTTCGATGTTTTTTCACTGGTAGATGGATTACATTTATATAACAACTCCTTTCCAGTCAAAGCGCTTTCATTGTTATCTCTCATTTTAGGTTTTTCATTCCAATGTTTTGCGGTACTGTTGTGGTAATGATAAAAGTTGTGATGAAACCTATTTATTAACTACTTCTTTAGATAAATTTTTGAGTTTGAATGTATGACACAGTATTCACATCACCACTCTTCTCTTGAAAATCTTCCTAATTGAAACAAGCTTCTTCAGGAACCACATACTGAAAAGATTTCTACGACTTGGCTGCACACCGTAACTGGATTTAATTAGATCCTGACTGACATTTATTGACGCAAATAGCACACAAAATAGGAAAATAACTTTTGTGTTTTGTTTATTTATTTAACACCTTTAAAACATAGATACAGGCACCGATTGAGAAACCAGGAGCATCATAAAGGCCCATCATAAAGACCGTCAATACAAATCAAATGTGATGGTCGGTTCCATTTATTATGGTTCAAAAGCAACTCTAAATAAATAGGTTTTTAGCCTGGATTTAAAGGCTGCTTTGGAGTTTTCTGAAAGTTTGTTCCAGATTTGTGGTGCTTAGAAGCTGAAAGAAGCTCCATGTTTGATTCTGGAATAAATCAACATCCTTAGCAAAAAATGTTTACTTATTTTTTCTAATTCTTAATGGACTAGAGTGAGATCTCTTAAGTTTGTTTAGCAGACTGGTTCTGACCCAGTTCCAGACTGGTTCCAGACTGGTTCTGACCCAGTTCCAGACTGTCTCCAGACTGGTTCTGGCCTGGGCTCAGCCCCCTCCTTATCTCTGGTTACCACGGCGACTTCTCCCCCCCTGCTGGGATTTGATGCAACACTCTTTCATCTGGTTTCCTTCAACCTGTGGACTTGCTGCAGAGTCAGAGTGAAGAGGAGCTCTGGTGCCATCTAGTGGCGACGTCCCACCATTAATCAGCCGTGGGAAAGCCAGCAATGAAATTCTGTGTTGGACTTTGTGTGCGTGCGTGTGCGTGCGTGTGTTTGTGTGTGTTGACTTGTTTTACCTGATGAAGTTTGTTTGTGTTTGCAGCCCTGAGTCAGTTGAAGCAAGCCCTGCAGTGAATGAGAAGAACTACAACAACCACAGCTGTGGTAGTGCACAGAATCATGGGTATCGGGGACTCCCATATGCTGTGAGTTCAGACAGCTTCTTCCTCATCTGCAGCTCTGATCGTAGCACGTCTTGTAGTTTATTGTATTACTCTTTCTTAATGAGAAGGCTGCAATTGTGATGACTTGAGATTGTAAATAAGAACTAATGAATTCTGCCTCAGCCTTTCTATTTTTTCCTAATCTTTTTTTCCGTTTACTTGGTCTGTTAAGATGCTGTTGTCAGAGTGAAACCGTAGGCTGCTAATGCATCCACTTGAAGTGAAATAGTCCTTCCTGCTGTTAGCCTGCCGTACCCGCAGACCGCTTCTGTTATTAACAGCTGTTACTGTTTTCACATACCTGGTATTTTGCCCTCATTTTCATTTGTCTCCATTTTCCGTTTCCCTTTTTTTTTTTTTTTTGTTGCCTGAACACCCCCGTTGTTTGAAGATGCAACAGTCTTCCGTTGTATGTTGTCAGGATCACAACTATGGCGCGCCCCCTCCCCCTACCCCACCCGCCTCTCCGCTTTCCCAAACCATCATTCCCCGCATGGACCTCAACGGTATGGTCCGCAGCTCCCATTACCACGAACCCCGGGCCGAGCACTCCGCCGACAGCGACAGCTCCTCCGAGGAGGATGCGGCCGTAAGCAGCTGGTGTCGCTGCAGCCCCACGCCAGACGGCGCGCACCTCAAATGCACCTGCAGGTTAGCGCCCGGCCCGACTGCCGGAACCGGCCGGCTGAGGCCCAAACGTGGCCGCACATTTCCCCAAACGGCTTTCGCCCCGTGCTGACCCACTGTCTTTGCAGGGAGCTGGACAGGAGGAAAGGAGTAGAGGGCGCCCACAGAAAGCAAGAGAATGTTTCAGGTACACTTCAGGAGGTCGCCCTGGTAACGACCCTTTATGTGAAGAGGTGTGCACAAGACTGACAGGAGCATGACATAATACCTATTATGAACATGGAGGGATGTTAAAGAATGCTTATTATTGTTGTCAAGAAGTGTCATTAATGACACTTTTGAAGCAAAGTTGCAGTAAAAGTAAAATAAAAGTGTAAACTGCATTAAAAGTGTCATTATTTACTGAATGACACATCACGAAAACAATCAAACATTCATGAAGACTCCTTCATGTCGATGACAGGTGTCATGTCAGTCTTATTCACATCCCTCCACATAAAGATTTACTGTCAGCGGTATCCAAAACATTTTCAAACGTGTGCAAAAAGAAAAACTTTTTTTTTTTTTTTTTCAGCTGGAGAGAGCAGTGCGACAGAAAGTGGTGATGAAGAGGTTTCTCCCTCCACTGTCTCCTACACGGCTACCCAGCACACCCCTACCAGCATCAAACTGACCGTCAACCGCGTCAAGAGGAGCAAATCCAAGAAAAGGAAGAAGAGCACAGAGCGAGGCCGCGGAACGCCCAAGCCAAAGAAAGTCAAGGTGTGTGTACGAGTGTGTGTGTGTGTGTGAGAGCCTCAGCTGCGACGAGATCGAGACGAGCGCACAGCGGATCCTGCTGTCCATATTCTGTCACTGGACAACAGCTATTTTCGGGCTTTTTAAAATGTATTAAACACAATAACATTATGTAAAATAGTACAACATAATGTTGACTACATGTACAAAATCATACAAATGAAGCAAAAAAATATGAAAACACAATGATAAAAAAATAAAGGCTACACACTTATATATTTTGTAGCATTGCATGGAAAAGTTGAGGAACCTCTGGTATAGGGAACTGAAAACAATGGCACACCACACCTTTCAGACTTTTATTAATTTTTTTTCTTTTTCTCCCACTTTGCAATTAACAACAACTCTGTTGGTCTATCGCATGAAGTCATAAATAAAATCGAGTCAGCCTGGTTTGTTTTCGTTGTTTCTAACTGTTGCCGCCTCGGCTTCTCGTTTCCAGGCTTTCAGACAGGGTTCAAGGAAATCCATGAGGATGAAGGTGAGCGTTGCATCCGTCCCACATGTTCCACTCATCCCTCCCGCGCAGCTGGAAGCTCCTGGTCACCCCTCCTCTCCCTCCTCCTCCCTGTTTGCTCTCGCGCAGAACTCCACGTCCGAGGCCAGCGTGCTGGACGAGAACACGGCCGAGGGCTGGGAGAGCCGCATCCGGCAGTGGACGGACCAGTATGAGGAGGCCCTCTCCAACCAGTACAGCGCCGACATCCAGACGCTGCTGGAGCTGCACCGCTCCGCCTGCGCCTCTGTCTCCAAGGCCGAGAGCGGCGCATCCACGCCGCCCTCCGACACGCAGACGCAGGCGTGCGTGAACGGCATGGACACCATCAACCGCACGGAGCTGGCTTGCAACAACACGGTGCTGGGCTCCCAGATGCAGGTCCGCTCACGCCCCTCTCCTGTGCCCCCTGCTGGGGGGAGAAAAGCAGGGACATGAGAGTTTGGCGAAAATGCGAGCCAAGCGTGCTGCAGCTCCGCTCTGTTTTGTGTTGCAGCTCCAGCTGGGGCGGGTCACCAGGGTCCAGAAGCACAGGAAGATCCTGCGCGCGGCCAGGAACCTGGAGGCGGACACGCTCATCATCGAGTACCGGGGGAAGGTCATGCTCCGACAGCAGTTTGAAGTCAACGGGCATTTCTTTAAAAAGTGAGCCGTCGCCATTCAGTCATAGCTGTTCGCCGCCGCTGCCGCTGCCGCAGCGCGTTCTGCTCTCACTGACCCTTATCGTCCTCCAGGCCTTACCCCTTCGTCTTGTTCTACTCCAAATTCAACGACGTGGAGATGTGCGTTGACGCGAGGACGTTCGGAAACGATGCGCGCTTCATCAGGAGGTCCTGCACCCCGAATGCTGAGGTCAGCCTTTTCCCATGTTTTTTTTTTTTTTTTCTTTTTCATATTAACTTTTATTCAGAAGCGTTTTCTCTTCCTCCAAGGTGCGACACATGATCGCCGAGGGGATGATCCACCTGTGCATCTACGCCGTCAGCCAGATCGCGAAGGACGCAGAGGTCACCATTGGCTTTGACTACGAGTTCAGCAGCTGGTGAGTCGTGCTCGTCGGCGGTTGTCATGGTCGCGGCTGGGCGTTTGTAACCCGCTCTCCTGATCGCCCTGCAGTAACTATAAGGTGGACTGCGCCTGCCATAAAGGCAACCAGAACTGCCCTGTGCAGAAGCACAACCTGAGCCCCATGGAGAGCTTCCTGAACCCGACTGCTCTCGCTCTTCCCTCTCCCGCTGTTGGCACGGAGACGCGGCGCAGGAAAGCCCAAAGGAAGGAGCTGGAGAGCTGCCTGGCCAGCAACGGCACGCTGACCCCCGACCAGCAGTCAGAGGGCAGGGACCTGCAGGGAGTCAGCGACACAGAGGTGGGCTTTTAGCGCTGGCTCTTTGTCTGGATCACAAAGTGAAGCTGAAGTGTCGGGGAGTAAATGTGTTGATGTGTGTTAATGTGTTGCCGTAGGAGAGAACGCTAACTGAGGTCAAAGCAGAAGACGGAGAAGTGGATGAAAATGGGATCGGCTGTGGTAAAAGAGTACGAGATTTTCATCTGTTTTCCCAGCACTTCTGCTTCATCTGCATATTTTCCCCAGAAAACCTAATAAACCCGGTGAAGGGAGCAGCCCACTAGTGGCCCAATGTGTTAATTTTTTTTTTAAGTCACCAAAATTTAGAGGTGCAGACATCATAATTTGGAAATAATAGGGTGAGGCCAAAGGGCCGGTGAAGGAACGACACAATTGGTGCAGACCCATTGCACCCAGTTCAATGTGTCAACTATTAAACTAGCTTAATCCATCTTTACTGTTGCCTATTTAAAATAAACAAGCAAGGCAAGTATAGCCTTGTGGCCCTCCAGGTTTATAATGCGCTGGGGGAAACCCTGTATCGAGTCTCCTGACAAAACAGGTTTCCTGGGGAGCGACTGTGGCGACGTTGGTTAATCAGTGGATTGCTGCTTCGATTCTTGGTCCTTCCACCCTCATCGTTTGTGTCCTTGGCTTCACCCGCCTTGCACGCAGCTGAGTAAATGAACTTAGTTAATTTTTCTAACAGTTCTGAAGCCTGCGTCTCTCTGTCTGAAGGCTCCAACCAGGCGAAGAGCGACGGGAGCTGAAGTTAAGGACGAGGCCGGGGACACTGAGGACAGGACGGGAAACCCTCCAGAGACGCCTTCTGTCCCACACAGCTCTGGAGTGGGAGTCAGCACACGCCGGACCACCTACTTCACGGTTAGAACAAAGAAGCATCCAGTGTCTGAATCCAGTCAGGCGCAATCGTCGTGGCGACGGGTTTAACATTTTGTCTTTCCACCTTCCCTTACAGGAGAACCCTCCTGGTGAGGACAAGCCACCAGCAGCCACCCTCCCTGCCCCGCCTGCTCCCCCTAAACCCACCAGGCCCGCCAAGCCCCGACCCAAGAGCCGGATTTCTCGCTACCGTTCGAGCTCGTCGCAGCGTGCTCGGCGCCAGCGCCAGGCCCTGGCCCAGCAGCAGGCGGCGGCGGCCGCTGCGGCGGCGGCGATGTCCTCGGCGCAGGCGGTGGCTGACCAGGGGGCCACTCTGCACGATGAAGGGTCTCAGTGCCAACATGGGGCCGAACACGGTCATGGAGACGGCAGTCAGGGAGCTCATCTTTTGGATGGAGACGCCCAGGGTCCCAACAGCATACCCAAAGGCAGTGTGCGCTACCCCAAGACAAAGAAGGTGAGGCTACGCTAGCATGACGCTTATCAGAACCACTCAGACCTCTCTGTCACAGCATTTGAGGTCTTCTCTGCCTGCTCAGCTAAGCAGTCATTTGTCTCTCATCAGTACCTCGTCACAGAGTGGTTGAACGACAAAGTCCCTGGAGGGGAAAAGCTCCAGCAGGAGGTGCCTGTTGAGCGGCCCCTGCGGATAACCACAGACCCCACAGTGTTGGCCACCACCCTCAACATGCTGCCGGGCCTGTCCCACTCATCGCTCATCTGCACAGCCCCCAGACACTACGTCCGATTCGGCTCTCCGTTCACCCCCGAGAGGCGCCGACCCCGCCCGCTGCAGATGGATGGCACCTATGGCTGCTACAAAAAGGTCAGACGACCCTATAAACACACGTCTGGCAGTACAGGGAGCTCACCCCATTGTTTAAATCAGTAGCCGATCACATCACACACACCGTCCCACCTGCATCAGTCTCTGTTCCGCTTCATGTTTGTAAAACTCGGAAGTTGACATGTGGGTGGTGTTGTCGCCTTGCAGAGATGGATCAAACAAGTGGAGGATGAAAGCTGTTCTAACAGTGTGGAGGATGGAACGGAGTCCACCTCCTCCCAGCAGAGCACCAGCAGCCGCTCCACCCCCAACCCGCTCTGCAGCGGTAGGTCACAGCCGCCTCTTGACTCCCACACCCACTTCTTCTTGTGGAGCTACGAATATGAACCATGTGTGTATGTCGTCCTATTTCTTTAAATCAGATGTCGGCGCCCCGTTTAAAAAGCGGCATCACAAGTACGCAGCCGAGATCACGCCAGCGTCCTCGGACCACCTGCTACGCCCTCTCTCACCGATCACGCCGCCACTTCCTGAAGACTCTCTCCACCCGCTGCTCCACCCGCCGTGTGGCTCTGTGCTGCCCAACGGCCTGGTCTACTCCCCGATGCCCTCGCAACCCACAAGCCGCTGCAACACACCGCTTCAGTTCGAAGTAAGAGTCCCAACAACCCGGAGTATCTTACGAGGCTCGTCGGCCATCTTGTAGCGAACAATTCATTCGTGGTTCTCTGTCACTCCTGTAAAGGTGACAGTAACTTCATACAAACTACAGCCATAGAAATCTGTGGTAATATTTTTACTGGGCTTCCTCCAGAGAGTGGTTAACATTTATATGAAGAGGAGAGGTGCTTTGAATCTTCTTCCCTCAGTAACAGCTTCCACAATGAAGAGTTATTTGCTGCGGTGCATTCAGAAAGACTGGATTGTTGATTTTGCAACTGGCCAGTCAAAAGTGAGGGTTGATGAAGCTGTAAATGGGTAGAGCGGAGGATTTGTCAATGCGTCGCTGCGTGTCCTTAGGATGCAGATCAGTGCGTTGTGCTCATCACATTAAATAAACATCTCATCCAGAATGAGCATGAACCAAAGAGTTTTGTCGGATCCTTTTGTAATGTAGCCTTTCTCTTCGACTGTAGGACATATCGTCCTCTGAGGCATCGCCTGTACACCGGCCTGAATCCATCTCTCCAGAAGTATGTTCACACGTCTTTACTCCAAACAAAACAGCTGATATAGTTCTTTATCTTTTAGTCACCTTTATCCTCTATGTCTTTTATTTGCCTATATTCCGTCTCCTCCTCAGCCGTCTCTTCAGGCCGACTTCGACGCTTCTCGACCTCCATTTCTGGACCTGTCCCTCTCGTCCAGCCTGGAGAGCCCCAGGGCCGTGACCTCTGACGACTTTCCCGGGGCCGCTTCAGGCCAAGATTCCCAAGGCCAGTCGTCCGCGGGCGGCGTCTCCCTGAACCTGCCGTCATGCTCTTCCTCGGACTCCAAAAGCAGGGAGAAGGCCTTCAGGACAGAGTTCAACCTCATTTACACCTGCTCCCCCCTCAACGCGAACCTGGGGAATCCCCTGAGCTCGGAGCGCCACCATTCCCAGGTGGACGGAGCTTTCTCTCCTGCAGATTCCTTCCACAGTTCGCTCAGTGGACAGGGCCTGATCGGAGACGTGGGCTCCGGCTCGCTGTCTCCTTTTGGGGAGAGCCATTACGGAGCAGCCTACCCAGACAGGAGCACTTCGCCTCACACCAGCAACCCCCCACAGAAAAAGAAGGCAAGTCCTCCACTCCTCAGTGATGGGAGCTGTAGATGTTTTGAGCATTTGTCGTTAAATGTTTTAGACGTCTTGAGCTGTTCCCGCTAGGCTCACCAGTTTAAGTGGCTTTTTCTTGCTGAAGGAACTTCTGTCCGTTTAGACGGAACCTTTTCTAGTTACATGTGTGTATCTGAATCTCTTTAGATCTGCCCTTGCTCCCTCTCCTTCCTCCTCCTCCTCCTTCCTCCTCTTTCTTTCTCAGCCACCCCTCACCCCGATGCTCCTTGACACTCTTTGCCAAGTCTCTCTTCCGCTTTTCTTCCAAGGCAGAGGGCCAACCAGCATACCATTAGTCTGCTGACAGGAAAGGCAGAATACCAGCCTATAGCTGTAAGAAGTGAAAACAAGCCAGTACATAATATGGTGAATATGCTCCCTACAACTACATCTTTAGAAGTGTGCATGTAAATATTTTTTTTTGTTTTTTGCATCTGCATACAGCACCCTTCCTCCCCACCCCCCATGCTCTGACCGCTTTGCCCCGCCCCTCCTCCAAACATTCAGCTATGAGCCTCCAGCTCCCCAACAACTTCAGAGCTCGATCCATCTCTGTCCAACCCATCTACATGTGGAGAGGTTCATCCATTGCCACCAGGCCAATGGTTCATGGATTGTCATAATGGTGTCAGAGTGAAGCCGGTGTGTGCTTGCTCCATAACAACCATGGCTCTTTCTCAGCTGTAGCTACTGTGTCAAACGGCATCGCTGTGGCCGAGCGGGCACGCGGCATGAGCCCTGCCAGTGACGCTACCACTCAGTTCAAATCATCTCTGGGTGAAATCAAACCAACCAGGAGCCGACGACGTAGTTCAGTCACACGTGGCTAAATATTCAGGAGGTTATGTTTTACCTCACTAGATCATTTTCTTCCTAAATTCCTTGTGCAGCAAGTCATTTTGTATCATCAGCTGTAACCTTCAAAGTTTAAAATCAGTATCAACCACATTGTCTCTTATTTTATCAGCTTAAAACCAGAAACTTCAATGTGTGTTTTATTGGGAATTTATGAGACGGTGCACAGCCAGTGTTAAGTGGGATGAAAAAGATACTTGAATTCAACAAAATTGTGTTGCATTTATATTTGTGATGTCAATCGATTTAAAAAAAAAAAAAAAATGTAATCACTGTGCCTAATTTTTTTTGTGAAGCCCCTCCCGTCACACTCCAACCAATTAAAATGCAAGCATTTTTTATTTATTTTTTTGCAGTAGACCTTGCTCAGGGGACAAGACAGATAAGATGTCTTTTCTTTTCTAGTTTTTGGATGCCTCACTCCTTTCTGATGCCGCCCTGGCCAGAAATCCCACATCAGAAACTGCCACTGTATGCATGTTGTCAAAAAAACAAATGTTTTATCGTCTCAAACCGAGCAGATTGGCAGTTTTCCACGTTTTCATATTCAGGAAGGTTTAAATGAGGTTGTTCTGTTTTACACGTTACTTTCGAAAGCTCCCTCTCCGTTTACTTCCTGTGGACCGCGTGCGATGAGGCGGCAGTCGCTCGTCACTCCCGCACGAAGCTGTGAACTAGGTAACCACCCAATGCTTTTAGGTCGAAATAGGCAGTTTGAATAATCTGCGTTATGTAATATTAAAGCATTAAAATGTTCCGATTAATCGCATCCATTAACATTGACTGCCCTAATTTCTATATATATTTATATCTCTATATTCTGCCCCATTTACTCTGTTGCCGCTAAATAAACAGGTTAAAAAGTCATAAACAGGTTCCATCCAAGTATAAACTACTGTGTTGTATGGAGGCCTCCGAGGTTCTTTAGAGAACAACCATTATAATGGAGACCAAAAAACCCAGCAGCAGGTCAGGGGTCAAGTTTAAAGCAGGATCAGGTTCTATATCAACATCCTAGCGCTCTGGGTGTGCTGTTGTGGCATAGGGGATAGCGCGACCCATGTCTGGGGGCCTTGAGTCCTCGACGTGGCCGTCGTGGGTTTGATTCCCGAACCCTGCGATATTTGCCGCATGACTTCCACCCTCTCCTTGCCCCCTTTCCTGTCAGCCTACTTTCATATAAGGGACATTAGGGCCCACAAAAACCCTGTGGAGGGGGGAAAAAAACATCCTATCCCATCTGATTATCCATCATCTGGACATGGAGAGAGAACAGACCACCTGCAGACGTGGACATCCACCTGGACTGACAGGAGGACATTAATCAGAGCAGCAGCCAAGAGGCCCATATCTCTGGATGAGCCGCAGAGATCCACAAGCCACGCAGCCAACACTCAGAGCAATGCACAGAAGAAGGCCAAAATGCAAACAAAAGGTTGCATAACTTAGAACTAGATCTACACTACCCACTCAAAAACTTCCCAATGTAAGACATGGCGGTGCTAGCATCATGCCGTGGGAAACACATTTGTGTTAAGAGTCCAGAGCGAAATCCATTTAACAGGATTTCAGCAACATCCATCTTTTGCTGGGGCCTCATTTAGGACGAAAACATGAAAAATGTAAAAATTGTTGTTTCCTCTTGAACCTCACTGGTCTTAGTTAGCCACTTGTTTGTATAAACCAAGGGTGCTCAAGTCCAGTCCTCGAGAGCTACTGTCCTGCAACTTTTAGATGCATGCTTACTCCAACAGACCAGGATCCGATCTGAACAGACCTGCTAACGAGCCATTCATTTGATTCAGGTGTGTTGGAACAGGGAAGCATCTAAAAGTTGCAGGATGGTAGCTCTGGAGGACTGGACTTGAGCACCCCTGGTATAAACTGTGTAAAGTCAAAAACTGTTCATAACCAAAAAAAAAAACGATAGTAAAGCAAAGACAGAAACCCAGAGCAATAAACGCATCACACAGTGGCATTAGGCCACTAGTGTCCCTGGCCTGCTCTAGAATCACTGCCAACAATAGATGAGCACACAAAAGTAAAGGTTTGTACTGTAAATGTAACATCCAGTAGGAACCACGCCAGAGGAACTCAGCAGTCAGCAGGAGTATCCAGGCTGTTTCCAGGAGCCTCCAACAGTTGGTCAAAACACACATTAGACAACAGGACCGACAACAGGACCAACATTGGCTGGTTTGATAAGAAACAGTTTGGGCCACATTACAGTAAGCTCTACAGGAGGCTCTACCATTGACCCTACAGTGGACCATACAGTTGACCCTAAAGTGGTATATACAATGGACCATACAGTAGGCTCTACAGTTGGTTGTACAGTGGGCCATAGAGTGGAGCATGGAGCTCGCTATATAGCAGGCTCCACAGTAGAGTGTTTCCTAGCGACCAGTCAGCCTCAGTACCTGCATGCCAAATCCGAAAGGTGTCCCAACATATTTCATCCGAACTGCCAAAATTGGTTCTCATTGATGTGGACGTGTGATGAAAATGGTTTTGTTTGCTGAACTCCAGACCCGAGTCAAACTTTTTCTCTTCAAAGTGTTATTGATTGGTCAGAGGTTCACTGCTGTTCTTTATGCAGAAATGCGCTGAGACGGATGAAGTGTGTCGGGGCCTTAGTGGTCTGGTAATGTGACGATCTGGAAGCAGAGTGGGAGCTGTGTCCACTTTTGCATCACTTATAGCAGGGGTGGGCAATTCCAGGCCTCGAGGGCCGGTGTCCTGCAACTCTTGGATGTGTCTCTGGTCCAGCACAGCTGAATCACCTCCTAAGGACAGTCAGGTTCTCCAGAGTCCTGCTAATGACCTCATTATTTGACTCAGGTGTGTTGAAGTAGAGACACATCTAAAAGTTGCAGGAGACCGGCCCTCGAGGCCTGGAGTTGCCCATCCCTGACTTATAGCAAGATTGTGATTCAAACAAACAAAAACAAAGTCCCGCCACTTCTGCTGTGTGAGTTGAGGCTTACTAAACACTTTTGCAACTGATGAGAGCATAATGGCTGCTGTTGGTGCTCTGTGGTTCCTCTTGACTTCCACTGCTCCTGCTCAGACTTCGCTGGTTCTTTCTCAAGGCCTAAAATTCAACTTCAGACAAGAGCCATCCATGTCAGTGTCTGACCATCCCACTCGCTCCTGATCCTCTCGTTTGTTTGTCGTGTTTGCTGATGACATCCAGTTGGGATGAGTCTTCTCGTTGTAAAGGTGTGTGCGTGCGTGCCTGAACCCCTTGTGAACGTTGACATGTGTGTTTTATGTGGATTTTTTTTGAGCGTGGTTGCATCATGCCGTGGTGCGTCTCGTGTTGCTTGCGTTCTGAGCCGAGGGGTGGTGATGTCCAGTCATTCAGAAACCGGGCGAGAACAGGAGTGCACAGTGGATCCTGACGGTCATGAAACAGGGTTTGAAAACCTTTCTCTCAGACTGGAACCCTGAGCCGTGCTGCATGTGGCCTGTCATCACGCAACATCGCAGTCTGGGTGAATCATGGGATGGATTTTGGCGGCCTGGCATCAAACACAACTATGAGGGTTGATGTAGCAGCAGCAAGTGTTGACGAGAGCGCCCTACTTCCCTCTGCCTCTCAGGTGTCTCTGCTGGAGTACCGGAAGAGAAAGCAAGGAAGCAGCAGCAGAGCATGTGAACCAGCACCCAGGAACGCCGCCCCCACTCAGCCGGACCCTTACTGCAACAAGGAAACCCACCCGGCCCACTCCTACCAGCAGATGCAGCCCCCTTCCTCCCCACACTCCACAGCTCCGGTCCCACACCTGGAGGAGGTCAGCCCGCCGGACCACCACAGGGCGCCGCTCAAGCCCAGGCGGCAGGAGTGCAGCAACCAGTGGTGAGAGTGGCTACGCTTCCTGTTTGTCTCTGGTCAGTGCTGAGAAAGCACCCCTCTGACAGCTTCCTGCTCCTCCATAGGATGGTCCCCACCACGGTGGAGCGCCTGAGGGAGGGCCAGCGTGTGCTCAGAGGCATCAAGATGGATCGGGTCTACAGACGGAGCGACGCATCAGCAGACACAGAGCCAGGTGCGGCAGCAGTTTCGGGGTTCAGGTCAGTGGAAGAAACCAACCGGACCGGGCTGTGACGCTCCCGTCTCTGTCTCCAGATGCAGAGCGATACGAGCGGAGAGGAGGAGCCCTGGCTACGTCCACCAAGAGCCCCCACAGATACAGCCCCCCCCTCTACACACAGCAGGTAGGACCAGCAGCAGCACTCACCAAAATGATTAATTGGTTTAAATTCCTTATTTCACCTCCGTTCGTTTTGAACAAGTAGATGTCCTTCGATAAGTGGAAAGTCAGAGTTCCTAATTCCGAAGTATTCACACTCCTGGAAGATTGAAATTTAAAATGATTTTCATTCTAATTTTCTTATCTTTCAAATGCCAAAACAACGTGAATATTGTGTCTATTATGAAGAAACAGCAGCTGGGAAACCCTCTCAGCAACCAGTGGGAATATCTGCTGCCATCACAGGTCTTTTGTGGTTGCTGAGCAGCTTTCTGCTTTTTCCACTGATAACATGCAGCCTCTGTCCTCTGTCCAGTCAGCAGAAGTCCTCCCAGAGACAGACGGCCCGTCCTTCACCCATCCCACAGCCAGCTCTCCGTTCCAGAGCTCCTCCACCCAGAACTTCTACTCTCGCATCTCCTCCTCCCACCCGGGGCCGTCCCAGGATCCCCAGAGCTCCTACTGCAGTCCCCCCCTCACGCAGCCTGGCAGCGACGGACCCCCCAGCTACAGCAGCAGCCACCTAAAGACAGGCTTCCTCAGCAGCAGCAGCCTGTTGGAGGGGGCCGCTCCAGGCCCACGGACCCAGGGACAGACTAAGGTAGATGTGGGCCCTCAGGCCTCCAGAGGGGGTCAACAACAGGCGGCTGTCAGCTTGAAGGTGAACAGCCCGGGGCAGGCGGGGCAGCCGGCTGGCTCCAGGCTAGCAGGACCCTCCCCACATTACCCCCAGCAGTTCCAGCACCCGCCCCACCAGGGGCCTGGAGTAAGGACACAGTCAGGAAGCTTCTAGGACCTTCTTCAGCTGTGTGTGGGTGCGTGTGTGTGTGTGTGTGTGTGTGTGTGTGTGTCGTGTGTGTGTGTGTGTATGAAGCTAAAGGCCCCCTGGGGGTTCAGGGAGCTGGAGGGGCCACATGTACAGACTGGAGAGGAGCCAGCCAGGACTGTGGACAGATTCCTCCTTTTCCTGTGTTCTGTTTTAGTTGTTTTTTTTCCTCCTTTTCTTCATTTTCAGGAAAAGAACTTGACAGCAGCGAGCTCGTAGATAAACCTCTGACTCCTGGCTGCCAGGACGGAGGGAGATGGGAAGCAAGCAGCCTGGAAAACACGGGAAACCGGATTGAAAACTTCTAATTGTCCCAGAACTTTCCTACTGTTCTTCTTTTTCACAAAAGGAAAAATATTCCACATTGATGTCTGCACAGAATGCTAAGTTAGCCTTCCTGTTGTTATGGTAACCAGGTTGATCAGATGCTGACATACGTATTTGGCGAAAACCGACAAATGTTCTGTTTTCTTCTCGGTTTACACGGGGGGAGGTTAACAGGCAGATGGGGGCGGGGCGTTTCTCCAGGATCATTCCAGAAGCGTTCTTCATCATGTGAGCCGTGTTGTGCTGGGAGCTCCGCTCCTCCACCCAGCTGCAGGCCTCCATCTCCATCCTCCCCCACCCCTCCTTTCCCCTTATTTATGGTGCTGCCGACCTTTTTCCTCTCAACAACGTCTGATCCGGTTGGGCCCACCACCACCGTATCAGCTCTCCATCCGTCTGGAGTCAACCCGTTCAGGAGCAAAGGGATCAGGGCTGGAGAGACGCCTGGATTTGTCCGACCAATCTTTGCATTCCATGTGACAGAGAGCAGAACAAGTTCACTGCCAGAGGAGATGGAGCTGCTGCTGCTGACGGTGGCAGCAGCAGCAGCTCACCTGGTGGTGACCACTGCAGCTGCACTTCCTGTGGGGTTCTGTCTCTCTCTCCCTCTCTCCCTCTCTCTCTCTCCTCTCCCTCTCTCTCTCTCTCCCTCCCTTTCTCTCTCTCTCTTTCCCCACTCTTTCTCTGTCTGCTGCTTTATTTGTTCCATTTTTTTTTCTCTATTCTTAAACAACTGACGTGTAAAAAGAGACGGTTTTCTGCAGCGCTCGGACTGAGGTGGAGGAGACCTGTGAATGCCCCCCCACTCTCTTTATGTGACTGGAGTTCAGGGCCTGAAGTGGTCGTGGGGTTTGGGGTGGGGGAACTGTATTTGAGGGAAAGACTTGAATGCCTGAGAAAAGGAGGCACACCCCCCCCACCCCCCACATATCCCCCACCCACCGGCCACTACAACCCCCTCCCACCCTGACCTCACCAGATTCCATGAATGTGTGACAGAACAGCAACATGAACGTTGCCAGCTAACACGAAGCAGCACCTTAAAAACACATCCACCCTGAAAGCACCCAGCAGCAGGACTCTGTGTGATTCTGTGTACCTGTATAGAGAGAATGTGATAGAGCTGTATGGAGAGAGGATCTAGTACACTGAATTCCCGGCGTGGTGTCAGTAGAGTCTGACTGAGCATCCTGGGTCAGACGCTTTGGAGATCTGACTTCCTGGGTTCCTTCAGACGCCACTTTCTTTCTCCTGTTGTTTTTCTAAGAAGTTTTTTGTTGTTTTTTTCTTCCTTTTTTTTTTTTCCACAGATCATAGTAGAAACTATTTCAATTGTTCTCTAAGAGATTTAAGAAGCAACAGATGTAATGCATTTTGATAATAAAATCATCATAACAGCAAAGTATTTTGGAAACCAGCCTTGTCATTGTCATGTTTAGGGGGGCGTCTCGTATTCCACAGCTTTGTAAGCTATCGACTTCTTTTCCTTTATAGTACACAAACTTAAAAAAATAAAATAAAATGATAATTAAAAGTAGATCTAAGAACATATCTGGTGTCAAATGGATGGCTTCCCATTGTTTTAAAGAGGTTCTGATAAAGTAATTTAATCAGTCGATGGATAGTGAGTGTTTACATGGGAAATTAAGCTAGCTGGAAGGATTTTTACGATTCTGTTAGGTGTTCACTCAGATTCCGTCGTCGGTAGGGCTGCACCGATTAGTTTTCTGGACGATCGCCAATTACCGATATTTAAAAATCCTTTTCTGCTAATAATTTCTTTTTGTCTTAAATGTGGTTAAATATAGCAAGAAAGTTGAGTTGGTAACAGTTGGGTGACTATTGTCAACTGCAATCGTGCAGATATGACCTGGTGGGCCGGTCTGTCAGTCAAACCTCTCTAACGGGACAGCAAAGATTAAGGTGGTTGATTTTTAGACCTTTGCTGAGGTTTATGAGATCGGCTTCATGTGCAAGTATCGGCCGATCACAGATCTCCCAAATTGAAGGAAATCACAGGGTGTGTTTCAGACAGGAAGACGTTTGGTGTTGCGCCGCCTCCTACCAGTGTTCAATTATTTTGGGCAGCGAAGGTGTAAAGGCTTATAGAACAGAGTTTGTAGAAACAGGTGATATTTTTGAGACTGGAAGACCATTAGTTTTAGCTTCCTTCCACTCATCTGGATTGACACAGAGAGATTTATTCTGTCGCTCAGATACCTACAGGACACAATGTAAAGAGGCATTTTCACCCTCAGTCCAGTCAATTAAAACTCTTCAGAGCCACAAATGTTACCTGACCTTTCTGGGGGAAAAAAAGAGATGACCATCTACTTTTGGAATTTTGTTATCCCAAGCTGGCTTTTACTGCTGTACAGGTTTTCTTTTTTTAATTAAGAACACAATTAATACCAAACACGTCAACCTATTTAACAATCCTGGAAAATGTTTGGTACAGCATACATTAGTCATCTTTATAGTATAAACACTTCAGTAAAAATGTAACAAAATATTTTGATTTCTTTTAAATTTTATTGTAAATAGGTTCATATCTATCCAGTTTAATCAAAGTAGATTTTTGCTGCACCCAAATCTGCTTAATTTGCTCAACTTGACTAAATACAGAAAGTCTTATCCAAGTCTTTTAGGTCAGTTTTATTATTTTATCAAGTCCAAACAAATTGCCAACTGGATGTCTTTCTTAAGAGAAATGTGTAAAAGCAGTGCAGAGATTAAACGAACAAGTTTTTAAAAAAGTTTGCCGTCACATTATTCTTAATAATTTGGAACTAAAGGACAAAGACATTGATATATATGCTTATAATGTAAAACCCTAACCCAGGGGTGTCAAATTCCAGTCCCTAAGGGCCACAGCTACAAAACACTGGAATGAAATGGCTTAATGACCTCCTTGTTGTGTTGAGGTCTGCTAATGACCTAATTATTGTATTCAGGTGTGGTGCAGCTGAGGCACGTTTAAAAGTTGCAGGGCAGTGACACCTGTGCCAGCAGTAGGTGGCGGTAAGGCACCACAACGTTGTTTGCCAGGGTGGTCATCACGTGATTCAGTCAACTTCCTGTTTATTACTTGTTTTGTGCAACTCAGACCGCTGGACTGTCCTGTTGGACCTGTCGGTCACATTAACTGCTGCCGCGTTAATTTCTGCTGAGAACTATTTAACCGGGTCCCGTTCGTCGTCATGGTGACGCTCCACTGAGCGGGCCTGGGAGGATCCTGGAGATTTCCTCATTTCAAGTTCGGAGAGGAGCCCAGAAGGAACAGTGCGCGTTTTCCACAGGAATAGAAACCGGACTAAAAACATCAGCGTCGATGTGCTGAACAGGCTCCCACCGAAACACCGTTAGCTCTGTAGCCGCGTAGCTAGCTTCCGGGACCACAGACAGGTCGTCGTTTGCGGCCCGACAGCGGCTCGTGTATTCCTGGGGTGGAGCTGCTCACCGCTGCCGTGAGTTCAGGACGACCGCCCGGCTCCGGCCCCCTCAAGCGGGCAGTCAGGAAGAAGCTCGCCGGAAAGGGATGGCCTGGTCGGTCTTCCCGCTCCACAGGACACGGCTCTGCGGTCTTTGAAGGAGGACAAGTGCGGCTGGAGGCGACCGCCGCGGTTCGAGACGCCATGATGGCCGCCTCCCCCTCCGCGGCCAGTGGGTTCACGGTTTCCGGTCTGTCGGTGAGAAAGAGCGAGCATATATCGGACCTGATTGATCTGTTCTCCAAGACACAGTATCGAGCAAAGGAAGTCAGTCCTCGGGTAAGATGTGTTCCGATATAGAGTCTGGTGGTCATTACTCACATTTACTCAATTACATTTATCTGAGTGGCATTTTTGAAAAAAACAAAGCACAACTTTTTGGAGAATTTTTTTATTATTATTATTTATTTTTTTTTACCATGCTGTACTTTTTACTTTTATTTGAGTAATTTTGTTATGAAGTATCGATGCTCATACTTGAGTAAAATTTCTGGATTCTCGACCCACTGAAAGAAGAACAACAAAAAAATCACCAGACAGACACACACCTGCAGTTTTTTGTTAAAATTGCAGGTGTGCAACTTATGTCACACCTGCAAGCTTAAAAAAAATTAACTTTTTATTTAAAGAAATTGATTTGGAATTTATTTTTATTTTTATTTTACTTGATTTTGTTATATGTTGTTACTCGTATGAATTATTTACGTTTCGGTCCATAAAATAACCAAATTTCCACATAACTGCATATTTTAGCCCATCTAATGTGATTTCTAAATATTAAATGATAATTTGATCAATCACTCAGTATTGAAATAGACGTTTTACCAACTACTTTTTTACTATTACTTGAGTACAATTTATGGGCACTCTGCCCACCTCTGATATTAGTTCAGCATTGTCACGTCGCCCTGTCCCTCCCCTTCAGGTGGAAGCCATAGAGAAGCGATGTCTGGAACTGTTTGATAGAGACTACAAGTACAGCATTATCTCCAACTCCAGCGGCGAGGTCTGCGGCCACTACCCCCGTCAGATCGTTTTCCTGGAGTACGAGTCCACGGAGGTGGACAGAGACAGGTGCGTCCCCCGTCAGAGCAGAGCAACCTGTGTCTCTGAGGCAGAGGGAGGAAGTGACAGCTGTGTAACTTGACTCTACACTGCTGCAGAAACAGGAAACGGGCAGCGATTCAACAGATCCTCCTGTCGCACCGCTGGCTGTCGGAGCAGTTCCTCACTGTTTGGGAAAATATAAGATATCAAACATGTTTTCTTGTTTACTGTGAATTTAGTGTTTACCAGCTGCTGTTACTTAAATACCACTCTGCATTTTGAAATCAAATTTCTTTTTTTATTTTTAGTTCTTTACTCCTGTAAGATTAAATTCAACAGACACTGCTATGATGTGAGATAGTTAGAAAAAATGCTAGTTGATGATGGTAGGCATGTTGCACAAATAGAGCAGCTTGGGGATGATAAAGCATGTGGTGTTGACATGTTGGTACGGGGGGCCTCCACTAAAAATCAGCCCAAAGCCTCAGAAAGGACTGGACCTGCCCTGGTAATTAATTTTTCAAACTTTGAAGCAGAAGCATTAAATCCAGAAAGTCTCTGCTCCTTCTAAACTCGCAGAAACAGCTCAGTGCTCTCTGACACTTCTACACTTCTCTTAGAAACCAGATTTTTTTTTTTACGTTTATTTTGTCAGTGTGCTAACTATAGAAGTATTCTGAACTTCCTCTGGTTTCGGTCCAGATGTTGTTTGGTCATAATTGGTGAGGGTTTGGGTCATGACTGTTGGTGTATTTAGGTCTGATCGGTACCGTTCCAGAAAAATCTTCACTTTTCTGCCGAGCCTCAGTCAAAGTGGAAACTCCTGCGTGTTTTGTTGTAAAAAAAAAAAAAAAACAGCTTGTTGCAGGTCAGTTTATTGTAAGAAAAAACACAACAGGGGAAAATTTAGTTGGATGTTCCCATGGCAACCTGACAGGTCCTCTCAAACAGCCCAACCTGCTACCGACTTCGTTGGTTTAAAAACACCAAAAATGTAGGTTATTTAGTAATGCCGCCCCCAGCTCATGCTGACCACCACCTCGGACACACACTGCTGTGGGACACTGCCGCCCAAATTCATTTAAGTCCAGTTTAGTCCAGCTACCGTCACAGATTTATGACACATGATGAGCCTCTTCCATTTACTGACAGACTGAGCAGATTTTGGTGTCTGTGTGTAGGTTTGAGAGCACGGTGCAGATCAGCAAGCTGCAGGACCTGGTGAGCAGAAGTAAAATGGCTCGCTGCAGAGGGAGGTTCGTCTGCCCCGTCATCCTTTACAACGGCAAGGTGGGTCCGTCCGTCCACAGACAGGATGTTTAAACGCCACGAGCGAAACGTGTCAAATTCCATCCAGGAACACTGGACATACACCAGGCTTTTCAGGTTGAAAAGCTTTTTTTTTTTTTTTTTTTTTTTTTTAACCAACTAGTCTCAAGTAAAGCAGGAGCCGGCCTGTTGCTATGCAGAGTAGCTGTTTGCTCGTGTTCATTCTCTGATTTCTTCTCTGTTCGCAGTTCTTCTTCCACTCTGAATATTTCTTCACTGCTCTCTTGCTGAAAACAATTTATTCATTTATTTATTTTTCCAAGCAAAAAAGGTCGTTATTCAGCCCCAATTCCTCTGATACCCCCTAGAAAAATAATAATCAGCTGTTGTTGTCGTCTGATCAGGTCTGTTTTCCTCCCTGCAGCACATTTGCCGCTCAGCCACCCTGGCAGGTTGGGGGGAGCTGTATGGGCGGACGGGCTACAACTACATCTTCTCTGGTAAAAAAAAAACCCCACAACAACCTGAAAAAAAATGCAGAATTTTCACACACGTAACTCGATAGGAGAAGTTCTGCAGACAGTCGGTTCAGATTTCAGCTGTGAATAGGAGCAGCTGCTCCTCCATGTTTTAACCTCTGAAAGCCACCTTCAGTCATTTCTTCTTCTGCTGTTTCATGAGAAACCTTGAAGACTTTTGCTCCCCAGCCTTTAGCCTTATAGCATCCGACCCTTGCTGGTGTGTGTCTGCAGGGGGCAGCGACGACACCTGGACCGAGCCAGAGGAGGTTCCCGAGGACGACCCGGCAGTCAGGTGACGACAGCAGCTTATCGTCTGACCTCAGTCTGACCTCAGTGAGGGGCTCTCTCAGGTTCGCTTCATGAACTGCTGCCGTTTCTCCTGCTGCTCAGGAACAGCGAGTCCCAGCTCTTCGACAAAGTTCGAGGTCACGACATCAAGCTGCTTCGCTACCTCTCGGTTCGCTACATCTGTGACCTCATGGTGGAGAACAAGAAGGTCAAGTTCGGCCTGAAGTAAGCCGCTCTCCTCAATAATTCTGTCGCATCGTTTCACTTTCTACGTCCAGCGTATGTTTTCTTCCAGCTGACCAGCCACATGCATGTCATCAATTCTCATAATTTGCATCAGAGCGTATTCCCAGTTCTAGGAGTTGTTTTCACTGACATCTTCCGTTGTTGTTGCCTTGGCAGTGTGACGTCCTCTGAGAAGGTGGACAAGGCTCAGCGCTACGCCGACTTCACCCTGCTCTCCGTGCCTTACCCAGGTGGAGAAAGTAGTCAGGATTCTGCCTTCGACAGCTGAAATTTTCACCTGTTGCTCAATTTCCTCCGTTGGGATTTGACCCATTAATCATGTCAATAAGAGCTGTTCAGTATTGAAAAGATAATTTCTTCCAGTAACTCCACTAGGCCTGTCACAATAAGCAATAAAACATTTAATTGCATGATAAATTAAAATGTTTGAATTAATTTTATTATTTATTTTCCCTTCCTACCAAAAACTGGGTAGCAAAAGTCTTCTTTCTCAACGCATACTTTTTCTTTTGAAGGATAATTTTGTTTGCAGATACTTTGATTGATTTTTATTTATTTATTTTGGATATTGATAAAGTCTTCCAGTTCCAGTTGTTTAAATGTTCATTAGAATATAAAGTTTGTTAATCTTTCAGAATGCATTCTTATTCTTATGCCATTACCATTATATTACTTGGAAAAATATCTCAAAACAACAATGTTATCGTTTATCACAATAACTTCTGGGACAATTTATTGTCCAGAAAAAATGTATTGTGGCAGGTCTAAACTCCCAACACACTACCAGATTATTCCCACAGATTGTCTTCCAGTCTGTTATTTTAGGTAACTATGATTTTCTGCTTTCAGCCAATGAAAATGCCACATTTAGGGTCAGATTGTTACATCAGACCAATAAGAATCATGTTTATTAGTTTGTTGAAGGAGAGCTCGTCGTCTTTTGGGAGTAAAAGTCTTTTTCCTTCTTTTCAGGCTGCGAGTTTTTCAAGGACTACAAAGACAGAGACTACACGGCGGAGGGCCTGGTGTTCAACTGGAATCAGGTACCGGTTCTGCTTCTTCCCCCGGCCCGGCGTGTGCTCTGGACGGGTGGTGATGTGTCTGTGTGTCTCCATTGCCAGGACTACGTGGACGCTCCCCTGACCATCCCCGCGCGCTTCACTCAGAACCTGAACATCGACTGGACTCGGTACCAGGTCGGCTTTGCTCGGCTCTCTGCTGTCGCTTTCTCTTCCCGTTTCTTCTCTGGTCTTGGGGTTGGAGGTATTTTAGTGCCATCTAGTGGCAAAACTGGGAAGGGTCTGTCTCTGCAGCCTTTCCATCTCCACAACTCTATCTCAAATAAAAAGAAAATGTCTGTTTTCGATTAAAAACAAAAAAAGTTGAACTCGCAAGTGTAATTCAAACAATAGGATAGATTCTGTTTTTTTATTACTCAAAATGAATAAGTAGCTTGTTGTTAGCTTTGATATTAACTGTTTATCACTTAAGATAAAATTGTCTAAATGTTATTATATCTTAAAGCTAAAACAAACGCAAAATTCAGTTTCCCAGAAATGGAGAATAGACCAATAAAATGTTCTCTTATTCTAGATTTGTTTAGTGTTTGCCAAAGTTGTGTAATTGCATGAAATAATTCAGTTTAGTTTTTGTCTCTCTGAAAAGAAAATTAAATATTACACCTTCAAGTTTCTTTAGACTGAATATAGAGACTGATGGCTGTGAGCAGGAAGAATCTCCAGTAGCAGTCTGTATTACAGCAGTTCTGAGGAAGACTCTGACAGACAACACCGTGTTGTTGCATGCTGGTGTCATGAACTTTAACATAGTCTCACTTTTTGAATTAGATTCCGGAAATCAAGAACTTTCTATGATATTCCTACTTATAGAGACACACCTGTTTGTGACAAAGAGCAGAAACTTTCCAAGTGATAATTTAACCACAGAAAATGTTTTCAGTGTTTGATTTTTACCAAACATGTGTACCGTTTGTAATTCTAGAGTGGGCGAGGAAGAATAGCGTTGATTTGTTTAAAGCCAGAGCCTCGAGTAGCAGAAGGGGCGCCGAGACGATTGTTTTCATGCTTTGATGTGTCTGTGTGCATGGTCGGATCCAGTCGTGGGACCTGGTGGAGCAGACCCAGAACTACCTGAAGCTGCTCCTCCACATCATCAACAGCGATGGTAAGGGAGCCAGTGGTTGGGTCTGGACCGGCTGCGCTCGCATCCGCTCATAACTTCACTCCGGGCCATTCCCACAGCGCCCATTCACGACATTTCAATTCATTTCCAAACGATCCCAGTAATACAGTTTATTATTCAAACCAGCTCAACTTTTCGATCAAAGGGAAACCCGGTAGGGCGTTCAGTCAATGACGCCAGCATCGGGCGACAGCAGGCGGTCATTCTGGGCGATGACGGCAACGGTGGTAGACGTTTGATTCCGCTCCATCTGTCTCTGTCGTTGTGTCCCTTGGGCAAGACATTTCACCTGTCTTGCCTGCTGCTGGTGGTCAAAGGGCCCAACAGGTGGCGCCACTGCATGGCCGCCTGGTCTCTGTCATACAGCTCCACGATGACATCTCTTGCTGTTAGCGAGTCGACTTCTCGTCTGCTGAGCCGTGTCGCAGCGCCCAATTCTCTCTGAAGCGTGACCATTGGGTCATTGAGGTTCTGGTGACCATTGTTACCATTCTGCACACATGGCGACTCAGCTGACTATACGACCAAAAGCAGCCGCTTCCTGTCAGAGGAGGAAGCTGATCAGTTTTACCCTCTGGATGACGCGCTAATCTCCCCGTGTTGACTGTGTTCCAGATGGCTTGAGTTTGTCCTCGTTTCCTAGAGGCCCTGAAGGGTGTTTTGTGTTTCAGATGACAGCGGGCTGCTGGTGCACTGCATATCGGGCTGGGACCGAACACCGCTGTTTGTTTCCCTCCTCAGACTCTCCCTGTGGGCAGTAAGTCCTCTCTCCTCTCCTCTCAGCAAAGAAATAAACCTAGATCTGCCGTTCTCAAGACAATCCCATTGTGTTCCAATAAGTAAACAATTAGCATAAAGCTGACACTTCCTGTTGTCTTCACAGGACGGCGCCGTGCACGCCAACCTGGAGCCTGCTGAGATCCTCTACCTGACCATTGCTTATGACTGGTTCCTCTTTGGGTAAATCGATCCCTTCATCTGCACCAGCAGTTAGCGTAGCAGCAGTAGAAGCTAGCAGCTGAGTGGTGCCTCTGCCAATCAGAAGATAACTGAGAGAAATCACAGTTCACAATTGAAATAACAGCAATTGATGCAAATTGGGGAATAGTAGAAGAAGAAAGTGAGGAGGTTAGGTTGTTCTAGCTAATATGTTAGCATGAGTTGCTCATTGATGTTGCTGCTGTTTGTGTCTTTTATTTTTCCAGTCACATGCTGCCAGATCGGCTCTCCAAAGGGGAAGAGGTATTCTCGCGCCACACCTCTAAACTCTGCTTTCAGGAGTTTCTTTCCGTCCGTAACGCAGAATGTTTCTCTCCCTCAGATTTTCTTTTTTTGCTTCAATTTTCTGAAGCACATCGTCTCAGAAAAGTTCTCTGCTGTCAGGAAACAGAGGTGATGCCCACTTTCCTTCCTCTCTCTCTCTCTCTCTCTGTTTCTCGTCGTCTGAAATCTGTCGTCACTTTGACACATTTCTGTTGATCTTTGTCACTTTTCAGGAGGAAAAACTCCCACTTCAAAGACAGTGACTTCACTGTGGAGGACCTCTGCCAGCTGAGTACGTCCACCTGTCACTGAACCCTAGAGACAGGAAGGTGTCCTTAGTTGCGCGACTGCTGAAGGAACCTTTTTTAATTTAAAACTTGTATTGTTTTGAACAAATAACATTACAAAGATAGAGCTTTGACACGATAAGTAATATCAGCTTACATTAAAGAAAAAAAAAAGGAAGAATGGTTTAAAGATATTACAAAATAGGAACCACAAACATTCAGCTTACTGGGTTTTACTCAAAGACCTAAAGTAAAGTATAAAAGTGAAATACATAAGTTAGATGTGTTGTCCCTGCACAATAAACAGTACGAGATTAAAAGTACGGCTCTGCTTACAGCTTTTATACACAAATGGTCAAGACTCATAAAACTGCAAAGAAGTATGATCTGGGGAAAAAATCTATAAAATAAAGGTACATTTTACTCTACGCAAACAATATTATCTGTTGCAATAACTAAAAAAAGCAAACAATACCGCAAAGGGGTCTGCTTATGAGATAGTTTTTGTTTTTCCAAGTTCCTGATTATTTAAATTAAGTTTTGCATCAGAGGCAACTTGTGATGACAAATAAGTTTCTTTACATGAGAGGATTTTTTTTTTTTTCACTCCTTTTCCACTTGTGGACATACACTTTTGCTAGGATTATTATTAGATTGACTATTCCTATTTCATCTGAAGAAAAGGTTGAACTCCTAAAGATGCACGATGTCGATAAATGTTGGATATCTTCACTGTTGCACTGACAAAAAGAACATTTGTTGTTGCTGACATTTGGAAAGAAGCGACGGATGTTATTTTTAAATGGATGACGTGTAAAATTTAAAATCAAAGTTCCTGCTGGTATAGAGCTTTAGCAGCACACTGTTGAACCTCGATGTATGAAGACTTTTGTCCGGGTCTGTTCAGCTGTGAGGTCTAAATGACGAGTTGTTCCTGTTGCCGTGGTGACGAGAGTTCCGGTTCTGCTGCTGTCCTCAGGGTCCAGGGACCGCGGCAGCATCACCAGTCTGAGCAGCGACTTCTCCCTCATCACCGAAGAGCTGGCTGGAGCCTCCTGTCCCAACGCCGACCCTGTGGACCTGTTCTCGGGCCAACCCCAGGCCTCCAGCGGGTCAGCCTCACACACGCACTCGCATATTTTCACTACCTGCGTTCAGGCAATAAATCTGTTAATTGCACGACAAGTTAAAACGAGCTCAGTAACTTCCATTTGCATAATGTATCGTTTCTCTCTTTCATCTCTGTCTTCAGTCTGTGCACGCTGAGCTGCTGTCTGGATGTCATTGATGGAAATGTATTTATTTTTTGCTCCCAGAAGGAAAGCACCTGCCTCCTCTCCTCCGATGGTGTCCTGGTGTAAACAGAACCCTCTGGATGAGATTCTCTCCCATCCAGCCAGCGAGGCCAAGTCTTCCAGCTCGTCCTCCTCCAACCAATCAGACCACGGCGTCACACGCTCCGGCAGCAGCCCGTTGGCCGTCCCCACTAGAGGGTAAGTGGTGACGGAACTAGTTGGTTCTTAGATCCACTCTGCATCGGGGCTCTGAATTTTGTATGATCTCCTTCATTCGCTCACTAGCAGCTGCTCTGCGTCCTTGCAGCTCAGACAGCAGCTTCACGCGTGGCCTGTGGGCAGAAGTCAGGCAGCTGTAAGAAAAGTGAACGTTTTCACTGCTGAAATATGCAGTGACATGACGAGCTAAGGGGCTGTAGAATGCAACCTGTAGACTGTAGGCCGTGTTCTGCCTGGTTGCTCAGAGAAACGGCATCAGAGTGCCGTAAAGCTGAACAGGAAGTTGGTCCCTTTAAGTCAGGGCTGCTCATTTTCAAACACTCTGGTTTACTTCACTGTTCTGCTGCTCTGTGACGTCTCAGTTCACTTCAGCCTCCGACCATCTTGTTTCATTCCAGCTTCCCATTGGACAACTGTCTATTTAAACATGCGCTGTATAAAAACTGACTGGATGATTTAATGAAACCTCCTTGCTTTCCTCTTTCGATTCTTGTCATTTCTGTTGAGAACGTGAGCGTCTCTGTTCTATGATCAACCCATGATAACTGCGTGACCTTCTGCTCGCAGATGCACTATATTGCCAAACGTTTCTGTGCTTTCACACACATGAACCTGACAGACGTTCTACGGTCAAACCACAGGATACAATACCTGATTGCTCCGCTTCTTGCAGCTAGAACAGGTTTTGCTCTTAAAGGGGCGGTATTGTGCATTTTCCACCCAGATTGTGCCATTTTATACCACAATCAAGTAACTGTGCTACCTTGAGTTGTTACAAAAATGCTTTATGCATCACATCTGACTTAAAAGAAATTTGACTTCAAAATTCAGCACTTGAGGTCTCTGACTCTTTAAGAAGCTCCGACTCTTGCCGACACTTCTCCTCCAGCACATCGTCACAACAGCGTTTCTCCATTATGCCATTTACAGCCGTTTCTAGGAGCGCTGCAGAGAGAAGTAGCTTGTATAACGAGCTCAGCAGATGCACAGTTCCACTAGATGTTTGCTAATTGCTGCTGGCTAGTCTGAAGGAGCTGAGTGGAGGAGAGCTGCAGATCCTAAGCGGTACTTAGTGAGAGCAAACGTTTAGGGGCTCTAAACGGTTGCAATGGAAAATTAAAGGATTTCTCAAATGTGTGAAAGTATGTTTTTGATTAAGTAATAACCTTATAACATGAAGGATAGCTCAAAACAGTCCATTTGACAAAATGCTGCCCGTTTAATGGGAGTCTTTCCATAAGGTTTTGAGTGTATTTCTGGGGTTTTTAGACAGTTTTCCTCTGAAACGTATATGTGAGGTCAAACTCTGATGTTGGATGACGGGCCCTGGTTCACAGTCCCTACTCCAGTTCATCCTGAAAGGTGTTCTATCTGGTTGAGGTCTGGACTCTGCGCAGGCTAGCTACTCTGGACTCATAATGTTCATGTCTTTGTGGATGTTTCCTTGGTCATTCCCAAACTATCCCCTAGCAGAACATGAAACTGTCCAAAACATCTTGGTGTGCTGAAGCATTAAGTCAGGAAACCGTCATTCTTCTGGCACCTGCTACTCCCTCGCAGGTCTGTAGCTGATGTCTTCTGAACGTTGGTGATCTCGGCTCACTCTGCAGTGCACCGCTTGCTGACCGTGCTTTATGTTTGGGCTTGGCCTGCTCTTCTTCCCAGTCCCTTCTACTTCTTGCTTCTAAACCCGTTGACGGCCGCCTGGGCGTGTTTAGCAGATAGGACGCTTTACGATCCTAGGACCATCCTGCACTCTGAACCGAACGTGAGCCGCTCATTCGGTTGGTAGAAGCAGTCTGGAAGTGACTGGAACACCTGAATTCAGTGATATGGAGGGGGTGACCCAACACTTTTGGCAATACAGTGTATTATTTATTGGGGTCGATTCCATCGTTGGATCATGGACAGATTGTAGTGAATGTGTCTGAGTGGACAGCTTCCTATAGGATTTCCTGCTATAATAGACACATTTCTATGTAGTTCTATGTCTATTCTCACCGTTTCTCTGGATTTAGAGTTGGTGCAACATTCATTACTAGCAGACAAACTTTTTTAACTCAGGTCAACATCAGTAAGTAGGTTGTAGCCGTTGGTTTCTACTGACGATGCCTGGATGCAGACTTTAACCAGCGTCCTGCTTAGTGGTCTGAGACTGCTTTTTCCTAGAGGTTTGCAGTCAACATGTTAACATTAGCATTGTAGCTAGCGATACGTTCTGTCTAACCTTTCTGGTTGTGTTGCCTTTGTGTGTCAGGTTAGCAGCAGAGTACTCCAGATCAGGCTCCTCCCTGTCCACAGAGTACGGAAGCTGGCAGATAGTTTCCGGTTGTGGCAGCATCCACGACCACGGCCACTTTTCTCAGCCGATGGCCTCGGTTTCCTCCAACTCGTCTGCTGTCACCACTGCCTACGATTCCCCACTGCCCTTCAGCTTCCAGGACGAAGGGCCCAGTGGGCGGATGTAAGTTAACCCAGAATAGATGAAAGTTTTGGACTGCAGTCCGTGTGAATTTCAGCTAGTGAAATTCAATTACAGTACCGCATGTCGCAGAATTACACATGAAATTTAAGCTACTTTTTTTTTTTTTTTTTTTACATTCATCTGTCTTTCTGGGCTCAGTTTAGTCTCATTCCAGAGGGAATGATGGGAGCTTTCTATGTGCTTCAGTAGGAGGAGACTGGAAAACTTTTTTTGTTTCATTCAAGACTTTTCATCTTTCATCCAAAAGGCTTCTTCAGTTCTAACTACTGAAGAAATAAGCTTGTATTCAGGAAACTAATGCTCAGTATAAGGACATGTAGGACTTGTGTCACTGGTCCTTCTACTCAGTGTTTGGATTGTTGTTAGGCAGTCCAAGCATGTTCCTAATGAAGCCATGTCAGACTTCCCAAGGTGTGAATTGTCTTAAAGCCACCTGGGGAGGCAAGTGGAGGCTGTAGAGTAGGTGTTAGAAAGATAAAACCTGAGGTCATCACTTGGTTTTATTTCTGTTTAACATAAACCACCTGTCCAAAATGTCTCCAAGCTAGTGTCCCTTGTCCTTGAGGCATAAATGGACCACTGAGTGGTTGACCTGATGGGTTTGGTCTTCTTGGACCATCCTTATCGTAGCTGTTAAGTTTCTTTAACGTAGTGATACGAACATTGCTCACTGCCCTTAGGACTGCCAGAGTCTGAAATAAGCCCGAATCTACACCAGCTGTTGGGGAAAACACCGTGGTTACGGGTGTCAGGCTTTTAAAAACACACGGTCTCAGACTGCTAATTGACTTCAGCAGCTCTGGAAAATGACATGAATCCATTAAATCATGTCAAACTATTTTTCTTTAAAACTGAACTGCTGGAGTAATAAATTCTGAGAGAGACATTCTTACCTTCATGGCAGTCGCTTCTGGGGGTCATCTACTTGACCTTCAAATGGATTAGCATTATCCAGATGTTTGCGTATTTAATTAATAAAAAATCAGAAGGCATCAGTACAGCTTGGAGAAAAGTGATCAACATAGTCTAATCTTTCCCTAATTCTCCACCTGAAGGAAACTAACTAAAGGGCTTTGGTTTTTCATACCCAGTCAGAGTAAATCTTGAAGAACTTGGAGCGTCTGATGGAACAGGAGCTCTGCAGCTTGGTGATCTTCAACTTCCTTTGATTTGACGGCTTCAGAAGTCATGAATACTTTTCTTGGATGGAGTGATGCCATAGATTCAGGCTTTCCTGCCGTCAATCTGAGGGATCTGAGATGGGTTGGTGGGTTCACCGCCTTGAGGTAGAAACCCATATTCACAGGGACGCCTGTGAATTTTCTCTCTCCACGCTGTGGGTCTTCATTTGGACAGTTTGTCCTAATTTCTCCTTCAACTAGTCAGTTTTTGCCGAGTAGCTTTGGTCAGTGAGTTAATTTTGCTGTAACGGTTGAACAGCAACAACTCCTACGTCGTCTCCTTCAGACCTCAGCATTTCTTCCTGTCTGCATCTACTTTATGTTGCTTAACTAGAACTCTGGTGTGTTTTCTTGTACTACTGGCCCAATGTTCGCCTCTCTACGCCGTCTCTTCATATGAATTTCCTTTGCCTTTACCACAGGACCGCAGTTCAGTCTACTGCAGCCCCCCATTCCCTGCGTTACTTCATAATTAACTCCTATTTTCCATTAAATGCACAAAATAGAAACAAATATTTAAAAAGAATCATATCATGTTTGGTTATTATGGTAACCATTGATTAACTTGTCAGTCCTTAGACCCCCTGCAGGTTAGTGGTTATAATTATTGTAAATACTTGAAAGAAAATCATTGAGGTTTATTGAAATGTTATGGAGAAGAAAAATTATCGATCAATTTCTTGATTGTAAAGAACAAACATACGTTTGAATAAAGAGAATTTACTGCAAAGATTATTCAAAACCAAACCTTGAAGAGCAAAGTTCAACCTGAGTCGAGTCTTCAGTCTGATTTCACCGCCAGTCAGCCGACTGAAACGTGAATGGCTTCCTCCACACTCATGATGCGTTCACACCGAACGCGTTAGGCGCGTCCCAAATCTGTCCGACGCTTCAAGTTCGACGCGTGTGCACTTTGAAGTCAGACGCTTGACATTTTGCGTCAGACACGTCAAAGTCGCTCCAGGCGAGCGATAAGAGAAGACTCCATGGCATACAAGTCCCTCAAACTCTTCCACCGTCTCCTGCTTACAATGTGTTTTTAACGTGGCTCGATGTTTTTGCTGGATGGATTTGGAAATATTTTCAAATAGTAGACATTCCTCTGTCACGTAATGTCCTTTTTGTTCCTGTCTCTGTAGTCATGACTTGACTAGCAAACAGTGGCAATTAGTTTGTCCTCCATAGTTTTTTGTTTTGCTTTTTTTCCTGATATCACGTCGGAAAATGCAGCACTACACCACACAGGAGAGGCTCTCTGATTGGCTGATGCTCGGCGTCCAGCGGCGAAAGTTCAGATTTTCCAACTCCAGTGTTGTATGCGTTAACGCTCAACACTGGAGCGTTAACTGGAGCTTGTTACTCAAGAATGCGAATCAGATGGCTGATTTTACACACTATTAAAACTACGTCACATAAATGGTGGTTGATGCACAAAGCGCGACGCGCCATCAACGCGCATAGATGATGAATGTAAACCAAACATGCCTGATGCTCAAAACGCGTCTGGTGCGAACGCACAATTAGAACAACGACAAATGTAACTTGCTGAACTGCCAGTCCCAATCCACTGCTCCTGTCAAAGTCCAGACCTCAACCTGATAAAGGGTGCCGGGACCTGAAGAGGGCTGGGCTGGAAACCTCCACCAACGGTTGCAGTTCTGGGAAGATGAGAAATATCCAATACTTAGTCAGGGTTTGGAAGGCTGAGGTCAGTGAGAGGTGGACTGTTGACAGCTGAAGGCTCTTCTGTATCCATAGCTGGAATTAGACACCAGACTTCTTTGTCTCTGTTAAATGGGACCTGCAGCGCAGCAGACCATGTGGGTAATGTGACAGGGGGGTGGGCCAGCTTGTTTTTTTTGTTGTTGTTGTTTTTTTTTGTTGTTTTTTTTACTGTGTTGGTTTGTCTGACTCTCACCCTGTGGTTCTCCTGCAGGTGCTCGCTGCCGTCGGAGCGCCGGGCCCGCCTGGAGGCGGTTCGGGAGATCTTCCTGGCCGCCTACAGCTCCACCGTGGGCCTCAGGTCCTCGGCCCCCAGCCCTTCCGGCGCCATCTCCGGCCTGCTGGAGCAGTTTGCCCGCGGGGTCGGCCTCCGTGGCAGCAACGCCATCGTTTGAACTCTTCCTCTGTGACTCCATCCCCCGACCCCTTATAGCTTCCATGTTTCACCCCATCCTGGGGCCAGATGCATAAAACAGTTTCATGATCAAAATGGTTGTGTTTACACAGATCAAGAAAACGTGTTCATGCACTGTTATCACTCGTAAACCGCAGGTTTCTTGAAATCATGCACACGTCTATGATTCCATTTCTCTTTTTAAAGCAGAATTTGATCTGCAGGAGAAAACGAGATGCACAACGTGGCACTTATCAGTGGTTTCTGTTTTCCCCTGCCGTGTGAACAAGCTCAAATCGGAGAATGAAGCACAGCGTTGACCAGAGGTTGAGCTCCACAGTAAACCAGACCGCCATGTAGAAGAGCTGACTATTATTGTAAGATGGCAGGAAGCATCTTTAGAACTGATCGTGGTCTAAATGAATCTTCACCCCTCCAGTCGGATGTTTGGAACGGTGATGGACAATTACCACTGCTCCATCACCACAGGCACGTTCGTCCCTTCCCAGTCTGCTGCCGCCTTCACTTCAGCAGTTTGGTAACCAATAGCAACAATCCCCATCCAGGATCAGCCAGAGGTTTTCGCATGTTCGTGTGAAACACAAAAGGCCACCGCTGGTCTCTAACGGTCTCCGCATCCGATGATGGCGTGAAAACATTATTATGCATCTGGCCTCAATGACGTGCCAACCAGCTCTGCTCAGGTAAATGCGCCCACATTGTATTTCGATCCTGGAGACGTTCTCGTGTTCAGGGAGAGGATTAGCTTCCTCCAGGCTGACTGACTAAAAGGGACGGTGGGAAATGGAGATGAGCCTTTAACCCATTCTGCTGACAGTACTAAGTTCTGTCAGCAGAATGGTTTTACTTTTCTTTCTTGCTGCTATTGTTTCCAAAGCCAGTCCAGAAGGAAGAACTGCACTTCAGGTGGTTACTGTAGAGAACAGCACTTCGTCTTCTGCTAGATAGCTCTTAGAGTTTTTTGTCTCTCTTCTTTGCTACATTAGCCCACTGATTTGGCATATTTAAACACGGGCTCTGTTCTGCCTGTGTTGAAAAGATGACGGTACCATTAAATGCAACGTCATCTGCAGTGGCAGACGTGGCCAGAAAAATTACGACTTTATGGGGAGAATATTTCAGTAACTCATCCAGAGTTAAAAGAAGAACTTCAGTAGGTAGAGGAAAGGGTGTTGGGATCATACAGAGTTTTGTTCAGCGCTCTTGAATTAAATCTTCAGCATTATCTGAAGAGAAGCATAACATGACATGAGATTGCAGCCTCATCTCACGTCACTCTTTTGCTTCAATACGTTTGCATTTCTTGGCAGAATCGGCCTCGTCCAACATGTTCCATGTTCAGTTGAAACACCGTCGTCCAAGTAGAAATCGCTCTTATGTCAACCAATCAATGATGCTGTTATAAAAGTCTTTTTTTCAATTTCTTGTGCTTAAGGAAAGGCTCTTGGTCAGTTCGCCCCATTTCTAGTCGCGGTTAGAGACGGATGTCTACCGAAACCGAGTCACTGATGCTTGATGGTTTGCTGGTTTAGCATCGTCGTGTTGTGGATGTGCTTTGTAAACCTTGTAACAGAACTTGTCTGAAGTGTTGAAACCTTGAACTCCATCACTGGATGGAGTCAAACGGGTTCATGTTTTTGGGTTTGCAAGACGGATTCCTCACCAGTCCCTCCGCTCTCTGGGATGACACAACATGCACCCCTATGCGTCCATTGGCTTCAACATCGCGCGACTGTCCATCTGTACTCCCACACATGGTGGGGACAACTGGCCTCCGACCCAGGAATGCTGTCATCTGCGTCCAGCAGGGATCTTCTGAATCTGGTGATAGTCATTGTTTTGACTGGCTGCCTGGCGCTACAGCAGCTTCCTGTAACTGTGTTACCCTCTTCAATACGCCGACACATCTGCCTTTTAGCCGTTATGTGCAGATTAAATCACTGACGTCTGCATTTGTACCAAATTATGTCCAAACTGAACTGTTAAAACTGCCTTGTTTGCCATTGTGTTTAGCTTTGACATCTCGTGTGTAATTTCACACCCAAGTTCAGTGACCTTCAACCTTTTCTTTTTCGGATGTCTTTCATCCGGTACAGCCAGGACGAACTGACCTAAAAACATCAAGCCAACACCGGTCTTGTCTTATACCTGTTCTCTGTGTTGTTTTCTTTGGTCTGTAGTTGATTTTCTCAGTATAAAATCAGTTTGATTGGATGTGTGAAGGGACTGTTCCCTGGTGGCCTTATCAAAATCTTAATAAAGCGCTAATCATGCTGGCCTCTCTAGTCAGCTGCATACATATCTTCTTGAGTCGACATTATTGTTGAGTGGCAGTCTGGAGAATTTCATATCGAATCCAAAGGCCATCTCAATGTGGGTTGTTGGGGCTTCCAGAATGTTCTCAACACTGTGCCTTTAAGGTCGCTCTCACCAGACTGTATTTTTGGACTTTAATTAAAGTTTTTAACCCTTCTTCTATGTTTTATCTGGTTGATGTGTTGCTCAACGTTGCCACAGTGTTGGTGGCTGGTATACCTCAGGACCTTTTGGTTGTGCCTCCTATTTAACCTCAGCAACGTTTCCATCCCATCGTTGCTCCTTCAGATAGGACAGGCGTTCTTTCATAGTCAGCCTTGTTAACTTGCATTACTCTGAGTCTTCCCGCCGACCCAGAAGACTCAGGAAAAGGTCCTCTCGGTTCGGCCTTTGAGATCAATGTGGCAGAGTAATGCTTATTTTATGAAAAAAAAAAAAATTAGATAATTTAACAACCTCGGTTCGTTCAGTGACGAAAATACTGACCTGTGTTCCCGTCTGGAATCTGCTGTGAGTCTGTGTTTCTATGTCCTGTCAGATGTTTGAATCAGTTCAGTCTGGTAAAGCAGTTTGTTTTCAAAGTAAATCTAAAACAGAGCAATCAGTGTTCAGGTGGATCGAATGAATGTCTCAAAGTTAGATGAGCCGTCTCCTTGTTTCCCTGCTGGGGTCCAGCGCTGCTCATCCTCATTCCTACCATTTTTTGTCTTTTGTGGCCTCACTTTCAGATCCTGGAAGTGACGCCTGTCGCAGAACACCTGCTGAAACCCAAATATTCAGAAATGGTCTTTTAATCTCAGCTGTCGATAGAAGCTCTCGATGTACCAGTCGCTGTACGTTACTATCCCCATCTGTGGTCACAACCTCTGGGCAGTGATCAAAAGAATGAGATCATGGATACAAACAGCCTAATGAGTTTCCTCCTCAGGGTGTCTGGTCTTCTGAGGAGTGTCTAGATCAGGGGTGGGCAACTCCAGGCTTTGAGGGCCAGCGTCCTGCAACTTCTTGATGTGAATCTACTTCAACACACTTGAGTCAAATAAGGAGGTCATTAGCAGGACTCTGGAGAACTTGACGGCACTTGGAAGGTGATTCAGCTGTTTGATTGAAGTGTGTTGGACCAGGGGGACATGTAAGAGTTGCAGGACGCCGGCCCAGGACCAGGATTGCTCACTCCTGGTCTGGATAAGAAGTTTTGTCCGCTGCTTCTCCACGTCGAAGTGGCTCGGACATCTGGTTAGGTCGTCTCCTGGTTAGGATGCCTCTGGGTTTGGAGGAGTCCTAATCTGGAGGAGTTAGGTCACCTCCTAATCTGGACAAGGACCTGATTAGGAGGACGCCTCCGGGTGAGGTGTTCCAGGCCCATCCCACCAGGAGAGCCAGAGGAAGACCCACGACACTTTGGAGGGTTGATGTTCCTCTGCTGACCTGGGAGGAAAGTCTGGGTCCGTCTGCTTCGGCTGCTGACCTCGTGATCCTGATCCAGATTAAGCAGGAGCTGATGAATGAACCTCGACTGTTGTCTGCTTCAAATCATCTTGTCATTCACTAATTGTTGGGTTTTTCTTCCCAAAGGGGTCACATAATTGTTTTAGAATGAATTTAGAGGGTTGATTGAAATGCTGCATTGCACTTGTCCTTTTTTGTTCTCTGTAAAGAAATGTTTGTTTCATTGTACAAATGGTGCATTTTAAGAGGTTCTTTAGGTTGTATATTGCTTGTGATTGTTGCCAGGTGACAGGTTATGATGAAAGCTGAGCTGCATATTCTCAATAAAGAAACCAGACAAAAGTGTTTGAACTTCATTTCATTTTATTTCCTCCATCCTGTAGCTTTGAGAGTTTTGCTTCTGGTAATCAACATCTAAAGTAATGTGTATCATGACCCAAGAACGTCTGAAGGGCAGTTTAGAGCAGTGGTTCTCAATCTTTTGGTTGGGACCCCTCTTGGGATCATGACCATGTAAGTCTTGAGATAATGAAGTCCTCTTCAGAGATAACATGGTCATGTGCAAAGACTGTTCAGTGCTGCTTGCACCTTTCTCAAATTATTGGGAATGGTAACACTTTATTTGAAGGGGTGTGCATAAGACTGACATGAGTCTTCATTAATGTTGTCATGAAGTGTCATTCGGTAAATAATGACGCTTTAAACCAAAGCTGGATTAAAACTTACATTAAAAGTCCATCAAAAGTGCAAACTTTGCATTAAAAATGTCATTAATTACCGACTGACACTTCATATGTAAGGCAGTCAGTCTTATTCACACCCCTTCAATTAAAGTGTTACCGAAATATTCGCGTATAATATAAGATTATTCAACAACGAGAGGAAACACTACAGTAGCTAATAGCATTAGCTGCCACACAGAGTTGGAAGGATTTGTGAGGGTCTCTGCCGCCCTCTGGTGACGGAGGTGAGGACTGCAGCCTGCCGTCTCCCGCCTGCCTCTCCTCCCTGCTCTCTTCTCCCCCTCGCTTTGAATGAAAGCAGGTTCTCAGGTATGCTTTCACCCACAGTTGCTCTCTTTTGGCCGCCAGCAGCATCCACCGAGCCCGGGGACCGGAAGCGCCGGGTGTGTGAGGAAAATTTTAAAGGAAGTCTGAAGGCAGGAAAACATTAAAGCATCTCGTTATGGCGACTATAGGAGACTTCGACCCTCTAAACTCCGCTGTACCTGCCACCAAAATTGAAGTGACCGTGTCCTGCAGGTAAGCCCTCCTCGCGCTTTCACCTGTTCGAGTCCTCGCGCTCCTGCGCCTTTCACTCTGCTGTCTTTTTAAATTTTTTTATTTATTTGCCCATTCGACACTTTTCCGCTTCTTCACTATTTATATCACGGACCCGCTCAACTCTTCTGCTTCTGCTTCTTCTTCTTGTTTTTGCTTCGAAAGGGAAAAGCCAGAATATGCTGTGGGTGTAGGAGTACGTGGGGGTGTAGGGTGGGCAGTAACCGACAGGAGCGTGGATTTATTCTGGTCGCTCCTGAATAGCGCGCCTCTGCTCGGCTGGCTGCTTGTTACCCACTGAAACCACAAGGCTGACTTTCATCACACCTGGGAGAAATCCATCTGAACTTCTCCTCAGAGCAGGGAGGGTCAAAGTGGGCCGGGTTCCTGCGTGTTTTAGTTCAGCACTCCTCGGTTAAATCAGAACCCTTGACCTGCTGAGGAGATTTCTACCCCCACCGGGGACAGAACCAACCTCTGGACACCTGCTCTGCCCCCTTCAGTCAGACACAAAAAGGAAGGTGGTCAAATGTTTTGATATTCTTGGATTATTAGATTAAAAAATAGAAGTTGAGCTGCTATAACTACGAATAACATGACTCTGGTTGCCCCAGTTAACCTAAATTAGTTGACGAGTATTTCAATAATTGACTCATACTCATAATTTGAGTAATAGTTTCACCCCTAATAGGGTTAGATTAAAAATAAATCTTGAGTGTAGAGTGTGAAAAAAACCCCCAAACAAAAACATAATAGAACAGAGGAATTAATTGTTCCTGGTCCAGGTGCCTGAAGGTCTGAAGCATTTTGAGCCAAACTGGATGGGCTTGGCGAGGGGATGCTCCACTGTCTTCTCCTGTTATGTCGACGAGCAGCCAAAGGTTCACTGTGCCGAGATTGGTTTCCTGCCAGTAACCAAAGCTGACTTAACGACGACAGGCAGAGGCCTGGTGATCTCCATCGAGTTTTTAAAATGTGTGTTCAGTTCATTTTCTAGTGTAAATATTCTCGTCATCGTTTGCGTGTGACACACGAGACAAAAATAAAATCTGGAGAGGGTGTGTTCAATGAAAATGATCAAAACTAAACCGAGGTTAAATTGTGCGTTTCCACACTAGAACAGTGATCTAGAAGTTTCACTCATTCTTATGTCGACTTTTTGTCATTTTCCTATAGAATTTAAAGAGGCAGTATTGTGTAAAATCCACTTTTTTGAGCGTTACATCGTGTTGTAATGTTATCCCCTCATCAAAACCATAATTGGAGTGTTTCCTTTTATGCATGTTTGATAAACCATTTAATCTCCATGGCAACCATTCATCTGTGCGAAAACGTCTGGGGGAACCTCACTGTGTCTTCACAGCTTCTCCTCAGAGCTTTCATTTTCAATCTTTCAAGACTCCATCTCACAGAGCAGCTCTCCCCCTCAGCTCCTTCAGACTAGCCAGCAGCAATTAGCAAACACCTGGTGGAACTGAACATCAATATGGGATTTATTTCTCAGTGCAACGCTGGTAAAAATGTTCTTAAAGGGTAAATGGAGGAGCCATGTTGTGATGATTTCCTGACGGTGGAGTTTCTGAAATAGCAGGAGAAGCCCAATTTCAAGGTGTTTAATTACAAAGTAAAATTTCTTTTAAGTCATATTTGATAAATAAAGCGTTTTTACATAACTAAAGGTAACATAGTTACCTGATTGGTTATAAAAATGTCACAATGTGGGTGGAAAATGCGTAATTCTGCCCCTTTAATGATCGGCATCAAAGTCCAGTTCCACTTGTCTGGAGTTCCAATGTCCACTGACGTGGACGCATCGCAGCTTAAGAATAAAAATGTTTTCAGTGCTCTTATTACATTCTAAACAAGTGGGAAAGTTTCATAAAAGAATAATGAAACAACACGGTTTTTCCTGGCGTTCACAAGGTACGTAATTTTTCTGTCCGACTTCAACTTCACGGTTACAAATCACAAACACGTTTGCACCAAAAATGCCTCCATGAAAACACACCTGATCCGACTCTCAGCCTCCCTTTACATCCAGTGAATAGCCGAGGCGTAATGTCTCAGTTAATCTGACACGTCCTCGGATGCGCTGCTGCCGTTCAAAGACACTGGAAATGCAGGTTGCTTCCTTTTCTGAGCCAACAATGTGTGTGACGGAGAGGCTTGAGGTCGGATGGATTAAATGCGGGGAAATGAGATGCTGCCGAGGCTCGGGCTTATACACGTTTGTGTACAGAAAGCGCAATCATTAATTTGCAGGCAGGAAGGTAACCGCTACTGATAGCCCAGATCTACTTAGAGTGTTTGTCATTTTTCTACAGCACCTTTGTGTCATATTGGGATAAAAATAGAAGAGAAAGCCCATCATTGTCCATCACAGATGGAAAGCTCCACAACCAGAGGAGTGAAGCATCCTGCTAGATTTTCAGTCGTAGTTGACAACTGATGTTTATATGTGCTTTGATCTTCCTGGCTTGTAATAAATACAGCGTACACTGGTTCTATTAGATACTTTGATCAAACATAAATGTCGCCATGAAAACCCAAAGCTGGTAGAAATGCATGTTTGAGTAACTTTATGAGTGACTTTAGCCAAACGTCTGGAGCAGAAAGCTGGAATGTTCAGCATCTTCAGTGTTTCTCTGTTTGGAAGTACAACTGATATTAATGTCACGGTGACATGAAGCTGCAGCTTTCTGCTGTTCAATCAAATCTAGAATGTGTTTTCTTTTTGGATAGAGATCTTATAACTCAAGCAGGACCCACTTGAGTACAGAGGATTCATCATCTTGTCCTACCATCTGCATGATGACATGCAGGGGGAAAAAAGCAGAAGTTGAAAATATCTGGTTGCTCATTCAAACATCAGATTCTTAGTATAAATAAAAATCATTTGATTATTTTTGTAAAAACTCAAATGTTTTTAAATTTTCATCGTTTTGAACTTGTCTTCAAAACGATTTTTGTCAATGACAAGCAGAGGGGAGGGTTGCTCAACTTGAAAACCAGAGTTTCCCCCAGTGTATTATAAGCCTGGAGGGTCACCAGGCTTTATTTGTTAGCATTACTTATTTAGTTAAGTCTTTTTAAAATGTTTAAATTTCGTAAGATTTTATAGTTGGTGTTCAGGTTAATCTTTCAGTCTTCCAATGGGACATAATTATCAAGTGATATTTTAAAATTTTCTGTCAACTTTAAACATTTTTTAACTCAAAAACGCGACGGGTCGCTTGATGAGTGACTGCCCAACCACCAGGGTTAGCAAGTTTTCTGGGGAAAATCTTGCAATTAGTGGATGGATGAACCTTTTTTTTTTTTAATTTCCTACTGAAAACTGTCAGCAGTTTTTGATATAGGCAACAGTTTGATTTGCACAGGCTCTGCATGATGTGAACCAGCTCTCTGAATTCTCTGTGCTTCGTCTTCAGGTTTTTATTTGTGTTGCGCAGCCCAAGCCGACGACATATTACCAAGCAGCAGAACCGCATATGCTTATCTGCCAATGACTGAAGACGAAGCGACACTCTGTTGTTGCCATGCCTGCATGTTGTCAGACCCGGTGTTTGACATGGAATACCAGCCAGGACAGATTGTTGTTCTGCTGTGTAAACACACAAATACGATTTGATCACTTGTCAGCGGCAATTTGGAGGCTCGGCCTCGCCGAGGAGCTCTGAAAAACGAGTCGGTGTGTTCCCGGTGACGGGCTGGTGGAGTTATGTGTGTCAACAGCTGTTCCTGATGATGCACCAGTGTGAGTGTGGGTTAGATGCTGCAGAGGAGAACTGGGTTTCCTTTCTGTCTTATAAAAATGAAAACCTCTCTGTCCTCCTCCAGATCTTATTTGACCAGCTGAGTGTGACACACTGCAAAAACACAAAATCCTACAAAGTGTTTTTGGTTTAGTGCAAATATTTTATTCTTGGGAGCTTGTTTTAAGAGTATGAGTAAATATTATTACTATTACTTCACTTGTAACAATACATTTTCCCTACAAGTAAAATAAGCTGCTGATGAAATCAGCACTTTCTCATCAATTTTAAGGAATTATTGACTTAAAACAAGCTCCTACATCTTGCTGAAAAGTTATGAATAAGTTGGTTTTGTCTTATTTTAAGCTTACTAACACATTTGCACTGGAAACTAGATTAGAAATACTTGGTAGGATTTTGTGTTTTTGCCGTGCAGAAACCTTCGCCGGCTGCGGTTGATTGAGACTCTGCAGTTGGCGAAGGTTTCTGAGTGCAAAAGATTGTAGAAATGAGAGAGTTTGACTTTAAATGGCTTCCTATATTTCTTGCAAGCCAAACACCTATTAACCCAAACATCGTCTCCATGCAACCCCCTGACTCGGGGGATTGTTGTTTTCACTATGAGCAGAGCTTTATGAAGTGCAAAGCAGAAGGAAGTTTGGTATTTTGTCACATTACAAACCACAAGCATGAATATATTCGGATCTTTTCAGATTTGGATTTGTAAAAAAATATTTTGAGTCATGTATAATTTTCTTTCCACATTAAATTCCAATGAAATTCATGTTTGTGGGTGTAAGAATATGGAAAGGTTCAAGGTGTTCGAGATGTATTGTTGATAGAAACCTCACTTCTTCCTCTGACATTACTCCTCAGTTTGGCATTTAACTTTCAGTTTCAGCTTATGTTGCTTTTTGCCAACATGTCTGCTTTCAGTTTTCTCATTTCTTCCATTATGTAAGATGATTTATTTTTCCTTTTCATATAAGATCAGTTTTTTTTTACTAAAGATGTTCCATAGAGGAAATTGTGCTGTGCCTTTAAGAGGAGCTGTTTCTTTCTTCTTGGTGGTTTTTTTTATAAGGGCCCGAGACGGGTTCTGTTCTGATAAAATGGCAGTTGAGTAAAAGTCTGGACTGCGACGCCATTCCCTCTCAGTGTTCTGCTCTTTCTGCACCCATCACCTCCTATTTTATGGTCACACAGATTTATATCACATCTTCGTGGTACACGGCGACAGTATTATCTGACAGCTACAAAGAATAACTAGACACAGGGAACAAATAAACACAATTAAAGGTAAAGCAGAAACAAGGATGATCTAATGAAACAAAGAGACTAACAAGGAGCACAGGATAATATTGAAACTAGAATCAATAAATCAAAACCCCTGAACGACTCGGGTCCCCGATGACGTCTGCTCGTCCTTGAAGGGTTGTGGATGGCTGGTTATCCAAACTAAAGCGGTCATCAGGCCGGAGGCGAGAGCGTGGTCTGTGTTTCCGCCCTGGAGCGTCCAGAGCCGGGCGAAACGAAACGATGGGAGCATTATTTAACTTCACGCATGTGAACCTCACCGCAGATTCCTCACCACCGTTATTTAATCGGTCAGTCAATTTAAGCTTATTTGTGTGTCACATTTCAGCAGAGGGGCGTTCAATAAATACAAACACAACAATTATAAATTGATAACGGCAGCCAACGACTGAACAAACATCACGTTCTGTCGACTGCCATTACCAAACTCACACGCATCACATATGTTGGTCAGTGTTTCGTTTATTGTGATTCCAAAGCAATTCTGAACAGCTGGGTTTCTAGTCTGGATTTGAAGGAACTCAGTGTTTCGGCTGTTTTACACTTTTCTGGAAGTTTGTTCCAGATTTGTGGCTGAAAGCTGATTCTGCCACGTTTGGTAGTTTAAAGCTATTGCAGCGCTGAGCCGTTCAGTGATTTATATACTAGCCATAGTATTTTAAAGTCTATTATCTGAGCTGCCGTTATTATTTCAAGCAACGATAACGATGACCTGATTGATTTATAAATAAGACTATAAGTGTCTTATTTATCCAAGTGTAGGAAATATGAATTATTTCCAATATCACATCAGTTGATTGATGACAGACGCTGAGTCAGAGCAGCTTGGCGATATTTACAGTAACTCGCTCTGTTATTGGATTACTGTGTGTAATTGGATTTATGCGTAATACTTTAGGGAAACTATGCGAAATGTAAATGTATCTACCGGCAGCTGCACAATATGAAGAAACCATATGATTGGTATATTTTTCTGCTCAAAACTGGAACGGTGGCCATCATAAGGTCAGACCCGCTGCCCTCACTTTCACACGTTCTTTCTGTTCTCACTTTGATGTTTTCTGGTCTGAATTTCTCCTGCAAGGCGACTGCTTTCAGTACAAACGTGTGTCAGCATTTCAGATAATCAATTCATAACACTTGAGATATAATCGGAAAGAAATATTACATTCCAGACAGTTCTGTAAACAATCACTTTGGCATGCGCTGATATTATGATGATGACATGTTGGTGAAACGCGGCAAAGTTGTACAGTCTCATACTGGTGTCGAGATAATGTTAGGTCATTGACTCCTGAAGAGTATTGTCATCCATATTGTGATTTACTGTAGGTATCGAACTGGTTAATTAGAGTGTTTTTCATCATTTTAAGTGTTTTCCCTGACTTTGACAGTGGGAGAATACCGGTCACAATCCTTCTGCAACAGGAAGCTTCTTCACAATAAAACACCTCTGCCATCTAAGGAGATTATTACGGCAAAAGAAAGAAGAAAAAGAAGAAGCGAAGCTTCAAAGAGTTTTTCCTCTTCTTTCTGAATAAAATGTGAAACCAAAAATAGAAGCAAAAAAAAAAAATAAATAATGGCTCATATTCTTCAGATAAAAGACATCCGTCCTAGTTGTGTGCACGCGCCATCATTCTGGGATCTCAAGAAAAGCTGCTTGTTCTCTCCTGTGGATCGTTGCCCCCTATTTTTCATAAATGTGGGAGTCGTTGCATCACAGGGGTAGAACCATCCTAACTGGCAACTTCAAATCCTGAGTCCCCAGAGAAACGCAGCAGGCAACATAAAGCAGTCATTAGAACATAAAGGCAGGATGAGGATCTGATGCTGCTTGGGATCAGACTTTGAAGAGCCTCTGCCATGTCGTCGGAGTCACGCGGCAAAGGGTTCGACATCTCAAGATAATGAGCCGGGCGATTAGTAAACGACTGACTGGGGGAAAGAAATGCCTTCGGTCTCCAACAGGTTTTCATAAATTGACCGGAAATTTAAAACACTTTAGGCTCACCAGGCATTTTGTAAAAACGTCAAACGTGTATGAGTGAAACAAAAACAAGAAGCTGTCTGTGGGTTGAAGATGACTGAAGTTGACACAAGCAGCAGGGGACTGCCACTGAGAGTTGAACATCTTTCGGACGATAAACAGATTTGTGCTTTGAGATAAGTTCCCTAAGATTAATAATATTAGTGGTAATATAATGGTGATGGCGTAATAACGCAAGATCTCACAGATCAATAAACTACAGAGCCTGTTGAACATGCACTGGAAAACATTTTAGATATTGAATATGAATAAACCAAATAAAATGAATTATGAACAAAATCGTCCTTAAAGAAAAGGTCTAGTTGAGACCAAATCACCAGACTGAAGACTTTAGTCATTCAGTTGTTTGTAGAAAGAGTGAAAATCTGTCTGTCTGTCTCAAACAACAACACTGTTTTATATACAAAACACTGATTCATTCCAATTCACTTTAGATCCTCGCAGGACAACAATTAGTGGTAACATGACAATTACTAAGACAAACTTAAGATCCATCTGAGATTAATATATATATATATAAAAAAAATTAGTTAATACAAAAAAAGGAGCTGAAAAAGAACTGAACTGCAGTAATTCGACAGCAACCTTAAGTCAGAGCATGAAGTCCTCAGCATGTTTTATAAAACCAATGACTGTGAGGATAAAATAATGCTTCAGTCTGTTTGTGCTACATCTAGATAGATCATCTAGTCTACTAAACTCTTAATAGTTTTATTGTCTCTTGTTGCAGAAACCTTTTGGACATGGACACCTTCTCCAAGTCAGATCCAGGTAAGCTTTCCTTTGTCCCATTCACAGTATCAGTTCTCCTGGCCTCAGCTATGTGTTACTATTACAGACAGTAAGCTTAGCAGATTCTGGTCCAGAATCTGTGCAAAGTGAAGAAGAATATAGTACAATCTATTGTGCTCTCATTCTTCAAAACATTACATTCACAGCATTTATGCAGAGTGAACAGATACTCCTTCTAGCACAGTAACTAACTAGTTACATTCGCTCAACAAATGTGCTTTTAGGAGTATTTTTACTTCGCTGTACTTTTTACTTTTTCTTGAGTAAAAAGAAAAAGTAAAAGTAAGAGTACAGTAAGAGTAACTGTACTCTTACTTGAGTACAGTTTTTGGGTACTCTCCCTACTAACTTTCTAACATCAAACTATTCACTACAGTCGTTTGATGTCAGAAACGACAAACGGCTCCAGTCATATGCAGGGCCGGTTCTAGACGTGTTTATGTTGGGGGACCAGCCAAGATGTGAGGGGGGCTTCATGGTGCATTCATGTTATGCTCCAGTTTATTAATTGTTTTTGTTGACCAGTGTTTTCTTAGAAAGTCCTCATGAAATTGGGATTTATTGTAGCATTTCTGGGGGGGTTTCCTTGTATTTTGTTGCGCAAAATTATTGCTTGTCAGGAAGTGTGTCTCGCCTGTTGTGCATTTTGTTGTTGTTGTCAGGAAATGTCTGATTCCGATTCCGATGCGTGCCTGGAACATGTGATCATAACTCTGGATTAGCTTTGAAAAGTTTTGTGTATTTGAACCCCCCCTCCACTCTGAAACACCTGATGTGTTTTTATCGACCTTATCTCTGCGACCTTGCAGTCGCACGGTAACCTTTGGAGCATTTAAAGGAACAACGCCAAATGTCTCTGAGTGAGCACAAGGCTGCGTCTCCAGGGTCAGCTGGGACGGAGTTTGAATTAAGCAGCTTCACACAGAAATAAAGGATTACTAATCACTGGAGCTTGACAGACTTAATGACTGTTGGCCTCACACAGCATGAAAAAAACCCCTTCAGAGGCAGCGGTGAATGGTGAACAATAGGTTAATTGAAAGAGCTGTTTGGAGTGAAAGGAGGTTCAAAAAGAGACTTTAGTGGGTGTTCAGAAAATTGATACGTTTTCACTTTCAAATGACCTTGAAAATATCCTCGTGTATTTTTTGACTAAAAATTTGGTGATGCGCAGCAGGTTTTTCAATTTTTTCGTGACTGCACAATTGTGCCGAACGTTTTAGGCAAGGCAGGTTTATTTGTAAAGCACATTTCAGCAACAGTGGAACTGAAAAATGCTTTTCCATAAGGGGGAAAAGAAAAAAACCCCCCAAAAAACAAGCAAAAACAAACCGGGAAAATAAAGTAAAACATGTTGAAAGACAAACTACAATTTATAATATTCCAGTTGTTATTAATCAAAGGGAGCTTTAAACAAATAAACTTTCAGGATTGATTTAAGGGAAGTCACTGCGGAGTATGAACCAATTGTTTGAGTTTCTGCCATACATGACACATTACATTTGTTTTTTTTAAATGACAGATAATTTGGGATTTAATAACAAGTATCCTACTGTTTACTTTCCTCGACTGCTGTGTGTATTTCCATAAGTCTCTGATGTATTTTTTTGTTCAACTCTTCTTCTAGTTTGAGAGTCTCTGCACCTTGGTCTATCACAAACCAGGTGGTTTGTGATGTTGGTTGGTTGCCAACAAACATCACATGGTGACCAACATGGTCAAAGTTGGTTACAACTTTAACCAAAGTTGTCCTCTTACATCAGGACAACTTTAACGAAAAATTCATTTTAAGTCCCAATGAAACTCAAATTCACTTGAATATTTTCCACCTGTTCGAGTAAAGAACCGGTGTTGAATAGTGGCACTTAGATTCAGAGACATTTTTTTTTCCTTTGGAGAAGCACAGAACCGTGTCGGAGGGTAAGCGGTGTGTTCGACGGGTCCGGGACTTCAAACTGTTGTTCCCTGCTGGGATGAGAGGGATGCTGGACTCGCTGTGGTCACGTTGCCCCCTCAACTCTTTCATGTCCCTGGGTGGGGCTTTTAGGCTGACCCTGGCATCCAGAGAGTCTGATAATGTCACATCTTTTGCAGCGAACACATGACTGACTCTCATTTTCATTCCACAGATACAATTTACGATATATTTTATTTTATACTCTGCCACGAAGCATATTTACTGTTAACAAACACTTACCAATATTTACCCTACCTTTTCTGAAGTGTTGAAACATCTTTACATCTACATCATAAATGGCCGGATTATTAACTTTCTTCTCCAAAACAGATTTTCATTTAACTACGTTTTCATTTTTAACCTCAACTTTTCCTACTCACTGACTAAAACACTGGAAATCCGACTCAAATCCTCCAATCAGCTGCTTAGTTCGTCACAATCAGAGCTGGGTGGTAACCAGCTACATTTACATTAATTTACTTGAGTATTTTTATGACACTGTACTTTTTACTTTTAATTTCTTTAGAATAATTTTACTATGAAGTATCTCTTTTCTTGAGTAAAATTTGTGGATTTTCTACCCACTGAATGAAGAACAAACATGTTTTAACCAAAAATTCACCACACAAACACAAGGTTGCAGTTTTTGTTAAAGTTTCAGAAGTTTTTTTTTATTGAAAGAAACTGATTTGGGAAAAAAATTAGTGTGCATGAATTTGTTATTTTTGTTACTTACACAAATTATTGTCATTTTAGGCCTTAAAATGACAATAATTTGTCATTAGGTATCATTGTCTTGCTTCCCTTTGTTAAATGGTTTTTGATTGTGACGTGACTAAATGTGAAAAGGGTTCAAGGAACAGTAACTTCACTGTAGGTAAGAATTTGTAGGTAAGACGAGGAGAAGGACAAGAAAAGGGGGACAGAACCGGGCCCGTCACTGTGGCTGGTGGAGTCCAGACAGAAGGGAGGACAGATTCACAGAACAAAATGCTCAAAATCCTGTGAACGCAACCGGGGAACAGAAGCAGACAGAAGGAGCAATTTGAGCTGGAAGTGCTTTTAACCTTGAGGAACCCCGAGGAGACGCAGAGTGTCTGAGCAACGGCCCAGCAGAACGATGCCGACAGTCTCTGTCGCTTCCACTAGCTGGTTAAGCCTTGTCCTTTTCTTTGTGTTTCTTCATTTGACTCGATCCTTCTTGGGCTTGATCGACTTCAGAGAAGCTGTCATCAAGCAGGCCAGCAGTAGTCTGCTGCAAAATGGTTTCTAGACAGCATGGAGGTTTACATCAACTGGGGGAAGCCCAGTTAGAGAGGAGGTGATCCTGGTAGGTCTGTGGTGGTGCCATGCTCTTTCCTTATCCTCTCAACTGAATTAGTTTTATACTAAAGGATATTCGTCCATAAACAATGCTGTTGCAATCTTAGCAACTCAGTTGCCATAAAGTGGATATCGATTTGCCTTTACGTAGAAAAATTGAGTCTATTGATACAATGATGTAATATTTACTATGTGCTGTATGATAACCTGTGGCTGAGTCAGAAAGGTTTCATAGGAGTTGCCAGGTTGGATCTGGTGTTCACTCAGCTGTGGCCAACAACTCATCTGTGCCACTATGGAGCGCAACACTTTATTTTAAAAAGTTATTCACTGAAGACGGAAAATATTTTCTCGAAGGCCTCGATATGTCGACAGTACCTCGATTTATTAAGTCCGATTTTCTTAATTTTGGGAGATCAGTGATTGGCTGGTGTGATGCCAATCTTTGATCTTATCTACCTCAGCAAAAATCAAAACCAACCACTGTTCTCTTCAACTCTCCCATTAGAGAGGTTTGACTGACAGACCTAGACCTATGCAGACCTGCCCTCTGGGTCATGTCTCCACGTTTGCAGGTGGTCACCCCACCAAGAAACTCAGCAACTTTCTTGGTATCAGCCAATGTCAGAATCGGCAGCTCAGGCTTTTTAAAGATCTGTAATCGGCGATTGACCAGAAAACTGCAATCGCCTTGTCTTTGTTAAAAGGACTTTTTGACAGACCCTCCCATTTCTTCATTACCATTTACCTTTGATTTAGCTGTAGCTTGTGATGTTTTCCTGCCTGAACATTATGACAACCTAAACTAACTCTTAGAAAAAAGGACTTTATTCTTTTCTTTTCTCTCTCTTTTCAGTGGTCGTATTGTACGTTCAAGGTCTGGGTACAAAAGAGTGGAGAGAGGTGAGTTAGTTTTGTTTTCTTTTACCTTCAGATGCAATTACTGCACACAATCCGTCACAAAGAGAGCCAAACGAGTGAGCACAAGTTGCTCTATGATTCTGGTTCCACAGACTGAAAGACCTCGTTCTCTAGTTTTAAAATCAGGACAGCTAATACATGCTAAGGCTGTTCGTTTGGTGAGTTGATTTGGTAAAAAGGCAGGACAGATATTCTGTCAAACTCCGTAGATGAGTCAAATAATTTCACCACCAGTCATATCTACTCTGCTAGCAGCAGGGTAAATTGTATCAATCGTCACTAATATGATAATGTTATGTAATTTGTGTTAAATTATCTGGCTAAAGAAATGTGAATATCTTCGAGGTGTGAAAGATGATGATTCATCAGTAAAGCAAGACTTTTCATTATCTAAGGCTAATGACCATACATGACAATTTAGAAATACAGCAATTTAGAAAAGTTATTTAAATAAAAGAACCAACAGTGAATCTTACCACAATGTCAAGTTTAGATGGGATTGAATTTGGTTTATTATGTCATATAATAATTTGACACAAATTATAACTGAAGGAGTGTAACTGTGAGTTTTTAATCTTAAACAGCGCCAGGAACACACTTTAACTTTTTCAATGGAACGACTGTGTCCTCACAGCCAGGTGCACGTTTCACTTAAGAGCAGCATTAGCATTATGCTAACCAGAGCGGCGTGGGCGTCAAAACCACAGCAACATTCAGAACTGATTATCAGTTTTACAACCTGAAATTTATGTTCGCAGACAATAAATGCTTAAACGGATTTGTAAAGAATGTACAGACTAAATAACAAGATTCTGGTGACTGGCAGAATGTAGCAACACAGACATGCAGGCTACATGTCTGTCTTAGCTAGCAGATAAAAGCTACATTAGCTTAGCTGACTTTACGAGTTCAGCGGCAAGTATTACAGTAAATATCACTGATGCTTATCTTGCTTCACAGAGTACTGGTGCTGTTTGTAAGTTAGGTAGGAGACCAGTTCAACTGCGAAATGGTGAGAGCTGGTTCTAAGCTAGAACTAGCTAGAACTAAGCTAGCTAGTTCAAACTTAGAATTAGCTAAGATAGAACTTCTAGCTTAGCTATTTCTAAGCTAGAATTAGCTTTCACCAAACTAGTGAATGCTAGTATTGTGACTTGTTTATTATTGTCATATGAACTCCATAGCAAGTGCCTGCCAAGATGGCTGTCTGCTACAAAGTTCACAGAAGTGTGTCACGTGAGACCCAGTAGCTACATAGCTCTGCTACTGGGTCGCTATCAGCAAAGGGGACTGTTGGGGGAAATTCCCGGTTGAATAAGTTGGAAATGTTGTGTAAATAATTCAGATTACATTTAGATTCACACTATTAAGGAAAAAAGGATAACAGAAAATTTAAATCAAGTTTATATATTATTTTTAGATGTTTTTTCCTCTTCCATATCAGGGAGGCCAGCGCCTCCTACTTTTTTGCAACTACTACAAAAAAAGAACTAAATACTGAAATCATGAAATTAATGTCTATTCATTGTGATATTTTCCATCTTCTTAAACATTACTTTCTTTATGAGCTTTGTCACTGTTGTGACCCAAAACTTCTTTTGTTTATTTGTAAAAAAAAATGTTGGCATTAATTAGTGCAGGGAAAGATTATTTGGCAGGAAATCATTTTTATTTTTATAAACCCTGTGTGAAGAGATGAGGATCTTCCTACAGGCCTGAATTGCCAGGATGGAGTGTGTGTGGTTGGAGATCTCAGATATGCTTGCGGGTCCTACTCCTGCGCCTCCTCCTTCCTCCGCCTGCTGCTGTCCTGGACTGCAGCCCTGTGCATGCAGAGCTGTCTGTTTGTGGACAGAAGGAAAACAGTCTGAGTCACTGTGGCAGGCTTATTGTCTCTGTCTCGAGGTGTGTGGGCAGGCTGAACACATTGGCAGATTTGGCTCCAGACGCTTTTTGACACAATTAAGAGTCACCAAAATTTCACACTAATGAGGAGGAAGAGAGGATTATTGCTGCGCCAACAACAAATACCGCAGGAACTAGAACCAGTTCTATCGGCAGATTATTTCACTTGTAACCAGGCATTTTCCCCATGAAATATATGAAATAATCTGCCAGTGGAACTAGAACTTTTTCATCAATGTTAAGGAATTATTTACTGAAAATAAGCTTCTATATCTTTCTGAAGAGTTACTTGTAAGTTAGTTTTGTCTTACTTGAAGTGTACTAAGATATTTGCAATAGAATCAAGATCAAAACACTTGGAGAGTTTTTGTGTTTTTGCTGCGAACTGTTGGAAATAATTTGGTGGACGGACAGGAAGGAAAGTTAAAACAATATTAATAAGTCACTGGTATGTGCTATAAAGGATAGACAAGAACTCTTCTCAGACTTTAATATTTAATCCTTCGCTTCAGTCATAGGGATGTTGGATGTGTAATTTTAAAACAACATATCCTCTTACACGAGTGATGTTGCTCCCCCACCTTCTTCAAATCAGACAAAATTAGTGTCAAATGTTTGTGCTACGTTTGCGCAACAACAAATGTTTTTGTTTGTGCCGCTTTAGCTTTGAAGATATTAATGAAAGTTTAAAGGTCAAAATGTCAACCATCCCTCCCCCCCTCATCCCCACTTTTACAAAATCTGAATAACCATTAAACTTTTATTAATATCTTCAAAGCCAAAGCAGCACAAACGAAAAGATTTTCTTCACAAACTAGCACAAACTTTATCGAGTTGATTGACACCAATTTTGTGTGATTTGAAGAAGGTGGTGGTGGGCTGGTTGACCTTTAATGACCTCCGACAACATATCTTAAAATTTTTTAAATGATAGCGGCACAAATTAAAATTTTTGCTGGACAAACGTTTGACACCAGCTTTGTCTGATTTGAAGAAGATGGGGCCGACTTCACTCAGGTTGCTTACCTTCCTCTTCAAAATGGCCAATTAAAAGTTCAAAAGGTCAAGACTCAGCCCCCGTCTCCACTGGATACACAATTAATGGTTGATTTTTCCACTGCTTCCAGATGAAAATATTCAGATCATGTTCCAAACAGATTAGTTTCAGTGCTGCAAAAAACAATTAGTTTTCCTAAACAGGCTTAAGTGACAGTCCTGCCTTCTTCTTCCCCTCGCTTCATTAACTTGTTTCACTGCAGGCCGATCTGCTTCCGCATGGAGGCACACAGCCAATCTAACCCACTTTTTCAGCGACTTCTTGCAGATACCTGGAAGAGATGTCCCATCTCTATTTACTCTGACGTTTTGTGACCACACTGTGACTGTCACGGTGATTTCCAACTCCGTGATCCATCGGGACAGGGTCGGTTTTTCCTCTCATGTCATCTGTCGAGCCGTTCTCCTTTCTCTCCAGAAGCTGCAGACGGTTCATGCAGCGGAGTCCAGTAGAGAAAAGTCTCCCCTGATTGCCTCATGCTGCCATGTTGCGTTCATGCTCTCAGTGCAGCACTGTCAAGTGAGCCCGGATATTCACACACATAAACATCGCGAGCAACGGACTTTTGTTCGAAATAAAGTCACTGAGAATGAAATGTCGCACGCAGACCTCTTTTCTTTAGTGTTGCATCACATTCGACTGAACGTGATGCAATGTGAACAACAGTAAAAATATCAAACCCTCTGTGTTATGGGGACTATGTTCTTTGGACAAAACTACTCTAAATTAGAAGCGGTAGAAATGCCTTTCTGAAATTATACTGATATCATGAACAATTTACAGAAATTCTACAATTCCTTTGGGTTTTTCAGTAAAAATCAATCAAAACTGAAACATCCAGCTCGGATTTTCACAAAGAACATCGTATATAAATAAAAATATACAGTGCCGAAAGGAGCACTGATCCTCACTGCAAAAACACAAAATCTGACCAAGTATTTTTGGTCTAATTTCTAGAGCAAACATCTTAGTGCATTTGAAATAAGACGAAACTAACTTACAGGTAACTTTTCAGCAAGATGTAGGAGCTTGTTTTAAGTAAATAATTCCTTACTATTGATGAAAATGTACTTGTTCTACTGGCAGATTATTTCACTTATAATAGGACATTTTTTTCACAGTTACTTGGTAAGATTTTGTGGCAGTAGGAGCTCCTTTGCTGGCTTCATCTAAGAGGAACACAAGTTTTAAAGGATGAAGGAGAACACAACAAAGAGAGACAGGACTGAGTGCAACAAGGATAGACATAGTTAGTGACCGTAGAGTTAGCAGCAGTAGCCTTAAACTTGACACAATAAAACCACTTACTTGATTTAAAAAGATAAACTACTGTCCTTTTCTCCACAAAACCTTTTGACAATATATATTTCTCACAGACTATTATAAATAATGTGGCTTTGCAGCGTGTCACTGTTTTCGTCTGTAGAAATTGGGTCAAACGCCGGCGCCATCTTGTGATGTAATGAGGGTCAAAATGCAAGCAGCTAAGGCTGAAAACACAGAAGCAGAGGAAGTTGTTGATGTCTTTGAAGTCCTGTAACAACATGGCTAAAAAAAAAATCATGGCTGTAGTCCTTCAGTAAAACCGTAGCTGTTTATGGTTTGACTTACCCTCATTACATCATAAAATGGTACCTATGGAGGACCAAAACTGACATAATTAAAAATAAAAACAAGTCTTTTCCTTAAACATGCATTTTGGTCAAGGAATGCATGTATTTAGTTCTTCTTATTCCTTAAATAAGCCCTCCTCATTATGCAAATGAGGAGGGTGATGTCTTAAGGATTGAACTTCTACCTACTGGTTGGTTAACATCACACTTTCCTGACTTTATTATTTTCCATGTGGACACTGAGACAGAACGTGTGTTTCAGTTAGCGGCTAACTGTTAGCGCCTCTCCTGGACTCAGGTTGACGGTCTGATTTTTGGACGAAGCGGCCGCTGAAGTTGTCTTCCGATCGGCGCTTCGGGAGTTTCTCCGGAGCTACCGTCTGTGGTGCAGCGATGAGGTGCAGACTTTTCTGTACATCATAAGAAAACTGCAATATTCAGACGCAACGAAGAATGAGTTGTTTTTGTTGAGGTAGCATGAAACCTCAGGTCAGAGGCCATCTTTCCCGCACCCTGACATCCACAGACCCACATCATGTGAGGCCATAAGAATATCATATTTTGGGAATAAAATGCTGTTTTTGAAGACACATGTCAGGATGCATCCGGACGCTCACTACTACCAAAAGGTGATGGTGCCTGTCGCTTCGATTAGGACTGACATGCTGCTTTTCTTGTCTCATTTCTTCTGCAGTTTGGCCGAACCGAGGTGATTGAAAACACCCTGAACCCAGACTTTGTGAGGAAGTTTGTTCTTGATTACTTCTTTGAAGAGAAACAAAACCTTCGCTTTGATGTGTAAGTGGAAATACTCCTAGAAGCTGCTCTAGTCAGAAACAACTGTGGTAAAAGCATTTATTTCTTTTAAAGCAGAAACTCTCTCAAGATATATAATCATTTTGGTGAGTTCAAAGTATAACTAGTATCAGATAAGGAGCGTATGATGAACTAAACAGAATTTGATTGGGGATCCAAGTTAAAGTGAACATGATGTTTTGATTATTGGATTATTACTTTGCTCCTTAGTCACTTATTTCTGTCAGATCGACTTTTTTACTTTAATCCAGCCCTTTCTCAGTTTATTATGTTAATTTGTTGCTTGTGTGGATCTGATCTCAAATCAGTTCTCTCGCCCATGGCGCCATACTTACTACCGATTCTGCTCTAAATCACAAAACGGGCTTTCCATCATCATTAGCAATCTCCACATGTGAAAAATCCGACTGAGAAGTGAGAAAGGAGAGGCTAACAGGTGAATAGCCCCGGGCGCAGTGCCTTCTTTCGCCCCAGGCTTTATAGAAACCCAAACCTGCCACCAGGCAGAGACGAAAACAGACAAATCCAGAGCGAGAAATGGGAATCTGCGTTTTCTGTGGTGTATTTATTTGACACACGAGCAGAGCTTTCCGTCTCAGAAATGAAGAGAACCCGTTTCAAAGACGTCGCTAGTGGCTTATCTGCAGATTGAAGCCTCTGGGGGGAATCGGTGGCCTCGAGAGGAGGAAATGAAGCAACACTTCTGGCAGGAAGAGAAAGACTTCAGACAGCATGATGAGCTCTACAGGGGCTTTTCCTCTTTTCCTTGCTGCTGATTCACAAATATGTTTTCTTAATTTACTTTAAATAACTTTTGGTGTGAGCCATGTCCAATTATTCCACAATCTCTTGGGAGCTCTCTGTTGCTATCAGTGTTGAAAAAAATATTTCTGTCTAATTCACCTGGTTTTGTTGACCTGAATCTTATTATTAGACCTGCTGAAATGTTCTGTTTCATTAAACTGTAGGTACAATGTGGACATGAGGAGCTGCAATCTCTCCAAACATGTAAGTAGTTTAAAATGTTATTAATGGGAGCCACATTAATCTGAGATCTAACCTGTTATTTCTGTCTAATCTTTCCTCACTACTTCCTCACCCTGCTGAGCAGAAGGTAAGTCATTCTCATCTTACACAGGCCTCGATTGGCATGGCATTGTGAAAGTGCGAAAGTGATTTTTCTTTTTTTTATTTCTTGCAAACCCAACTTTTACAGGTCTGATTCTATACAAAACAACTTCAAATAATATGAATCTTAATAGTGATGTCATTAATTCTGCTTCCTAAACTGTATGGTTTTTTTTTAAACACATTAGGATCTGTCTAAAAATGTTGGGTATGGTTAAACATACATCAACATGTTTGTCGATGTTATAGAAGAAGAAGAAACTTTTAAGATATGTAAAGGAAGTGAAGGATCGTAAAACCTGTGCATGTTGAGGTTCACCATGGCGACCTCGCTTTGCTTCGTTCAGGACTTTCTGGGTCAGATATTCTGCACTCTTGGCGAGATCATCGGCTCCCCCGGCGGCAGACTGGAAAGGACGCTCTCGTAAGTACGCCCCACACGACTGCCATCTTATTTTTAACTGGTGACAGTATTAGATTCACTGTCTCACATTTTAATGTTCCTCTATCTTTTCCCCATTTGTTCATGCATCTGTTTATGAAGCATTCTTGACAAACGGAGGAAATGTCAGACATACAGTACAGCAGTTGAGAGGCAGATTGGTTGCTAACACTTTATCTGAAGGTGTGTGCATAAGACTGACATGACATCAGTAATGAACATGAATAAGTCTTCATGAATGCTGTCTTTGAGTGTCAGTCAGTAAATAATGACATTTTAATGCAAAGTTGCACTAAAACTTACATTAAAAGTCAACTTTGCATTAAAAGTGTCATTATTTACCAAATGACACTTAATGACAACAGTCATAAACATTCACAAAGACTCCTTCATATTCATACTTAAAAATTATGAACATTAAACTAAGTAACCAAAATGAAAACAGTGACTTGAGTATTAAATGACTGATAATTTGATAAGTTAATCAGTACTTGAGTAGACTTTTCACCAAATACTTTTTTACTCTTCCTTGAGCTAAAAAAGGCAGAGAACCCACATTTCTGGGTTCTCTGCCCACCTCTGGTTAGACTTAGTAGACGTCTTTCTTTCTCTCTATTTCATATTATTACAAACACTTAACTACCTCTGTTCTTCAGCAGTTGTTCCTTTGCTGCGTCATGCATTACTAATTCAGACTGGTTCCAGTATGGTGAGAAAAGAGGCCAGCTTGTGCTTCGGATCCATATTTAAAGTGCTCTAAGCCTGAAGTTCTCTGAGGACACGGCGGCCTCGCCCCAGCAGAACCGGAGCTGATTTGCTCTCTGTCCGTTTCAGCTGAGCCTGGGGTCTGGCACTGCAGATATCCTCCAGACTCAAAGCTCTGCTCCATGCCTCTCTGTATCGTTCGACAAAAGTATTCCACTCAATAGAATCGAAAACCACATTCAATGTACAGCTATTTATAGTAATCTGAGTGAGGTTCCATGAATTAACTACTGCTAAATGGAAGACATTTCAGGTGAGATGGGATTCAGCGTCTCCAATGTCGTTACTGTGTCAATTCATCTGAATACAATTAATACATGTAGGAGGATCCTTGATGGTTTTCATATTTGGTTTTTCAGTGACAGAAAATGTTCAAGCTCTCTGACAGATCCATGTGAGCAGACAGTTTGTCAGTCGCCTCACCGTGTTTCTGACTTTGGCCCAGCCAGTGTTTGGACATTATCACCTGACAATAACGTGATGAAAAAGCTCCAGACTACATAATTTGAAAGTGGTTTGACCTTTGCCACATCAGGCAGGTTTTGTTGGAGGAGCAGGGCCACCTGTGTGTCCCTTTGACCGCCTGAGTTGCTTTTATGTTTGACGCTCATGGTGCATTCAAGCCAAACGCGTTTCATGCATCAGGCACATCTTCCACAGTCAATGTGGAAGCACATTGAGGGCTTCCACATTGAGAGTTATGGTTGCGGCACTTTTGGAGCGTTTGACGTGCCCGGTGCATCCAACACTGGCCGGCAACGGGAAACAACAGCTAGAGCAATTTTGACGCATCCAAACGCACCGCAATGTGCCCTAGACGCGCCTCCACATAGACTTTGACTGATGTGCCTGATGCTTAAAACGCGTCTGGTGAGAACGCACCATCGAGCGTCTGCATTCAAAGTGCACACTCATCGATCTCGAAGCGTCAGATGCGTTTTTGACACGCGTAACGTGTTTGGTTTGAACGCACCATAAGACCTCAGCCCACGCTGCTCTGCACGGCGGTGGAACATCAAAATGCACAGAGAGCGAGAAAAGCATGAGTGCAAAAGATCTGCGACAGTTTTAAAGCGACACTCACCCTTTGCTGTCCTTGGGTTTCAGTCTGTAGCATTTCAGTCTAAAGTTGTTTGGAGTTCTAGTGGAAGTGAAGCCGTTCAGATCTATAGACATTTTCTCTGAGGTTTCAGTGAGCGATGCACTTTTGTCTATTCGCTTCGTCCAGAGGGCGCTTCCTGGAAAGTACCTGTGCTCAAAGAGAGAGGTGCCGATCCGAATGAAGCAATGGCTTGAAAATCTTCACTGGACAAGTTTGGAAAATCAGTCTTGATCCAGATATTTCTTTGATTCTCTTGAAACTGTTGTGTCCTTAACTTGTTTGTTGAATGTTCTTACGTTTATGTAGTTGTTCTTGTTTCGGTTGGGCTGTAGAAATACTTTAGCTTTTCAGTATGACTTTATAAAGGATATTTATCACTTTTTCGACAAAATCCTGGAACATTTCTTTTCACAGGAGACTCTAGATCTACTATATGCTCCTCCGAAACCTCGTTAACAATATCCTATCTAGGTTAAAGCTAAAGCTTTTGAGGGCTGCTCTTACTTTTAATAATAAATGACCAGCAGGACTCAGACTTAGAAACACAGAGGAAGCTGCTCATCATGCTTACTTGGTAACGCCTGCTTTCTTTACGCATTAAGAAAATAGCTGTAATTTCCAAAATTAGTGAATTTGTTAGTTCCTGTTGGGGAACATTAATCGGTCACAAAGTAATCGGATAAAATGTGTCGCTCTCGCCAATGGAAAGTTGGAGGTGTGATGGAAGATGTGTGGAAGCAGAAATAAATCACGAGAGAAATCCTGACCTCGTTTTGAAACTCCTGTGAAGCATAAAGTGGGGGAGAACAGGGAGCCGTTTAAGTCTGATGTGGAAAGAGTGACGCAGGGACAGAAGGGTTACGGCATTATTTCATGATTCGCTACATTTCACTAAAGGTATTCCTGAACAAAATTTCTTCTGAGAAGCTAAGCCCTGTCCAGTCCAGTTCCTAACCTTGAATGAAGCCCATCACCGATACTAACTAAATCCTGGTCATTTGGGCGTTACTGCAAAGCACAGACGTACTGTTGGAAAACGTACAGAAGCTCACTGTTATGCTGCCGTGTTTCGCATTACAGATTTATTCTGGCACGTTATTTTATTCAGACACAGGATGTGCGCTCGGTGTCAGAGAGGATCCGCTGGGTCTCACAGAGACTCGCTCTCCATGCATTTTAATGAAATTGTAAAGTGTGTGACTCTGACCTGCTTTCATTCAGAATGCTTTATTTGCTCGTGTTTAATTTCGCTGGAGTGTTGTTTTTTTTCTTTTTCTTTTGATGGAGCGCTTTCTCCTCCTATTTAGGCCAAAACAGCATGAAACTAGTTTCTTCCAGAGAGCTTAGAGGGGGGCCGTTTTTTCCGTCTCTCCTCATTCAGCGTGGGGGAACGTAGATTAAGTAAATTTTTTGCTGTTAGGTTACAATATATAAGTTTAAAAATAATTTGTGTTAAATAAAATCTGGTGTAATGCCTACGTTTCTGTTTTAAAAACATTTAAAGTTTCTGGAAAGATGCGTCCAGGGTGGAACCAATGTTCAGGCTGTTGTTTAGGTCAGAGTAGTATTTTCAGTGACGTGTCGCTCTCGGTAAAAGCCAACATGTTTGTTTGCTGCTGTCAGTCTGTGGTAAAGATTTGGAGTTTTGTGCTGTAAACATTTTCCAACATTTGGTTGACGTGTCGCTGTACTTTGATCTGATAAGGTTTCCTGTTTGTAGTTTAAATCTGTTTCGGAGACGACTGCGGTTCCTCTAGAGATGACGGATTCTTCATAAAACCAACAAAATTACACACTGACCCTCCTCTTCATGAGACCTTCTCGGGAAAACGGAGTGTCTTCTATCAGAGGCGTCTTCAAATTTCTTGCATTACAGACCGCTACAGGAGATCTTTCTAATTGTCATGAAGTGCGTTGAGGACCCATGAAATTAAGAAAATGATGGTTTTAATGATGACTAGCACACAAATAATTCCAAACGTCCAGACAGCACAGCTACAGTAGAAGGCTAAGGCTCAAAAACTGGTAGCAACCGGACAAACTAGACATCTGACGGCAAACTTGACTAGACAGCAAGACAAATTAGACAAACAACAAGGAACACAGGTGACATTAAACACACAGGGAGACCATGAGGGGAAACAAGGAACATCTGCACTCAGTGAAGGGGTAGACGGGACAACACAGAGACTCTGCATAACACAGAAACCTAAATAATAATAATAATAATAATAATAATAATAATAATAATCACTTCACTAATAGTCATCACTATCTACAATAACTATTTGGAGAATCTGAATTAAAATGAATTACAACAACATTTCATTTCCCTTTGGGATCAATGAAGTACTGTAGAATCTGTATGTTTATGTGTTGTTATGAAGATAAGATGTGTATTCATGACGGACCTGTTGAGTTCCTGTTAGCCGTGTGTCTTTTGAGGTAATGCAGAATATGTTTACATTTTTTAAGTCAAACTAGTGATTTGTGAAGATCACAATAAAATATATTTTTGAATTAAATAATATACTTTATTGTTTATTCATTACCTTATCTATAAAAATTTTTTTTTTTAGTTTTGTGCAGTTCTGATGGCATCGTTGGTAACGTGTCCAGTTAAACGCCAGCAAATTCCTAGAAACGTCTTGCGTCTGTCACTCAGCTCGGTCGGAGTTACGTTCAGATTCAGACTCCTCGATAATCCACAGCGGGAAGAAAACGTTCTTCGTCTCCTCTCTCGCTGCCGATCTATTTGTGTGAAGTTTCCCCATCAGCATTCGCAGCAGGCCGGTGTGAGCGCAGAGAGACGAACGGAAAAGTGTGTAATGAATCGTCTCTGTTTTTGAGATGGAGGCCGTTGGACATGTTTTATGTTCAGACACCAGCTCTGAGGAAACACTAAGTGCTTGTCTCATCTTGTTTTGTATTAAACTAGATGCTTTTTTTGCTGTCGCCTTTGCGCTGACGCATTTTCCAACAACATATCTGCACTCTAACTAGTAACACTAACAGATCAGAATTTCTGATGTAAAATTTAAAAATATTTACATCGGACGCTACGTTATCTGCAAAATTAAGAAGTTTGGTATTTTTCTTTTCATTCTCCATAATGGATGGATTGTGACACTTTGGCCCAGTTCACACTGCAGGCAAAAAGGCTCTAAATCAGATTGTTTGGTTTTAGCTGATCATTTAATGTATTTTTTTTATGAGTGACATTAAGCTCCATTTATTATTTTAATGCACCAATTGACAAATGTCGTCTCAAGATACTCTACAAACACAATGTGAGTTTTACACATACATTGTGAAATCTGTTCATCCAAAAAGTTCAATACGTTTCAGTTTTAAGTTAAAATTACAACAGATATTGAACAGAAAGGGTTTTCTGCACAGAGAAACCCACCAGATTGCATCAGGTATTTTTCTTCTCTTTTATGATCGGAGCTGCAGTTGTGTCATTTATGTCTGACGTTATTCATTTACTTCAAACTCCAAACTCCTACTTTTTCCTCCTCTCTGCTCCCATTGGAGAAGATGAGAACCGGAAAGAGCCGCTTGCGTTGTCAGTCGCTCTGGAAGCCCGTCTTTGGCTGACAGGAGAGGAGAGGTGCCGGGTTTGATTGAGTGTGGCTGGATCGGGCAGTTGTTTGTTTTGCAGTGCAGGTAACGGGCGGAGACTCAAATTTGTTTTCTGCTGCCGCGCTCCTGCTTCCTGTCTCATTTGGGGAGGGAATGACAGTCTTTGAAGCAGGAAGCTCCAGAGACATCGTTACAGAATAAAAATGTCACGAATTTGTAGAGAGTGGAAGCAGCAGAGTTACTTTTCCACAGTGTGGGATTCTGGTGAAATGTGTGTGGAGGAAAAAAAGAACATCTTTTAGAACAGGGATGTCAAAGTCAAAAACACAGAGGGCCAAAAAACCAAATTTGCTACAAGCCGAGGGCCAGACTGATTCTACGTTTATTAAAATATGTTGAAATGATTGCACAAGACCTAACACAGTATATATTATTTAATAATTCAATGAATAAAGCAATATTTTCTGATGGATCTGTCAGTAATTTCAAGTGAAACCATTTTTCAAAAGGCAAACAGACAAAAACAAACTTCCTTCAAAGAAAAATCGCATGTTCTCTACATTAAAAGAATAAAACAATATTTTGTTATGACTCTGTCAGTAACCTCACGGGAAAACATTTTCAACAGGCAAATGGCAAAAAATTTAATTGTTTAGAAAAAACTAAATATGTTTCTTCATATCAAGATAAATACATAAATTAAAGTGCATTATAAACTGAAAATGCATTATTGTGCTGCTCTATGATGTTCATATTCTTGTCTTTGTGTGTTTCTGAGAAGCTTGATAATGAAATATTATTTCATTACAGCCAAACTTTCTCCACACAGAAAACACACAGGCAGTGATGGCATAGTTACTTTGAAAAAGTAACTTTAATCAGATTGCTGATTACTTGATTTGGAAAGTAACTAAGTTACATTAAAAGTAACTTTTTTAGTTACTATCAGTAGCTGCTAACAACAACAACAACACTCTGCTGCCTGTGAAAATCCCATTGATCTTTGCCAAAACTTAATTGCAAGTTATTTTATAATGATTACATCAACAATGTGTCGCCACTTATGTGGTTGAACTGAAGATTGTTTAATGGTTACAACAATACAAAAAAGCTTTTGTAATTTGTGCGTGTTTTTCTATGTTTCTATTGTCTGGAAAACTATAAATAGGATTTTAGACCCCGCTTCCCCCCCACAACTCAGATGTCCTGCTGCACAGATTTGTGACACTTATCTTAATATTAATAATTATAATGGGGTTCAGTTACACAACTTTACGGTCACGTTCATTCGTGGCTGTTTTCACGTTAATTGCATTGTTCATTTTAGTCTCAATGTTTGCTATTTTCTGGAGTGCAACGCGAAGCTAGACCTCATTCAGAGGTAATATATTAACTTGACATTGACAAAGACACAGCGGGACGGATCATCCGGGAAATGATGAATAGGAAGAGTCTAACTAAAATGTCAGACAAATTCTGGGGTTTATGTCTGCTTATTAAGCCCAAAAACCACGACTCATTAAATCTACAAGCGACTTTAAAGAAAAACAAGCCGAAAGCCCCTTATAATAATTGTACTTGGTGATCGAAACTCAAAATAGTTCCTGTTTTTCCAGCAATAAAACGCGCTTCTCCCTCCATTGTTTATGTTTCTGTCGCTGCTGATACTGTCACATTGACACCAAGACACGTAGAGGAAGTAAAATTAAATTACAAAAGAAGATTGTAACACAAAGTGGTTTCGATAAGTAACTGTAGTCTGACTACCTGATTTGAAATAGCAACGCGTTAGATTACTACTTACTGAAAAAAGTGGTCCGACGTCTGTAACGCTTTACTGACATCACTGCACACAGGTTTGCCTTGACTTTGACATATGTGGAGTTCATGCCCACATATTTATGACATACTTTGATTAAACTAATTAATCTTCGGTGTAATTCCAGTACAGAAAAATTAACTTTATACCAGGTGAGTCTCTCTCACCTGAGAATGTGAACCTGTACTGGGCCGATTCTGCCTTCAAATCATTTTAACAATGCTTCTGTAGAAGATGCATAACTGAAAAGTTTGAAACAGGAACAGGTCTGTAAAAACAGTCTGTGCTTCACTCAGGAGAGAGATTCATTTGATGCATCAAAGAGTGATGTCATCACTGCTGATATCATTGTTACCAGTGGAACTGAACATTCTACTGGTCCATTCACATCAAACACGTTTTGAGCATCAGGTGAGTCTGGTTTATATTCAAAGTCTATGTGGAGTGTTGGATGCGCTAGATGTGTCAAACGCTTCAAACGGTTCAAATCGCGCCGCACTAGACGCTTGACGCGCCTCCACATAGACATTGAATGCAAACCAGACGCGCCTGACGCTCAAAACGCATTTGGTGTGAACGCACCATTATATGTCCAATGTCACATTAGGTCAGTGTTTCTCAATTCCAGTCCTCAGGCCCTCCTGCTCTGCATGTTTTAGATGTGTCTCTATTCCAGAACAGCTGATCCAAATGATTGCATGACCTCTTCTGCAGTCATCAAGTCCTGCTGAAACCTGTTAATCACCCACAGATTCAATCCAGGTGTGTGGCAGAAGGGGAACAACTAAAACATGCAGGGCAGGGGATCCGCCTGAGGAGGGGAACTGAGAAACACTGCATTAGTTCCATCATAGTAGGACCAAAGCCTGGTCCTAATATGATGGACTCATTGATTTGGGTCAGGGGTAACGTTTAGAGGTCAGATGTGAATTAAGTTTTAGTTAATGTTAGGGTTAGGAATAGACGAGTATTGGTTAGGGTTAGGGAAAATGTGTGGGTTGGGCAAAATCACAGCTACTAAAAGGAGGGGAAATCAATGCAAAGTTCTAATATGGGTCGAAATAGTTTTGACAAATCATTCTATAAATAAACAATGATGATATAATGTTGAATTTCTGCCAATTGCCTAATTGCAGTAGATTAGTAGTCTAATGTGTTGAATGTGCTAAGGCACATTCAACACATTAGAAACCAATCAGAACCAAAGTTTACCGTTTGGTTCTGATTGGTTGTTTCTGGACAGTAGCAGAGCCAGAGGACCTTTCACAGATTCTCTGTTTCATGTTCTACTGTCAGACACTTTGAACAAATATTCATCCATCCATCATCTTACACACTTATCCTTGCACACACATTCACACATTAGAAAAATTTAGAGAGACCAATGAATCAATTAATTAATGGAGAGTACAAACCTGGGTTTGGATCGTGACCCAGGTTAGTTCCACCCAGGTGTGGGTCGGCGCAAAGGCCGAGCCGGGCATAGTTTGCCCTTCCTGCCAATGCCAACACGAAGGCCCTCCATGCAACCAGAGGAGGTTGGTCTCATGGACGTCTGTCTTTCCTCGGACGTCCATGTTTGTGTGGAGGTCTGGCTTTGCGTGGACTCCTCTCTTTGCAACCTGGGTGTGGGTCGGTGCAAAGGCCAAGCCAGGCTATGAATGGAGTCCCCTGGTTGATCCAAGGTCTGTCTTACCTTGGACTCCTCTGGTTGCAGCGGGGCCTCTGGTTGGGTGGAGACTCTTGGACGGTTGCTTTCCACAGCAAGTTTTAACTTCAGCTTCAGGTCTGCAACCTGACCCTGCAGAGATCTCACTGTTTCTTCCTGTTCTATGAATTTGGAGGCTTGCTCAGAGTGTCTTTTGAGCTGCTCCTCATACTTCAGTCTCACTCTATATTCTTCAACCATTACTTCAATAAGACCTTTGTTGCGGGAGGCATATTTTTCAGCCTCCCTCTTGAAATAATCCAGCTGTTGAAGAAGGCTCTTGTCGGCGGTAACTTTAGAGGAGCAAGAAGCCTTTGAGCCACCTGTTGTCTCTGGCCCGTTTCTGTCACGATCTCGTTTGACTTGCAGGTGACGTTCTTGTTGTAACATTTTTTGCAGTCTCTGAATCTCCTCCTGCTGTGATTTTACTTCAGCCTGACATGCCATCCTTCGGTCTCGTTCCTCATGGAGATCAAAGATGTTTCTCTGCAACTCTTTTTTAAGATTGTCCACCTGCTTTGTGAGATCAGTGACTTGTTGGCTTGTCTTGTCCACCACTTCCACTGAGGGGGTGATCTCGAAGCCAGCAGACCGAGTTGTTTTCTGCTCGACTTCTGAAGATGTTGAACTCTCAAAGTCGCCGGAAGGACTTGATTCCCCCTGGATCTCTGTTGGTACATCTTCCGGCTCAATGGGGCTGTCGCTTTCATCCTCAAAAGGGAAAACGACAGCGTCGTAGTCGACTTGGATGTTGAGGTCCATGATGTCGACCCATGAAAGCTTAGCTGGAAAAGCTTCATGTTCACATGCAATCTGTTGTTGCTTCATGTTGATATTCTTGCTTCTCTGAAAGGCGTGCAATATCTGGAATCGATATCCCGCTTGTTTCAATAACTTTCGAACGTGCTCTGAAGAGTGATCTGCCGCGATAGAACTGTGGAACAGGTCTGACAAAACGCTGCCTGTGAGCTACATTTAAGAGAGAGATTCCTTTGTGGCATCATAGAGTTATGACATCACTGCTGATGTCATTGATACCATTGGAAAAACATTATTTTCCTATGGGAGTTGATAAGCAACCAGTCCTAAAGTACTGCCATCTGCTGGCCTTGCTTGGAAGCGAGCTTCTGAATAAAATTACTGAGACGCTATTCGTCATCATCTGTTGAAAAAAGGCTGAAAAATTCTGACGCTTTTCTGAGAATTCTAAAATTAAATTCTCAAATATATTTTGTTTTTCTCCACAGTAACCCTAATATTCTTTTGCACCAGCAAAGACAATCAGGTTTTTTATATAGTGATCATCTAGTGGTGGCAAAAGCAACAACAACAACAAAAAGCTAGTATGCTCTGGACTTAAGATGGAGTAGAATGAATAAAACTGTAACAGTTTTGAGAAGTAAGGCAAAGCTCAATCAGGCAGCTATTACAGATGACTTCAGATTCACCCATCAGTCTGCAAGTCTGAGGCTCTTTGACTCTTTGACTTTTTGGAGTCAAAGACTTTTGACTTTACCCAGTCAGAAGTCACACTTTTTGACTGCGCACGACAACGACACCAAACAGCATTTCCTGGAGGTGGTTGGTCCGGAGAAGGATTTGACACCATGCCTGAGAGTTGCAGGAGAGGCTGTGTGTGTGTGTAATGTGTGTGTGCTCCAGCCCGGTGTTATCTGCCACCTCCGCAGAGATGAGCGCGTCCCTGCAGCATAAAGAGTCGACCCAATCGCCATCCTGCTCTGACCCACGGAGTATTCCAGATAACTCTTCAGAGAACACAAGAGTTAAACGAATTTATTTTTCATTGCACGGTTTGCTGCACAGGGCCATTAAAAGTGCTCTCAAGTAGTCACTGTATAAAAACAAGAGATCAAAGTTCTAGTTACACCATTAATTAAGATTGGTGAAATGCTAAAAACACAACCGCTGTTCGTGAATGTTATGTCGAAATCTTACAATAAAAGTCATAAAATGTTACATTATGTGTTCAGAAATAGACTGGTTGCGGAAGTGGCTCTGGTTATTTACACTGAAAAAAGAAACTAGTTGGACCAACTCAATTGAATTGCTTCAACTGGTAACAATTAAATTTATCCAACTTAATCTAAGTTGGGTCCACTTGACAAATTTAAGTCAGTCTTACTCAAATCATTTAGTTTACTGCTAAGTGATCGTAAACTAAATACAGCAATAACTCGCCTAAATAATTTGTCTATTAAATGGGGTTTACACTGCAGGAACATAACATTTTACCAAGTAATTTTGATCTAGTTTCAAGTAGCGAACTTAAAATCAGACAAAAAATAGCTTCAAAGTGACTTTTCAGCAAGATGTAAGAGCTTGTTTTAATTAATGATTCCTTAATATTGATGAAAAAGTTCTAGTTCCACTGACAGATAATTTCACTAATAACATGACATTTTTCTCAGTCCCACCAACGCAGCGTTGTGCATGGCTGTGTGTTCTCTGCTCCAGGTATCCTCACATTCTTTGCGAGAGCGGGAAAAGTCATTTGGCTTCCAGCAGCTGCTCATTAATCACCGTTAGCATCCTTTGTTACAGCTGGAAGGTCAGATTGATTAAAAACCAAAACTGCCGTGAGAGGAAATCAGACGAGTCGGAATTATTTGTCGGTTCAAGTTGAGGCGTTTCGGCCGACCTTGTGCACTCGCGGGTTACGTGACTGCATTCACAGAGCAGGAGGAGGAGGAGGAAGAGGACGAAGGCTAGTGACTCCCGAGCTCAAGGACGCAAACAGCAGAAGAGACCGTGCGCCTTGTGTGTCATCTTCTCCAGATGTTTACAGCAGCGGCTTTAAATTTCAGTCGCCATTTTAATCAAAGTGCGTCAGACTGCTCTCTCTCTCTCTCTCTCCCTCCTGCAGAAGCGTAGCTTCAAGTGGATGGAGCGAATTACCATGTCGTGTTGTGAGGTGGAGTGTGACTTAACAACCACAGGGAATTATCAAGAGGATGAAAAGGGTTTTCTCCTCTCTTTCCTGGCTGGAAAACTTTTAATTACGCTCTCGTCCTCCTGTAGAGCTCTTACAGACAAAACCGAAACACGAAACGAGCGTCGTTTTACCAGATCTCAAACCAGAGCGAGGACAACCACGGCTTGCTGGAGTAAATGTCGCTCCTTGGTTCACCCACGAATGAGATACTTTAATGCTTTGAAGTGTAGTCGCAGGGATCTGATGTTCCAAAGATAGAACTGCATCTCAGTGGCTTTTAGCCTCTGTGTATTCTGAGGCACTGGTTCATGTTAAAGACAGCAACTCCAGCTGGCTTAGTCCAATCAGCAGGGAATCTGGGTCACCAGATTCAAAGAACATCCCATCTCTTCCGCTTCCTTTTTTTCACACTCACTTTGAAAGTGTCAACTTTTGTACGACAATGCAGACTGATTATTTCAGCTTTGGGTTTCCGTGAGAAAAACAAAAAATTGCTGCTTATGAGGAAGCGCTAACAGCCTCTTGTCTTTCTCCGTCCGTCATTCTGCAGTAAAGTTTGTTTGTTTATTAGGATTCCCATTGCTGGGGGCCTCATGATAACAAAATAAATAAATAAAAGCAGCTACACACACTTAATATAAAGTGGTTGCCAGAAAAGCCGGAATGAAATGAGGCTTTCATCTTTGATTCATTAGATTTTGTGATTTCATCGACCAGCTGTGCACCGATTGCAGTTTTTGGGCTGATCGCCGATTACTGATTTGTAAAAAGCCTGAACTGCTGGTTCTGATATTGGACGATGCCATTTTTTGTCCTGAAATGTTGCTAAATATAGCAAGAAAGGTGCTGAGTTTGCAACAGTGGAATGACTGATGTTAACTGTGAATGTGCAGACATGACCTGGTGGGCGGGGCTACCAGTCAAACCTCTCTAATGGGAGGGCAGACTAGGACAGTGGTTGATTTTTAGACCTTTGCTGATAAGATCGGCTTCACATGTATCGGCCGATCCCAGATCTCCCAGAATTAAGGAAATCAGTGTCAATAAATCGGTGCATCCCTCTCATGTCATCTACTAATCTTTGCTTGGCAGTTCATAGGATTACCACTAAATACCTAACAAAACACAACATTATTGCTTTTGTTGTCTCTTTTTTCTTTTTTTAATTTCTCTGACAGTGGAATACCTGGGAAGAAGTGTGGCTCCATCGTCTTCACAGCCGAGGAGCTCAGCAACTGCCGGGTTCGTATTTAATCATAAACTCACAGCTGCTCGCCTGTAAAGAGAAATAATCTAACATGGTGTCATGAAGGTAGACACCTCGGTCTAAATTCATGATGGTCGCGCTCTGGTTTCAATTTTGTACTTTAACGAAGGGAAATTAATTGACTGTGTGGAGTCTTCAGAATAATTGTCAGCGAAGGCAAGATTGATTAATAATCCTCCTTCGCGATATTGGTGACAGATCCTCATACATGATTTGACCATTTTAAGCATCAGTTTCTCTGCCATATATTGCCAATAATTAGCCACAAAAGGAGAAGCATGTGTATGACACAAACCGGCTCTACTTTGCCCCAGTTATGGTCAGTGTTCTGGATTCAACAATGAATTACAGAGACTTCAGGATGTAGATTTAGAAAAGTAAGTTATTTTTTAAAGAATGATATTGTGTTCTTTTAACACGTTTTTAACAATTTCAGGATGTAAATGAAAGTTTGAACTATTTCAGCTCTGAAGTTTGCCAATGTGCGAAAGATCTGAAAACGAGCCTTGTTCTCTTAGGACATAGCCACCATGCAGTTCTGTGCCAACAAGCTGGATAAAAAGGATTTCTTCGGCAAGTCTGATCCTTTCCTTGTCTTCTATCGGAGCAATGAAGATGGAACGTAAGTACGTTTTTATCTACGGTTCGTTTGGCCTTCAGCCAACACCACTGAGCTAAAGGATGTTTATTTTTCTGTCTTGTTACTTAAAGCTAATACAAATCTCTGCTGGATCTACCCTGACAGCATTCTTGAGCGTTTCCACAGCCACATTATGAACAAACACAAACTTATCACATGGTTCCTTATAACTTTAACTTGCTTCTTTGCTTAAAATGGATTAACTTGTTTGACCTCTGTATTAAATGTCCTGTTGTTGCTACCAGGTTTACAATTTGCCACAAGACTGAGGTGATCAAGAACAATCTGAACCCTGTCTGGCAGTCATTCACCATCCCTGTTCGAGCTCTTTGCAACGGTGACTATGACAGGTAAAGAAAACTTAATGTGACACAATTTCTTAGACAGAGCTACCGTTTGAATCCATCATGTATGCAGGTGTCCTGAAACATTAGAAAGCAGGTTAACAAGTAGATGAGTAGAAAGCAGATACTCTGAATGAACTTACCCAGCCCAGTGATGCTCACGACACGAGACATCCGCGAGGTAACTCAAGTCTGAGTCAAGTTACTCCTGAGTTAAGTGTGAGTGCGAGTCCTCCTCAGTGATTCACCATGGCAACGGGAGAAGCAAAGAACCCTGAAAGTCTGCATTAGTGGAATTAGAAATCACTGAGTTTCTCCGTGCAAAGACACACTCCAAGCTGAAAGACTGATGATGTTCTGATGATGTTCTGGTTTGAACCGTTTGACAGCGTGGGATTCTGTGGCAGGTCAGAATAATGCCAGCAGTCGGCTGTGACGTTCATCTTGGGCCAGTGCTGGTGTTATTGGGACTGTCACAGAAGAAAACTTCACCAGCAACGGCTCTTATCACACTCACTATGTAAAGGTGTTGATTCTCAGATGAAATCTATCCTACGGTAACTGTTGAGGGCCAACACATACGGTTTGGGATTGACCCAGGAGCAACTGTGTCTGTCACTGGAGAGGAGAGTCTGTCTGTCTGTCTGTGAATTTTTCTTTTCCTTAATGTCAGGATTCATGTATCAATGTCAGTAATCAAAACAGACATTTTCACATTGATCGGACTCAGATCCGTCACCATTAAGTTCAATGAAGGTGACTTCATTTGAACATATCCTCACAGTGTTATTTTTAAAGGATGAAACGCATCCAAAAAAGTAAACTTTCTAACGAAAAGCACCCCCTGTTTTTGATCTTTCTCTCTCTCTCTGCTGTTTCTTCTTCTGCCTTTTATTTTCTCTCCTATCTGTGAATCTCACCTCCCTCCAGGACAGTGAAGGTGGACGTTTATGACTGGGACAGAGATGGGAGGTAAATTCTCTTGTTCGCCGTCTCTCGCCTTTCTTTTGTCCATTTCATTTTCTGGCTCCACTCAGAGCACCTCAAATGTCACACCAATTTCGTCTAACCCAGGGCGTCTTATTATAGCAGACGGATAGCTGCGCTTGCCTGGCAAATGCTGCGTAGCAACTCAAAAGTTGTGCGTGAAAGGTTGTCACTGAGAGAACGGGAAGACAGACTGCAGTTTGGCTCTCTTTCTATCTGGTGCTGGGATGCTGCAGGGGCTCTCCTCTCACTTTGTTGGTTTTAATTATAAGACTTGCAGGGGGTTTCCGGCCTGCTGGCTACACGTCTCGACTTGTCATAATTTGTAGTCTTTTGTATCCAGGCTTCAAAATGTGTGGGTTTTTTTAAGTCATAAAGTAAATATTGGTAGAGTCACAGTAAAGCAGAAAACATATGGCAGTCGTGAGCAGAGTTGGGTAGTAACTAGTTACATTTACTTGAGTAATTTTGTTGAAAAAATAAATTTTTACTACCCTGCACATTTTACCTTTGCTTGAGTCACTTTTATTATGAAGTATTTCTTCTCTTACTTGAGTAAAATTTCTGGATTTTCTACCCACTGAATGAAGAACAAACATGTTTTAACCAAAAATACATCAGACAAAGACACACAGCTGCAGTTTGTGTTAAAGTTTTATAAGTCTCATATTGAAAGAAATGATCTGGAAACATTTTATTTTGTTTGATTTTGTTATTTTTTTGTTACTGTATGAATTATTGGCATTCTCATTGTTAAAACACCAAAATGTCCACTAACTTTATATTTTGGTCCGTCTGATGATGTAATTTTTAAATATTAAATGTTTGATAATTTGATCAGTTACTCAGTGCTTGAGTAGACTTTTCATCAAATACAGTTTTACTCTTACATGAATAATTTCTTTGACGGCTACTCTTTACTTTTAGTTGAGTAAAAAGATGTTGAAGTATCACTACTCTTACCTGAGTACAACTTTTGGGTTGTACTCAAGTACTGGTCATGAGTGCATATTAACAAAATCATCAGATCTTTATCATGTTATCAGATTAGGTAAAACCCAATTTAAATGTACATTTTTTGTTGTTGTTGCTCTTAGTAACTTGATGACAAAGTGGAGAAAAACAAAAAATTAATTTTATCTTCTACCATTGCAAGCCTACCAGCTTCACGATGGGGTTGATGTTTGAAGTGAAGTGCAGGCGTCTGTGTCCTCCAAACACAACATCTTGTCTGACAGGCAAAAAGCTGAACTTTGGTCTCATCAGACCAAAGAACTTTCTAGTCCAGCCTTGATCTGAGTTTTCTTCCACAGCTGGTTTTCTCATTGCCTCTGTCCCACAAAGAACCAGGACCACAGTTATTGTCTCTCACATCATTTGCTGAAGCTCCCTGTGCGTCGTCATGGTGACCTGGAGTACTTTCTTGCAGGTTTTCACATGGCCCTTCAGTTTGTGAGGACAGCCTGATGTAGGCACATTTCTTATGAAACCTTTTTTCTTCCCTTTTTTTGTCAGTCATGACTTCATCGGAGAGTTTACCACCAGCTACAGGGAACTGTCCAGAGGCCAAAGCCAGTTCAATGTCTATGAGGTAAGCTGTGTAAGGAGAACTTCAAAACAAGTTTCTGACTTTAGGCAGAACCTGAAATACATGAGATATCTGCTCTCTTTTCTTGGGAATCAGGGTTTTAACATTGTCTCTGGAGCTTTGCGCTGCAGCACTAGTTCCTTTATTATTTATTCTTTTCAGTGATTGCTGTGTTCTTTCTTCCTTTTGAGTTGAGATCATGAGAATAAGATCCAAATTTCAACCTAACTACTGTACTGCGTGTCCTTGTGGCAAGTTGGTTGGAGAGCCATGAGCTAGCTGATTGTTCTGCTCAGCAACCAAGGCTAACATCAATAAATGCTAACAATGTCTCTGGTTTTAATACTTTCAAACATGGAAACAATGTGTTAGCTCACGTCATTGATTGAAATAATTGCCTCAGTTCAAACTCCTATATTTGAGCAGCTGCCATATTGGATTCTAAGTTTGGGTTCGTCCAAAATCTATTCTTAAAATTTCAGAGTGCGTTTGGCTAAACTTTTCCTATTTGGAACTTGAACATTAAAATCTATAAGAATGACAGAAAAATGTGACAAAGATATTAGGTCTGCCACGATAATAAATTTTGCTTGATGATAAATTGTCCCAAAAGTTATTGCGACAGATGATAATATCACAGTTTTGAGACCATTTTCAAGTAATTTATTGATAATATGTTTTTTTAGTAGATCGAATTGACCTGACAAAAAAATGTATTTGTATATCACTGAGCTGCTGTTTTGTAAATATCTTTGCATATGAACAGACTGAGTTAACTAATATTCAAAAAGCTTAAACCTTGGAGTGTAAGTAATGTTTCTCACATTATATCTAATTTTGATGTGGACATTAACAGATGCACTGAAGGTTATCTAAAGTCTACTCACGCTTGTGTAATAACTATTACTTTGGTGTTGCTTGGTTTAGGTTTTGAATCCTAAAAAAAAAGGAAAGAAGAAGAAATATGTCAATTCAGGGACGGTAAGACCAACTTGACTACTTTTCACTACTACATACCAACATATATTACTGAACAACACAGCTTTTATCCAAGTAATCAAAATATATTTGCAAGGCCCCTGACTGGGACGTTTCTCTCGTCTCATACCGGATCACAGTTATTGTTCCTTTCTCCTCTGTTTTCCATCATCTCCCCTCTCTCCGTCTTTAAGGTGACTCTCCTGTCTTTTAAAGTGGAGTCGGAGCACACATTTGTCGACTACATCAGAGGAGGGTAAGAGCGCCCTCACCAGTGTTTCACAGAGGCATGGAGGGACCTAGAGATTGCTGTTGCTATTATCCATCCATCCATCCATCCATCCATTTTCTCTTCACCCTTGTCCCTAATGGGGTTGGGAGTTGCTGGTGTCCATCTCCAGCTGCATTCCGGGCGAGAGGCGGGGTCATCATGGACGGGTCGCCAGTCTGTCGCAGGCTGTTGCTATTAGAACAGACAAAATTAACAGAGGTTTTTATTATTGCATGATAAATGTGACAAAGATAAGTATAAAATACATGATTCTCAAGCATCACTAAGTACAATAAAAGGTTTAGTGAGGATGTTAAAATCTGGCTTTCTGAAACTGAAATCAAGCAGACTTTCCTTTGACTAGGTGCAGTGCAGGATAACGCCACTAGGGGGAGAAACAGAGGTTTGAGCGAACATTAGAAAGGATCCTTAATTGTCACTTAATCTCCAGTGTGAGGTTCATGATGTGTTGTCATCTGATAGTGAAGTTAGTCTGAGTTTTTATAAAAATGGGGTTAAGACTACAGGACCTACGGTTTCCTGATTTGGAGCTATGACACAATCCACATCTATGAGGTTGTTGGTTAGGCCAGAGGGCTTTCCAGAGGACCAACCAGTTAGCAAAGCCAAAGGTGAGGCTGAGGGACATGACATTCCAGGTCATGTCCCTCAGGTGACTCAAGGTGTGTTGATGGAATGGTAAGAGCAAGCAACTTTAGTTATGTTAGATAAAATCACTAACATAGCAATTTTAGCTGTAAAATTGAAAATTGTGTTGACAGGACTGGACATAGAACTTATATTTCTGAAGTATTTTTTGTCTGACTGGCTGTTTTGCCATTCAACTGAAAATTCCATCCATCCATCCATCCATCCATCCATCCATCCATCCATCCATCCATCCATTTTCTGTACAGCCTTGTCCGTAGTGGGTTCAGGAGGCCGAGAAGCGGGGTCACCCTGGACAGGTCGCCAGTCTGTCGCAGTGAAAATGACAGATTACTGAATGTAAAAATTAGAAACATAATGTTTGGTAAAAAAATATGGTAGACTTTGAAACAAGGCAAGATATTCATCTTATCAGTATTTATTTTCCCAATCAAAGAGACAGGGAGGAAACCCCATTTCTGAAGTATTTTGTAATACCAGTATCTTGTATCTTGTGCCAGGACACAACTGAATTTCACGGTGGCAATAGACTTCACTGCGTCCAATGGTAAGATGCTTCACATTCACACCAGCAGAACATTTTGAATGATCTGTTGTAACTGTTTCATAGAAAACATACTCTAATCTTAAGAGATAACATTAGAAATATCCAGTCTGTGTTATGTTACACTTGATTGTCTGGAGTAATTATCAACCTTGTAGCTACTGATCAGGCACACATGAACACCCGTAGCAACATGGCAATTGGTTTGTAGAGGGGAAAAAAGGGAGGCGTGGCAGGGGTGTAGTGTTTAAAATAGTTATTTTTTAGATAAATATCACATATGAAATATCATTCCCTCATGAAAAACATATCCAGAGTTTTGTTTTAACTCATTGATGCATGTTTGGCAGCCATTTGGGGGCGCCTTAACATCCACTCATACAATACACCGCCTATTTACCCAAAGCTCCGCCTCTGAGCTTCAGGTCCTGCCCCCACACTGCTCCACCAGACTAGCGGCAGCAGCAATTAGCAAACACCTGGTGGAACTGGTCGTTACACAAACTGCAACGCTCCTCAGAGAGGCTGTAAGGCATCAATGGACGACAAGGAGAAGCATCGCTATGACGACATGCTGAGGGGGGGAGTGTCGCAAAGGGCAGGAGGTTCTTAAAGAGACAGAGGCCAATTTCAGATATGCCACGTCAAATTTCTTTTAAGTTATGTAATATATACAACATCTTCATAAAAAACTGAACAGATTGTGGTATTAACTGGGCTCTCCAGCTAAAGTGATTATGAATAAAAGTAGATAATAAATATTTGCTGGCAAAAGTATCATTTTGGGTTTTGGCTGAATATAAGTGAATATAGTTTGGGGCAGAGACGTTTTTATTTTAATCTATTGTTCACCACTAGTAAGAGATATTTAAATATTGACCCAAAGCTTTTTCATGACATCAACTTTAAGAGTCATAATACATTTTAAACAACTGCATTTCCTTCATGAGCAGAGATGTTTTTCCGTACATTCATTCTATAGGAAATCCTTCCCAGCCCACTTCTCTGCACTACATGAGTCCATACCAGATGAATGCGTATGCCATGGCCCTGAAGGCTGTGGGGGAGATCATTCAGGATTACGACAGTGACAAGCTCTTCCCTGCATACGGCTTTGGGGCTAAACTACCTCCAGATGGCAAGATCTCCCATGGCTTCCCACTGGTAAACACATGACAGGACAGCGCCACTGTTTGGTCTCACTTGGTTTGTTGAGTTTTAAGTTATATTTTCCTGTATTTTGTATTTATGAAAGACTAAAAAGATATAATAATAAAATCTGCAATTACAAAATTCCCTCAGGACTTTTTCTCTCTGACTTAATAATTTAATCACAATTAATCATTTCAGCCCTAATGTCGATAGCGTGCGATATTTTTTTATGAAGCGTTGTAGCTCACGCTAACGGAGAGCGAACTCCACTCACACCGGAACCCAAACAAAAATATTAACATTTCTGTTTAGGTTTAAGAAAATATCGAATGGCATGGACAAAGCAGAAAGCGACAGAAACGCCTGGTTTTCTCAGGTGTAAACAGGAAACATTTTTTGTTGTTGTTTGCTTTTCTCTTTTCCAGAATTCTAACACAGAGAATCCGAACTGTGTGGGGATTGAAGGCGTGCTGGAGGCTTACTTCCACACCCTGCGAACCGTCCAGCTGTACGGCCCGACCAACTTCGCTCCAGTCATTAACCAAGTGGCTCGGTGAGACACTAACATATGGTTAGGATTAGCCTGTGAAATAGGTGTATATTGACGTCTGTACGGTTATGTGAGCTTGAATCAAGTTTTTGTCCCAATTCCTGTGTGTGTTATGACATCAGGTGCGCCGCAGAAGTGACGGACGGCTCGCAGTACTTTGTGTTGCTGATGATCACAGATGGCGTCATCTCAGACATGGCTCAAACTAAAGAGGCGGTCGTCAATGTGAGCATTCACAACTCGGTTCTTTAAACTCTCTTGTTTGGGTCGATGTGCTAATAGAACAATGTTATGTTTTCAAGCAAAACTGATTGATTAGTTGTCTCTTTGGGTTGAAATGTTCTCTTTCAAAGCTTATCTGATGATGACATGGCACCATGTCACTAAATGTAGATTGAAATCTTAGAATGAATAAATAATTTACATGAATAAAATGCACATCGCATTTTATTCAGAGAAATAAAACATTCTGCTTGAACGTTAGGTTCATTTGAAGACAGAAAGCATATTCCAAAACAGATATTTATTGAGGGAAAAGTAACCATTCAGGAACAACGTGGTAAATTTCACCAACTTTAAAGACTATTTTATGAGCACTGAATTGGTCAAAACTGGCTTTGTGTCATTTAAAAGTAATGAAACTAGAAGCTTTCTGACTTCTTCCATAGCCATCTTCGCTCCAACAGTGTTATAAAATACCTTGATTATGAATTGCAGGCCTCTGTCAGATAGGACTTCACTGGGAATCCTGTGTAACCAGAAAACACACTTATCCAGGAGCTGTGCTGTCTCAATATGTCTCAGTATGACGGCGTTACACTTCCGTCTTGCATTAGTTGGGGATCATCACAGTTTTGATTCTGATTCAGTTAGCTGTTGATAGTCTAAGTGATTAAATATGCCATGTTTTGCAAGCTACTAAAGTTGTTGTATAACTGTAATCATTTTCCAGCCGTTCATCTGAATGCTAATACTGAACTATAAAGGGAAATGTACTGTGACATCAGTCACAACAGTAGAGATTTTTCCACCGGCTGCCACTGGGTGTCCATTCATCGTTCCATGTTTCTTCTGTTTGACGTTGTCATAACATGTAGATTTAAAACTGGACCAAAATGTAGACAGGATTTTCGAATGAGTATGATGACAGGATTTATTGAAAAGGGGAAAAAATCCCCTACAAAACAGTAGCAGGGGAAACAGCTGGAACCGAGAAGCACGACAGGCAAGCTTAACCAAATATGAATTTGGTTTAATGTCTTTGAGTCTAGGCATAACTCTGACTCTGTGTGGATCGTATGCTCACATCTTGTTTTAAAAGTGACTAAAGTTTCTGAGTTGTCTCATCATCTTTCATCATTAATGAGTATATGGGCTACCCGACCTGAGGGGAAGCAAAGACCTCTGATTGACATTTGATCAGCATCATTAAGGCTGTCTTTATTATCATTACGTATGAAGGACGTGACAGTAGGACGTAGGAGGGACTTTGACTAAGCCTTTCTTAGCCTGAGCTGTGAGGAGATCCAGATTCTGCTGGATTAATGTTGCGTTTATCTTTTACTAGTTTTAGCAGGGATAAGGTGCATGAGCACTAGTAAAAAGAAAAAAAAATGTGGAAAATGTTTGACATTACTCCATGTTCCAAATGATTATACAAGGATTTTCTTAAAAGGTCAATGCAAATGATGGTCAGTATAATTTTCAAGTTATTGCTTCACAGTACGATGATAACATTTCAGTTTTTGTGAAATAGCTAATGTTTTCATACCTTGTCATATGGCACTACACTATCTGATGATTTTCATCAGCAGAGATCCTTTCTCATTTCCATATTGCTGAAAACCTGTGGCCTGCTTAATAATGTGGAACATCCTTCTTCAGTAGATTCCCTTTAATTAATCTCACCAGGCAAACTAATCAACGCAGCTCTCTGAAATTAATTACAGTGATTAAAGAGCCCTGACACACAATACCATCTATACATTTAATAGCACAACAAAAAATTACATTTTTATGACACTTAAATCCAATTTGCATAATAATTTGGAACACGGTGTAAAATGAAATAACCACATCGTAGTCTGTATGTAGCCATGTCATGATAAAAGATTTTGCTGGATGATGAATTATTATGATAAACGATAATATTGCTGTTTGAGACCATTTTCAAGTAAGATAATGATTATGGAGTAATATTGTAAGTTCAGCCTCTCAAAGACCAATGAAATTTAATTTAAGAAAAAATATGGAAATGGAAAATATTGTAAACATTGAAAATAAAACACAGCAACCAAAGATAATAAATTAAAAGCACTTAAAAGAAAAACCAAAAGTAGAATGTATTATGAAATCTGGTCTCAAAAAAGCATTAATCATCAGAATGTAAATGATTGAACTCATTTTAATTTATCATGCGATTAGCTGATTAATTACTTATTGTGACAGGCCTAAACACATATATCACGTTAATACACACACACACAACCAAAATTAGTTTTTCCTTTGGAATTAACAACGTACATTGAGTTAATTTCACTTTTGAGTTTAATTTTTGCAAACTTCTTCTTCTTTGGTATGAACACCGTCTTCCCTCTGCTCCTCCCACAGGCAGCGTCGCTGCCCATGTCTCTCATCATCGTGGGAGTGGGCCCCGCTGAGTTCGACGGTAAGCATCTGTACGTCTGTGTGGACGGTGCTTTCTCAGCCGCTTAAAGCCGACAGAATCATTAGATATGTCACCGTTCTACTGCAAATCCTCCATCCAGCATGTCTCAGCGGCTCCCACTGTCAATCTTCACTGTCAAAAATCAATGTTTTTACAGAGGCTCTGGTTCAGACACGAGCAGACAAAATGTCAGCCATGTCGAGAGATTAAAAAAAAAGCAAAAAACAAACATATCTCCATGGATTACTCCAGGACATTTAGAGATGTTTTCTGTCTCGCAGCATTGAAGAACAAAAACTCTCCAATTTGAGCTGCATTTATGTACAGATTGATTTCTGCTCCAGTTTCCTTCGAGTATCATGTGCCACCAGGAAATGTAGTAAAGTTAGACTGACCATGGAGTGGAAATCATACACTGTAAAAAAAAAAAAATCTCTAATTTATGGTAAAATGTCGCATAAATATAAATTTTACCGTCAAATTCTGGCAACCACAACTACCTGCATTTTAGATGGTTTTTTTTTACAGTGTCTTATTCCAAATACAATTCGTCCGCCATTTACCAAAGAGGTTTTAAAATGCAAATGAAGGATGCCTTAAGACTTTCTCACAGTTCTTTGTCTCAGTCATCAGTTTCGCCATTTTCTAAAAGCTGAAAGCTGCTCACTTTCTGAAAAAAAAAAAAAAAAAAAAAGAGCATAAATCTTTCTCACTGCTGTGTTTGCTTGTTGCTGTTACATATATTCCTCAGCGCTATATTTGGCTCGGCCTGACGGTTTTGCGGATTGTTTCGCTGCCTCATGTGTGTCTAAGTTGGCGACTCCTTGCGCGTGAAGAGCTTCAAAAGCCGACGCGCGGCGTGGAAAAGAAGATCAATCACATGAGCCTCTCGTGAGTGGAGGTTCTCTGAGCTGCAGTTCTGTCTGAAGCGTCTCCCTGGTTGAACAGCTCAGGTTGGAGCGAAGCCCTTGAGAGAGCACCGTGTGGGAATCTGCCTTTAAAATCGACAGATTTAACCCTTTCGTCCCCTTCCTGCATCTGATCGTCTCTCTGCTGCTTCAAACTCGTCTTCTGACCTGTAAAGTTACAACATCTGCACATTTTAGTGAATTAGAATGCGTTCCAATGAGTCAACAACCTTGAAGTGGGTATTAAACATGTCTTTCTATGTTAAAACTGTTTATTATTGTCCTAATTTTAAATGTGCCCTTTGCTGAGAGCAGAAAATCGTCATAGTTAACAGGAAGGAAAGAAAGCCAGGTCAGGTTTACTTGTTGATGTCGGCAACAAAACACTTCGAAGTGCCTTACATGCTAAAATTGACACAATGAACAAATAAACAACAAAAAAGAACATGAGAGCTGCAAAAAGGAGCAATAATGAACAGCCTGCGCTGTCCTTAAAAGAAAAAGCACTTTGTTATGATATCTCTTTAGCAAAGTTCGTCAAAGAAAACGACGCTTTTAAAGATACAAGAAGAACGTTCAGAAAGGACTATGTAACTATGTTACATTCAGTTATAAAAATGCCGTGCGTATCAAATATAACTTAAAAGAAATCTGACTTGGCATTGGGCCTCTGTCTCTTTAAGAAGCTCCTGCTCGTTCTCACAACGTTTGTCCATTAAACCATAACGTTCTCAGGAGCGTCGCATTGCTGAGCTCGTGACTCCTTCATTACTCCATTAAACTTCATTTAAAATGTATTTCCCAGTGAATGAGTTAGTGCTGGAAACTTTACTGAGTGGAATAAAAAGATTCAGCTAGCGTACAGGCTGCTGTTTGAGTTTTCGTGTCTCGTCTCGGTGGGCGTGGCTCGAGCGACACGCCTGAAAACCCTTTAAACCTCTTGGCTCAGTTCTTCTTTCTCTCTGTCCTGGCTGTGTCCTGAGCCTCGCCGTCATCCTATCACATCCTTTTCCCTCCATCCTTACCATCCTGCTTCTGCGTGGACGAGCAATTCTACACAACCTGATTATGCTGATCCTTCTGTAATCTTATGAGATCTTCCCTTCCTGTGACCCATATTAGCTCTAATAAAGTTGTTTTGCAGGATATTCTCCTACGTGCGGAGATGGCCGACTTGTCGTCAGTATGGAGTCTTTATTGCTTTCAAGGCTGATTAGCAGCCTGGTTTCATTCCGGACATTTCGTTACGGCTTGACTACAATGGGGAAATTCATGAATTGGCTCGACGACGACAATAGTATCTGATTAATTATAGCTCTGTATTTAAAGAGGTTGCATAACATTGAATTTGTTATTAATAGTGAGGTAAAAATGGACGCGCTTTCACTAGAACACTTTTACACCAACTGTTTGATGGGTCAGATACGCTCAAGAAACAGTGACAGCAGTTCCACAGTGGGGGTCCAATTTCGTTTTTTGTGACAAGGTCCAAAATTCCTGGCGGCGCCCCCATGTGTTCATAAACAGTAACTGGGCTAATAATTGTCCTAATCTTTTTTTTTATAGTTATTTGTAGCAAAACCATTCAAAAGACCAATTTGCAACCATGTAACAGTTATTAAAATACACTCTTATTGTTAAAAGGTTATTAGTAAGGAACAGAAATATCTATCTTTTGTTGGCTTCACTGACTGACTTGGACTTTTTTTAGATTAAATTAATTTATTGTTTTAGTCCTGAGGACAGAACAGTCATTTTAATTCTGCAACATGTTCACTTGTGTGTAACAAAGTTCCGGTGCAGCAGCCTGCATTGTGCCGTTTTTGTTGTTTGCAGCGATGGAGGAGCTGGACGGGGACGAAGTCAGAGTGTCCTCCAGGGGACGATTCGCCGAGAGAGACATCGTCCAGGTGCTGAACTCACACACTTTGCTTTTTCACCTCATCTGTTTGTTAAAACAAATATAAAATCTTTTCTTTAGTTCTCTTTTGTTATTCCAGCATCATGACTTCAACTATCCAATTTAAAAAATATATTATTTTGCAACTCAAATGCGTTTTCTTTTTGTCCCTGTTTGAGGATTACATGGCTCCATCTTGGGTTCAGATTTCATTTCATTCTTTGAAAGATTTTTTTGTTCCGATATTGGCTATACATTTAATTAAAGAAATTTTGTCCAGAAAGACTGATAACGCATCTAATGCCTGGTAGAGGGCTTTTTTTTTTTTCATTTTAAACATGTTGGTGAAGTAAAAAGCAATCGCAAGCAAGTCAAAAATCGTTTTTATTCACTTTTGTAAATTTTCTTCATGGTATCGTGAAAAAAACTGTCGTCCTCAAACTCAGAAATGTTTCCTACACAGAGAAAACTTTGAGTTTATCTGAAATGTAAGGGGGGAAAAAAGCAGAAAACAGATGATTTTGATAGAGAATTTAATAGTTAGCAAATATTTACCAACATCAGAGCATAATCAACCTTTAAAACATCAGGGTTTCAAAACTACTAAACTTTTCCACCATGCTGCTCCTATAATAAAGTCCTGGTGAATAGGAAGCGCTGGACTGTTTTCTCTGAGTTGCTAACCTATCAGTTAGCGACTTCTTGGTTTTCTTTTTAACAGGAGATTACCGAAAAAAATTCTGTTCAAGTTACGCATTTCTTTTACTTTTTGCTCCGATTTCTGCTAATTGCCTTTGGTTCTCTAAAGTATGCTAGTAGGTGGTTGTTATTATTATTGTTTCATTCCAGTTTGTTCCTTTCCGGGACTACATCGATCGGTCGGGTAACCAGGTCCTGAGCATGGCCCGGCTGGCGAAGGACGTCCTGGCGGAAATCCCCGATCAGCTGATGTCTTACATGAAGAGCCGGGGGTTTGAAGCACGACCTCCGAGGCCCGCCACCTCTGACCCCACCTCTGACCCCACCAGCACTGGAATTGCAAAGCAGAGCAACACTCGTCCCTGACTGAGGCAGTGTAGAGCAGGAGCTAGCTTGAGCAAATGGCTGTATTTGTGTGCGTGTGTGCGTGTGTTTGGTGTGTGTCCCCTTCTGCGTGTAGGGGTGAGTGTGTAAGGTGTGTAACTTCAGGGTTGGTTGGCGTAAACCAAATCAGTAAACTGAGCCTAAAAGAGAGACGGCGCCTCTTTTCCGTTTTCTACAACTACATCTGAGGTATCAGGGTAGAAGGTCAGAGGTCAAAACTTTGATTTTATTTCATCCTTTTTGTTTTTTGTCTTTTTAAGGTCAGACTTCTGCAGCACCTACAAAATGAAGCATTCTGCCAGCGCATCACACAACTCAAATAATTCATTTTGTTCAGTTAAATGTCCGCCAGACTTCAGGTCTGCAGCTGCTGCTGTCTTTGGTGACTCCTGCAGAGCCTGAGGCGCCTCGACCGGTTCTAGCAGCAGAACGTTTGTCCTCGTCTGGATCGTTTCGTCTCAGGGTATTCCAAACGTTTGACACAAGCTAAAATCAAAGAAGCGAGGATCACTTAGAGAGGAGTTATCCCGCCTGGCTGCTGGTTTATCTCTGTTCATATCACACTGATCAACAGCCAGAAAATTGTCTTTGTTTTTTGTTTTTTATCAACTGTTTTAGGGTAATTTCAATGAGCTGAATCCAGAAATCACATTGATTTTGCTCCATCAGGTCAACTTTCTGAAGTATGGAGCAACATGAGCATCAAGATGCATGACATGGATCGGTTTGCTGAGAATCTGGATCAATGAGTGAAGAGCAGGACGACAGACTCCATCAGGACAGAAAAGAGACGGAGAATTTTACACAATGAAGATGAAATGTTCAATTTACATGTACTTACCCTTATAAAATTTCTTTTTCTCCAAAAATCTTTTTTGGATAAGGAATATTAACAGAAATGAACTGATAAAGTCACAAAAATATCATCAATTTAGTCAGAAGATCAAATTTCTCTAAATCAAACTAGAATAAAATCCTGACCTGATTGAGAAAAATAGTCGTCGCTTTTGGATTCAGCGGTGCAAAATAATCCTAACTCAGTTGAAAAAACACAAACAATTTCCAAAAAATATTTTTTGTTACCCGGTGTCGTTTATTGAGAAAACGAAAGCTGATCGATCTCTGTCTCGAAAAGAATATTAAATGCTAACAGAATATTTTGTATTAATGTAGGTAAATATAAAATCTTTTTTTGTGTGTGTGTGATATCCAATTTGAATTATAAAGTAATATTTTTAATAAGACATTGTTTGTAGCAAGGTGAGTTATCAAAAAAAACAATAACAAAACAATACAGTGCAGTGGCTGTTTAAATGCACCCTGACATAATTTCCTAATCTAACAAACTTTTATCCCTTATCACTTTTAATAAACTACAAAAACACAAAATCTCACCGTGTATTTTTGTGTAGCTTTTAGTGCAAATATCTCAGTCTGCGTGAAATAAGAAAAAAAAACTATAAATAACTTTTCTAGAAGAAGTAGGAGTTCATTTTTAGCAAATAATTGTTTAATATTGATGAAAAAGTTCTAGTTCCGTTGGCAGATTATTTCACTAATAACATGGGAAAATGTCTTCTTGTACGTGAAATAATCTGCCAATGGAACTGGTCGTTTCTTACTTTTGGGACGTTGTCAATCAGCAGATACTTACATGTGAACCGGCTCTTATTTATCTCAGCAGACGTATAAAAATCAACCGGTTTGACTGTCGGCTCCGCCCACCAGGGCAGGTCTGCAAGTTTACAGATAGCAATACTCACCCCACTGTTGCAGACTCAGCGACTTTCTTGCTATATTCAGCGACATTTCAGACAAAAAAGATAAATAAATTGGTATCGGACAAAATCTGAATTGATTTTGAATATCGGTAATTTGCGATTTGGCCAGAAAACTGCAATCGGTGCAAAACTAAACATGATTCTAGTCAGTGTGCTAATCAGATCAATATATTGTATTTTTTTAGCTGGGCTGATGATTCAACACAGTCGGAATGAAGTTAGCGAGTCAGTTTGTATGAAGACAAAAAAAAATACTGATCCACTTAGTGAATTAATATACACAAAATCACTTTGTCAATTGTAGAAACAAAACAAAACAAAAAAACATCAAGTCAAAATTTTCAAAGCACAACAAAACTTTCCACCACAACTATTTTTCATTTTACTGCTTTCTGCGTCAGCTGAGTTTGTTGCCACGGTGTAATCGTTTATTTTTCTTTTATTTATTTATCTGAGAGGAACAGATTACATGTTTAGTTATACAACAGCAGCCAAGACTTGTTCCCGCGTGTTTTCATGGAACAGGAGCGGTGTGAGGGCCGCGCGTTTTCAGGTCACCGTGTAGAAGTAGAGCGAGTCTAAATGAATCCCACACGGACGGGACGGGAGGTCTCTTCCATCGCCCCGACCAGAGAGCGAGAGCAGATTTTAACCCCCCCCCCCCCCCTCTCCTCCGTCCCTCTTTCCCGCTGCTCCTCTGTCTATTCCCGGTGTGGGATGTCGGGGGTAAATGTTGCATGAGGCCGACGCCGCTGTCTCGAACACACTCCGCTGTTTTGGAAAATGAACGGGGTCCGGTCGAACGTTCCAGACCAAAACGCTTCACGTGTAGCGGAGGATGAGAGGAGAGATCCGAGCCGCTTTTATTCATTTCGATTTTCCATGAAGGAAGAAGAGGGGATTCGTTCCCCCCCTCAGCTTTTGTCGGGTGCCATGAATTATTCACGGAAAGTAAGCTGCTGCTCAGAGGGAGAAAAAAGCCTCCATGTTTTGTTATGGTGACCCTGAAGAGCTCAGTGCAGAGCAGATGGACGCGGCGCATGAGAGCAGAAACAGCAAAAACACTAAACCTTAGCAAGTGTTTATGGTCTGGTTTCTACTGCAGGTGAAACCAGACACTTGAAATAAGACAAAAGTAACTTATAAGTGACTTTCTGGCAAGACTCAGGAACTTGCTTTCAGTAAATTGTACTTTAATGTTGATCAAAAAGTACTAATGTTAGATTATCTAACTTATAACTAGAAGATGTCTTGTAATAAGTGAAATAATCAATATTAAGGAATTATTCCCTGAAAACAAGCTCCTTTAACTTGCTCAGGAGTTACTTATTAGTTATTTGTGTCTTATTTCAAGGTATTTGCAGTAGAAACTGGAGCAAAAATACCTGGAAGGTTTTAGTGTTTCTTGCAGTGAAGCCCTCAGGTGAATTTACAAACTTCCACTGTTTGAGTCGCTTTTCGTTCATTTTCCTGCAGGTTTTCTGTTGCCAGAAGTATCTGAACATCCCACTGCCTCCCGCAGCGATCCCAGTCAGCGCGGCGGTTTTAAATCAATAATTAACGTAGACGGTTTGATGCGCAGCTGGTGATGGAAGAAATTAAAAGAATTAGTCTAAAATCAAAATCGTTTGAGGTTTTACTCATATTAAATGGGTCTGAACAAACAAACTTTTGTGCTTTTTTATTGTAATCAACTCTCTCTCTCACTGGGAGAGAGTTTCAACTTGAATTTTCCCTCCAGTTTTTCTTCTTTAATATCAGCAGCTTTCAGCTGGTGTTTATTTCATGCAAAGTGTCTCAGACGGAATTAGACTCTTATTGCGCCAAGCAGATGAAAAACACTTTGCCGTCCTTTATTAGCTGAGCTGAATTACAAACTGGTATTCTGATGTTCTGAGTTGTATTTTTCTATCAAAACTAGTTGCAGATCAGATAAATGTCTAGCTTCATTTTACGATTCTATTTATTTGAAACACTAAAGGAAAAGTCATTTAAAGCCAGTGATATTCTGGTGAATAGAGAAAATATTTTTCTTACAAATTATTTAGAATTTATTGGGATTTCATTGGCAAGCTGGACCCATTTTTATTCCTTATCTTTTTTTTTGTAATCAATTTTGAGGAATCCATTGATATTTAGTTTTTACTTATATTTCCTCACATTCAAATTTAAAATGTTGTATTTAGGTCTGTTGTCATGGATACATTTTATTTGTACATGTTGTCTCATTAAGATCCAAGATTTCATTTACAAGAGAGACCTGTTTTGATCGTTTTCATTTTACAAACAATTAAAAAGTCGAACACAATTAAGTCATCTACTAAATTTCGAGCTAAAAACAAGAGCGTCATAAGACGAATTTTCCTTTTTGTCTTAAAAGAAACTGGAAATGTCCCAAAAGAATCAGAGTGGATAGCTCCAGGACGCTCCTGGCCAAAAAGGAAAATGCTTTTTCCAAATTCTGGTGGTGATAACAGAACATTAAAAACTGAATGTCTGAGTATAACTGAGCTCTGATGGGTTTCCTCTTACTGTGAAAGGTCGTGCTTCCTCCTGTGGTGCACAACGCAATAAATAAAAACAACACTTTGCCCGTTTTGCTTTAATCGTTTCGTGTTTGACATTTAGCTCTCACTACGGTGTTCAACACAAAATCTTACCAAGTATTTTTAGTCTAGTTTCTATTCCAAGTATCTTAGTACACTTGAAATAAGACAAAACTAACTTAGAAATGCTTGTTTTCAGTCAATAGTTCCTTAATATTGATGTAAAAGTTCTAGTTCCAAAGGCAGATTATTTCTCTTATAATGTAGGGGGAAAACATGTTATAAGTTAAATAATCTTATAACTAAAGTACCAATGGCAGTGGTACTATTAAAAATCAATATTAAGAAATAATTAACTTAAAACAAGCTCCTAAATCTTCCTGAAAAGTTACTTGCAAATTATACTATGTCAAGTGTACTCAGATATTTGCACTAGAAACTAGACTGAAAATACTGGAACCAATTTATTAAAGTATGATCATTTTAGCACCTGTGATATTAGATGTGATATTAGAAGGGAAATAGATACGTGGCCTTATTTCTGTCATAATCCTACAAGGGGGAAATCTATTTTTATATGACAACACAAGAACTTTGTCATTGTGCATGTTCGTGTGGCTCTGATTCTGTTCAGTTTTTTTCATTCTGTAAATGACTCCGGACGACATTCCGATGTTCTGACTTGTGCACTGTGCAGGGGTGTTCCTTATTATTTATTCTTGCTGTTTTGTACAGTATTGTTGAACGAACTGTCAGCATGACGACCCAAAATATGTAAATAAGTAGAAAACAAACTGTAGAGTAGGTCTGAGCAGCATGTGCTTAAAACGTGCATGCGTTAATGTAATGACCAGCACTTTTCATTTAATTTATTGGGTACATTGTAAGAAGCATGCTGAGCTTGTTGCACTGTGGAAACATTCCGAATTAAACCCACCAAGAAATGTTGTTTAATGCTTCTCTCTGGTCCAATGAATTCTGTAAAAGATTTTTACCCATTAAGATCAATTGCAAACACGTTAACATAATGAGCAGATTATTGGGTGAACAATATTCCTTCCTGTTTTCTCCTGATCCAGACTTTTTTCCTTCTCCCCATTTTTATTTCTGTAGCTTTTTTTATTTTAATTTTTTTTATTTCTGCTTAACCCACTTAGTAAAATATTAAGGTGACCCCGAGTATTTGCTAATCAGTATTTCACAATCTTATTTTAATGTACGTCACAACACATTCTATTGAGATTCTACTTTCAGTGTTGGCGTACAGAGCTCGGTGCATTTCTTAGTGCAACACTGCCGCTTAGAGGAGAAAGTGTGAAACTGCACTCCTCAATTTAGCATGTTGGCGGAATTCCTACCAAGAATATTACAGTTAAAAGGGTAACTCCTATATTAAACTCTTTTTTCAGAATAGTCTCTTCTGCACTTATTACCCCGGATGAAAATGTATTTTGCCTGTATGAAAACCTGAAATTTTAATTACATGCACCAAATCAAATTATAGTAACCTGAATAACATTCAGTCTAACACTGTTTTGATATTTTAAGCAGAAAACAATTATTTGCAGAATAATCAGTGTATGATGACAGAATATTCTTCGAATCGTTTCTATAATTTCCGGGATTTCCATACACGCCCTGAACGCAGCACTCGGCCTGACAGAAACCGTGTTGTGGCTGGATGGATCATCTCCGGCTTTTAGGGCGGGCCTTTTCGGTGCCGCTGCTACAGGGATACCAAGATGGAAATCCAGGGGCTTTCTGATGCCCAAAACATCCACTCTCAACATGGCGCCCTACACAGAACCGCTTCGTCTGCACTTCGGTCAACCGGAGCCTCGTTACCGCAATTGATTTCAATCGAAAATGAAGCGGACGGACCGCCGGAGCTGCCCGAGCTTCAGAGTGACAGTAACATCAACGCTAGGCCAAAGACAGCGCAGTTTCGCCTGCTGGGGGAAAATGGCAGCGAGCTCGCTCGTTCTCCCGTCACCAAACACGCCTCAGCGTCCAGCAGCATTGCACCCGAAGACAGAACGATTCTGGGACTTCATAACATGATGAACGCGGAAAAGGAAAACGTGTTCAGCTCCCTTCTAGGCTCGCACGACTTCAGCAGACCGGAGTGGCGGTATGAGGAAAACAGTGAGGTAATGCAAATGGCGCTGCCTCTGTTCGAGGGGGAGGCGGAAGCGGTGCCGCAGAGGCAGCTGGCGTTGTCTTCTCCGGTTTTACGGCAGCAGCAGTGTGAGGACTGCGCTTTGAAGCAGCCTCCCGGCGACAGCCTCGGAGCTATTCTTAGCCGGAACCCGGGGAGAAAAACTGACAGACAGGAATTATATGTCGTGTTTAACACCGCCAGAGAGGATGGAGCAGCCGCCGCGAGCAGAAACCGAGCGGACGGCTCGTACTACAGCGGCGGTAAAGTGAAGGGTAAGGAAGCGGAGGTCTGCGGCTCCATGGAGGCTGGCAGCGGCGGGGTCGCCTTCTGTGAGACCTCGGACATCCTGAGCTGTCCTGACACGCAAACACCGAAGAGGGCAGAGCACGTTTTCAGTTTATTAACCGATAATCCCGCCGTGCTGAGTGCCAAGACAGCTGGCGACCATCACACCGTCGAAGATGTAGTTTTGACGAACAAATATGGCGATAAGCTCTGTGGGCAGATCTGTACGGAAAACGGTGACGACAGGCTGCTCAGTGGCCGACCAGACCAGGACGCGGCGCTGACCTCCGGCGCGTCGGAGGCTATGGAGAAACCAGCCTACGGCTCCGAGACAGCGGGACTGCAGGACGGTGCACACCCGCTCACTTCCTCCAGCAGCCCGCCTGCCGCGGAGACCTTTTCCGGGACCATCACAATAAACAACCAAAGCATCATTGTCACTATTGAGAATGGGGTCCTGACTCTGGCGGCCCCACCGGAGGGGTATGTCCACAAAGAGGATGACATGGTGAGCTTAAAGGAACATCTAGGCATGAAAGACCATGAGGATATAGTTCTTCTCAATTATGACAGTGGTACCAAATCAATCGGGAAGATCAGCACCTTGGCAGTAGCCAGCTCCAGTCAGCAGGAAGAGCCCAGGCCTGGTGTGTCTGTCAGCGACTCTGAGCTGGCCCTGGTGGATGACTGCTCCTTGTCAGAACTGGGCACCTCACTGGACTCCTGTTCTGCTGCCAAGCAGGAAGCCGGAGTGCTGTGTGCTGTGACGGAGGCCGACCTGATTGCTCCATCGCCAAAAGCCCCCGTTGGGGGGTGTAGCAATGAAGACCTGAACTCCTTATCCCTGATCAGATCAAAAAAAGACACGGCGGCCACCTTCGCCTGCCCGGAACCCGGTTGCTCCTCCGCCTTTGACTCTCGCCAGAAGCTGAAGGTCCACCTGCTGTACCACGCGGAGGAGCCACGGCCGTACCAGTGCAAAGTGGAGGGCTGCGGCTGGGCCTTTGCCACCTCCTACAAGCTGAAGCGCCACCTCCAGTCCCACGACAAGCAGCGGCCGCACACCTGCGAGTTCGAAGGCTGCGGCAGGCGGTTCACCACGGTCTACAACCTGAAGGCTCATGTCAAAGTCCACGAGCAGGACCACGCCTTCGCCTGCGAGGTGTGCAACGAGAAGTTCCGCAGTGCCACTCGCCTCGCCAATCACCAGAGGGTCCACTTTGCACCACAGAGGCCCCACAAGTGTGAATTCCCAGGTACTGGTCCGATAGTTCCCATGCTCATTTTGCTCATGAAGGCAATTTACTGTGAGGCGCAAACGCTTTCGCTGAACTCAGGAAAACCCAGTTCAGCTAGTCCACAAGTTTGGATTCATTGAGAATTTTCTCTGAATACATGACGGTTCAAACGCATACATACAGTGCTGATATTTGGATAAACGGTTCCTTAGGTACTTGCACCTGGACCACCATCACCAAGGTGATAACATGGTTATCAACTGATAGCTTAATATTTTCCCCTTGTCACTATTAAACTTTACTTTGGAAAGTTGGTTTAAAAACCGGCAAGTTTCAGTCGATCCTCAGGGTCGATCCTTTCTGGCCATGTTGATTTCACTGTGGATGTTGTAGTTTTCAGCTACTTCCAGATCTGTCTGGGACGACCTGGGTCAGATGGATAAAGCTGGTTTTCCAGCAGGAAGTTTTTCCCAAATACAGAAACAATCGGTTTAGGAAGGCTTTCTGATTGGCTTACTCAGAGGTGCTGTTTATATTTGAGCTTCTGGGTCCAATCTTGAGTCTTTATCGGCACTGATTTTCTTAGTTTTGGGAGATCAATGATCGGGCGATACTTGCGCTTGAAGCCGATCTTTTCCTCAGATCTTATCAGCAAAGGTCTAAAAATCATCCGCTGTCCTCTTCTGTTCTGAAGGTAGAGAGGTTTGACTGGCAGACCCCCCAGGTCGTGGTTGCAAGTTTGTAGTAAACAGTCACCCCATTGTTTCCAACTCGGAAACTGCGTTTCTTGTTGTATTTAGCAGCGTTTAAGACAAAAAAATAATAAATCGGCCTCTCGGGCTTTTGAAAAGATCTATAATCACGAATTTCCCAGAAAACTGCAATCAGTGCACTGCTGTGTTTTTGTTTTTTTTTAAGCTCCAGCTGCTCTCCTCTCCTGTACAGGCTGCGAGAAAACCTTCATCACCTTCAGTGCCCTCTTCTCACACAATCGCACTCACTTCAGAGAAACAGGCCAGTTCAGCTGCACCTTCCCAGGCTGCGACAAGACCTATGACAAGGCCTGCCGCCTGAAAATTCACATGAGGAGTCACACAGGTAAGCTGGCGGACCATCACACACACACACACACACACACACACACACACACACACCACACACTACCCCGTCAGGTTTTGAGCCTCAGCTGAGTGAGTTTTAGAACAGTTGCAGTGAGAATGTTTCACTTGTTGAATCATCAAAGCAGTCGTCGTCCAACATCAGAATCTTTCCTCTCAGTGTTAAAGTCCAAAGCCCAGCGACATGTAACACTTTATGCTCTGATTTGTTCGCTCTGCGCTTTCCAAGTTCTCAATCAAAATGAAAGCGATCAGAAAATGATCAGAAAAGCCAGGGATGTTGGTAGATAATTTTAATAATCAGGATGTTTTATCATTCATTTCTGCAAAATGAGTAAAAAGTCACGACACCGAAGGCTAAAGGACGTAAGAACTTTCACCTTCCAAAACTTGTGATGTGTTTAGAAAAACGATTCAAACCGAAGAGACTTTTAACATGTCGTCGTGGTTACCATGCGGCTGTTTCCTCAGGTGAGCGGCCCTTTGTGTGCGACTCAGAGGGCTGCGGTTGGTCTTTCACCAGCATGTCCAAGCTGCTCCGTCACAAACGGTGAGAGCTTCCCGAACCCGCTCTCCTCTGACGTGAACAGAGCGGTTCCATCTCCCCGGCGTATGAAACGATAACGACTGTCTGTATGGTTTTTGTCAGGAAACATGACGACGACCGTCGGTTTGTCTGTCCGGAGGAGGGCTGTGGGAAGTCTTTCACCAGAGCGGAGCACCTGAAAGGCCACAGCATCACCCACCTGGGCACCAAGCCCTTTCAGTGCCACGCAGAGGGTCGGCCAACTCTTTATCCGTCCATCAGCCATTATGACACGACGTGGTTTAATTTGATCAGTTATTTAGTACTTCTGAAGACTTTTTACCAAATACTTTACTCCTACTTGAGTAATTTCTTGACTTTACTTGAGTTGTACTAATACTTGAGTACATTTTTTGTGTTCTCTGCCCGCTTCTGGTCACAGGAACTATAATGTCTTCTTCCTGTCCTCAGGCTGCTACGCCAAGTTTTCAGCCCGCAGCAGCTTATACATCCACTCTAAGAAGCATAAGCAAGACGCCAGCACCCTGAGGACCCGCTGTCCGGTGGCCAACTGTTCCAAGCACTTCTCCTCCCGCAGCAACCTGAAGAGCCACATGCTGAAGCAGCACCAGCTCAGCCCCGGTGGGTCCCTTCTAACTCAAGAAAACCCCAGTTAACAATAGTCGCCGCACTGCTGCCAGTTCAGGAACTTTCTTGCTATATTTAGCAATATTTCAGACAAAAAAAAAAGAAAAATTGTCATCAGCCAAAATTTTAACCGCACCCCTAATTCCAGTGCTTCTCACAGCATTCAGATTGTTTTTTTTATTTTTATTTTTTCTTTCTCTGTTCTGCAGATGTTCTCTGCCAGATGGAGACCACACCCACCCTGACTCCCAGCAGTGAACTCATCAGCTCCACTCCGACGTCAGTAGCTGGTTCTGGCGTTGGCGGGGCAGAGCAGCTGTCCAGCTTGGACCTCAGCTCCCTGTTCTCCTCTGTCCCTGGCGGCGCGGCGCCCACCACCGGCATCGAGGTGGGGATCCCCGTGGCCGGAGGCGCCTCAAACGGCTCCTTCACCATGGACCTGTCCCTGGTCAGCTCGGGGATTCTTGCCATCGACCCGTCATCAGTGGGTGCCACACTTGTCGCCAGCGCCAGTACCACATTGGCCAAGCCTTTGGAACCACTCGTCATGGCGACCGGTGCCGACTTAGCCCACCAGCATGGACTGGAGGGGACGGTGGGGGACGTCCTCCCTCCCCAAGGCACGCTCAACCTGGACGACGTTCAGTCGGTCACCCCGGACGCTCTGGGCATGCAGGGCACCGCAGTGGACCCGGCCCTGCAGCACCCCCTCAGCTCCTCCGGTGGGCTCGGGGTGGAGTCCGCCGCCGGCTTGGCGGTGGTGCCCGTCTCCGAGCTCCTGGCCTCACCCTCCAAGGTGGTGGAGGCTGGAGCGCAAGGAGGCGCCGGCCACCTGCTGGGCTGCGTGGAGGTTCTGGGCCCTCAGGAAGGTGGGAAAGTCGTCACTTCTCAGTTTGTTTTCCCCGGTTCCTCTGGTGGCGGCGGCTTCAGCCCCCAGAAGGAGTTGGACCTAGCCGTGTCACCCAGCAGCTTCCTGGTGAGAGGAAACCCTTCATCCCGGTTTACTTCCTCACCTCTTTCTCTCACGATTCTGGGGTTCCGATTGGGAATGGTTAGTGATTGTTCTGTCCTGGTTCCCCCTCAGGACAGTGGAGGCTCTGCCCGGACAGACTACAGAGCCATCCAGCTTGCCAAGAAGAAGAAGCAGAGGGGTTCTTCAGCCGGCGCTGGTGAGGACCTCCACCTGCCCTCCGCTGACTGAAGAGTTACATCACCTTAACCTTTCACTCTTCTTCCACACTCCAGGAACTTCAAGCTCATGCCAGAGGAAAACTAAAGCATCGAAGGTTGCCGTGGCAACCGTATCCCTCACTTCGTCTGGCGCTCGTTACAGTGACGGCGCTGTAGCAGCTGGTGGGGGTCTGACCCTGCGGGACCCGGTCACAGGGACTCAGTATGTCCAGATTCAGCTGCTGCAGGTGAGATTCAGCCCACAGTGTGTTTGCTCACACACTCCCTCAGAGCGCTACGCTGCTTTTCTTCTTCTGTGCTTTCAACCAGACACGAACCACGACGTGAGCCAGGGAGCTCAATGGGACACTTTCCTGCCTGGCATTCAGAAAGTGAAAAATTCAATATTTTTTCCAGTCAGTGAACACACCCTGCCTTGCAGCTCCCAGCCTGCACTACCCACTTGTCTCCTCTCTATTGGGCTGTAACTGGGCCAAACTAATAGAACTGAATGAAACAGCTCTGCTCCTTAATTAAGAGATTACGTTTTATATTAGATTCAACTTTGCATATTCTGCTGCTTTTAAAAGCTGCAATATGTAACTAATATTTATTAAAACTGTCACCATGTGCGGATAGTATGAGAGAAATATGTCAATAGATGGAGCTCCTCCATCAGACATGCACCACCCTGGACCAAAAACAACCAATCAGAGCCAAGAGGAGGTTCTTAAGTGCTGTCAATCAACCATGTCTACACCGTATATAGAAACAATTTTTATTCTAAACGTTGCATAGCTCAGTGTAAAGACACAGTAATGAGCTAACAACTGAAAGTTTGGAGCTGGTGAGTCCAGGAATGTTGACCTGCATGGTCCTGCCACACTCTTGCTGATATTGGTCATTAAATGGGAAAACACATATTTTGATTTCTGTTTAAAGCTTTAAGTCTCCAGCCCTGTGTACCGTTTCATCCAACCTTTTCCTGTTTCTGCCCCAAACCCTCTGATCCACTCTGCTCCTGCTGTTTCAGACATCATTTATTTAAAGTCTGGAACACAGTCAATAATTCATCCAATGAAGGAAAAATAAAAAGATATGTTTAAGTCGGGTTTGTCCAAAATGCTGTCAAAAAATTGCTGCCAAGGTCTCTGAGGTGATCAGCAATTCTGTGCAGCAGGAACCATTAGGCTCCATCTCTTTCTCTTTTTTTTTTTTTTTTTTATCTTTCCATTGACTTCAGAGTGTAGCAGTGGCTGCAGCTGTTGTTGGAAACCATGCTGAAGTGTGTGTGTGTGTGTGTGTGTTGATGCAGGATGATCCAGCCAGTGATGGTGACCTGGCCTTCCAGCTGAGCTCCCAGCCGTCCACCTCCGACTCTCAGCTCACCGTCGACTTACCTGTCAATATTTTACAGGCGAGTTCAGTCACAATTGTGGACTTGAGAGTGGGACACCTAGTGGTTGTCAAGTGTAAAATACGGTGACTTAAAAACAAATTCCAGGTTGGGAGGGGAAATGAAATGGAAATGAAGCAGATATGTTTCTGAAGATGATAAAATATTTTTAAAACAAACCTCACTTTCTGAAAAAAGTTGTAATTAAAATTTTATATTAACAAAGTCGAATTATTTACACCCTTCTCAGTAATTCATGTAAAAATCTTTCCTGGCATTACAGCAAATGGAGCCATAGCTTAGCATGTTAGCATGTCCCCCCTGGTTCTCCAATTATTTCCCAACATGTTTATGTTTCTTGCTGAGTAAATGGAACTAAAGGTGGAATTTAGTAAAATTTCTAAGGTCAGGCTTTCTGTACGGACAGAGAATGTTTGAGGGTTTTTTTTTTTTTTTTCTTCTTCTGGTTAACCCCTGTTGTTTTTCCCAAACAGGAACCCTCAGTGATGACGGAAGAGGACAACGGCTCTGATAATTCCCAGTTCACAGGAAGCACCATCAACCTCCAGGACCTGGAGTAACGCCGGACCCCGCTCACGTCCGCCAGAGACTTATAAACCGTCGCCTCGGACTGTGAAAGCCTTATTTGGATTTGCGCTCCATGTGCCCCTCCTGATCGGTCGGAGACGTTTCCACGAGACGAAGCACCTTTAGATGAAAGACGAGGTTTCTGTGTCTTGTTTTTTTGTAAAGTCTAGTTCGTACCAAAATGAGAAGCCGTCAGAGCCGTCGCGTCGATCATCACAGGTTCCTCCGGTTTGGGTGTTTATTCCAGAAGTGCCAGATCAGCACTCATGCACACACACTGCCTTACAGACGCCTTCACCTGCAACAGATTTATCTGCTTTCTTCTTCCTTTTACTTCTGTTTCAGTGTTTGGATTTGTTTTTGCCATGACATCAGCGGCTGTTAAACATGCCTGTCCATGTGTTTTATGTAAAGTGTGATGAGATTTTATGCCTTCTTGGAATAACTTAGTTTTTTATTTATTAATATGATTGGGTCTACAGAGTGGCTGAGCCAAACCCAGATGGATTAAAAAATCAAAGCACAATCTAATCCGTGTTCTGACCTCTTTTCATTTGACGATAGACTTTTGGGGCGAACAGTTCTAATGTAATTTTATATGAAATGTTCTGTATTTCTTAACATAATTAACCAGATGGCACCCGACTCCATAAACTCATTGCTCTATACTTAATCACCTTATTTGATATTTCTTGTATTTTTTTGGTGCCAATTGACATCAACTGCGATGACTTTACAATAGTTGTTCACAGACAAACGGACACAGAACTCAGTTATTTAATTGCGCTTAATCAAGAGGTCTTTGTCTAAACTGTGACACAAAAGCTAACAAATGTTTTTTCTCACAGTTTGTCCTTTCTGCTGCTTCTAAACCTCTGTGGTTAAACCAGTGAGCAGCTTCTCCCAGTCTCTGGCGTCGTTCTGAGCAGTCTGTCCTCCTCACTCATCAGTGACGTGTCTGAGTGGTTCTACCAGGTCCAATCTGACTAATCTGTTTATTTGTTACAGTACTTCTGTCTGTACAACTGGGTTTCATCCAGGTTGCTCTGCATTATGGTCAATTTCCATCCCCATCAATGGTAACCAGCTTTCCTGTTCCTGTTGAAAAGCATCCCTACAAATTGTAGTTGTCACCAACATCTCTTAAGCTCTGGACTGTCTGCTGTAGGTGATGCTCATTAATACACCATCCAAGACACAAATTGGGGGTGTCGCATCGATCCCCACTGGGACTGAGCCACCGTCATGGATCTTTTGGAAAACTGGGAAATCTAATAGCCGCCCGTACTGGAGCGGCTTGTAGAGAACGGTTGCATAAGGAGCTCTGAGTCTAGGAGCCAGAGTAGCATTTATGGTAAAGCAGCAGAGTCTGTGGAACCCAAAGACTGAAGGACATTCAACCAAAACAAGTCTTGTGCCCAGAAGTCTTTCCCTAACCATTTGGTTAAGCAGGGAAGATGCAGGAAATGGAGTTTAGGGAAAGACTGCTGGGCACAAGACTTGTTTTGGTTCTTCCTGGTTGTGGTCACAGGAGGTGCCTGGGAAAATGTTACAGCTCGGTCCAAACATCTCCTCCACCTCCAGTTTCCTGGAGGTCATGACCTCTGTTTGGGTCTCCGTTCCTCCTGGTCACCACGCTGCCCTGCCTGTTTTAGATGTTTCTCTTGCGGTTCAGCAAACACTTGTCAATTGAAATCACCTAAAACATTCAGGGCAGTGTGCCTTGAGGACCAGAGTCCTAAAAAAAAAAGATTTATCTTCTTATTTTCACACTTCATTTTTATGAATCCACAGTTCATTTCAAGTATTATCTCCAGCAGCAGCAGCAGCAGCTCTTTCTGTTCCACTCAGGTGGTAACAGGGATGGAGGCGTGTTCTGTTTCCACGGCCTCCCTGCAGCCGACCCACTTTCTGGACTCGTTTTCCAGGCAGTAAGTCAGTTAGCGCAGCCCGCTGCAGATCACATGTCAGCCCATGCAGCAGAAACGGGAGTGACGGAGGCTCACAGCCCAACCCTCCCCCTCCCCGTCCCTTCCTCTGGCGGCCAATGGAGCTGCGGAGCGGGACGAGCCTTCAGTGGGAGCCTCTCGGTTTCCACTACAGTCATGTGACGGACACATAGTAGAACTCCGTGGAGCAGAGCGGACGGTCGGACCGCAGCGCTGCGTGGATTGGTGAACCCCGTGTGGATGAACAGCTGCTCCTCCGACCCAGAGGGATGAAACAGAGTCTCTCCGGACCCGAACCCTGACCACGGTAAGACCGGATCCAACTTGGTGAAGGGAGCGTTTCTCTCTCGATGCCGTTTAGCTGCTGCTGCTGTCTGGATGAAAACATGTTTACATGGAGGAGGAGAGGAGGGTCCTGCTTCTGGACCAAACTGTGAACTACATAATGCACCGCAGATCTTTGAACGCATCGGATTTAGATATAAAAAAGAAGAAGAAGAAGAAAAAAAGATGAAATGACTTCATATAAAAATAAACAAATACAAGATTTCTTCTTTTTTTATTTTAAATAATCGGTTATATTTGGGTTTACTGTGAACTAATAATAATAATAATAATAATTCAGATTGTTCGACATAGATTGTTGTTCAAGCATGACAGACAGTGATCCTGTTCTGCTCCAGGCTGCTGCCGTCTTGTAAACAAGCGGAGCAGGTGATCACCTCACAGCTGCTCTCTGTCGCCCCCAGGCGGCCCGTTTCCCTCCAGCCCCTGTCTGCCTGTCGCCCGGGTTTACCTTCGGTCACTCTGAGTATGCAGGGGCCCCTGGAAAGGAAGCACGGAGAGAAACACGAGGGGAGGGAGGCCGAAGCCCCCACGTTCCAGGAAAGCAGCCTATTTATGAGGCCTACTGTAGGACATTAATAGAAATATGATACCGCCAACGCTATCACTGCTGCTCTTTACAGTTTGGTCCAGAATCAGTCCTCTGAGTGTAACCTATCAACCTATTAAACTGTATTGAGTTGACGAAAACTAAACTATGTATGTATTGTCCTAAATAAATCAGAAAACAGGACAAAGTATACGCTGTCCTGTTTATTTATAGAGTGCATAATGACAACACGTCATTTACCAAAGTCATTTCAATTCAACCACACATACACTTCAACTGAAGAAAACGAGATAATGTAACAAAGCATAAACCTGAAGCTGAATCATGACGTATTTGTTAGTAATGTCATAAAGTGTTTTATAGATCATATTCAACTGTTTCTCAGAAATTAATATAATGAAATGTTGAGGAGGTGGATTGTTTTTAGTTACATTTTCTTGATGTTGCTTTTTCATCCTTGCAGAAATCTGGCATCCAGCCTGGACACCTCTGGATTGTTTCCTGTACGGCTTTGAGGTTCTCACCGGAGTGGGGAGGGTGACCTTGGTTACTTTAGTTTATTTGGTCTACCCATCTCCAGGGCCAAGGACAAGCTCTCTCGGATCTGTGTAAACACAGACTGCAGAATCCAGCCAGAGGAAGCAGTTTGGCCAGGGATGGTGGACAATTCTCCGGCAAACGGAGACACTTCCCTTCCACTCAGCTGTTCTCTACGAGCCTACAGCCCATTAGACATGGTGTCGGACCTCGGCTCCTACCAGGTGATCCCGTCACCGTTTTCAGACGACGATGTGAGCGTGCTGTCCAGCCCTCGCTCCTGCTCCAGTCCAGATTGGCTGGAGCTCAGCTCCAGCTGTGGAAGCAGCTCCAGCGCTGAAAGCCAGGACAGCATCCTGGACCACCTGCTGTCCCAGGCCTCCTTAGGAAGCGCCGGCGGAGTTTCTGCCGCACCCAAGCCACTGAACGCCTTCCAGTGGGATTCGAGGGAAGATGAGCCGTCCAAACACGAGTCGGTGGAGGAGGAAGACTTTAACTTTCTCACTTGGTCAAATGTGGAGACAGCAGAACAGCTTTTAGGGTCGTTCCATCCGACACTGGAGGAGATTGAAGAATTCCTTGAGGAGAATATGGAGATGGTGACGGTGAAGCAGGAAGGGTTTGACATTGGAGCAGAGGAGACTTTTAGTTTAGATGGGGGTCTGGAGTGTTGCAGGGCGTCCACTTCTGAGCGCAAGTTGGAGCCAGACGCCAAGCATTCAGACCAAACTGTCCCCACCGCCTGCACCTCTGGTCCAGCCACGGCGGCCTTGCCCGTCAGCAAAGCATCATCGGTCAACCCAATGCACGAATCTGTCGCAGGGGCCAAGAAAACCTCAACCAGCAAACCGTCATTAGATGACAGGTCCACAAGCAGCAGCGGGACGCCCGTCGTCGTCCAGATTCAGCCCATCCGGGTGAAGCAGGAGCCCACGCTGACCCCGGTTACTCCGGCAGCCCAGCCCTCACAGCCCGGCCCCGTCTCAGACATCAAAATTGCACAGCTGCTGGTCAACATCCAGGGACAGACCTTTGCCCTGGTGCCCCACATCGTGCCATCCCCCAACCTCAGTGTCTCCAAGTTCGTACGGATTGCGCCAGTCCCCATTGCAGCCAAGCCCCTCGGGCTGGGGGAGAGCGCCGCCAACCAGGCGTCGGCCATTCTCATCGGAGGTCAAAGGTTCCAGAAGAATCCCGTCGCAGATCTCATTAAAATGCACAAGTGCTCTTTTCCTGGCTGCAACAAGATGTACACAAAAAGCAGCCACCTGAAGGCCCACCTGAGGAGGCACACCGGGGAAAAGCCGTTCGCCTGCAACTGGCAGGGCTGCGGCTGGAGGTGGGTGCCACCGGGACCGGGTCGGCTCTTGATGTTTTTGTAATAAGTTATCTTTATGTTGGTTACACAGAGTGGTTCACTGAGTGAAGCAATGAAACAGGCTCCTTGGTGCAGAAGGATTTAGAACCGGTGTCGGCAGCCTGCACCCAGAGACAGAGTTGGATAGTAACTAGTCAGTATTTTTACTTGAGTAACTTTTGAAAAAAAAATACCTTTAAGAGTATTTTTACTGCATTGTACTTTCTACTTTTGAGTAATTTTGTTTTGAAGTGTCTCTTCTCTTACTTGAGCGAAATTTCTGGATTCTCAACCCACTGATATAACTTTTAAATTATAAGTGACTGATAATTTGATCAGTTACTCAGTACTTTAGTACTTTTTACTACCAAATACTTTTTTTACTCTTACTTGAGTAATTTATTGGACAGCTACTTTTTTCTTTTACTTGTGTAAAAATATGTTGAAGTAGTTCTACTCTTACTTGAATACAATTTTTGGGTCCTCTGCCTCTACTTGTAAAGTTTGCTGATTCAGAAGGACGTCCTCTTGTTTCATGACCGTGGAGGAAGTTGAAATCGTAACCTTAGAAACGGCGTCTCTGTGTCGCTGTCATCAGGTTTGACGGAGCCGAGAGTGGGGAGAATATTGTGGTGGCCTTCATCTGCAATCCTAAAACATCCCCCCCCCCCAGACACACACACATATCGCTGAGACATATTCATTCATGAAAGTCCAACCTTTAATCTGCATGTTCTTACTAAACCAGCGGTGGTGCAATTGCCGGAGCCGTTCTGTTAGCCCTCTGTGCGTCCTCCCTCAAAGGGACGGCGCTCGGTGTTTCACAAGGTCGAAGATCCACATGATGATCAGAATCCTGATGCTGTCCGCTCTCCGGCTCAGCCCACATATTTATTTAAGGTTTCAGGTCTAGAGAGTCACGTTGCCGTGGGCAGAGGACACGAGAAATGGTACTGAAGTAAAAGTGGCTCAACTTCAACATATTCTAACTCGAGTAAAAGTAAAAAGTGGCCGTTCAAGAAATGAATCCAATAAAAACGTATTTGGTAAAAAAAATTAAAAAAAATCTGCTGAAGTTCAGAGTAACCGATCGATCATATTATTAATAATTTAATATTTAAAAGTGACGTCATCAGATGGAACAAAATATGAAGCTAAGTGGAAGTTTTGATATTTTAAGGACCAAAGTGACAACAATTCATGTAAGTAGCAAAAATAATAAAATCATAATAAAAATTGTTAATAAAACTTTAACAAAAACTGCAGGTTTTTTGTTTCTGGTGGATTTTCTGGTAAAAACATGTTTGTTCTTCATTCAGTGGATTGAGAATCCAGAAATTTTACTCCAATAAAAGTATTGATAATTCATAATAAAATTACTCAAGTAAAAGTAAATAGTGCAGCATAGTAAAAATACTCCTTAAAGTACCTTTTCCTTTTCAAAAATAGTTACTCAAGTAAATGTAATTGAGTAAATGTAACTAGTGACTGCCCATCCCTGGGGACCAACACTTCCAGTTAAAGTCCCAGTAATGTTTAACAGATTCTACAGGTTTACATTTGTGATGGTAGGACTGAGAGGCTTTTTTTTTCTCTCTCCCCAACGACACAAATATGTTTTTCCCCACCAGGTTTTTGTGGAATGTGGTGAGAATAAGCAGTGAACGGATTTATTGGTTTGTTTGGTATAAAGCTCTTTGAATGTAACTGGAAGATCAGTTTATAAATTCTGTCCACTTATAGAACTTTGCAGTAAGATGCACTAAAAGCCCAAATGGAAAATGTGGTTAGATGTGAACATCACTCAATATTCACATTCTCCTGCTAACACGTTTCTTAGCCTGTTTAGCTGCATGAACTGTTCCACATGTAGAGCTACTGCATTCATTTGAGCAAGTTTCTGAGTCGATGTGAAGATTTATTTTTTCCATTTTACTATTCATTATTTATTTATCGTTGGACGGATTATTATTGGGATTGTTTCTTGTACTTGTTACACACGGCAAGTTTCCGGTTCCTGAAAAGTTGGAGTCCACAAACAAAGACTGGCTGCATCAAAATGGCCATATTGGATGCTGTGCTGTGCTACTAAAAATCAGTATGAAGGATATTCATAATGTGCTCATAATGAATGTGCTTGCTGGCGTAGTGTGACCGTTTACCTTCTGGATGCCACGTCTTGCAGGGTGTCAGTTATTCATCCTGAAGGTCCCGTGTTGCCTCTGACCTCTCAGTCAGCTGCTGCTCATGGTTTGTAGTTGGAAAGCAGCGTATGTTCTAACAGGATGAAGAGGACTGCACACGTTTGCTCAGTTTAATCCAGGAACTGTGTTCTAGCAAACAAAAGGACTTCTGTCTGTTTACAACAGGCAGGGTGTGTGTGCGTGTGTGTGTGTGTGTTTCAGTATTTGTCATCTTGCAAGGCCCATCTTTCCAAAAATGTTGTGAGGACCTGCTGCTCCTTATTGGGCTCCATAAGAAAAACGGATTTATAATTTTTTTTCCCCTGCTAAGGTTAATGGTGAGGTGTCGAGGTTACTATAATGTAGCGCATTATAGTACTACACTATAGTACTACAACAAGAGTTGGGTAGTAACTGGTTATATTTACTTGAGTAATATTTGGAGTATTTGTACTACACTGCAGTCTTTTACTTGAGTAATTTGGTTATGCAGACTCGCCTCTCTTGCTTGAGTGAAATATTTGTGTACTCTGCCCACTTCTGACTACAATCCAGTACTATAGTATCAAATAAAGAAGTGTACTGTAAGGAAGACGGTGGTTTTCTTAGCAAACTACAGACAAAACAGAAAAAAGCCCTACTTCGGTTTGCATGCAATCACTTGAAGGGAGCAAGAGTGAGGTTGTTGACCCGACAAAGAATAAGCACTGAATAGTTACCATGACTGTGGGCAGGAACGTCCAAGCCGCCTCACAGCATGAAAGACGGGAAGAATTGAGCAACAGACTGAAGGGAGGAGCGAGAGGGGGCCACAGGAAGCAAAATGCCTCTGAGCTTCGTACTGTAAACGGTGATGGTGGGCATCATGACCGTCAGCCCAGTACAGTTGTCGTAGTCTTTGTCTGATCGTCCAGTTCAGCGAGTCATTTTCCTTTCGGATTGACGTGCCGCTTTGATGATGGCACTAAAATTTAATGCTTACTCGTCAAACACTAATTTGGCTGAGGCGGTGTGTGAGTCGAACACAGGACCCTGCAGAGCAGCTGCAGGCCTGCATGGACCCGGATATCTCCTCGTTCTACACCGGATCGGTACCATGACCCCAACGGGCTGTTGGGGCTGCATCATCGGCTCACTGCAAAACCACTGCTGCATCAAATCGAGAAACACTCTCCGGTTACCATTAAATAGAGACTAAATTATACTCTACATTTTATTTTCCATCTGGAATCGTTATTAGATAATTATATTAGATTTATGTTTTAAGATGCAAATAATATGTTGCTATTGTCTTAATGACAGAATCCTTTTGGCTTTCAGATAGTGGTGGTGTTGGTGGTACTAGTGGTGGTGTTGGTGGTGATAAAGGTGATAGTGGTGATGTTTTTGGTGGGTTCTAGTGATGGTGGTGATAATGGTGATGGTGATGGTGCTAGTGGTGGTGATGGTGTCCATCTGCAGCAGTCTGTGGTTGTGAGGCAGGTTAACACAGAGATGGCCAGTCAGGTTATTTAAGTTAACATGAGCCAGAGGCTCCATAAATCAACCAGGAGAACAAACTCCACACAGAGCCGGGCCCTCCTTGCTGACAGTCAGGCCCCCATTGCATAACTGGCCTTTATTTATTGATTTTCATCCACAATAACAAATAAGAATAGAGCGGGAACAGAGGGGAGTGTGTTAAGAGTCACTCTGAATTCAGACTCATGTTAGGATGAACCTTATAGGTTCAGACTAAATGTGGTCATCCTGTGGTTTGAGTTCCTTCACAGTCTGTTAACCAGGTGGCGGTCCGAGGGCCCACTGGGCCCCTCAAACACAGATATCTATGCAGAGATCTATTCCAGCCATTTTCATCACCTCACCAAGGTGAGATTATGCTCCCTCTTTCTCTCCCCTAAGTTTTATTTTTATAATCAAATGTTTTTGCGTACAATCTTTACCATAACGACAGAAGCGTGTAATAGATCCTGTTATATTCTTAAATGTAGTCATCTAAAAAGGTCAAATATGAAGCAAAACCGTCATCTGTGTGCAGCAATAATTGACAATGTTTTTTTTTCCTCTTTGGAGGTTCAGCAAAATTTAAAGGTTTTTTATTCTGGCAGAATAAAAATAGTTTTTGAAAGCCGCCATGCATAGGAATAAATGTGACTAAGTGCAGGACAGCTTGACTGTCCAGTTACCTGCTTACTGTATGTGCAGTTTCTAAATGTGTTTAACATAAGTGATCTATTGAGATTGTGATTTTTTTTCTTTTTAAATAAAAGTGGTTGTCAACAGCAGCATTATTAGGAAAGTCTGCTTTATTCATGTAAAGCCAAGAAAATGGTTTCTGAGTGAATGTTTGTAGTAAATCATTCTGCTAACATGTCTTATAGTGTAGCAATAATAATAATAATAATAATAATAATAATAATAATAATAACAACAGCCCTTTGTGTAAACAGGCATTTAAATCCATCATGGCAGCAGTTTGAACTAGTTTGACATTTCTGTGTGGAGTTTTTTGCTAATTCAAATTCCAAAATACTTTATTGATCCTAGAGAGAAATGAAATGTTTGTCAAGTTTTTTTGTTTTGATTTCACCGTGCAATCCCAACTTGAAAAGGATGGTCTCTTTTGTGAAATATGACTGGGGTTTACTCAAGGAGTCTTCATTTTAGTTATATTTATTTTTACATGATGCTTCAATCATACAGGTGAAAACCCTCAAAAGAAACAGAAACATCTAATTACATTGTGAACTCAACTCAAGACAGATACACTGTGAAAATCCAAAATAAATTTCCACCAATTTAAATCATTTAATCTTAAAGTATTATAAATATTAAGTATTTTATCGTAAAATTAAACAAATAAATTAGCATTTTTCATCAACATTTGTTCTGCTTTAACTAATAAACACAAAGTGTATTTAAATATATATATTTTTTTTTCTTTAAAATAATCAGTCAAAGTTCATGTGAAACAGTATTAGGAGCTTACCGGCTGTCCTTCACAGTTTTTTTTTTTCTTTTAAAGATTTGCACAGTTTGCACCTTGCATGCTATCAGCACTGTTTGCCACACATGCTGTGCCACTTTCTCAAACAAGAGTGAGAGGTCAGCCACACCAAAAGTACACTCCCTGATTGCCAGGAGATTGGTTCTCAACTCTAGCAGGCAGAGGAGAAAGAAGCAGCAGAGGGGAGTGGCTTTCTGGCAGTTCACCAAAACAATGTTGTTGTATAAAAAGATTTAATTCAGATTCTTCAAAGAGTTATTGAAGATTGTGATGGCTGTTGGCAGGTGTGTATTACAGATGGCTACACTTTCTAGATGACAGAAGCCTACTTTTCTTCCTAGGTTAACATAGTTAGGTAACTGTTTCCCACGTAGCTCAGGGAAAATCTTTTAATGAGGTTTACTAGTGACTTCCCTCTCAGCAGAACCCCACTGACCTTTTAAACTGTGTGTCTCTAAGGCTGAAGTGGATCTTTTGGTATTTTTGTATCAGTATCTTAAAGTGTTCGCATGTTCAATTGAAACATGGCTGCTCGGTCACACAACAACATCACAGTGTGGGTCTTGTATCTCGCGCGTTCAGCTAAGGAACATCTGGGCTGCAGAGTCCAGCTGTGTGCAGTGACCGGCAGACATCTTGTTTTGCTGGGAGCAGGGCCTGCAGCTGAGGTTCACGCCTCTTCAGCCGACCGGTGTTTTCCTCTCCTCCAAGTCCAGCTGGGATTCCACGCTGGCCTAACCGAGCTGCAGGCCGATGAGTTACAGCCTGGCGTGAAACGCTTCGGTTCAAGGCCGATAATTATGTGGTTAAATCTGCTCGGCTTGGCGAGGAAACAGTTGTCTAGAGGCTCGACAAGCAAGACGTTGCTTGAGAGTAAAAGAAAGATCTGGTTTCATCTCGCCTGACTGGAACCATCCTGTCAGAACTACTTCCTGACTCAAATTCAAACTCAAAAATACTTTATTGATTCCACAGGAAACGCATGTGGATCATTGTTATTGCTGAAGTTTATGTTCTTACTATTGATCCTCATCAGTAAATGCCTGTAAACACCGATCAGTTTAGTCAATAAGAAAATAGCTTGTGGTTTCCAGCCTAAACAGCCCGTCTCTGTTCATCCTCATATTTCATTTTCTCCTTCCAGGTTTTCTCGGTCTGATGAGCTGTCCCGTCACAGGAGATCCCATTCGGGCGTCAAACCCTACCAATGCCCAGTGTGTGAGAAAAAGTTTGCCCGCAGTGATCACCTGTCAAAACACATCAAAGTCCACCGCTTTCCACGAAGCGGCCGGACAGTTCGCTCGGCCAACTGACTCTTCCGTGTACTTCCAGGGATCGCAGGGGATGATCAGCTCCTCAGAGTAACGTACCACAGGAGCATTGCAAGGACGCGTTTGTACTTGAGCCTCAAAACCTTGCTCTAAATCAGAGCAGTCTGGAATTTGCTGTAATCAACTGGAAACCCAGGGACGGCTGAGCTCCACTAACCCCTCCAGTAGTTTGAAACAAGCCTGCGGTTACTTTGTTTCTCTGGAACAGCTGTGTCTGCACTGATAATTGTTCTGTCTGTTCTGTCAGCAGACGATACGGTAAGCTTGTTTTCATTTAGTCCGGACGATGCCAGCAGGGCCTGCGAGGCCTTCCCTGCAGGCCTAAACACCTTCAGGATCCCTACAACCAAAATTCTATATTCAATTGAACGTCACTGATTTACTTCCAATACTAAGGACTGGAAGTAAACACTTCCAATACCTGGAACTATTCTCTTGGCTCCGCTGCTTCCTGCACATGTCTAAGTGGATTCTTGATGTGTCACCCAATCAGATTTCAGTCTCTATGTGTCGGTCTAATCAGCCTTCAGAATCAGTAGAGCAGTCCTACTTTCAGTAAGCAGTCAAACAGTTCATCAACTTTCAGATTCGCCATATAGAAAGTCCACAGTGACATCAGAAATTTTCCGGTCTCTGATTGGACGGTCAGACCCACTGCAATAAGCCCCAAGTTTTCCATACATGTTAGGCTACATGATGGTGGAGCATTTTCTCCATGGTTACTAATGGTTAGACGTGTACCTTCTCCATAATCCTACATTTGATATTTTTGTAAGTATACTTACTTATAAAGTACATGAATGTTAATCTTCTTACCTTATAAAAAGCGTTTGCTGCAAATCCGCGGTTACACTGAGCACTGACAGTCATTATGATTGACGGCTGATATCCATCACCACCGTATCTTTCCTCATTAATAGTTGTACAATAAAATGACAATTTTAATTTCTATCCTTATTTGTTTGCTTATACAGCCAGGTGCGCAGCATCCTCTGACAATTTTTAAAGTGAAATCAACCAAATAACAGCGATAATAGGTTGAAGATGTCTGCTTTTTGACATTCTTTACAGAAACATTTAGGTTGTTTTGACGTCCGTCACGGCGGAGCGGGCCGAGGTCTGGACAGCGTGACGTCACGTCCAACTGTAACATTATCCTGTGGCAGATTTAAATGGTAAACTCCCTCTGAAGGCCCAGAAACCAAATTCCACTGGGATTATGTGGCTAAAAGTCATATCGAGTCTGACAAATAGTTTTTCTGAGCTGATTTGACATTCCATCTCTGACAGGATCTTTGGATCCCGACGCAAATCAAGAAATTTTAGCTAAATACATGCTGATTGTCTTCAGTATATGTCAAAGTTTAAACCTTACAACAGATTTCTGTCAGAGAGCAAAATCTGGCTCAGAAAGTGTGTTTTCTTTCATTTTTGGCTAGACATTAGTTTTTTCCCACTTTGACATTAAGAATCAGAGGTGGACATGTCATGATGATACACCACACAAATATCTGCACAAATAACTGCAAAAATAAAAACAAATTTCAGAATAAAATATAAGACCATCATTAGTATTTAGGGCCTGTACAGCCTTCTGTATCTCTCACATGTAGATATAGATGTAGTCTTAAGATGACAATCTTACAAAAACAAAAAAAAAAAAGCCCAGGCAGTATGACTCACAAAATAACCATGGAGGTAGAGGTCTTGATAATTAGATGTAGCTCCAATGGGCAGCGGTCACCTTTTATATATAAAGATCTTAGTGACTATTTCAAACATTTCAATATGACTGAATGCCTCAATATGTGAGCTATTTCACAAATGACAAAAACCTGCCTCAACTCTATCTTGTGTTAACTGCAAACACCGCGATAGCCTTGCAACTCAGCTAACAAGAATGTTTTATCGTTACAACGCTGACACTCACACTTCACACCTGCCTACTGAGCTGCCAGCAGAGTGAACTTGCAGGTAAATTCAGTGACAACGTTTCTGTTACAGAGTCCCTCCTTACTGCCTGTAAATATTAAAGGGCTGCCACTCTGCTGTGTGTGACGTAATATCAGCAGATATACAATATGGTACACCATTCCATTGATTCAGTTATTGAATTTGTAATGCTTGTGTGGACAGAGAGGCATTTGCATCCTATGAATGTATGTACATATGCAGGACTTGTTCATCGTTGCGTCAATGCAACACCACAGAGACTGCTCCGACAGCACATCCTCCTCATCCACATCAACGGTTGTAAACATTTCTTGTTGTCTGTAAAGTTGCCTGTACATAAATTAGTACATATGGATATATATGTATATTTTTTTTCCCCTTTGTTCTCTTAAAGATTCAGCTACAAATAAAACCTTTCCAGTGATCTTTGTCATTTTTTGGGGGTTTGTTTTGTATGTAATAGTTCACATTTTTTGTCCAGGTCTTCACAAACAGAAATTGTTCTTTCTGCTGTGATTCAACCTCCCAAGCTATGCCCGGCATTAGGGGGTGCCAGAACGGTCCGCCAGTGGATGATTATGTTTTTATCTTTAAAAAAGATGTAAAAGGTTTAAATTTACTGATGTGGTGATTGAATGTTATTCAAAGACATTGTTGATCATTCTTAAACACAAATATTACAAATATAAACACTTCAGCTAAATCCCAATCAGCTATTGGCTTAGTCATAAAGCTGTGTAATACTGGTCCACTCCCAGCCAAAAACAACCAATCAGAGCCAGTGTTGTCATTCTCAGAAGTGTGTGTGCTACTCACAACTGCCTCCTCGCTCTCTGCTATGCTACATCTTCTCTCCCACAGCAGATGTGAAATATGGAACTGTGTAATCTGAGAAAATCTCTATTTAGTTTTTTATTGATCTATTTAGGACAATCACATATTTTCCAACAGGATGTCGTCCTGAAACGCCTCCCAACTGACCGCTTCAGATAATTCATCCAAACTGAGAGAAACTGTTTTTCTCCAATTATGATTTGTGGTCAGCTATAAATGGATTGGTTAAGCCTTGCCCTAAACAATAAGTTTCCTAATTCCTCTCTCAGCTGAAATTTAGATTACAGAATACCAGTTCCCTGTTTTACATTAATGTTCACCAAAATCAAGTCTTGTCTTGAAGTTCCAATCTCAGTTTGCTCTCATATCTGGCTTCGATGTCTTGCGAAAGGCATAAAACGTAGGGGTGCACCGATTGCAGATTTCTGATTGATCAGCAACTACCAATCTTTTAGAAATCCTGACCCGCCGATTCTGATTTTATCCAATACCAGTTTTTTCTTTTGTCCTACATACAGCAAGAAAGTCCTAGAGCTGGCGACAGTGATGCGACTATTGTTGACTGCAAACGTGCAGACATGACCTGGTGGGCCAGTCTGATGTTCAAACTTCAAAATGGCTGATTTTTAGACCTTTGCTGAGGTAGATAAGATTGCCTTCACATGTAAGTATTGATCAATCACAGATTTACCAAAATTAAGGAAATCAGCACAGATAAATCATTCAGCCGATAAATCATCTTGCAGATAAATTGAAGTATCCCTAATAAAAAAAGGTCCTTTGAAAGTGTAAGTACCAAAAACGAAAAAGGACTACAATGACCTTCCAGCTGTATTTATAATCTGAGAAATAAATGAGACATAATATGTTACAGTGTCCCACAATCTAGTTAGACACAAGCAGCTCTCATCAGCAAAGCCAATGCCACTGACCTGCGTGTACCTGATGACGTCTGACTGCAATATTTGTGCGGTCAGACGATGTTCCTGAAGGTCTCTGCAGCCCTGCTGGTCTCACTGTTTATCTTTGAGCAATGGACAAAACCAACAGAGGCAGACAGATGATGACGACAGTTGGGTTGATATCAGACTGTCAATCAATCATTGACTTTCCATGATTACAAATGTGGTAAGTTTTCTGGCCTTAAGCAGATAGAAATCATTTGTATAATTCTGACTTAAACCACAGAAAGTTTGGTCTGATTTAACTTCAGACAATGAGAAAAAACATGCATGTGTCTTTTTATTTAATAGATGTAAATATCTGGTTTTAGCTGTAGCCACACCAATTTGTCTTGTTTGTAAAGAAATACTAGGTTTTAAAAATGTTCTTTTGTAAACATAGTAAAGAACATTTCCAATCATGTTCCCTATTCAAATAAGTGTACACATGAGAGCTGCTTCAGCCTTATGATTACATACCTTTGTTTCACAGAAAACACCAAAAATATTATAGATCTTTTGGAAAAGTGCTTTTCCACACATTATGCTGGCAGATTTGAGAATTTGGATTTCTAATTCACAAAAGTTCTAGAAATCTTTTCTGAAGAGCCTGAGTAGATTTGATCCTTTGGTGTTCAGTCACTCCCAGTTATTTTCCTAGAAGAAGGTCTGTCATAAATATATGCTATTTAAGACCAAATTAATAGATGACTCTCTCCAGTTCATGGAGACACACATACACATAGTCATGTTTTTGTGACTTGTGGGAACTTTTCATTGACTTCTATTCATTTTCTACAGCCTATCCTTTACTCTACCCCTAAATGTCACAAAACACCCCTAACCCAAAAACAGCATTTCCCCTCCTGGGGACCAAGAAAATGTCCCCACAGGGCGCAGTGGTCCCCACAACCCCACATTGTACACAGAAATAGGTCCCCACAAGGATATAAAAACCTGACTCTTTCACACACACTTGTATTTCTATCATTCTGAGGACTTTGCCTATTTAGTAACTGCATTTATACCTAACTCAGACATTTTTCCTAAACCTAACTATTAAAGTACACTCATAACATTATCTGTAAACCTAGTAAGATTGATAAAACTGAGGACCAGGAAACTGTCCTCACTGACAAATGACCTTGCTTTGTGGGTAGTACTGTGGTTCCCTATAGGCAGTATATACAAGTACATGCACACACACATCGCTGTACAACTGAGGACTTTGACTTCCATCAATTTTAGTATTTATAATTTCTGCCTGACCGAAAAATTACTAGTACTTTTCTAATCCAATCCTCCAGATTGAAATGAAAGATCCTAATCTTGTTAAGTATATTCCTTAATTTATTCTGTGTTTGCACAACACTGACTGTTCAATCTTGAGACTGTTCAATCTTGAGAGCTGGCACCTTTAATGGCGTCAGAGCTGAGGAAGTGAAGTGTGATGGGAGCACAGATCTGATTCCTGATTACAGATACCGGACATGGACCAGCATTGACCAAGCAGTCTGCAGTGTGCTTTCTAATGCTGTGAGGTTATGCCGGTTGCCCTGGTTTCTGTGCCTGTGTGGAAATCCGAATGGACAATCCTTTCATTCAACACGGGTTGTCCATGAGCAGAGTTGGGCAGTAACTAGTTACATGTACTCAGTTACATTTACTTGAGTAACCTTTTTGAAAAAAATGTAGTTTTAGGAGTATTTTTACTGCTACACTTTTTACTTTTTCCTGAGTAATTTTATTATGAAGTATTGCTAAATTTTTGGATTTTCTACCCACTGAATGAAGAACAAACATGTTTTAACCAAAAATTCACCAGACACAGAAACACACCTGCAGTTTTGTTAACATTTTGTATGTTTTTTATTGAAAGAAACTGATTTGGAAAAAAAATTATTTTGTCTGATTTTGTTATTTTTTTCTGTTACTTAAAAAAAAAAAAAATTTAATTATTGTCATTTTTGTCTTTAACATACCAAAATGTCCACTAACTTTATAAATTGATCCATCTGATTATGAAATTTTTAAACATTAAATGATTGATCATTTGATCAGTTACTCAGGTTTTCAGTAGACTTTTTACCAAATACTTTTTTACTCTCACTTGAGTAAGAGTAAAACTAGATGTGTGATTTTGAAACTTTTATGTACAAAAATTAATATTTCTGTGAAAAATAGGTTGTTAACCTTTAATGTAAAAAGTGTAAGAACTAGAGTTCCAGTTGTTGAAATTTTGCTCAAAGTCCCTAAATATAGTAATTGGAGTGAAATATATTTGAAAAAAAAAAAGAAAAGCTTTTTTGCAGCAGTAGTGAGGTTTTTGATTTGATTTCGTCTTATCTTTCAGGTCAGATGTAATACTTATATATGTTTGTAAAATCTTGTTGGTTTCTTTTCATCTGTGCTCAGAACTACAACTCTTAAAATGTTGAAACCAGCTTTGACATTCCCAGGTCTGGTTGATTTTGGCACAACCCTTGTTCTGGCAGGGTCAGCGTTTGAAGGATGAACGGAGACAGTCAGTAGGAGTGGGCAAGAGGTGGACAATGGTCCTTTATTCTGGTTGCAGTTCTTTTGCCCCTGCTTGCCTGAGAGGCAGCGATGTAGGCCACTGTAGAAAGCTAGGGCACCACTCTGTTCCCCCAGCAGCAGAACGTGCTTTAATGAGGTCTGCTGGGAGCTGTAGTACATATATTATTGTGATGGTCGGTCAGGCTGCATGAGTTCTGCTGTGTCAGCAAAGGTCAACTCCTCTGTAATCTGAAGGGTCTTACTTTGTTCTGCAGATGGAAGTTCAGCAGAATTGTGTGGAATTACGTTTCTTGAATATGAAAATACTCTTCAGGGAACTTCAGTATGTAATTTCTATAAAAATATGTTTTTTACGTTTTTGTTAAGACAGTATGTCATGACATGATAAAAAAAAAAAAAATAGAGCTCATCTGCCTTTTCCCATTAACGCCACGTTATTTAATTTCCCATAGGGATCAAATAAAGTGATTTTTTTTATTTGAATCAGCAGAAACAACAAATCTGAGCCAAGAGGAATGGCTGTATGGCTATGTACTAGTACTAGTCTCCCAAAATAAGCCCTCAGACAAGGATCATATACACAAATACAATATGAAAACTATCCAATCAGGTCCTCACAGCGTAAGGACAGTAGACTTGATAAAGCACTGCACAAGTACAGACCATTTACCATTTTACCTTGATGCTTCAATCTGTATATTTATAACCCACAGAGTGTTTTAATAAGCTCCACCAGCCAGTCTGTAGCTAGAAATGCTTTTTTCACAGGATTTCAAAGGTCCTTTTCGCTTCTGGTGCTCTGAATGTCCCACGCCATTTACTCCAGGTCATGCTTGGTTTGCTCAAAACAGAGTCACTGGAAAACAGACTCCAACACACACTGGTGGAAATCTAGGCCGTGTTTACAGTAACAATCACCAGGACTATTTTACCCATTCATGTAGCGTTGGTGGTTGAGAACAGATCTGCAGATACAAGGTTCTTCCTGCAGAAACTATGAATAAACAAGGATTAAGGTTTACTTCTGCAGCTGATCAATTCAACACATTCACCTGCATAGTTTGGATCCTTCATTACTCAGGAATGAAGGATTTTTACACAGGTTCTCTGATGTCATCCTTTTAGGTGGAAGGTAAGAAAGAAAGGCTTTGTATAATTCATGGGAAGTTAAAGCTCTCATGAAATCATAGAGCTTTCATCCAGAAACTTCTCCTCTTCCTGCTGTTGGAACTGGAGCTAGGATATGCTCCAGAGCGGAGTATATGTTGAATCAATAGTAAAAGCAGCTTTAAGTCGGTGTCAGTCCTTCATGGCTGTACGGCAAACGCCTGTTTGCGTATTTACTCTGAACTCAAATTTGATCTCGAGAGGCTTTGTGAGGTTTCCTGTCTGAATGTTTGCGTGTGAAATCTGCTCCTATGTGGTGTGTTGCTCCTGGCATGTGGCTGCACACCACACACTGTAGAACCAAGCCTGCTATAGTATAGCCATCATTTTTCATTGTCATATGTGTGGTCTCTTAGGTTTGTAAAGTCAAACAATTTTTAAAATCTTGCAAATGATAGATTGATAAAGAAAAATAAGGTTAAAAAGTAATCAGCACCAATTTGGCCATATGTAAAAACATAATTGACCCCTCTCTCCTTGGTGGAACAAGAATCTACCACAAACAAAACCTGTCTGACAGTATGAAGTCAGACAGGCCATGACAGGCCAAATGATTTCAAACAGCAAAACAATATGCTCTATCTAAAAAACTGTACTGTAAGGACAGACAATAAACATTCATTTACATCAACTAGTCTGGAAATGGCCACAAGGATATTTCTTAGGGTTTGGGACTCCAGAGAACAACTATGACAGCCGTCATAAACAAATGGAGAAAACGCTAAACAGTGGTAATTCTTCCTTGAAGTTGTCAGCCTACCATCGGAAATTCACAGAACAGCCCAGAACAACATCTAAAGCTCTACAGGCCTCATCTGCCTTAGTGAAGGTCAGCGTTCATGATTGAATAATACAAAATGGAAAGTGGGGAAAAATTGGCCAAAAAGAACCAAGAAGTGACATGTGTTGTATTTTCCAAAAACGATCTTAATGATCATAATAATCTTAATAAAATAATCTTTGGGAAAATATTCTGCTGCCCACCGATTACAGGACGAACTCCTCCTACCACCAATGCCACCAACACCCCATCATCCATCCATTATCCATTATCACACGTGACCCAGCTGCGTTCTGGGTGAGAGGCGGGGTACACCCTGGACAGGTCGCCAGTCTGTCGCAGGGCAACACAGAAACAAACAAATAGGACAAACAACCACGCACACACTCACACCTAAGGAGAATTTGGAAAGACCAATTAACCTAACAGTCATGTTTTTGGACTGTGGGAGGAAAACGGAGTACCCAGAGAGAACCCACAGGGAGAACATGAACCTCGGGATGGGAATCGACTTACCTTCTTGCTGCAAGGCAACAGTGCTACCAACTGTGCCACTGTGCAGCCCTCAATCCCATCATGGACTTTATTTACATTCACAAGAAAGTGAAACAATTGGAACATCTTCTAAATTTAGAATTCTGACTTTAAAAGTTGCGTCTTCCTCACCAAACCCTGATACCATATTTCATATGACAGATGTTCACATAAAAGGTAGTGATGGCTGCTAGATAATAAACTGTAGAAACACACTTTTTGCAGTTCAAATCAACATAGAGTATAATGTAGAATTGGAGACGCAGTAAAAAGAAATGTATAAACCTGTTAAATGTGACTTTAACTCTCGGTTTGACGTCTTACTCCAGAGTTCTATTGCCATCTGACATTACTTCCAAGTCTTTTGTCACTCTGGTTGGTATTCATCATTCACAAGCCTTCAAATAATGTTGCATCTCATCCAAAACATAAAAATAGATGCTGTTGAGGTGTATGATGATCACGCTGAAAAGTGTGTGTCAGAGTCATGTGCCCCCATTGCATACTGTACACAACAACATCAGAAGGTCAAAGTCACTTTAACACGCTGGTAGGGATTTCTGGATTTTTTTAAGAGGCTAGGAAACACTTTTAAATGTCAACCTGTTCTTTGTTAATGTTACACCAAAGGAATCACGAGGCGAACTAAAAAAGCTTCTGATTGCAAAAACTCCCGAGTGCTTTCGTGTGGTGCTTGTTTAAGCTTGCGAGGGTACACCGTTGCATGGAATGAGGGACCTCTGCCAAAAAAAGAGCAGAGGGTGTGATAAAAGGGGCAACGGTTATGTAACATAGTGTGTTAGGTGGGAGCGGGAGTTGCCATTGGATAGGGACCATGTGAAAAACAAGAAGGAGTTTGTCTCCACAGTGTATGTAGGAATGCCCAGAAATCCAATGCTGACCTGCACTTTATTACTCTGCCACTAACTTCACACTTTTTATTTCTTTGTGACGCTACTGCAATGAACAACACAAAGACGCATAGTTTTAACCTGTGAGTACAGCAACCTTGTTATAAAACTATTCAAAATAATTAGCTAAATTTACTCTTTTCATCACATTGTTATAAGCCATTGCATCACCTATGAGTCTCCTGCCACTTTACCAGCATCTCCACCTGGCTGGTTTGCTCCTGTCCATCTGACTCAATGCTTTCATCCATGCTGCACGAACTTTGAAGGCTCTAATTTCAAGGTCACATGATCGAACCATGGTTTCCTCCAGCGTATTTTAAGCCTGGCAGGTCACAAACAAGTTTATCAGCGACATGTGGTGAGGCTCATGGCTGGTCTGGCACTGACTTAATCGAAATCATAAGACCCCCTGCAGGTTATTGTTTACATACGGAAACTTTGCGCATGTGGACATCATTGAAGGGCAAAAAGACTACTTTCACATGCCATCCATAGCCGTGCTGCCCTGGTAGAATAATTCCTTTAACTCAATGAAACTTAGAAATAGAAATATTAATTTAGTGCTAACTTTTGAAAAAGGGAAACCCATTGAAGTACAACTCAAAACCACCTTTTTCTTGTTCTTTGTATCGGCCAAGCTACACGTAGACTCGTTGCATGTAGCTTCACTTATTTATTTACTGTAAGTCAAGCTTGCTGTCTCTTACTCTGCAGATGCGGAGTCATAATGATCATGAGCGCCCCCTGCATTGAGGCAAGAAAACTGCCTCCCTCACCTCAAATCTGTCCTCTGCTATTTCACTTGAATGGGAAAATGCGGAAATTTAGCGATTTTGAAGAAAAAAATAATCAAAATTGGTTAAGCTAAATCAAAAATAGCTACTTTATAGTACAAAACACAGAATGAAAATAGTAATATAAATTATTATCTTATCATTGTATTATTCTTCCATGATGACACGTACATCACTGATATATATATATATATATATATATATATATATATATATTAAAGCCAGATTAAGCTAGGTTTATAGTTTCTTCTCATTTTTCATGCTCTGAAAATTCCTAAATGTAATTTTTTAACCTTGTTATTCTTGGAGCATGCTGGCTGGTCTAACTTGAAAATCTAGATCAACATGTCTAGTCTGTGCTGTCAATCATTAATTGGAACTTTTCCTTTTCTGCTTTGCATGGTCTGCTTAGAGGACACAGACAGACACGTGATGCCAACACGTTGTCTATTAACCATCTCAATTCCCTTTTGCTTCTTCAACAAACTATGTTGTTCAAACTACTCAAAATCCCTCCTACAAATTTGACCATTTTCGTCTTTTGTCTGACCTAAATATTAAAACTAAGGTTTGCAATGACCCCTGCACTCTCTGCACTAGCCCATGTACACTCTCAAAGGCAGATCCTAGTGAAGAGCCTCTGCTGTGATGAGCATCTGTGTCAGGGCAAACAATAGGCTTTAAGTGATTTGTGAGTGAGGATAATTGCTCTGGTGTCCTCACAAGCTATTTGGGAAACATTCCTTCCATAACTGCTAGCCCTCAATAGCAGACAAGGCCTTCCATTTCAGATTTTTGGACAGAAACGCAAAATCTAATTACAATAATTTTTGTCCTCTTCTTTTTCTTTCCTCTTTCACATTGTAGACATCACATATTTGTACACTGTACAGGTAACTCCTGACATTTATTTCCAAATGTACCAAAATACTCCCTCGCACAGCTAGAACACAAACTACAAATAGCTGGACTGAACTGTGGGCTCAATTAAAAGTATGTTTAATACCTGCTTAAAGGTTGAGGTTTTCAAAAGGTGTTTTTAATCCAACAAACAAACCTTATTGGAACACATATCCTCTCAATTCAATGAATATGACTGTACCCACACTTTGGAAGTACCTAGTGGTAACCTTTGTTTGCCTCTGAACTGCCTTGATACTTGATGGTACACATCTACCACAACCCCAAGTGCAACAGGTTCTCTGTTGCACTCAGAAGTAGCTTTACTCCACAATACTTTCTATTTTACCTGAGTAGTATTATGAAATACCACTACTCTTAGTTGAGTAAAATTTCTGAATACTTTACCCACTGCAAAAAAACTCACTGAATGAAGAAAAAACATATTTTAACCACAAATGGACGAGACACGGTTTATGTTAAAGAAAGACCTCTTGTTTGCACACAGACTCTGTTTTCACTTGATCTCCAAATGCCTCCAAACCGCTGAGGCATTTGGAGGTCAAGTGAGGATATTTCAAGGATAAATACATGTATTTGTGTTTTATCAGTATGATCAGTTACTCAGTACTTGAGAACTTAGTAACTGATCATTACTATTTTCCACTACTGCTCACATGTATGTCATTTCCAAGGAGGAAATGAAAGGTGGACTACTGTAATGCAACCCAATGTTTGTTGAGTGTTATCCACCAGTATAGCTGGTATCATATTCTGTTGGGCCATTCTGGGCCAGACTGCGGTCTCTGTCCTAGCAGAGAACCACTCGCCTGTTCTTCATTTGCTTATTCTGCCAGGCCTGTAGCTGGGGGACCATTTACCCAGTCTAATCTGGGGCCATGATGAATCGATGCTTTAAAAGCTATAACTAAACTGGCTTCAAGCTGGTCTATGGTGATGTTGACTTTAGAGACAGAGAGGCAAGCTGCCGGAAGGTGCTGGGAAACATAGAATGTGCTGTCTGTGTTGAGGATAAAGCTCAACATGTTTGCCTCAACATGTTTAACTCTGTAAACTTTTAGTATTATCCCATGTTCTGCTGCTCAGTGAATGGTGTTAATACAGAATCAATATGTTAGAGTGTTGGGAAGTTTTACAGGAGCTGGGCTCAGACTCATAGGTCTAGTAAAACTCTTAGCTCTCAATGTTTCACTGTTGACCCTTTGCAACTATGTAACTTACTCAATCCAGGCGCCATGATGGACGTCAGAAGTGAAGGATGGGAGAGTTGAGCAGAGTGACTGAAATTATTTTTCCAAGTTGTTTTTGCCAGTTTAGCCATGGCTTCTACTTGTTCAAGTCAAGCTAATTTGTCTTTGAACATAACACACTTGGTTGGGGCTCATAGACGGCTGGGTAAAAAAACAAAAGCTTTTTCTGTTCTCTAAATGCATAAAAAAAACCCGCATCAGCAAATAACATGTACTTTGAAATTCTTTTTAAAATTTTAAAAAGTACATCTAAAAGACGTCAGAAAAATTATAATGCCTTTAATTTCTAACAGACAGTGATAAACACAAAATAATTAGCTGGTTGGATTTTATGAGCCCCAACCTTTACCCTTTGGTGCTGCAAAAGGTCAATACCAATGGATTTTGGATCCACTACATGTTCCTGAGTGTGTGGCATTACTTTGGGGACGGCTCTTTACTATGGCTCCATACTTTCCCCTTCTACATGAATGTATTACAATTTTGCAAGGCAAGGTTTTAATTCAGCAAATAGATTTTCCCGTTCCTTCCCATCATCAAAAAACATGAAGTGCGGGATGAAGCGGGTCTAAGAACAAGCCTGTGTTGAGTTAGAAAAACATCTCTGGTTAAAGTCTAGTCCCTGAAAACGTAGTCTGGCCCATGGGGTGCCAAGAAAACAAACATTAGTGTCACATACAAGCAGTTGGGTTTGGTTTGGTGGATTTTCAGAGCAGATTCCAGTCCAAAACTGCTCTAAGTAAAGAGTGTTTCCACAGAAATGTGGACTGGAATCATCCAGCAGCTGACTGTGTTATTTAAAGCTTGGTAAACTCACAGCTTCCACAACCTCCCTGTTTTAATAAGCCCAGAAAGGCAACATGATGGATGGTCATGTATTTTAGCCACACTGTAAGAATAACTCTGCACATAGTGAGAGAACTGATGCAATCAGATGCAGATGTAGCTACTGCAAGATCAGCTTAGTGAAGGTATATCTGAAAACGTCACATCGACTTAATGTTGCTCACTTGAAGTTATTGTTATATGAAACATACAAATGTAAATGGTTTACCTATTTTAAATTGAAACTCGTCCCCAAATCAATCTTTGGGGATTGATTTGGGGACGATATGAGGCAAAAAACTTTTCAGTTTTTTGCCTCATAAACCTCATAAAGCCTTTTTTAACTTAATACTTAATTGATTAATTTATTGGGTCATTTTCTTTTGAATTATGTCAGTCTCGGTCCTATATAGTGAGACACACAGGATTAATAGTGTGCGTTGCACAAACAGCTGAGGAGGATTTTTAACGTGACACAGTGGAAGCACCTGCTCTGTACTGAACCAAGAGGTCCAACAAGACGGATGACGGTCATGTGCAGAGAAGGTGAAAATGGAGTGTACTGGCTGCTCTAAGTTGCCCCCAGGTTATTATAATGTTTGCCCTGTTTGTCTTTGTGTCACCTCATGAAAAACTAGCAACCAGCTCTGAGTACAGTTCTGTCGGAGTTGAAGGTCCCGAATCAAATATTCATTTTCGGGAAAAGAATAATAATTAAACAATAAGCTTAGGCCATTGTTGATACAGTAATGAAAACGGCGCTGCAGGGAGGAGCGTGGAGGACATGAAAGCTAAAAATTAAAACAGCGACAGTCTCCATCAGAAATGTCCATAACAAGAAATGAAAATGAACAAAATTCTAGATCATTATGAAGTGCACACAAGCTTTTACTGTTTACTGTCTTCTGCTGTGCTTCTGTGGAGGGAACGTTTTCGGTCTCATTAGAGATATTTATATGACTGTCCAGCAGGGCTCCTCAGCGGTACACTTTGGGTGGAACATGTGGATTATTCGTACCTGTTGGATAAGACAGCTGTGTACAGTGAGTTTAGAGTTATTACGGGTTTTTGTTTTATTTTCTAGACATAGCCAATGTTTGTATAAATGTGTTTATGCAGATATCGTAACTTTACATTTCAGTTTGTAAAAGAAATGACTGAATGTTGTGTTTCTGTTTCTTGTTTCAGTCCTGCAGAAAGAAAAAAAAGAAAGAGATTGAAGAAATAAGGCTGAGGGAAAGGAAAAGACATCAGTCCTCAACAAAACTTCTTGAGTTCTCTTTTCTTCTGTCGAGTTAGATGAAGTTGTTCTGCGAGGGCAGAATAAGTAGAGACCCAAACCGGATGTACAAAAAGAAAGCAAATTTTCTCTAATAGGCCCTCTAAAGAAACTATAAGTAAATGTAACAGGCACCAATTCCGCATTTTAATCTAAGACCACATCAAACATAAGTGTTACAATAATAGCTGCCAGTTGCATCCAACCAGAGCACAGCACAGATCTGGAGGTTGTTCAGTGTGATGGATGTGTGGCCCTCCTGTCTGCCCCATGGCTCCCAGAGTCAACCCGCTTTATACACAGCAAACACATCGAATGTACTCAGCTATAACTAGATGAAGTGGAAACACTTGGAGGTATAGGTCTGACATACTAAGAGCTGTTTGTCTGCTTTTAGTTCAGAGGAGGTAAAGGGGACTTCTTTTCCCAACATACATTCATGTAAACCCTCCTCTTTACTTGGGTCTTAACTGTGAATCACACACTGCGGCTAAATTATGTGCCGCTGTGGCTCCTGGTAACGTCCCATGTTTATTTGAAGCTGTGAATAAACAGGGTTGTTCAAAGTCGCAGTGGAAGTGCCATCTTCATCACTCACCTGATCAACAGAATGACTTTGTTTTACTGTTGATTTTCTTGTAACAGAGAGTCCAAGAAAAGAAGCATGGCGGTTTCTTCGCCTAAATAATCAGTATGTTCATCTGACGGTACGGATGAATAACTGAAGTTGGAGTAAAACTTCAGTTGTTTAAGACACAAACAAGATTAAATTAAACTGTAAATTCTAATCAACTGCTTCAATAATTGTAACTTTTTACAATCACTGCAAAAGAACCCCATAAGACACATTAAAACACACAAAAACAATTTCAGCTATGTCAAAGATCAAAAACAAACTAAAAATAAATTAAAAACAAATGACAACAAACTTCAAATGTCAATTTTGGCCATTTCATCAATTCAGTATCAATTTATGGTCTATTATCAGTTTCTTATGGCTCTTTTTAACATTAATATACTTGCAGAAGGCAACATCCCAGTCATTATACCTAAGTGGGATGAGTGAGGGAAAACAATCTGGGTTCCACAAGGTTTTGCTCTTGGGTTCCACATAGGGCCTCATTTATCCCTTATGGGGCCCCAACAGGTATGCTGGCTAGGATATTCCAAGAAGAAACTGCTCTGAACACAGATATTTTTTTTTTGAGAGGGTTAGTTTGAGGCAGTGGTCATACAAAAGTAATAATAGAGGTTTAAAAATAATGTCTATTGTAGGTTGGTAACATCTGAGAGAAAAGGCTAAACAGTCCATGTGAAGTCCAGATTTTATGTAAATCATGGTAGTTGTTCATCCATGAGAGGCACTGGTGCATAAAATTAACATTTGTTCTAAAGTGACATGCAAGTTACTTGTCGTGCAGCTTTATTTTGGACTACCTGCAGTTTATCTAAATCAGGGGTGTCAAACTCCAGTCCTTAAGGGCCGGTGTCCTGCAGCGCTTAGATGTGCCTCTGCTGCACCACACCTGAATAGAATAATTAGGTCATTAGCAAGGCTCTGGAGAACTTATCTACACAACAAGGAGGTAATTAAACCATTTCATTCCAGTGATTTGTACTACCTAAAAACTGCAGGAAAGTGGCCCTTGAGGACTGGAGTTTGACACCTGTGATCTACGATCAAACAGCTGAACGGATATTCAAATTGACAAGGAACTAAACAGCTCTGGTACAAATTTTCTGATTTCAAGAGGCATAACATGCACACTAAGGCAGATTATATCAGTATGTCTGCTTACTTTAGTGCATCAACACTAAAATGACTGCTGGTATTCAGAAAATGTTAAGCAAAGAAAAAGAAATAGCAAAGCTCTTCGTTTACTGGTCCATCTACATTCTGACCATCGCTTATGGTCGTGACGTGTATATCATGACTGAACAACCACATCCCAGAAACAAGTGGCCAAAATGAGGGTTTTCGTGTAGGCTGTCTGATCAGGATGCCTCCCACTTGCCTCTCTTTGAATGTTTTCCCATTGGGATATGGCCAATGGGAATGTCTTGGGATCTCCCAGAATTAGCTGGAAAGTGTCTTTGGGCATCTGTCAGAGATTCCTTACTGGGCTGTAGTTTGTCATCCATTTTTGTATTAGAGAACATTCACAATGAGTAAACTGTTTTGCAGTAGAACCTACATGAGAGAGAGTAGGATTAATACATGAAGAAGCTGAGCATTTCGGAATACCGATCCAAAGTCAGTCAGACCCATTGATCTAGTTATCTGACACATTTCATTTCGGATGATTGTTTTTCACTTTGTTTCTGATAAATTAAATGAAATTAAACTTTGCCCTGTTCATGGACGTGTCTTTGGCTGTTGGTAGGGTGACAGGAGAGCAGAGCCCTGGGCGCCATCCTGATGCCCTGGATAAAAGATGCAAACAATCAAACACAGAGATTCATGCTCTGAATCTCTGAATCCTGGCTCCAGCAGGGACTTCCATGTTATTTTATCTTTTGTAGCATGCTGCCCTCTTGTGTATGATTGAAGCAATGAAAACACAAAAACTTTAACCCCATGTGCCCCCTGAGTAATTCTGATGAGGTAACTTAAATTATTATAATTATTATATGGTCCTACACATATTAAAGTCAACCTGAAAATTGTTCCTCAGCTTGTACCTATACTCCAAACTCAGTATAGGTTAAGTTTTATAGTAATACAATAATTTATAGACTTTTCTGTCAGCCTAAAATCTATTTATATTTTTTTAACCCCTTAATGACACCTGTGTCCTCATGAACTCATTGACTTATATGTAAGTGCTTTTGGGGTGACATTTAAGATTAAGCAAATAAAAAAAAATGCACAAAGGTTTGCAAATTTTTTTGCTGCTCTGCCTTTTTATAGATTAACACAGATATTGCAAATTGGAAGTAGCTAGTTAATTCATCAGGCTGTGTGCGGGTAGGGCCTGTCCTCTGTCATGGTTCCTCAAGCATTCTGCTTGTCATTCTTAAAATGTTACTTTTCTGTAGCTAAAGGTTGGCGCGTCATTACTTTCCCTGCAAGTGGCACAGAGCGAGTCAGATGCCATCTAAATAAGGCCAGGGAAATGTCGAAAGAAAGCTTCGGAGCAGTTTTTCACACTTCCGACACAGAGCAAACCTGGGATTTAACGAAGACGGTCACCAACATGAACCAGATGTAAAGACCGATCACAGTAATGGACGACTTACAGAGGACAAAAAGAGTAAGATCTGAGGCGCAATATTAGTTGAAGATATGCTACAATGTGCTACAATCAGCTGCCTGATAATGCAAAAGACTACAAACCCAACAGGCTACGATAAGAACAGCAACAATCACATCCACAGACCATGAACAGCCAATGTTCACTGAATACGACAGGCTGCCATCAGAGTGGCGCATTGTAGGACCAACCGACTGAAAACTGCCTTGACGTTATGAATGTTTCGGTCTTTTAGAGCTCTCATTTGTTTTCCTACTGGTTTATTGTCGTTATTGTTGACATGTTTAATTTAATGCACCCATGTGAAATGAAATGTGTGTGCATCTTAAAACAATAGAGGAACAATACGAAGCCACATTAGGTTTTATGCGTGTCATATTCAATGCCAAAAGTTAGTTTGCTAAAGAACCTCCTGCAAAAGTGTTCATCCTGAAGCACATTATTCCATAACCATGCTGCATGCTACAGCTGACACCTTGTATTGTACCATCTACTTGTTGCATCATTGATTAGTGTTTTTTATCCTCATGGGTTGCGTCAATGTTTTTATTTGCAACTGTATAGCACTTTGCCCAAGACAAATTTGTTAGTTAGTCTTGTCTGTTTGCCAATTGGTTCTGTTTCTTTAATCTATCTGCCCTGCCTTTAGCTAAGGTAGGGTATTTGTATAGCACATTTCAGCAAAAAGGCAGATCAGTGCTTTACTTTGTTGACCAATTGGAACAATTTCTCAAAAGACAATTTTTAATCTTTTTTTTTTTTTTTTTATTTAAGCAGGAAAAAATTGTTGGAGGCTTCCTCCAGTTAGCTGACCAGAACAGTGCAGCACCAGATGGAGTTAACCCACTGTCAGTTCAACAGGAAGAGTAAGAGTTCCTCTGTGAGAACGTGTCACCGGGTTTAGCTCGAACCACGGCCCGTCCCTCGAGCCACATGTAGATAATTTTTTGTTTTCACGGAAACAAACTTGTTTGGGTTTGTCCATCAGAAAAAGCTTTCCATGGGTTTTCCTGAAAAATGAGGCGTTCTAAAGGAACCGTCCAACCACTGTGTCTGCACAGCTGGATCAGACGATCAGCTTATGTCCTGAGTGGAACATTAACTTGTGGTACTGCTAAAGACCAGAACCGCCTGGTTCAGTTCAGACCAGGCGGTCTGAACTGAGGATTCTAACTCAAATACCTCCCCACTTTTCCCCCACTGTCCACACACACACACACACCCACAACCCCGCCCCCCACACACACACATGTTTGCATGGCTGTCTTTGTGGAGACCTTCCATTGACTTCCGTTCATTTCAACAGCTTCAACCTTACCCTTATCCTAACCCTAAACTCAATTCACACCTTTGTCCTAAATCTAACAGCGTTTCCCTTTGTAGGGACCAGGCCTCGGTCCCCAAAAGAGCAGTGGGTCCCCACAACATAGTATGTGTCAGGAAAATGGTCCCCACAAGGTATTAGAAACAAACGCACACACACACCCACACACCCATACACACGCACACAAGTGAGGTACAGTAGGCCTGTGCAGAATACTGTTTTTGTTAATAATTACATCTTGTTTGAAATTCAGACAGTTCAGTGCAGATTAAACCGGAACTGCCAAGCAGAGATCAAGTTCATGGAATGAGTTTAACTTTTGTAACATTTCAACAGTCCAGGTAAAGAAAGGCAGCCGCTAAAATTTTATTGGATAGTTTAAAAACTACTCGCATCATAAAACAAAATATTAAGTTACTTGGAAAATCATTTTTGGAAAAAAGTTGGAAGTTAGAGGTATTTATAAACCCCAGCAAAAAAATGATTAAATTCAAAATTTAATTTACATTCATTCAAACTAAACCATTTCATTTGATAACTGAACATCTCAGCCTGGTCGAACTGTCATTGTAATTGTTATGTATTTTTTTGGGTTAAGAAGAAACAAATCCAAACATTTAGTTACAATCAGAAATACTGGACTTACTTTGGTATTTGCACCTCAAAAAGATTTACTACATACAGGGCCGGCCCAAGGCAAAGCAAACTAAGCAGCCACTTAGGGCCCCAGAGCCACTAAGGTGCCCCGTCACTGGAGCTGATTTTTATTTATTTATTTTTAGTAATAATTTCTATGTCATTATCAATGACATATTGATATAATATCAATATTATAATATCTGCCATTGGTCAGCTGTGCCTAAACAAAGTCAGTTCTTAAAGAGAGGAAAGACATGGAGAGAGGAAAACAGCAGGATCAGGACAGAAAACTCAACAGAAGTTTGTTGCAAAACCACAGGGCAACAAAATAAATACTAAAGTCTTTTAGTAATCAGTGAAGGCCAATAAAGGTGTGTGAATCTAATTTCTTATTGACTTTAAGTGGAAGCAGAGTCATTGGTGTGTTTGGGTGATATTGGTTGGTAAAAGTTTTGCCCTATTCAGTCATGTAGCCGTGGCTTTTAGCTGCTGAATGACGTGGTTAATGAGTTTTCTGCTTCCTTATCGTCATTGAGTAATCTATTGTTATGCATTTTTATGACAGTTGTTATGAGAGTGCAGCAAAGTGAGGAGCAAAAACAATGACTATATTGCTCAGTTTGGTTCATGGTTGCTTTGACCAGCTAACTCAGCTGAAGTCCATTTGTTGTTTTTTTTGTTTTGTTTTTACTGTTTTAAGGTTTCAAGGTCTCTAAGTTAATCTGTAAAAAAAAACCACATTATAAAAAGAAAAAAACATTCTAGATTTTTTCATCAGTTTGCAGTTGGCTTTAGAGATAGTTTCAGTCGACCAATAAAGCACACTCAGACTGAAACAAGCCACCTCCATCCCATCAGCATTCTTCAGCAGTTAGATATGATGTTGTTTTATTTTTGTTGATCTAAAACTGAAAGCTAAGATTCATCTGTAACATTTTTATTCATCAATCTAGTGGCAGAGAAGCATGTTTGAGTGACTCCAGGTGACTATAAGTCATTATAAAGCATTTCAATTACCTAACATTATGTTTGCTGTTCGTCTTCAGGAATCAGGAAAGCTTTGGGGTTTGGAGACCAAGCAACACAGATGTTAGTGCAAAAGTGGGAATGTAATTATGTATTAATGTGATGGTGTAGGTTGTGCAGACCCAAATGCAGCAGGCCGAGGTGTCGAGTAGTTTTTCGTTGATTTAGTGAAAAAAATTAAGAGCAAAGATTACAGGGAACCAAGGAAGCCAGAGAAGAACAAAAAACATAAATCCAAAAGAAAAGGTCACCAGAGAACAATGGGATATAGTGGGAGGAAGCATTGTGGAGTGAGAGGAGGAAAAGTGTACAGCTACTGGGAGACTGAATGCTGGAACAAAGGACCTGGGCTGATTGGTTAAATGATTTCTGGTGTGAGGGGGGAGAGAGAGAAAGTGGCACAGGGGGCGAGAGAGAGAGCAAAGGGGACTAGGAAATAAATCTAACAGTAAAGCAAAACTAAACATAATGAAACTAGACTAACTAAGAATAACTAAACAGAAAAATAAACATAGTAAACTAGAATCACTAAGAAAGGACTGAACTAAAGAAAAACAGGAACAAGACTGATCAAATCAAAATGAGAAACTAACACAGAATATTAATGAAGCTAGAATCACATATATAACACCGTTGTTATTTAAAGCAGAGTTTAAGCTCAGTTGTGTGACTGCAGATAAAGCAGTCAATGTGCTTGGTAGATAACAGCTAGCAGAGTTTTGCTTTGTTGTGATTGGGCCCAGTCAGAGACTGGCCCCCTAGCACTCCTAAGTCCTGCCCGGTCCAATCACTCTGCTGCGTTGACGCGTTATGTAATTAAGGCGCCTGCATGTGAGACTGGAAGGAAGGAATTTAAAGCAACTTTTCTCCTCTGCTCACTCCTTTCCAGCAAGAGGAGAACCAAGTCTGCAGCAGGGTAAGACAGCATGTTAGCTTTTACTTTTGATGCACTTTCTCTCTGTAGGAGAGAGTACATCTGCAGCCACTCACACACACACACATACACACATACATACACACACACACACACACACACACAGAAAGATAATTCATTTGTTCAAGAACATGTGCAATAATAACAATATTTGGCATGTAAATATACATGCCAAATATTACACAGATATATGAAAGGAAAGAAGTTACTGTTTGTGTGTGTGTTTATGCACAAACACACACACAATAAATTGGGTATGGATGTACCCCACATCCATACATACACACACATACATGCACACATGGGTGTGTACGTATGGATGTGTATGTATGGATGTGTATGTATGGATGTGGGGTACATGGATTTTCATTGAGCAAAGTTTAAAATTGTAATATTAAAGTTGTGTGTGAACTTTGCTCCTTTGAAGCTTCCAAAGCGTTTGAGAGCATCTGATTGGCCAGGACCAGAGGGATGGACTGAATAATGGAACCTGATTGGTTTGAGCAGGCTGGCAGAAGTTCAGGCTCTGCCCCAGTCTATGTATGCCAGATGAACTGCTACGTTGGAGTCATGAATGCTGAGCACAAACTGTGTTAAACTGCTGCTGTGTGACAATTTTCTCTTTTTTTTCTAATATTGCAGAAATAAATGGGGGAAAAAAAAAAAACCCTTTAAGCTGCTTGTCCAGAAAGACTGAATCTTAATTATCAGTGTTAGCTCTCTGCTAAGGTATCCACTAATTCATTGTTCAAAACTAGATTAGAATAGAATAGCAGTGAAAGATGCATCTGGGTTTGGATCATTTGGTACATAAGAGACACACCCAATAACACACACATCAATCAAAGCATATGAGCAGCAACAGAAGTCAGTTATGGGTCCCATGTCTGATGAGAGCAGCTGAATGTTTTTAATTCTTAACGATGTTCCTGGTTGTGATTAGATAGCAGGATGTTCCAATGCCGTCCAGTTTAGGCAGCGGCCAATGATCTTTTAGCGTGTCACCATTGATTCTGTGTTTAGTTTTTTTTGCAATATGATAAAATCACAGTAATATAGCATCTTAGGGCACTTTCAACACCAGCACATCTCACAAAATGTGAATATGGCATAAACATGCGATGGCTTTTCTCATTTATCTCAGAAAGTAAAACTCAAATATTACATAGAATCCTCACACGTTGAGTGATATAATTCAAGTCTTTGTTTTTTGTCAATTGAATCACTATGGGGGTGCAATAAGTAAAGCAACAGACCTGAGGTGCGCCTGTGCTCTAATCAAGAAAAGATACACAGAAAAACATTAACAGTCCTAGTGGTTTTAGCGACAGAAACAAATCTTTAACAGATAAACCCCAAACTATCAATTGATAATCCTATAAATAAAACACCCGTGAATAATAATAATAAACATGGTTTACTGTTATCATAAAAAGTATAATTATATAAGAACATTCTAATGGTTAAAAACGCTAGTTTCACCTGATGCAAAATGTTTTTAATGCTTGTTAAGGCTAACGCGATCCAAATTATTACATTGGTATACTTTTGCAGTTACATTGTAGTTGCTTTTGGGCTGATGAAAAAGTTTCATCAAAGAAACTACATGCATTTCTAAATGTGTGTGAACGCTGGCTTATATCCCTGTGTTTACAAGTTGGTCCAAAAAATTCAGTAAAATAAAAATAACCAAGTTTTTCTTCACTGGGAAGAAAAACTGAGAAATTTTAACCATTTCCCCTCCCTTTGGAACAAAGGAACAAGCAACCACAGCATGCCATACCCCTTAGCATCAAAACACAAAACCTGGAGGTAGAGCTAAGAATGAATATTTGCTGTGGTTTTGTCCATGTCCACATCCAACAGCCACTTTCTCAAACATTTGACAGATGTAAAGTCCGGTGGACTTGCATCACTGCTAAAAGATTGATGAATTGATGAACTTGTCATCGTCCTCAACAAACATTAAGAGTGAATCACTCCAAACGGCTCACTTTGTCTTTGTGTCTGCGTGGACACACGTTTCTCCTCTCAGAAATAACACCAAGGTCCAGAGAATGAAGATTGCGGTCATCGGTCAGAGCCTGTTCGGCCAGGAGGTTTACAAGGAGCTGAGGAAGGACGGCCACACCATCGTTGGGGTTTTCACTATTCCAGACAAGGACGGCAAGGCCGACCCGCTGGGTGAGAGCCTTATTCAACACAGCAGATATTTATGAGAAACTGTGATCTGTCTTTAGACATTTTCTTTATACTGACACAGATTTCATATAATTGCTCTTTCTTTCTGAATCTTTACAGTTCAGTTAAAATTATTTACCCTCCTTATGAATTTATTCCAAGTTTGCTTTTTGTGCGAGTTAAATTATTTAGACCATCAAAAACATGGACAATAAACAAAGACAGTAAGGGAACAAAGCTATTCTGGGCTTTGTCACCAGTTAACTGATTAAACACAAAAGCTGGTTAAAGTTAAAGAATCACACTCATGTCTGATTATTGACAGACCTCATACATCCACGAATTACTGAAATAGAACCGGTCTAACAAAATGAAGTAGGTTTCCAAGAACCGACGAGAAACAAAGTCAGTGACCTCTGTCAGTCTGGACGGGGACATAGAATATAAGTAGAATGAGTGTTGTTATTTTTGCAATGCCTTACTCTTCCTTTAAATACTTGCTCTGGCAAAATGGAAGTAATCCTTTCCATTTCACTGAGTGTATGATTAGATAAATGATCATTGAGCAGAATAAATTACAAACAGAAAGTAATGGAAACTCCTGAAATGTTATTCTCTCCATATTACATAATATTTGAATCAGAAACACAAACAGAAGGACGGCCAGTGACACCATGCTAGCCTCAGCAGATCTGATCAAATTAAATCTGCAGAACAATGTCCAGTAGGTGTCAGTAAATCTCTATTATACGGCATCTGACTAAGTATGAGTAAAACTAAACAAAACATCATGAAGAAACCAATATTTCGACAGCCGATGTCCGTTCTTCCATTGGTTTTGTTTAAGCATGTGACGTTGTTTCATAGTATTCTCCTTGTGCATAAAGAAGAAGGTTGTTTCCCAGCTGTAAATCACATTTCGCATAAAGATTTTATTAGCTGGTCTGTCAGTAATGTTAAAAGCTTTGTAACAACACAAAAAGTAAATACTTAGGTTTGTCGCTCCTGAAAGAAAAGTAATGGCGTTAATAACGCCTTTTATTTTAACTAGAGTTATTCATACTTGAGACTGCTGGTGATGGGAACATTACAGACTTGCCTTTAAATGTTGGTCAAATCCAAACATGGCGGTTTTCTGCCTGTTTTATCTTCTTCTGCTGCAGCCACAGTGGCAGAGAAGGATGGCGTCCCTGTTTTTAAGTTCCCCCGTTGGCGAGTGAAGGGTCAGGCCATCCCAGAGGTGGTGGACCGGTACAAGGCTACAGGAGCAGAACTCAACGTCCTGCCTTTCTGCTCCCAGTTCATCCCCATGGAGGTCATTGACCACCCCAAACATGGCTCCATTATCTACCACCCCTCGCTGCTGCCTCGCCACAGGGGAGCTTCGGCAATCAACTGGTCAGTGACGCTCATGTTGGAACTGAAAGGGGTTCCTGGTAGCGACCCAACATCTGTTTGACTGTCCGTCACAGGACCCTCATCCACGGAGACAAGAAGGGAGGCTTCACGGTGTTCTGGGCTGATGATGGACTTGACACTGGACCGATTTTGCTGCAGAGAGAGTGTGACGTTGAACCTAATGACACGGTCAACACAATCTACAAGAGATTTCTCTTCCCAGAGGGCGTCAAAGGCATGGTGAGTGACGGAGGTTAAGTGCAGAGATCATCCAGTCTTTGGGACTCTAATGAATGTGTGATGTCCATGGGCGGTTCTACACAGGGGTCAAGAGGGTCCAGTACCCATTTAGAAATGCATCTGAAGATAATACTAATTCAGTTTCTCATAATAACAACCATAAATGCAACTTATCTCCCGAAGAGAGACACTATTTGATTGATTTTATTTTTATGTGAAATTAATGATACACTTTGACAGTATTAGGCAGTCTGCTACTGCTGGCTGGATTGGTTTTGCTGTGAGGCATTTTGAGTTACCTTTTGTATAAAGGCTGATCACCTACTTTGATTGGTTATTGATCCAGAAACAGCCACCCTTGTCAGATGATTCCAAATATTCAGATTTTTTAAATTGAAGGTGAGTTTACGAAGTTGTTCTGGGACTTCTTGATCTTATTGAGCATCTTGATTGTTGATTTGTTACAAATAACCGCCTCGTTTTATGGGAATCCCAATTATTCTAATATTGGCCCATTACAGAATGTAGTGAAGCAAACAACAGTCCTACATAGCTTTGTTTTATGGGCTCACCTTCTCTTTACCCTCTCCTTATCTTCTGCAAGTTTCCATCTTGATCAGACTGGGGCAGAAAAATCCTGAAGGTTCTCATATGTTTGCTTCAGCAGCTTGAATGACGTTTCTGTGGTTGCAGGTGGAAGCGGTCAGGCTGATCACCGAAGGGAAGGCCCCAAGGATCACGCAACCTCAAGAGGGAGCCACTTATGAGTGCATTCAGAAGAAAGACAATTCGAAGGTAAGCGAAACAAAAACATTTTTTACGTCATAAAAATGGCGTTGAGGCAAAATACATGGAGTGAGCCTCATTAGCATTTTAAATGTTTATCCAAGTCTGAAGTCTTTGCAAAAATACTTACTTCTGACTTCAGAATTCACTTATAATTAAGCTGTGAATGAATGAATGAACATTTATTATAATCATCTCTCGTGTAAAGAGGAGGAGTGTAATTTATGGATCAAAGCTCTGACAGGTGACGCATCTTTCTGTGAAAGGAAGCTCTTAATTTGTTACCCAACACCAGTGGTTTACAACCCCATAGCAACCCACAGGTCCAGAGGAACGTAGACGTCTCATACTAGGTCAGGGCAGCGGTCTGTGGATCAATTTTAAAGTTTATTCAGCAACAGGAATCTACAGTATTGTCGCGTGTTCATAACATAAAGGAAACTGATAAAAAGAACTGGCAGCAATGGCATTTTGTGGAGCGTTGACTGCAGCTTCTGTAGAGAACTCTTTGGACTGACACTTCACTGACACAGACTTCTTTCATAAGTCCATAATCATTATTTTCAGTAATTGCTTACGTCCAACTTGACCATGTCTGACTTTTTTTGGTGCAGAATTATGATGCATGTCACACATCGACGACAATGAAGTCGCATTTACCTACTGCGTCAACGTAGCCCATAAAGACAGTTGAAAACTGTCGTTATAGGAACATTATAAAAAGTGTTCAATGACAACAATCCTTACCTGAGGCACAGATGATAGCTGCTCTCTGTGTTGGTAGATCGACTGGAACCAGTCGGCTGAGGCCATTCACAACTGGATCAGAGGAAACGACAAAGTGCCTGGGGCCTGGGCAGAGCTTGACGGACAGGTAACAGAAGAGCCTCACAGGCTCTGGGTTTGTTCTCACTCTGGGCACATCAGGACATACGTTATTCCACACAGACTTCAATTCATTTTCCACATCAGGAAACGTCTTGTCTTGTCACGTTAATCGCTGATATGTTCATGCATTCAAAAGTGCAAAGATCTTGACCCAGAAATGTTCATTTCAGGAGCAAGTTTCCACTATTTCACTGCAGCACTTGGCCATCTCTCTCTCTACAGAAAGTGACTTTCTTTGGCTCCGCTCTGGTGGACAACGGCACTGCGGCCAATGGCCAGCCTCTGGACATTCCTGGAGCCAGCCAGCCTGGCATCGTCACCAAGGCAGGTCTGGTGCTGTTTGGAAATGACGGCAAGACGGTGAGGGGGATATAAATATATATGCATTATGCATCCACATGCAGAGTAGCAGGTGGATGTGTGTCCTGTCTTATGCCAGAGACAATTAGCTATTGTTTATCAGTCTAATGGCAGAGGGAAAGAAACTTTTCTTGTGGCAGGACGTTCTGGTCCAGATGGACCGTAGTCTCTGAGGGCAGGAGGCCCAACAGGCTGCAATCTGACCTGGAGTCCAGGAGGAGTACAGCTCCTGTAAAGGTTAGAGGTTGCAGCTGATGTATTCTGTAAAGGATCAATGTGGCGAGGGGTCAAGGTCAACCTGCCTCAACGGAGGTAGTCAAAGCCCTGCTTTGGCTGACCTGTAGGGGGCGCCAGCTTCACAAGTCAGTGGAGCTTTAGCTAGATTAGCCAGCTGCAGAATTTAAAGTGTAAACAAGACTCAGAACAGGCTTTGTACAGAGTTGGCCTGTCATTGTTTTGAACAGTCAGGCAACAGATGTCAAGGTGTTGCTCCTCTGTAAATGCGAAGTTGCCTCTTCACTTGTAATGTCTGAACGGCCAGAGGGAGGCGCTCTCTGCAGCTTTAAGATGGAAATGAGAAAGGCAACAGAAGAGAAAATGTTAGAACATGATTTAATTTCTCTGAATTCAAACAGAAAAACAACACTTGTAATGCAGGAAGCATTTTCCCTCTGACTGCACCCGACATTCTGATTCTGCTAGTAGCTTTCCAACCACAGTTTTTTTTGTTTTTTTTTTAAGTTTGGCTTTCTGCAGGTAAGCAGCCGGGCAACATGCAGTACTGGTAATTAGATCAACGGGTTTATTTACCAATCACTTCTCATCTGGAGAGAACCCAACTCAGAGTTATCACACAGTCTTCAAGATCTAGGAAAGTATAAAATGGGTTTGCATAAAAGAAAAATATTTGAATTTACAGACATTATTCTGTATTCCACTATCTAAATGTCACTTCCTGCCGACTGTCCTTCCTTCCTGTTTCTGTTGAGTTCTGGTACCAGATGCACACCTGGCTTACAGAACTTCTCCATGCCTGACCTCAGGCCTCTTTGCCAGCAGTCTCACCTTATTTTACCTGAGCTTTTGCAAGAATGTTCCTCCACAAGAAATGACTAATGCTGGAACAAAGCTGCATCGTTGGTGGTCTCCTGATTTACAGACATCGATCAGGTGTGGATGTGTTTCCAATGCAATGACTTACAAGAGCAGAGGACAACAAAGATGTTTTTTATTCAAACAGGTTTGACAGTGAATAGCAGTTGAGACAAACTTTATTCCTTAACAGATAAAATCTTTGTGTTGTCTCCAGGCCCGGTGTCCACCGTAAAACTCTACGTCCACTAGTTTAATAGTTTACAAGTCCACATGTAAGCTAAGAAAACATTCAACATAAATGTTAAAGTCATCAAGGTAACATTGTGAAAGACTTCAGGGCGTCTAGCGCCAACATTAAGGCTGAGCTAGGCCTGGCTCTGACTGGGAGACTGGGCTTTGACACTATGGACCTTCCTGATGTGTCTCTTCATCAGCAGCTTCTCAGTGAATAACTCATAACAAAAGTCACAGCGGTACGGCCGCTGCTCCTTGTGTTTCGCCAGCACGTGTTTTCTCAGGGTGGAGCCTCTGTTGAAGGATTTGTCACAGATGTGGCAGCTGAAGGGCTTCTCTCCGGTGTGAGTCCTCAGGTGTTCGGTCATGTGGCCCTTCAGCTTGAAGCCCTTCCCGCAGTAATGGCAGCTGTAGGGCCGCTCCCCGGTGTGGACCCTCATGTGGTTCTGCAGGTTGCTCTGGCAGGGGATGTGCTTGCCACAGATGTGACAGTCGAAGTTGCCCTTGCCGTCTTTGGCTTTGCTCTCGTGCATCTTGAGGTGCCACGTCAGCACGATCTTTTTGGTGAAGATGTAGTTGCAGATGTGGCAGCGGTACAGCGTGGTGGTGGTCTTTTCCTCCGGCAGTTTGGGATCTTCTGGAGAAACCTGCTGGGAGCCTGTGCTCTCCTCCGCCGCTCTGCAGTCTTCCAACTGCTGAACGGTTTTGATCAGCTCTCTGGTCAAGGCGTCGCCGTCGTCGCTGTCTTCCATGGACGCCTCCTCCTTCGCACTGCTGCTCCACAGCTCCTCCCTCTGCTCCTCTTTGACCTCTGACCTCCCAGGCTCCTCCACGCTCAACTCCTGCTGCTTAGCAGCAACTTCTTCTGTGGACGTAGTTCCCGGAGGTTTGGCATCTATAATGACAAACACAAATGGAGACCGTCATAAAGTGGAACTAAATACTTCTCCCCATCAGTCGCTATAAATCTGGAAATTCAGATCAGAAGGCCCATTTCCTCAGCCATAAATGGTTCTGATGGATAAAGTGTGATATGGATGTCATCCAGCTAAATGCCTTCATGCCCGTATGAAACCTCCACATCTTGAGGGTGGAGATTTGATGCCTACAATTTATTCTGCAGTCACAACCTTTGCTATCTTCCTTTTCCTCAAGATTGCATTTGTTGTGCTGCCATATGAGTCCACAAGGTGTCACTATTGTTCACATGCTCAGGCTAAGTGGTCTGAGAATGACATCACGCAGAAAACCAGCTGAACTTCCGGATCGATCTGGTGGTAACCAGTTGTTAACATACACCAGATAAGAAAGCACCTCTTTTTTCCCCCTTGCAGTTAAATCAGATCAAACCTCTGTTGTTTTAGATCAGTTAAACTTACACAAATCAATTTTTCCAACTTTCTTTGAGTTTATAATCGTCTATTAAACTGCATGACTTGGGTCAAACCTTTCGGGTTTTCCTTCCACAACGTAGAAGTCTCATGCGGTTTGGAGATCTGGCCCATTCCTCACAGAACCGCTGTAACAGAGTCCGTTTTCTAGGCCGCCTCACTCGTCACGCCTTTTCAGCTCCACCCACAACCTCTCTATACTTGCGCATTATACGCATTTATCGTATCGTTGATCATTTATCGTGATACATTTCTCATGACAAGAATATTGACTTATTGTTGTCACAAGAAATTCTAGTTAACGATACTTAAAACCCAATAAAACTGTCTGCGTTGTTGAGATTATTTTTACTGTACTAGACTTACTAGACTCTCACTGAACTGTCTTTGTTCAATAACCATTTAAAATATTCATTAAATGCAGTGTAGTGGTATAAAAGGCAATAGTTTATGTGACTGGTGTCCTAAGAAAGTGTATTACAAATAGGTATGTCTTATTACAATTGTACCATAAAGTATTGTGATCAAACTTTTGAGTCCACATCGCCCAGCCCTAGAGTAAAATTGTTTCAAGAGATGAATGAACCTTCAAGTATCTGGGAATTGTTCCCAGTGATGAACCAGACTGGAGCAGAGCCATGTTCGCCTTCCTGATATCTTGGCTGATTTGTTTGGACTTTCCAATCGGGTCAAACCAGAAAGCAGTGCGTCTTCTGCTGTGGCCTTGAAATGCATGCACGGGTTTGTGTCCAACTAACCCAAATGGGTCAGTTAACCCGTCCAGGACGTCTCTCATTGATAGCACACATTAAAAACGTTACATAAATTTGACATATTCTGTCATTACTAGGGTTTCTTTTTTCGGGGGGGTCTTTTTTTTTATTTGGTGTATGTTAACTTCTGGTTGTGAGTGTACTAGTGTCAATTCAAATCGATAATGATGCATGAGAGTCTTATGCCTAAAAATATTTTCTACAAGAAGCCTCGGTGCACAGAGGTACCATAAAGCTGAATAAAAACATTGTTACAAGTCTGACTTTAAAAAGGCTTAATATTCACCATAACAGCTGAACCAATGAGTGAGATCTTATTTCTGAAATGCAGTTTTTCCTTCTACAGTTTTTAATGGAAACTGGAAGAAATGCATTAAAACGCTGCATCTCTCTCACTTTTTAACCGACACACTTGATGTTTGAACATGTGAAAGTTCAAACAGTTGACACTCTGTCAGATGAAACCAGTGTTTTGACACTGATTTAGAAATAAACCATTTTCTTCTATGTATTTCTGACAGCTTCCAGTGACTGAATTAATTTGTTTATAAATCTGCCACTGTGTGTGAAACAAAAACATCCTGCAAATAAACAACCCGCTTTAAACTGGACCACTGGGTGAACTGGGTGAAGCTGCCCTTTAATCCAGCCAAACCTGCGGGGACATTTCTCCAGGGTGATGCCCGGTTAGCCCGGACCGGCTAACAGCAGCAGGAGGCAGGAAGCTGCTGGAACAGGCCCTGAACCACAGGGTGATGCTCGGCGAGGCTCAGCGGACCGCTGGGCGACGGGCGGCCACCAGAGAGCACCTACCTGCCCTGTGGAGCCTTATCTCCGGCTTGTAGACCAGGTCCAGCATCCGCTGCAGCCTCTGGTTCTCCAGCTGGGTCCGGTAGACCTCCTCCTGGTACTCCACCACCGTCTTTTCCACGAACCCGTAGATGTCCACGGCGGCGGCGGTCAGCCTCTCTGTGAGGAAGGCGTTGAAGGAGTGCAGAGTGGCAGCGGCCATGTTCCTCTTTCAAAACGAGCCGAGGGCGAAAGGCTTCCTGGAGCAGCCGCCGCGGAGGATGCTGCAGCCGCACGGTCACACCATCCAGGCTACCTGTGTGCTCGCTGGCGCCCCCTGCTGCTCTGACTTCCACCTTTCAAACCGTCTCACTGCAACAAGTCCTGTGGATCAGGGCCTCCCTATTTTTGGAGCAATTATGTTGCTCCAAAATATAATTTTAAAATGACATTTTTATTTTATTTTAAAATAACATTTCTACAAGTAAACACGGTAATTTCTTCCTGTTCAGATTGATTTGGGTAAGTGGCTTGGAGCGTAGCACCAGAGTTTGGTAGTAACTAGTTGCATTTACCCAATTACTTGAGTAACTTTTTTGAAAAAATTCTACTTTATTTTTTATCCAGATGTATTTCAGGAACTGTCACAGTATATGCAGATGTAATTGCAGTGATTATATCGTATTGCATATTCTCATTTCATTACTTTTCTCTTCAGCTGCTGGTGAAGAATCTGCAGTTTGAGGATGGCAAGATGATTCCAGCAGCCCAGTACTTCTGCTCCGGGGCCAGCACAGCTGTGGAGCTCACTGAAGAAGAGAAACGCTTCGCTGAGCAGATGAGGGTGGGATGAAGTGATGTACTGAAGAAGGAATGATAAACTCTGGTCAAACCGAAGCTCTTACTAAGATCTTACTTCCGCTTTCCATTTTTCTGCCAGGCGGTATGGAAGAGTATCCTGACGAATGTCAGCCAGATTGAAGACTCTACAGATTTTTTCAAGTCTGGTGCAGCTTCAATGGATGTGGTCAGGTAAATAAAACATTTATCTGCTTGACTGACCATTAACTCTTTCATTATTATTTGCAAAACTGAATGAATGAAGCTTGAGCATCACAACAAGACGTTAATTGTAAAATGCAAAAATCTACTAACATCTGTTTCTTTCATTGAAGAAGCTTTGATGTGGACATCCTATTGTTACTGGTCAAATCCTAAAATATTAAGTCTCTCTCTTAACCTCCAGGCTTGTTGAGGAAGTGAAGCTTCGGGCCAGCCCCTGCCAGCTGCAGAACGAGGACGTCTACATGAACACCACCTTCCAGGATTTCATCCAGATGTGTGTCAGGAAACTACGGGGGGAGGACGGGGAGGAAGAGCTCGTGGTTGACTATGTACGCGGTCGGCACCCCACCAGAAACAATGTCTGACAGCATTAGTCATTAACGGTTTGCCTTCCCAGGTGGAAAAGAACATCAACAACATGACGGTAAAGATCCCCCATCAGCTGTTCATCAACGGAGGGTTTGTGGATGCAGATGGCGGAAAGACCTACAAGACCATCAACCCCACTGACGGCACGGTAAGAGATGAACAGCATGACATCTTCCTCTTTAAAGAGAGATTCTAACTGAGCAGAGCCGGTGTGGCTGATTTCTTTACTTGTACTGGCAATTAAATGTTGCCCTTTGGGAAATTCAGCTCATATCATCCAAGTATCTTCAAAGACAAGTAGCAGTCAATCTTTCAACAAATCTGAAGAGGCTTCTGACTGAAGACTACTGCTGTATGACAGGCACGTGGTAAATGATAAATTGCTTGTACTTGTACAGCTATTAATCAGGCCAGAGGACCACAAAACGCTACACGCAGTCATCCACACACACTGATGGCATTCAGCTACACTGTAGCCACAACTGCCCTTCCTGAGCAACCACGGCTTTCCTGCCATGCTAACAGTTCAATAATGGGCAGCAGAAATGCCCAATATTGGGGTCATAGTTCAGGAACTAGTTCAGCTTTTGAGACACTAATCAGCTGCTCCCACTTGTAACAAAAAAATAACAATACCTTGTTACCATGGCTACACATCGTAGCAACTGTCTGAAAGTAAAAATGTAAGAGTAAAAATCCCTCCAGCTGCACAGCATCCAGACCTGGAAGAGACAACAGTCCAGTCGTCTCAATTAAAAGAACAGGACCAAAGGTCTAGAAAAAGAACAAATCAGAACTAACTCAATGGGTCTACTCCAGACACGCCGCCACCAGGAGAGGAGCAAATCTAGACAAGTGATGTGTCTTACAGGCTATCTGTGAAGTGTCTCTGGCCCAGATCAGTGATGTGGACAAAGCAGTCACTGCTGCTAAGGAGGCGTTCGAATCGGGGGAGTGGGGCAAGATGAACCCAAGGGACAGAGGAAGACTCATCTACAAGTAAGTAGAACTGGATGATGCTTGGTATCTAAGGTATGTTACATTTTACATTTGGCATCTAATGTGTCTGGCTTCTAGCTTGGTTTCTACTTAATACTAAACTGCATTTGTAAAGAATAATTCAGAAAAATGCCTTATAATGACAAAGTAATATTTATAAGGCATGTTTTTTTTTTTTGTGACGATGTTAGATAAACCAGTTCCATCCGTCACCTGTCTGTTAAAGGAGCGAATAGGTCCAAAATGAAAACACAGATATCCTTCACTCAAAAATCAAAATCAATTCAAAGACCTCAATAAATAACAACACATAGATTTTTTTTTTTTATGATTTTTTGCCAATAGTGGCCTTTATTGAACACTAAATGGACAGGAAACAGAAAGACATGCGGTAAAACCCTGAATAGTCACATTAAGGTTGAAAGCGTCCAAAGTTTGTCCAAAAACACGATGTAAACGTTGAGCTCGCCGTTAAATAAGGATCTGCATTATCTTCCCAGTCTCTACAATCATTCAGCATCACTCATTTCAAAGTTGTCAAATATGTGACATTTAGTCATCAACATATGTATTTGAACTCTTTCATCCATAACACTGGTGACATATTGTATGCAGGGGAAGCTGACAGACTTTAGACAATGTCAGACCCCTCTGCTTGCTGACTGATTTGGAGTATCAAACATATTTCCTGGCATTCTAGACTCTGCTTTTTCTCCAACTCCTCCCACAGACTGGCGGACCTGATGGAGGAACACCAGGATGAGTTAGCTACTATTGAAGCTATGGACTCTGGAGCCGTTTACACTCTGGCCCTCAAGACTCATGTGGGCATGTCCATCCAGACGTTCCGTTATTTTGCTGGCTGGTGTGACAAGATCCAGGTAAGACAGCTGACTTTATAAGAGCCAGCCAAATCCCATCTTCAGATACAAAAATATGCATTTTTGCACATCTGTAACTAAAACCTCTAATTTCCCCTTATTAAAATTGTGTAACTTTCTTCCAGGGCAGCACCATTCCCATCAACCAGGCCAGACCCAATCGAAACCTGACTTTCACCAAGAAGGAACCAATTGGGTGAGGATCTTTTTTTTTTTTTTCAAATATTTTTTCATTTCTTCACACAATGCCTTATTTACCACTTACTTTTACGATCATATTAACACTAAGAATAACTTCAAGATGCTGAACTTAGTCAAGTTGCATGAAAGATGTTCAGAGATTCAAAACGCCCCTGGAACTGTTTCTGGGTTGCTGTGGTACCTGGATGTTCACAGCTGTGATGATTATATACGTTATACCACTTTCTACCAAGTAAATTAAGTCAAAATATTGCAGAAATAAACTAATCTGAGAGACATACAGCAAAGACGGCCTTCAATGAGACATCAGTATGTCTGGAGATCTCCAGACCAGTCTGCGTGCTGTGTGATGGTTACAATCGGTCAGCCCAGATAAGCTCCCCTTGCTCTCGTCAGAGTGTGCGCCATTGTGATTCCGTGGAACTATCCGCTGATGATGCTGGCCTGGAAGACCGCAGCCTGCCTGGCAGCTGGAAACACCGTTGTCCTCAAACCAGCTCAGGTAGGATCCGTGTTTTACACTCCGGACCCAAAAAGAAGGAAATCCTGAAGGTGTTTCAGACTTTTGCATCCTCTGGATTCCAGGTCACTCCGCTTACAGCGCTCAAGTTTGCTGAACTGGCAGCAAGAGCGGGACTGCCCAAAGGGGTGGTTAACATTCTGCCTGGATCAGGTGCACTCGCGCATCTCAGACTTGTTCCATTCCTGAAGGAAAGACGGAGACTCTTTCTGAAACTTCTGCCTTCATTTTAGGCGCTCTGGTGGGCCAGCGTTTGTCTGACCATCCTGATGTGCGAAAGCTGGGCTTCACGGGCTCTACAGAAATTGGCAAGCACATCATGAAGAGGTGAGAAGCCCTCGCACAACACTCTGAACTTTAAAACTCAGGAACAAACATAACTGCTCTCATTGTGTGTGTGTGCGCTCTGCTTCACCCAAAGCTGTGCAGTCAGTAATGTCAAGAAGGTTTCCTTGGAGCTCGGAGGAAAATCCCCTCTCATCATCTTCAGTGACTGTGACATGGACAAGGCTGTGCGCCTGGTCGGTCCCTTCGGACGACTGTTCTTCAGTCGGTGCTTGTGTTTACGGTTGGCAGCGCTAAGACCCGGCTGTTGTTTGCGTTACAGGGCATGAGCTCCGTGTTCTTCAACAAAGGAGAGAATTGCATCGCAGCTGGCCGGCTGTTTGTGGAGGAGACCATCCATGACCAGTTTTTGAGAAAAGTGGTACGTTTCACCTCGGACTGGTGACTGTCTGTCATAGGCCAACATGGAGACACACAGCAGACATCCACAGAGACCAGAGTAATGATACTGATTACTCTGGTTGTGCCTCAACAAGCTAACCAATCACATGTAAACTCGTCTAACCTTTGTTACTAAGCCTTTGCTACATTTGAACAGTCCTGATTTGAGGTCTGAAAGACGATCCTGTTTATCTTTTTTTCCCAGGTTGAGGAGGTTAGGAAGATGAAGATTGGCGACCCGTTGGACCGCTCCACAGACCACGGCCCTCAGAATCACAAAGCCCACCTGGACAAACTCTTGGAGTTCTGTCAGATGGGCATAAAGGAGGGAGCCACCCTCGTCTACGGAGGAAAGCAGGTCCAGAGACCCGGTGAGGCAGCAGGAGGAGCGGGAATGAAGACCAAATTCCTGTTTGGTCTTCACCCAGCCCTTAAATTTGCGCTTTTGTTTTCCTCTGGTTCCAGGTTTTTTTTTGAGCCAACGGTGTTCACTGATGTGCAGGACCACATGTACATCGCCAAGGAAGAGTCATTCGGTCCCATCATGATCATTTCCAAGTTCAAAACCGGGTAAGCTGAAATCCAAAGCTGCGTCGTGCATGTGAACGGTCTGGTTTAATGTGTTTCCTCCCAACGTCCTCCAGAGAGGTGGACGACGTCCTGAGGAGAGCCAATGCCACGGAGTACGGACTGGCTTCAGGAGTTTTTACCCGGGACATCAGCAAAGCTCTGTATGTGAGCGAGAGACTCAATGCCGGCACTGTCTTCATCAACACCTACAACAAAACGGATGTGGCCGCGCCCTTTGGAGGCTTTAAGCAGTCCGGATTTGGCAAAGACCTGGGTGAGGGATTACGGCGTCACTCAGAACCCAAACTGGGTTCAGACATGATAACACTTGAACCGACACATGAACTGATATGCAGTGAAAGAGTAGGAACGGTTAAATGGGTGTGAAAAGGAAGTAGTCAGAATAATGACTGAAGAGTGTGTTTGCTGTCAACAGGTCAAGAGGCCCTGAATGAATACCTGAAGACAAAAGCAGTGACCATCGAGTATTAAGCTCCCTTCCAGCAGAGGGCAGCATCTCTGGAAGACGTCTCAGTGGATGGATGCAGACGTAATAATACTGATTATTCTGGTTGTGCCTCAACAAGCTAACCAAATCATGTAAATGTATCTAATTATTCATTCCTTTGCAACTTGAGCCTTTGTGTAAAGTACAAGAACTTTGATCCTGATCTGTCTGGAGAAACTCTGCAATCATTGTGAATTCACTCTGGAGATGGGAGGATACGGATCTTCCCAAAAAAAAAAAAAAAAAAATCTTCTTTTATTGTATTGCTGTTGAAACCAGAACAATTATGAATGTAACATTCCCAACAAACCTTGAACACAAATAAAAGCTGTTACACAGCCATCGGTTGAGGCTTTCTATTTCTTTCTGGATTTCAGTCACTTTTATGTTCTGGATCTATTTGCCTCCAGAACCAAATGCTTCCAATTCCACCAAATGTTACATATTAAATACCAAATGTGGCATTTGGTGAAGTTTAATCAAATTGAATATAAATGTGCTGCCAGTTCATTCAAGAAAGGTGTTTCAAATGTCCAGTTTAATACAAAAAAAAACAAAAAAACAGTTGGACCCAGTTTCACATTGCAACCTCCAGTAGAACCAGAACCTGGTCCGGTGTCAGTGAAGATGGCCACATTACTCTCTGCTGCTTGGTGAATGCACTTGGGTGGTGAGGCATGTTTAATCTAAAAAAAAAAAAAAAAAGATAAATAAAACTAAAAGACTTTTAGTTCAGTGGTTCCAGTGGAGAGCAGCGCCGCAGCGCCCTCTGCCGGACGGCAACTGAATGATTCCAACACGAACAACAGGGTGAATCGCTCAGTGATTCGGGGTCCCCCTCCCCCCCTTCACTGACAGATTCTTCTTCGTTCCGTCGGTGCCTTCTGAGAGCGGGGATGGGCAGCATCCTGCAGGAGCGGGTCACGCAGCGCTGCGTGGAGAGGCTCTGCATCGGTGACAGGGAGTGGAAGAAGAAAGCTCCGAGAAGCACCAGCAGGCCCAATGTAGCCGGGTGGGTTCCTGATACCATTGTTGTTATTGTTGTGATGCTGAACAGCAGCAGGAGGCTGAGGAGGAGACCTGCTGTCTGCTGCTGTCCTGTAATGGCAGAACATGACAGATTCTGGATGCTTGAAGAAAAACACGCATGACGGCCATGTTTATTTGTTCATTTTTTTTCTTCTTCTGGTGTTTGTGTAACTGGAATCTAATAATTCATTTGGTCTGGTGCTGTGTGATTTTGAAGGACTAAGATGGGGAGGAGGCAGTCACAAAGGAGGTTTCCACAGCCGCAGAGCCCCATCCAGAGTCAGGAAAACAACCATGAGAAGGTGAGTCCTCATTGTTACCACTGGTAATAATAACAACATGTAAAGTTACAGTGTTTTAGGGAAAACAAAGACTTCTTGACATGTACACGTAAGTAACAGAAGGTACATTTCCGCCAAAAATACTCAGAAATGCTGAGAATAAGATCTGAAATTCTCTAAAAACAAACAAAAAGGAACAAAGACATGTGCCGAGTTGGCGAAAAAAAACAAAAAAAAACATAAAACCTCAGAAATGTTGAGAAAACAAATCGGACACTGAGCTCATAAAGGCGAACATTTTCCATTTTTGGAAATTTTCTGAGTTTCAAAAGTCAAAAATTTAAAAGTCTTCAAATTATCAACTTTTGGAGCCTAGAAAATTACTTGAAAATTAAATTTCTGGGATCAATCTAAAAATTTCAGTTTTCCGATGGAGATGAAGTTCTTCTTTTGCTCTTTGCTTGAAACTGCCTGGTGTCAACAACCTGAAGGTAAACTAACCTCAGAACTCCGATGTTAAAAGACCTGCACTAATGGTATTTCTAGTTGAATGTCCTCTGAACGGAGCAGGTTGTCCCTGTGTAGACTGTAGACTGGGACCAGTTCAGGGTGAACTCTGACCTCTCCAGCATGAACTCTGCCTCTTGGATAATTTCTCAAGCAGAGGAAGACAAATGGATGAAATGATGAATGATAAATGGTAATGATTTGACAGCTCAGTGCTGACGTTTGGGTTTTTGTTTCGCTCTGGGGAATCTTAGAAGTCCTTTTTTTAGATGTTGGGTGAACTGGCCACTGTAACATTTCCATAGGCTTCAGAGGTCTTTAGATCCTGTCAGAAGAAACTTGTTGGTCTAATTGAAAGGTTACTTCAAACCTAAATATGTCAGCGGTCTCAGTAATTTTGGTCTTTTCTGTATATTCACAGAAATCACAGAGAAGGAAACACAAGTCTAACACTCCGTCGACCAAATGCGGTGCCCCGCAGCGCAGGTGAGGCGATGGTTGGATTATATTTCGTTATTCTACCTTTGCCTGTTTAGATGATCAGCCTTCCTGTTTCCAGCAGCTCTCAGGGAACCTCTGGGTTTCATCCAGCGGCCCCTGAGGAAGACAGGACGAAGGTCAAGGTGTCATCAGCCACTGAGAACAGGAAGCACACAGGGCTGAGGGCGAGCAAACACACAGCAGTCCTCCCAGACCACGCCGTGCCCCATCCCAGTCCTGACCAGCAGGAGGAGCTCTCCCAGGAGGACAGTGACACTGACTTGTCCGAGTCAGAAAGACTCCCCCTGTCCTGCCGTCCCCTCGCCCCGCGACTGGAGCTCCGGCCCGAGGTGGTGGAGGACGGAGACGCTCCGTCTCACTGCCGGGCGGTCAGAGGACAGGACTTCCCAGACTTCCTCCCTCCACCGTTCAATTCGTGGAGCCTCAGTCAGCTGGCTGTTTTCTACAACACGGAGGGCAGAGGGGCCTTCCGACCCCGGCCTGTGGGCCCCTTGGAGCGGTACCTGGAGAGGTTGCTGCAGCTGGAGTGGCACCAGATCCAGACGGTCCAGGCAGAGCACGGGACACAGGACGCACCAGGAGGGACGTCCTGTTGCCAGAGGTCCAGCGCTGCGGCCCCGGCCCCGACTCGCCTCAGCTCTCCCAAATGCATCCTGCAGTGCCAGCGCGCCTTCCCCCTCTCCTTCCTGTCCTCACTGGCCGGACACTCCGCCCTGCTGGCCGGTGGTACGAGCGGTCAATGCCGGATCTGCTCCTCCTGCTGTAGCATATCATGCTGCCGCTCCAGCCACAGCCATCTGTCCAGACTGAGTCCGGATGGCAGCAGAGGGCCCCTGCCGCGCCCCAAAAGGAGTTACAGTGAGAGCCGGGTCCACTCCTCAGACAGGAGGCTCAGAACCAGAGGTCCGGCAGCCCCACCAGCTCCAGCAGCTACCTGAGGAGGATGCAGGCTTCAGGAAACATCCGGAATCCCATCCAGGCTGGTGCAGGAAGGTCCCATTCCTCTGCTAGGGGCCGTGATGAGCCAGACTGGATGGCGGGAGTCCTAAGGAAGAGGAGCGGCTCCGAACAAAGGAGAGGTGGAGGGAGGCGCATGAACAGATCAGAGACGAGCCGGAGCAGTTCTGAGAGCAGAACAGGAGGAGCAGAGCGGGACGACGCCGCTGGCTGGACGGAACAGGAAGTCACTGGAGTCAGTGTTCGTTTACCCGGGTCCAGACATCCCCCCGACCAGAGGCCGAGCAGGTCCAAACAGGTTGAATTTGTTACATGACAGTTTACACACACCGCCATCAATCAGAGACCTGATCATCACCGGAGGATCATTCAGATGATCAACATGTCTGTGTTTCAGCTGCAGAAATGATTTAATGACTCATTTTTAGCATCATCACAAACACAACGTGGTGCTTGTTGAATGTTTACATGAACATCAATGGAACATGGAGGTGCTAAAGGCCTAGTTGTTCTTTTTTTAAAAGATGTTTTTATCCATAAGCTACACTGCCTTACAAAAGTATTCATACCTCCTGAAGTGTTTTAGATTTTGTCACATTGCACACATGAGCAAAATGTTTCTTTGTGACACCAACACAAAGCAGGGACAATTTCTTTGTTTTTTTCAATCGAGGCATAAATCTAAACCCTAATAAATTAATACATAAATATATATATTCACATTCATGTGTATGTATGTATGTATGTATGTTTGCGTATATGGCAATTTTGAATGTTTTGTGTCACTGCCGTATCCAATCATATGAATTGAAATAGGACGCATTCAGGTGAGGCTTGTTTGATAAAAACATTTTCATTAAGACCACATTTCTGTATTGAAACGTTTTTATCGGCCTGGTGTAATATTCTAATGGTTGAAAACATGTCATGTTTTGAAAACATGTCATGTTTTCAACCTGCTGTAAGCTGAAAAAATTCTTAGCCAACAGAAATAAAGATCGAAAAACATCTATGTGAAATGAATCTATGTAATATGCTTCACTTTGTGAACAGAGTTACTGAAATAAATGAACTTGAATAATATTTCCAATTTATTAAATACGGTTCTATGTTCATTTGTAACGTGTCGTGAGGTGACGCTCCACCCTCCTGGCCAGTAGATGGCGGTAATGAGCCTCTGATTGCCGAACGCCAGATTTTGACCGGCTCTGTGTGGCGGTGTTGATAGTTTCAGGCCGGACGTATTTTTGGAGCTACACCGGCAACATGGACGCTGGTTCTCAGCGCGTTTTACAGTATTTAACAGAAGTTGAAGAGGCAGCTGAGGATGTTCTCACTACCAAACAACAGGTACCGGGAACGCGAGGAGATGCAACGAGCATTCGTTTATCACAGAGGACAGAAGTAGACTCATTTCTGCGAGTCGTTTTAGCTAAGCTAACAGCCTGCACTAATAACCTGACAGTCATCAGCACCTTTATAAAAGCAGAACCTTTACAGTTCCGATGTCATGTCGGAAAGACCCCGGGAGTGACGCTGTTGTTGACACCTTTCACTGGTCTTGCTTTTTAATTTTAGCTTAAAATACAGAAAGGTTCCAGGTGAACCTCGATATGTCTTTGTTAGCTCGTGGTGTTAGCATTCTGGACAGATCAGTTAAAGAACCAGGATGACTGGACGCGCCAGGCAGCAGGGACACATTTCTGGTTTTGGGACTATTGGGACCAAAGTGGGGGCATTTGACATGAAAAGAAAACACCGTGGATTCCACAGTATATAGATGATTTCTGAGTGAAAATGACGGTTCATGTTTCAGATCGTAGACCTGGACATGAAGAGGAACAGGAACAGGGAGGCGCTGAGCGCCCTGAAACATGACATGGCAGACACAGGTCAGTCATTGTTGCTTCCAGACTCACACTCTTGGCTCAGCTTGTGTATAAACACTATGTATGCTCCTGTATAGATGATTGTCTTTACAGTGATGTCTATCTACTATCTACTGTTGTTTGCAGAAAAAGTCAAGCTGTGCTTTGGGAACATGTTCCTCAAATTCTCCAAATCCAAAGCAAGAGAGATGATCCAGAAAGGTAAACTTTTTTTTTTTTTTTGAGTAAAAACTTTCTAAAATATGTTTAAAAAAATTTTTTTTAAAAAAGAAAAAAACAACTCTGAACTGTTTCCTTTCCTGTAGATCAGGAGCAGCTTGACAAGGAGATCAGCGATCTTCGTAGAAGCCTGAAAGCAAAAGTCAACTGTCTCAATGAGATGCAAGGTATAAATATGTGTTTGTGCATTAATATACATATGTACATCAGCAGGAGCTGCCTGTCTTCCATCTGTTTTACGTGTCTGAAGTGATCATGCTGGGCTTATTTGTCCGTGTTTCCAGGAAACCCTGAGCTCAGAGGCTACAACCTGTCTCCACTGTCCGCTGAAGAACTGAAAGCTATTAACAGCCTCCTGAGGTGACCTGCTGGAGCCACGCTTCTCTTCACAGCTCTGCCAAACAGACGGACAGATCCAAGAAATCCTACAGTGAATATGTGTGAAAATGTTCCTTGGTGGGTCTTCCAGGACAAATACTTAGCAACAGTTATTGGGACTCATAACCAGCCAGAAGCCTTGGACTGGTCCCTTTTTTAAGGCTGTTGCAGCCTCGGTACTTGAATTTAAGCATGTATGTGTTTGAGTTTATTGGTTAGAACTTCTTTTTATTCCCCACGTTCTGATCAAAAACAGAACTAATAAAAGAGTTTCTGGGTGTCCACGTACATGTTTAGACCACAGATTTTCCTCAAAATTGTCTGACCTTGAAAAAAAACCAGTGAAAGTTTATTGAGTTTGGCGATTTCTGGCAAGCCATGTCCAGCTCAAGGACTCTGCATCCCTCAGGCCCTGTGTCAGAACTTTGCTGACTCAGTTCAGCAAAGTTCAAAAAGTGACTTCGGTTGTAAGTCACTTTTTATGCCTTTTCCTATTGTGAGTATGTAGCCTGGTTTAAAAAAACCAACCCCTTGTTCTACGCTTTGCATCGTCCAGAGAGTCTGGTCTCCCGGCTGTTGAGAAACAACTGCTTCCCGTATGGGTGTGGCCTCTGTTGAGCTTATAAATGTTAAATTTCACTAACGCTTGCCCTCGACATTTGTAAGGCGCCAACTCAATAAAACTTATCAGAAATTGCCTCTCATTAAAAACTCGTCATGCTTTGTTTTAGACAGAAAGATTGGCATTTTTTGTTTTTGTCTCTCCAGCCTTGCCGTAGCTTTAAGATAATAAACCTTGCCTGAATGAGTTGAATGTCAGGGTTAAGTGGTTGGAAGTTGGCCAAAAGACTCCACCTTGTTACATATGTACCCACTGGCTGCCAGCCTGGAGCTTCTTTATACAACTTTCAGCTGCAGGACTCAAAGCGTCTGATCACAGCTACCCATGCATCTTAAAACATGTCGTAGCAAAAGCTGAAGCTAATCATTGGGGTAAAACCTTTTGCGCACGATCGTGAAGACAGGCAAATTTGTTGGCGCTCTGGTAAGATGCATAAAAGCTAAAAATATACTCTTTTTTTTTTTTTAATTATTGCACCAGCATTATGTCACACTGACAAATTTGGAAAACATTTCTGTTATGTGTGTTGTCTGTCTTCTCATGTGAAGAAATAATTTTGGCCAGGAGGTGGCAGTGCAGTGCAGGTGTTCACGTTTGAAAACAGGTTTCGTTTGACAGTAAAAACTTAAGTCAAACTTTTTTTTTTTGAGCATTCTCTAACTTTGCATTATAAAGCTGCGCGACGTTATATTAACAAGAAACATTGGATTGTTTTTCTTTCACGAGACACACCACACACACACACACACTCCTCCAGGCAGGTCCTGATATGGTGTGTCGTCCTTGGGGGAGGGAGCAGATTAATACAAGTACTGCAGCATCTGACATGATGACACAAACACCCTGAGGCATCGAGACGAGGGAAGGGCTGATGACACAGGAGTACATACGGTGTGTGTGTGTGTATGAGAAAGAGAGAGAGAGAAAGGAAGTGTTTTCAGCTTTCGCTCTCAACAGACTTTGGTTGCGTGCCACAGTTCTCAGAGCTGAAACCAGGCCGTTGTGATGAGTTTGTGAGTCAAACGGTGGGAACCTGCTGATCGTCTCAAAATTCAGACCAGTGCCACACAAGACACTCGACATCATGTTCCTTTTACTGATGACTTACGCTGCAGGCATCTTGTTTACCTCTTGACAAACTAGAGGACTGAAGAGCCGATAATAATGGTGATGTGGACCAGCTGAATGCAGAGTGAGGTGGTGTGGAAGGTCGGAACTGGACCCAGAAAGCTGTGATGCTGCCGACAAGACTAACAGGCAGGAGGAAACACACCCAGCAGCTGTCAGTCTCTGGGAGGGAACTTCAATTTATCTGCTGTTTAGCTCAGATTGATGAACGTGCACATGTGGCAACCGCTCCTTCCTGCTGGGAGACTCAAACTGTTTAATGGCTTTCAAGAGAAGAGATCTCATTTTGTTGTCACTCCCGTGTCACGGAAGAGCAGAATTTAGGGAGTGATTTATCAAGGCTGACTGGCTGTGTGTGGTAACCTCACAGTGGTAGTAGGAGTCCAACAGAAGGAGGGGATTTTAGGTGTTGAGCAGGCCGGTGACAGACATTAGATGACTGTGTACGACTGCGCTGCGTTCCTCAACTTTCCCTTGTGGCTCTTCGCAGCGCGACGCACTGGAACAGCAAGACACCGTACGGACACTTGGTTTAAAAGATAAGAACTGCCTTTGGAGTGGAACAGACATCTGAGTCTTTAATTTAAAAATGATTCAGATTCATTTGCCTGCACACCTCAAGATACAGAGAGGTGAAGGCGAGTGCAGATGTGTGATACAGCCGCATCATCTTTCATCCAAAGTACTGATAAGTTTGTTCTGTTTTTCAAACGAGGCACAGAAACAGATTTCGAACAGAAAATAGCCTTGACCTGAAGGACGCTGCTATATTCAAATAGACTTACTTACATGGAGTTGTGACACCCCAAGGCCTTCAGCCACAAAGTAGCCATATGAACTGTTTCAATACAAACAACAAATAAATGAGTGAAGAGTGTAGCGCCGAATGGCTGCAGGGCCTTGTGCTGTTGTATTTATGAAACTGTTCTTGCTCGGTGTCATCTCTCCCAGGATTGATTCTGACAGCATCAGCTTAACGTGGAGGAGATCAAATGAAGCCGACAGAACCAACATGGTGTACAGCAGGTCCAGCAGCTGGTAAACATTATGACGGCTAACGTCAGGTATGCTTCCTGGAAGAAAGATGTGCAGGAAAGCTAACTTTAATGAGGTAACATGTTCTTCAGGTGGTCCACGTCACTTTGTCATGTCTTGCTTTCACTGTGTGATTATTTGTTTGAGAAAAAAAAAAAGAAAGAAATATTCGGTAGTCATTAAAAGTTCAGTCAAACCATTTTTCCTTCTGTAGTTTCCTTTTTACATTCGTAGCAAACATCAGGAGATTTTTTGTTAACATATATATAAACTTTCCCAGTAATGTTTTGGTCTGGTGTGTAGAGCAAATATGTTAGCACACTTGAAATAAAACAAAACTAACTTACAAGTAATTTTTCAGCAGTATAGAGGAGCTTGTTTTAAGTCAATAATTCCTTAATATTGACGAATAACTTCCAGCTCCATTGGGAGATTATTTCACTTATAACAAGAAATGTTTCGCACTTTATAAGTGAAATAATAGGAAGAAGAGTTGTTTTGGGATTAGGGCTCTGGTTTAGGACTTAAGGTGTGAAATGAATTCAGGTTAAATTTAGGGTTATGTATCTACTAGCACTGGTTAGGTTTAAGGTTAGGATCAGGTGTTAGCTACAGAAATAAAAGAAACATCAATGGAAGTCAATGCAAAGTCACTGAGAAGATACAAAGACTCGTGCACCCGTGTGTGTGTGTGTGCATGTGTGTGTGCACTATGTAATGAGAATATACGAACACGTAATAAACTGAAATGATCAGATATCAGAAAATAAACAATAAAGAAATGATAAAAGCAGAGACATGAACGAAACTAAAAGCCCATACACATCCGGCTCGTAAGAAGAAGTCTGGTTTGACTCATCGGCTGGCGGGGTTTGTTGTGTTCATCAACACAGAATAATGAAGCCGCTCGACGAGATGGATGGATGTTACCAGTAAATCATTCCAAAAGACATGACGGGACACGCAGAGTAAGTAGAGCTGCTTTATTGTTTTCCTCAGCTTTAACTGGACGGTGTTCTTTGAGAGGAAGCCGTTTCCTCTGCTTCCTGTCAGACGGAAGAAGGAACCAACACCGACCCTCCAGCTCATCTCTGCTGCTTATAGACTAGACCTGGTGGAAAAGTTGGGACATCTGCAATCACTTTCTGCTGAGAAAACCACAGAAAGAACGCTTCTCCCTCAGATGAATAATTTTCTATTCAGTCTGTAACATTTAGTATTTTACTATTTTCTCCCATAGTGTACAGTGAAGGCTAACAGCTTGGCAGTGACACCAATGTTGTGTCGGCTTTGAATTTCCTGGTTTCTGCACAGAGTTATTAGATCACATCAAGTCTCTACAAACAGTTTTATTAGTGTAAAATGTTTACATTGCAGCTAAGTTATGAAAAAACAAAACAACCATAACATTTTTTTTAGCTAACTTCCTGTCAGCATGGTCATGCAAATTACTAGTTTTATTAGTATCTATTCATAGCCAAACCAGACCACATATATATTTACATATTTCTACACTTTTGACACTGGTTAACAGTGACCACATCCCCTACATTGCTTCTCTGCTTCAGTTAAATATCAGCCGTTCTCATCGGCTCCATGCAGACATGTTAAAAAATGACTGATGTTAGCTGATAACGATGTCGATGCCAATATTTTGTGGATCCCTAGTAATAATTTAAATTATTATGTATTTACAAAGATTTTAAAGTTTTCTTTTGTGTTTTTTTTCTTGACTTGCAGAAGTCTCTCTTAAGTTTGCTATTTAATCGTTGTTTCTAACCAAAATATATTAGGCAGGTATTAATAAGATTACTTCCTACTGTTTAATAAAACCAAATCCAGCTTCGAGTCTCATACGGAAGATTTTGAAATAAGCAGCTGTTGCCGGGGAAAAAGATGGGGGTCAAGTTCGGGTCTGGAATTTTCAAGAAGCCTCCATAAAGACAAATCAAAACTGTTTTGACTGTCGAGGTCTATCCTGAAAATTTAGCTGACCCAGGAGTCGTGACACATTTCTCCACTATGCAGCCACACCTGCACAAACAGGAGCTTCATGGAGCCTTCATCACAAGGAGAACTTTTCCATCGACCATGAGCACAGACAGAAACGAAAAGACTCCAAGTGAACTAAATCTCTGAATTTTGGGTGGAAGAATAAGAGTTCAACTGTAGGTAGAGGGGGAAAATGTCAAATTTGCATTGCACGTTTGGAAAGATTAAAAAATAGTAAAACAGAACATTTTACTAATTTTTGGGGTCATTTATGAAGGTTTAAAGCTTCAATTCTATAAGAAATAAAAAAAAAAATTGTTTTTAAACTTAATATCAGTTATTTATTGACAATTCAGATTAAATCTCTTTCAAGGCGGACTTTGGCACAAAAACGGAATATTAAATGTTATTTTATATACAATACAAATATACAATGAATATTCTCTTCTCCTAAGAACATTATGTTTTTATGACTTTTTGGTTTTTATCATGTAAAGCACTTTGGACTGTCTTGTTGCTGAAATGTGTAATACACATAAACTTGATTGATAGATTGACATTCTGAACAAATATGGAGGTTTAAACTCGGAAATGTCACACCAGATGCAGCACTTTGTTGACTGCACAGGAGTTTCTTTATTTTCCCCCATCACAGTATTGACGTTAAAAGAAAAACAACAAACAAAAAACAATGTATAAAGTAACTGCAATAGAGAATCAAACGACGTAAACCAACAACTTATCAGGAAAAGGTGTAGAAATCAAACATATGGAAACGTTGGAGCAAAAAAAAAAAAAAAAACGTGAAAACTGAATGTCAATCATATGATGATGAAAAGAAGAAATGTTTTAACTCAGACATGGTTTTGTTTTATTCATAGGTGCTTTTTTTTCCCATTTGTTTATTTTTTCAGTTTTTTTCTCTGTGATTTACTCGAAGCTCACATCCAAAACCGGTTAGAGTGAAGTTTTTGTTTGGCCTTCATTTTGTTGAGTTTTAAAGTTTCTCCTCTGGATCTGATTCCCAGTCAAACTTAATCAGAAAGCTGAGAGCTGATCCTGAAGGGAGCTGCTGGCTCCTGCAGGGTCGACCTCTCACAGTTCGTCCCTACTGGGAACCGCAAACCGCCGGCCACACCATCACCAGAACAAAACAGGAAGACGCACAGACAACCAGCATCTATTGCTCAAAGACAAAGGTGGATATCATCTAATCTGGCCACCATCACTGCACTTTAGCTTCAGTATTTTAAGGTGACAAATAAGATAAAGTGGTCAAGAGTTTACATCAAATCTGGGTGATTCAGAGCACAGCTGTCAAATTCATTTTTAATTTGCACAACATCAAGATCAAGAATGAATCGGAAGAGCCAGATGTGGCAAAATTTCCTTGATTAAACTACCTATTAAGCTGTTAAAAATATGAAAAAGTAGTTGGCTCTGCATTTGATGAGTATTTCTTTAAGTGAAATAACATTGAGCATCTTCTCACGTTTATGTAATTTGGCAGAATACACCCAACTGTTTTCTCTCTGGAGTCTACACTGCTGTAAACACTGCAAAAACAATACACCCTACCAGTTTCTAGAGCAAATATCACCTGAAGCAAGACAAAACCAACTAACAAGTAATTTTTTTCAGCAGGATAAAGGAGCTTGTTTTAAGTTATTAATTCCTTAACATTGATGGAAAAGTGCTAGTTCCATTGGTAGATTATTTCACTCATGACAGGACATTTTCCTCATGTTATAGGTAAAACACAAGCTCCTATATCTTCCCCAAAAGTTACTCATAAGTTAGTTTTGTCTTATTTCTCTGGCACCTTCTACACACACATATAGTTAAAGTGGGTATTTGCCCCAATAAAAAGCTTCAAAGCTTTTTGAAAAGTCAGATTTTCTTAATAAGCTGACACTGAATTAAGACAGAACAAGGACAAGAGGAATCAGGCAGCATTTCAACCACAGCAAAACTTTGCGGCAACAAAAGGTTTTGTTATGATTGACACGCTGCAGAGATGTCAGCAACCACGTATGACTCAGTCAGGGCCTGGTACCCCAGCCGCATGCTCAGCAATAAGCATGTTTTTAAATAGTTTTTAAAACCCAGAGCCACAGTGAGCAACAGATCCTGGGCTGAGGGAACAAATGAAAACAAGCTGCCATGTGTGGGCTTTTTAACGTCTTCAGGCGGTTTTTCCCAAGGTTGCTTTATGGTGAGTAAAACTGAATAACTAGGAAAATCAAGGAATACAGCATTTTCCTCACAAAAGTGATGACAAAGAATGTGCATGAATCAGTGATGGTCCTTGTTTAGCCTCCTGCTCACTGACTGGTCTGTGGGGTTTTCAGCAGGTGCTTAACGTCTGTGGATCCCGGCTTTCCTCTGGCTCAGTCCCCCCTTAATGCCGTCTTTATGACCTGTCTGGTCCCTCCTGTTGGCCTTGCTCATAAAAAGCCCTGTGGAATGACAGCCTGTCTGCTCTGTGTCTATTCTTCTGACACAGACCGCTTCGGGCCGGTGGCAGGCGGAGGACCTTCTATGATGCATTTATTCCCAAGCTCAGATCTTTATGCCATTTATTCAGAAGACCGTAGGTCAGCGTTTCTCAAACTTTTTCAGGCTGAGGACCATTTACCCCGTTTGACAAACACTCATAAACCAGCTAGCTTGAAATTGGCCCCCCAAAAACAGAACATTGTGAAATGTACAACCTGAAATGAGCATATTTCGTTGTCTTTGTTCCTCCTACGTGAAGGGTGGCGCTGTTTCATAAATGCGACTGGTTGTAATAAAACCACAAACAAGTCTACTCCTGGCATTTTTCGTTATTTACAGATTGTGAAAGAATTTTTTTCTACCATCTTTCATCTGTCTATTTTATGACAGTGATTTTTCTTTTTTCCCCAGTTCAGCTTATTAAAGCCATATATTATTTTATTTTAGTTTTAGAAGAGAGCTGCAGGGGATATTTTGTTTCTCGTCATAATAGACATTCCTCAGTGTTCACTTGGAAGAAAAGAGAGAGATTGCTCAGAGGAGGAAAGTTTAGGAATCTGCTCCATCCAGATGAGACACGAAATGAAAGGGCAGATTGATGGATGCATGCAGTGCCTGTAAAAATATTCACCCCCTTTGATGTTTTACCTTTTTATTACTTCTATAAATCAAACATAATCAATAGAGTTAGGCTTTTTTGACAATAGCCAAAAACCTTAATGTAAGTGAAAATCAATTTCGCCAAAATAATAACTGTTACATAAAAATATGTAACATGAAATGAATGATTGCATAAATATTTATCCCCTTTGATCTAGTAGTCTCAGAATGAGTGGAACAGGAATCAGTGCAGTGCCTCCATGAAGTCAGCTGTGTCTGGAAAGTCCGTTCATCGGTTCCTCGAGATTCCTGGCTTCCATTACAGCACAAACACTAAAGAACACTGCAAGCCAATCAGAGAAAATCTTACTGAAAAGTACAAGTCAGGAGATGAATGCAAAAAAAAAAAGTATGCAGGGCACTGAACGTCCCTTAGTTTTCAGTCAGATCCATCATCAAGAAATGGAAGAAATGTGGGTGATGAGTAAACTGCTAGAAGGACACCAGGGCACCATTACTATGCCAAAGGAGTTAGAAGCTTCAGCAGCTGATATGGGCGGAGACTCTTGACTTTTGCCATTTTTTTTTTCCTCTTTCCGGTCACTTTGTACAATGGTGGATGAAATATTGAGAGAGTGCCTTGGCTTTATTTACTGAAAGCAAGACGATGTCGTTGGTGCCCGCCTGCATCTTCTGGCCGAACACCACCTACAGGTCACAATGTCACATAGCGGAGTCTGTCTGATTGGTTGGTGATCACGTCCAACAGCAACAAGTTTTCTAATTATGACAAAAGGCCACTGGTAGAGTTCGTGGTCAAGTGGAAGAAAGCTCTTTGGTCTGAAGAAAACGAGATTGGGCTTTCTGTCCGGAAGATAAGACGCGATGCAAACATTGCACGTCACCACAAACACACCAGCCCCTCTGTGGAGCCTGGTGGTGGCGGCATGTCGGATTCCCTACGGAACCCAAATGACAAGTGGGTCGGCTCAGCACCGAGAACACCTGGACTCCACGCAGAAGGAAGCCAGAACCTTCTTACCAACGGCACTGCTGCATCTTTTCCAAACGAAACGCTCACATTCGCTGCTAACTGCAGTGAAAAGTCTCATCGGTTTTTTGCTCTGTCTATAGTGAAGCAGGTACATACATATGCAATAACAAGAAATAAAATTAAAAAATCTTTTTTTTTTCTTTTTGCATATTTTGTCAATTTGAGTTGTTTTAAAGGAGCTCAATGTTCTCCATTAAAAGAAGCCAACACTTTTTTTTTTGTCTGAAATAGTTTATGAATAATAACTCATTTTCTTTGACTCTATGCCAAACAAAAAAAAATCCTTACTTGGAATGTTGTATTTTAATAAAAAAAAAATTAAAAAAAGGACAAAGACTTGTTTTTTTCTTCTTTTATTTTGTTTGAAGACTAAAAAAAAAATCATCACAGAAGCATTAAGGTAAATCGCCCAAGGAAGGCAACTGGTCATTTCATCTTAAAAATAAAACCATGTTGAAATATCTCATCCAGTTTGAGCTGAGCACTGCCCATTTGTCTAAAGAAAAGAAAAGAAAGGCATCTCTTATTTGGAAATTAAGTAAAAACAAAAGCTTGTTAAATTAATTTGTCCAGTTTCTAATGTAAAATAAAAGACAATACAAAGCCCATCTGTTAAAGTACAAAATAAATAGAATATACACAAAACCACCAAACACCAAATGGAACTGATTTACTCTTCTGGTGGTGCTTACAGACATGTGGTGGCACATTTGACAAATTTGGCCTTCCATGTTTGCTCCAGTTGTTCTCCGCTGATGTCACATTTCATTCAACCTTTGTTAATCCAGGTGAGACACTGAGAAAGAGTTCTTATTTACAAGAACGACCTTAGAGGTCATAAGGTCACCAGGAAGCAGAGACATTTTCACACTGTCGAGTGAAAGGCAATCAGGCGTGTTCTCAAGCTCATCTCGCATTGCTTTGGTGTGGAGCGAGTCGTCAACAAATCACTTTTTCAGTCGTGGCCCTTGACAAAAAGCAATAAAAAACACTCCTGTTTGAGCGAAACGGTTGCCGCTGACTATGAGTTGGATCATATTAATATGGATACGACACCGTGACAACCTGTTCTTTACAAAACCGGGTTCTCTGAGACAGACAGTGTCTACAGGAATCACCACATATGTCATTTTATATGTACTTAATGTGTGTTCAGTTCTAAATGCCTTAAAGCCTCCTGAAAACACATTTTATTGAAAAGAATACTCGGGTTATAAGTGAAAATGAATTGCTGATGTTCGCCCCCTACTCCCCCCTGTTCTTAACCCTTCATAAACATAACACATGCTTTCACATACATCCGTAAGATAAAGATATTACATGCGACATCCTGGAATGACGAGCCATGTGAAACGCAGTTACAGGTGGATAAATCAAACTCCACTGGTGTGACACAGTGCAGCCAGAGAGAGAGAGAGGCAGAGTGCGGCTGCACTCAGAAACCCTCGCTGGAAACTCTCATTTTTTTCCTCTGTGCCCATGTCCTCGCCTTTTCATCTACACGGCACCAACATATTTTTTCCCGTCCTTTGAGACTAAAGGCAGGTCTGTTCATTTCAGAGTCCGCTCCTTGTCCCCTCTGTGGAACGGGGACGTCCCCTTTTTGGCGTTAGGTGTAGCAGGGGGTCTCCTCATCTGCCTGAAGTGAAACAAAATACATTTAGAGGCGCGTCTTGTCTTTGTCTTTTATTTCACAGTATACGCACCCATCTTCATTGCATTAGTTAATCACCTGCTCAACTGTTGCAGTGTCTGTTTGGGTCGCCATTTTTATTAACTGAACCGAAACACAGAATTCTGCAGCACATCTTCATGTTACGGTTGTCAAAGTCAAGCTAGCATAACTGACCTACTTCCCTCTTGCTAGGTATTTTTTTATTTAATTAAAACCTTTTCCTGATCTTATTGTCCAGTTGTGGTAGCGTTGACAATTAGTATCAAAAGAACCACATATCTTTTTTTTTTTTTTATACATCAGGCGATAAGATTTAAGATTTAGCGCGTTTGGTTGACAACTTCACAGCTAAAACCAATGCTAGTCATAGTCAGCCAACACACACCTCTAATTTTTCTGAAGGCAGCATTGTTAGAGAAATGTCTTCTATTGTCCCCCACTGGGGGAATCCAGTGGGGGACCTGTTCGTGCAGAAGTTACCTGTTCGTGCAGAAGCTGCTGCACTCAGAGTCCGTGTGCAGCGTGCACGCACATCGCCTGGAGGCTGCGCTGCTCCTGCTGCTCCGAGCCGTCCGGACGGAGCGCTTCGTACGCAAAGAGCCTGGGGAACTGGCCATGCCGTACGGGACCGTGTGCCTGCCATTGGAATCAGTGAACATTTCTATGTCAACAAGTGTCTTTGTGCTGGGGTCGTTTCTGATATGGGTGATATAGGCAACCACCCAGGTCGGCATTTTGTGTGGGGCGGAATGAGCTCATAAAGACCAGAAACCCCACAGTGTTGACCCTGACCTCCCTAACTTATGACTAACAACACAGTCAGACAGAGATTTACCGCGAATGAAAACCTGGATCACAAGCTCTTGTCTTCTCAATGTTCGTTTTGGCAACGCTGATCAGAGACTGTGAGGAGGTGAGTGCGTTGGGCACAGCACAGTTTCCACTATTTGCTGGCATTTTTGGAATAGTTTTTAAACTGATTTATCGGCGCTGATTTCCTTCATTTTGGGAGATCGATGATCGTAAACGTGAAGACGATCTTATCCTCCGATCCTGTCTACCTCAGCAAAGGTCTAAAAATGAACCGCTGTCCTCTTCGGTTCTGCTGTGAACCCCGTCCACCAGGTCGTGTCTGCACGTTTCAGTTAACAATAGTCACTTCACTGTTGCAGGCTCAGTCACTGTATTTAGCGACATTTCAGACGAAGAAAAAAGAAAAATGGCCAAAATCAGAATCGACAGGTCGGTCTTTTTAAAGATCGGTAATCTGTAATCGCGCAGAAAAGTGCAATCGGTGCACAGCTAATTGTTTCTGCTGGCAGCCAGTCAGAGACCGGCTGACCTGAATTATGAGGCGGTTCAAAAACAATGTTTACTGGTCAAAACTGCTTTGATAAATGAAGATGTAATCATCCTCCCTGTTCACTTCAGGGAGGATGATTAACTGAATCATACGTTTACAGTGACACAGTAATGGGATGCTTCTACGCTGACGCTCAGGTTGCGAAAACTCAAACAGGTTCTTTACCTTTTTTGGGCTCTTAATAGTTTTGCTGGAATGTTGGACAGACGGTGCTGGTTCTGATGGCAGTGTGACAAAACATCCTATAATCACACTAAAGCGCACCATAAAACCCAACCTCCTCGACTCAACATGACATTCCTAACAAGGACGCGTCATAAACGCTGCTCTGTCAGACCCAGAATTATTCATACGCCTGGCAGATTCCCGTTGTTGAATGGCGATTATACAGGCATCTATGAAAAGGTCATAAAGAATGTCAAAAGAGAAAATAATGACGTTTGATCTGTTTTTAGCTTTTTTATTTATACCATTCTCGATAATTAGTGCCAGTACAGCAATCAAGCAGTTCTCATGATAGCTGAGCAGTTTTCAGCTCGTCTCCTCCCCACAGATTCTCTGTCAGAGTCAAAACCTTCCTATTAGAGATGCATCGACTGCAGTTTTCTGGCTGATTGCCGATTCCGATTTTGGCCGACACCAATTTTTTTTTTTGTCCGTCGCAAGAAAGTTGCTGAATTGGAACAGTGGGGTGAATGTTGTTAACTGCAAACGAGCAGACGTAACCTGGTGGGCGGGGCTGTGTATAGATGTGATGAGTTGGGTGGTAACCAGTTACATTGAGTTGAGCAACTTCTTTTTAATGTGTTTTTAGGAATATTTTTACTACGCTGCACTTTTTAGCTTTGCTTGAGTAATGCAAAGCTTTACTCAAGCTTTGCACTGTCCTCTTCGGTTCTGCTGTGAACCGAAGAGGTTCATAATTCAGGTCAGCTGTATCTGGAGAGTTTTTCAAATCAAAAACTCACCAGATACAGACACACACATGCAGTTTTTTTATTGAAAGAAACCGATTTGAGAAATTTTCCCTTTTTCTGATTTTGTTATTTTTGTTACTTATTTGAATTATTGTCATTTTGGTCCTTAAAAAACAAAACTTTCCACCTGACTTTATATTTTGACCCGTCTGATTCAGTACTTGCATAGACTTTTTTTTTTTTTTTTTAACCAAATATAATTTTACTCTTACTTGATTCATTTCTTGGACGGCTACGTTTTACTTTTACTTGAATAAAAACATGCTGAAGTAGTTCTACTCTTACTTGAGTTCACTCTCTGGGTACTTCTCTGCTCATTAGCAGAGTGCGTCAAAGCAGTCACTTTCCCTGGTCAACATGTCCTCTCTGGATCTCTGGCGTACGTTATTTGCGCTGCCAACAGCTGCTGCAAAACTTTCATTCCCCACCTCTGAGTTTTAGGCCAAAAAAATAACCTGGATCATTTACTTGAGTGCAGCAAATAATTCTGGGACTTCTGTGATTTATTAAGATGGACTGGAAGAATCCCTTTCATCTGTCTCCGACAAACAGCAGTAATAGTGACGATAAACGCTGTGCCTGCTGCTGGCAAGCAATATTTGTCAGAACTTCTTGGCACCTTCTTGGGACTTTTTCACCATGTAGCACAAAAAGAGACACCAGTGAACAATGAAGAGGTGTGAGGTCAGAAGGTTAGCTAACCACTCACAGCTGCATGTACTTTAGGAGCTCTTCCCTAAGGGACGTAAAAGCGCAGGTAATTTATTTTAGCCTTCCCAGATATGTTCACCTTCTCACACCCTCCCATGTGTGCCGTGCATCTTTAGCTGCAGCTGTTCCATCGTCAGGCAAGAGCAGAGAAATGCCAGTGATAGATGTGCTGAAGAGCAGCGCAGCACAAACTGCAGGAAGCAGTCGGCGTCTCGTCTGACTCACATTTTCTCAGGAAGAAAATAGAGAAGGAAGTTTTCCTTCATGTACATAAAGCTGATGTGGCCTGATGGACAATAATTAAGGGTTCCGCCAATTTATTGGCGCCAATTTCCTCCATTTTGGGACGTCTGCAATCGGCCGGTGCTTACGTGTGAAGCCGATCTCATCTGCCTCAAAAAGGTCTAAATATTAACGACTGTCTTCTTCTGCTCTGCAGGTTTGACCGACAGACCGGCCCCACCTGGTCATGTCTGCATGTTTGCAATTAACAATAGTCACACCACCGTTGCCAACTCACAACATTTTAGCTATAAGTTAGTGACATTTCAAACAAACAAACAAACAAAAAAAAATCGATATCCGAAGGTCAAGTTGTTTAAAGAACAGTAATCGAGAGGAAAACTATAATCGAGGTGTGAGACTGTTCAACATGCACCAGAGAGACAGTTTGGTCAGATCCTGGGGTCTAAAGGAAGAGAAATTCTGAAGATGCATCATCATCATCAGCATCAGCATAATCTGTGTTGTTGTGGAACAAAGTTACACATCTGGATGTGAAAACCTGAAGATGCTACTGGATTTGAAAAGCTAAACTGGGCTGCACTTGGTGGTCTCACTTCGGTCCAAACTGACAGGAGATGGATGAGTCCATGTCACCACCCCTTCTCTCCTCTACCCTCCACCCACCGCCGCGCCAAGACCTCTGAAGTAAGAAAGACCTGCTCCAGCAATACCTCTGGTTCCTATTTAACGCTGGCAGCACAAAAGAAAAAAAAAAAAGAAAAAGAAAACAAGTAGCGAAACAGAAAAAGGGTCCGATCCATCCGAGAACCTGAGAGAGAGCTCAGCGTCTATAGAGCCTTCCAGATTACGCAGATCAGGCTTTAAGGTTTTCAGTCAACTCTTGTTGCTTTTGCCATGGATCCACAGAGGAAAACCACAGAGGCTTCTTTGTTGGTCAAGTGTAAAGTCTGCATTGGTTTAGATTTAACACGGATGCAATAAAGATTTGCGTTTAACTGCTGTGTAATTAATCACACAGCATGTGGGTTGTCTTATTTTTTGTTGTTTCTTTGTTGTGAAAGGGTGAATAACTGGATGTAGTGTAAGGCACTTTGGGGTGTTCGGATAAAGCGATATACGAGTACAATCTAATTACCATTTAGTAGGCTGAAGATCAAAATGCAGACTGTCTATAAAACGTTTACCCCGAAAAAGCACAGAGGAATCGGTCGGAAAAGTCAGGAATTCTCAGGTGAAGTTGACGGATCCACAGGAACAACGACCTCTCCGACCAGATCCCAAAGACTCACTGGATGAGGTTCAGCTGCTGAGCCCGGCTCAAACGGCCTCGGTTTTCCCATTTTTCCTCCAAATATTACAGAGCCCCCCCCACACTCCCTTCTAGGGGACATGCGTTTTTCTTTTGCGTTCTCTCGCAATAAATTAGCAAACACACCCTGGCCTGTTTAGCGTACAGTCACAAATGTCAATTTAAAATCGCAAACCTTAAAAGAGCCTCAGTGAGAACATGTTTAATACATTCCTAACTCTTTGGTCCAAGAAAACATGACGGAAAAATCCAGATAATCGGCAGATTATTTCAGTTATAAGATATTTTTCCCCTGTTATAAGTAAAATAATCTGCCAATGGAACTAGCACTTTTTCATCACTATTAAGGATTCATTTACTTACAAGTCATTTTTGCCTTATTTCACTGTACTACGACATTTGCACTGGACCAAAATGACTTGGTAGGATTTTACGTTTTTTGCGCTGAGCTGCTGGTCAGATGGGAAGCTTCTGAAAACAAACTCTTACTCTGGTGTGTTGATCCAGATGATGTCCAGGTGGCAGTAGTACACACACTCTTTGTCTTTGTAGGTGTAACACGTGCACCTCTTGGCGCGCCCCCGCCTGGCGCTCGGCGGGTCACGGGCAGAGCGGTCCTGGGCTCCAGAACCAGAGGGGATGACGACCCGGCGCGTGGGGTCGCCCAGGCTGACCTCTCCTGACACGTCCTTCCTCTGGCTCACAGATGAAAAACCTGCAGGACGACACGAGAGGAATGTTTGGTGTGGGTGGGTTTTTGTCATGGTGTGAGGTTTTTGATGGTGGATCCAAAGGCAGAAGGGCAGAAATGTCAAATAAATGGAGGATGTTTAATGACAAAATGATGGACATTTGTCATTAAACAAGTCCGGTTGTAATAAAAGATGAAAATAAATAAATAAATAAACAGCCAATCATAACATAATCTACTGATTAGTTCAGACTGAACCAGCATTGTTTTTTTCTGACTTTAAGTTTTTTCATTACCACTCCGTGAGTTTATAATAATAACAATAAAATAATAATAATAGTAATAATATTAATAATAATAATAATATCTTACCATTGGTTAAAGATGCCGTCACCACAATAACGAACAAAATTCCCACGTGAACCGACAGACGGTCAGCCATCACAACAGAAACTGAAAGAATTTTGGAGAGGTCAAAGGTCGTGGAGGTCCAGACGCGCTGAGTGACTGCAGGCTCCTTTCTCCCCCCAGATATCATCAGCCTGTGACCGGCCTGGAGCTCCGCTGCTGCCGCTCTGTTTGCCTCCAGCCTCCGAGGCTGAGCTTTATGACCTGCTGCGACAAGCTGCCGGAGGATCAGTCGTGCTTCCTGCCGGGATCTTCAAAATAAGACCGTCTCAGGGAAGACAAGCAAGCAAGCAAACAAACAAATAACTTTAAAAAAAAAAAAGAAAAAAAAAAAAGTACATTGAACCACATTATCAAGCGATGGCGACTACTCCCATTTAAAGAGACGCTCCTCAAATTACAGCAGGTTGTGAAAGTTGTTTGCTCTTCATGTGGAAAATGTTACCGATACATCATTGTTTAAATGTTGAGATTAATTGGGTTGGATGACAGGATTTCACAGAAGGTTTGCTTGCACAGTTGTGTTGCAGCTGCCTATGTCTAAATCTTACCAGCACTTCTGATCTAGTTTGTGGTGCAAATATATTACACTTTAAATAAGACCAAACAAACCTACAAGCAATTTTTCAGCAAAATATAGGAGCTTGTTTTAAGTCAATAATTCCTTAATATTGATGAAAAAGTGTTAGTTCCATTGGCAGATTATTTCATTTATAACATGGGAAAAAAATGTCTTGTTACAAGTAAAATAATCTGACATTGGAACTTGTACTTTTTGATAAATAATAATAAAGTATTTACTTAACATAAGTTCTTAAATATTGCTGAAAATTTATTTCAAAGTTAGTTTTGTCTTATTTCAAGTATTGTAAGAAACATGCACTAAAAACTAAAGCAAATTGACTGGGCATGATTTAGTGTTTTTTTTTACAGTGCACTAACTGGAACATTAACTAGTTCAAGGATTTTGTTTTGAGGTTGTTGTTGTTTTCTTACCTGTGTTTACACAACTTGCAGGGATTTTTTTTGGTGCTTTTTTTTCACATCAGACATTTTGGTAAGATTTTGATAACTTGTAAAAGTGAGTCACCTGCTCAAAGCGGACAACCCATGCATCAAAAGCCAACATTCGTTCATGTCAGAGTCATCAGAACGTAAAATCTTAACATCATGTCTTCATCACCATGGTTCCCTCTGGACATGGTTTTGAATGTACAGAAGGTCAGATCTCAGTGAAAGTGTCTGAAAACGCTCAAGACGGAGCTATACATAATTTACTCAGCCATCTGAAATCTGAACATAGCTGTAAGCAATATTTCAGTACAGATTGGAGCTGAACTAAGGGACACCCTATGGACAGATCGCCACTGGTTTAATATTACTTCATCCATTCCTCCTTTATCGGTGAGAGCTGAGGTTTAGCTGAGAGAAATTGTTCTGTTTGGGAGACATTTTCAGGGTTGCATAGACAGCCTGGTCACTACGTCTGTATGCACTGACTCAACCAATAAAACGAGGACGTTAAATTTAATAGCATTCAGAAGTATGGTTCATTTTGACGGAGATGACATAAGCAAATGAGGACGTCCAAAAGTAGCAGAGAACTGTATGGAGACAACTGATGGGTGTGCTGAAGCATTTCTGTGACTTAAAGGGGAGGTGTTATTTATTTTCCAGGCATAAATACAGTGCAGTCAAGTAGCTTTGTTTCTTTCGGCTGTTATAAAAATGTTCTCGGTCTCTTGATTTTTTTCTTCCCCTGCCGCTGTTTCTTTTGCCCACCTGAACCTCTCAGCTGATGTCTGACTTTATTCAAATGTTTTTCATTTCAACTCCCCGTGAATTTCCAGACAGCTGAAAGTGCCAGAAGCCACTCGTGCCACCACTGTTATTGAAATACTCCCAAGCTCTCCGAAACCCTTTAGCCTAAACACGTCCGTTTGATCATCACTGTATTGTCAGAAGAAACCTCAACGCAGTCGAATAAATCAAATTATTTCTGCCATGTGGTATTTTGACTCAGTATTTCAGAAGTTAACCTGTTTGTGTTTGGAGTCTGAAGAGCAGCTGGATGGTTTTAGGATCTGCACCAAGCAACCATCAGTGGTGTTGCACTTGAAGCTCCTCTTTTTTATTTACTGTAGACTGTTCAATATCCCACCCACTCTCCTGGGAACGATGTTGTTTTATGTCTTTGGGAGCCAAAGTTATGCAGCGTTTATCATTGTATTCTAATCCAAAAGGCCTACGGTGTCTTCACTACCACATAATTAATCAACACAGAAGGAACAGGCTGATTTGGGCGCAGTTTGGTACACTTCTGCAAACCGCTGTTGAGTACGTCAGCAACTGGTTTGTTTGAAATGGGCATCACCAATGATGTACACCAATAACCAATAACTAAAAGACGAATTCAGGCAAAGGAATAAAATATATTCAATTGAGAGTTGAGCAAAGGGCTATCAGTCAGATCACAGTTTGTCCTACAGGCAAACAAAGTTAAAAGACACAGTGGATTCCTCGTAGATGCATCACTTCCCACAATGGATGAAATATTGTGGAGTTTTTTTTTTGTTTTTATAATCGAGCTGCAAACGTTTTTCTGATAATATTTTATATCTGATGTTTTGTTGTGTGACAAGACATCTTGGGTCAGCATCCCAACCCTGCTGACTTTTTGTTGTGGGTACCTCTATTTTGGTTCTGCTCTGGCTCCCTGTGCTCTCATTTTGCTTTTTCTTTGTAAGTTTGCTTTGTTGTTTGGACTCTTTATTAAAAATTTTTTTAAATGTTTATCATACTGACCCAGACTCCAGCTTGCACCTCGGTCCATCATCCACCCACAAATCATGACAAAACACAGTTCCTTTGTACCATATGGTGATGATTTTGATGATGACATTTAAGATAATACAAAGTTTGTTGTTTTATGTTTTTATTATGTAAAGCACCATGGATTGCCTTGTTGCTGAAATGTGCTGAACATTTAAAGTCACACTGCTTTGCCTCGCCCTTGTATTTGTAGGAACCAATGGGAGAGTTAGCATGGTTCCACCAGGTCTACTGATCAAAGCTTCTTGACAACTATAAACCTTGTGTTGCTGGGGTAAAATTTTAGCACAGTTTTAGCGGGGTTATCATGGAAATAGTTGAACCCGGACAGATAATGTTGACTTGAGTGGATTAGAGACGGTCTGGCATCCAAATTACACTTCACCCCCTGTAATTTCTTACACTTTTTGTGTAAAATGCAGGAGAGATGTTTTAGACGTTCACACATATGAATGAATCTGTTGCGAAACAGGTAAAGTAGTGCAGAATCTGACTGTGGTTGCTATTGGAGAGAATGTGTTTGATGATCCCTGCTTTCTTTCATTAAGATTATTTAAGGATCTGAATTATGTTGGGAACTTTCCAACTCCCAGTTGGAGCTTTTATTTTATTTTTTTTTTACCTTTGTGATCTGTCATTTGGTCATCCAGAGTTCCCACATGTGTTTCATGTATACCTCCTTTCTTTGGTCATAAAAATTCCTGGCCTGGTTAAATACTTGTTTCATGTGAAACAAAGGAATTGTTAGTTATGAGAAAGAATTCAAAATGTTTTGAATTTATGGCACTTGGATGTAACCTAATTCAAGTAATAAGAAACGTTGTTTCCATACATCTTATCTGTTTCTGAAGGCCTCGCTTCTGAACATAATAGTTTGGTATATTAAACCACCTTTTATCAGTGTAACTATATACAGTGCAATTTTAATTTGCTCTACAAAAGAAGGATTTGGTATTAATCAGACTGGGATTTTTGTTTTTTCTAAATCGCCAGTCATAATTTTAATGTAGGTGCATTGGTTAACTTACCTGACAGCATGACCTTTTAAATAATTTTGGGTGGAAGTTTGGCCACTCCTTCTGGGAAAATCTACAAGAGGTCATGGAAAGGCTTTCAGAAAGTCCCAACCCAAATGAAAATGTGATCTTCTTTAAAAACCAGGTCTGGTCAGTTTGGATGGATTTTTCCAACTCCACCAATAAGAGTGGTCAAATGCGCAGTCAGAATTATGCTGGAGATCCAACATGCTGAGATGTGGTTCTGGTACCCTGTCTACATTATTGATGCTGTGTGAATAATTTTGGCTCTCTGTGTGACCCGGAGAAATCCACAGTAAATTCAAACTCCATTCATCGAATCCCTACTATAGTCATGAATTCAGCAGTTCCAAAAACTCACTGAAAACCTAAAATTAAGATCGAGTGATCTGAAACGCATTCAAACTTCAGGAACCAAAACAAAACAAAACACTTCAGAAACAAGACATGTCTACCAGGCTGATGTCTTACTGTTTCTTCCGTGTCGCAAATGATAATGACCTCTGTTAACATTTGGAATAAAACAAGCCTAAGCAGATGCTGGTGATGAAGCAGATTGCCCCCCTAAAATCCCCCGTCAGGTGCAAAACGTTTTATGACAACTGACAGAGGGAACAAAAAAAAAAAAAAAAACTAAGCAATACGAGCAAAAGCTGTGATCTGTCTTTAGGAATGTTACACATGCACACACTTCCTGTTGTTAGTGGTTTTATTTTACCTGCTGACTCATTCCAAGACTGACACTTGGACAGGACCGAGGCCCTCCAGCCACCTTCTTCTTCTCTGACTGGCAGTAAAGATTAACTTCGCAGATATTTGGCAGCATGCGGACATGATTCACACAAGCAGGTGTTGTCTGGGACTGTAATAGAATTCACTAATAAGTGGGTGTCACTGTGGGAAGGTAGAGACAGATTGATTTTATAGGTGATGGGTGTGTGTGGAGTGTGTGGGCAGAGGTAAAGTCAGTGGGTTGAGTTAGCAAAGGGGATACATCTTGGTTTCAAAGAGACATGCGATTATTTCTAGTCCAAGTAAGCGAAGCTGATCTAAAACAAATCTATTCATATGTTCATAACAGAGAGTGGCTGCATATTCAAAGGCCCGATTATATTTTTGTTGTCTGCCTCTAGCTTTACCGACATAATTTGTTCTTCTCAGATGAAAACTAGTCTATCTATTAAGTTTAATTGCAATCAATATCTGGGTTAAGTACACAATTTGATTCTCATCTCCCTTCAGGCCTCCATCCGGGATTTCTCAAATTGAGCTTGATTTCTTGGGTTCATTTTCACCCAAGCAAATGAGAGAACAATGAGGAGGAGTGAACAATGACTCTGCTGTTTTTAGAACTGCAGCATGGGAGCTTCAAACATGTTAACTTCGAACATGAAGTTAACATGTTTGAAGCTCCCATGCTGCAGTCGAAGTTAACATGTTGCTAACTTAGTGACTTTCCTGTGATATTTAGCGACATTTCAGAGAAAAAGAAATTGGTATCGGCCAAAATCGGAATCGACAGATCAGGCTTTAAAAGATCGGTAATCAGCCAGTAAACTACATTCGGTGTACCCGTATTTGTTTTACATATCTAGTAAAACGTCAGTGTGTGAATGTGTGTGAACGGGTGAATGACTGAATGTAGTGTCATTCACTACATTCATTTATCAAGTCCTCCGGACTTGATAAAGCGCATGTGCCATTTACCATTTACATGTGCTGTAGCTCTGCTTGTTGCTGTCAGAAATCCATGCGTAAGATTTGCATTCTCAAGTCTACAGTGTGAATACATTATGTCCATAAAGGTGAGGAGGCTTCAAAACCACTGGAGTTACCATGAAGTAATATGTTTGGAATCACAGCTTAATTTACTCTTTGCAGTATTACCACAAGATTACTTTTACAGTCATACAAAATATTTGCACCTATACAAAAGCCATATAAAAAAATCCATATGTGCAGCACTGCTTCTTTTGCCACTGAATTAAATCATGCACTGTTCTTATTTTTCCCTCCTGAGTAGTTTGCCTCATAAAAATATACACAGCAGCAAAACGTTGTCTTTAAAAATAAGTTTCTGTCATGTTTTCCTAGAGCTCAATGATGAGTTTTCCTTCGTCGTCACTGCTGCTGGTATCTTCTGTGTTGTCTTGAAAGCTTGGAACGGGTCTTACTCCACTGGGCAAGCAGTCTGAAGACTGGTAGCCGTGAAAGGACCCGATCATGAAAACGGACTGGTATTTGCTGGTAATGTCAGGCCTCTCGGAGTTAGAGCTCTGACTGGTGAAGTCGTTCAGTGAGTCCATGGCGTCCTGCTTCTTTTCAGGTTCCAGAAACAAAAACGGCTGAGACGGAGATTCGGTTATCTGGTTGTGTGGCAGCATTTGGATGTCCCCGGTCATCTCACCAGAACCTCTGCACTCTCTGGGAACTTGGCTGAAGTACGTAGAGGACAATGTTCTAAAATCTGGTAAGACGCAAGAGTTGTTTTTACTCTCTGCAGTGAAAACATCACAGCTGTAGTTTCCGGTGGCGGTACAGCCTTGCTGAGCTGAAAAACCAATGGCGCTTTTTGTTTGATCTTGACTTGAGAACGACTGCAGGCTGGGCTCATCACATAAAAAGACACTCTGTGTTTCTGGTGTGGAAATGGGAATCGGAGCATCCTGGCTCAGATTTGATTCATACGAGACCTGCACTTGCTGGTCGTAGAGGACGATGCCTCTGTCCCAGGTCTTCTGTGGCGAATAGAGATGGTTGACTTCCAGTGGTGGAGAGTTCAAAAAGCTGGAATGACTGCTGTTGGCAGGAGTGTCAGAGTTATGGGAGGTGTTTAGGGCTTGACGAAGGTTGGGTTGAGGGCACTCTGACATACAGGAGTTCTTCTGGGAAAGAGACTCTAAATGCTGTCCTGACAGACAGGAGATTTTAGAGGTATCCACATGAAGGTCTGTTTCTTCGCCCTGGAATAGAAGAATAGAAAGGAATTAGCCTCTAGCAAGAGCACCATGGGGTGCCCAGGCAGCTACGTCCTTGACTTTATGGTGCATCTCAAAAATACCAATGAACCAATTTTTCCTTTTCACAAACATATCTGTGAAAATAAGTTTGCTCTTTGTGTGGTTGCTCCATTGCTTCTGAGAATGTGTCTTTTGAGATGTACCTAAAGAAAAGCGAAAAGGTCTCTCCATAAAATCTCCGGTCATGGCACCACTTCCCTTCAAGAACCAGAACATTTCACCAAACCCTGCGGTCACCAATTCCTTAAACATTTGTACTCAGTTTCGTAAACACTACAGATTGCAGGAACCTTCTACTGAAGCTCCTTTAAAAAAAAAAAAAAAAAAAAAATCTTATGTTCCCTCACTCCCTTCCTTTCCAACCGAGAAAAGTCTTCTACCACTTGCTCCTTTTCATGCTTCCTTTAAACCAGACTGCTTGTCAAATCCACCAACCTTACTTTGCTAATCGTCTTCTATGGTCACTGTTTGACTTCTTGCTCACCCAGGACTCTGATCAGAGATACTTTTTTTGTTTCATCGACTTCCCTGATACAACTCTCATTGTTTGTCTTAAACAAACCTTGAAAAGCAAATAGATCCCAGACAGTCAGTGGGAGCTAATTCTTAAATTGGTTCAAATTTCCTCCATATATACAAGACTCAATTTTATCCCAATCAAGGTTCTTTCCATGGTATACCACTCCAGTGCTTTGCTGATGATGGTGTATCATTGACATGTCTAGAGCCAAATATTTTGACACTCTGGCAGCGGTGGTGAAAGGTGACCCTATTCCTCATCCTCGTTTCATTTTATTCAAACCTCCAAATATGCATCAACAGCGAACTGATGCATATTTGGCTTCACGGCCCTCTTAGAGACAGGCACATCAGCCTATTCAAATGGAAAAATGCTCAACCTCTTCCAAACCTTCACTGGCTCAAGGAGGTCTTGACACACGTGAAACTTCAACATATTCCATACTCTCTATCAGGTTCTGGCCCGGCATGTACAACAAGACCTGGTGACCTTTTCTGGAATATTTAGACAAAACAACCATCCATCCAAAGTGATCACAGCTATGCTCTTTCTTTCTGCATGTGAACCAAATAATATGAAGAAGATTCATAGAAATAACCTAAAAGAAAATTCAAATAAATTGCTTTTCTTCCGACGTGTATTTTTTTTTAAACTTGAAGTTTATAAAGCAATCTCAAGAATTTTGATATTCTGGTTTAGTTGCCAGTTGCCTCCCCGTATTATTGATATAAGGAATGCCTTCAGGTGGCATAAATCAACTTGCCCCTGTGTGTGGTTCTGCGACTAAACCGTTTACAGAAGAGTCGTCTTGTGTAATTCATTCGACTACTTTCTACACTGTTTTGACACATGGGCAGGATCATGTGTCTATTGTGCTGCAACCCTGTCATGAGGAGACGTCTGCTCCCACACCGTCCTCAGATAGCAGCATTCTAAATATGTGAATGATTTGTTGACGACTTGAGCTGTAGCTCTAATTAAAACAATAAAATCCACAGGAAGAATTCCAAACTGGAATAAGTCATTTTGTAAACCTTTTTTTTTTTTTTTAATTTTGTATTTTAAATGATGCGGTGGAACCAGAGGAAGGGATGAAAAAAAACATCCATACACTTTTTGAATACATAACCATTTAATACTTGAGTGAAGTCGGCCCCCACCTGCTTCCAATCAGACAAAAATTGGTGTCAAAAGTTTGTGCAGCAAAAATTTTCATTTGAGCCGCTATCACTATAAATATATTAAGGAATGTTTCCAGAGGTCATGAAAGGTCAACTAGCCTCCCCGCCACCCCCACCTTCTACAAATCAGATAAGATTGGTGTCAATCAACTTGACTATGTTTGTTCGGCAAACAAAATTTTTGGTTCGTGCTGCTTTGGCTTTGAAGATGTTGATGAAAATTGAAAGGTCACTTTCATTAAATAAAAGTGGAGGGGCTGGTTGAACTTTTGACCTTTAAACTCTAAGAAATTGGTACATTTCGAATACAAACTTTGTCTAGATTTCTTCTAAGAGTGTGTGTTTATGTTTGATTCAGGCACCATAATAATAATAATAATAATAATAATAAAGTAGGACATAGCGTTTATATTCAACACATAAGCAGTGATTTGCCTTCTCACCTTACGCCTGCTCGTGTCTGCTACAGCCACATGTCTGCTGTAAGACTCTGGTCCTTTGTCTGATTTTGTCAGCCCGTCGTTTCCCTGCTCTCCCAAGCGTTGGTGTTTCCTCTCTGGCTCCCCCTGGTCCTGCTTTGGTCTCCAGCCCGTGCTGTCTGGCTGCACAGGTGTCTCGCCGCGCTCCTGAGAGTCCAGATCCGTCTGTGCTCCGTCCGCCGTGATTCCTCAGGCAACAAGAACAGACACAAAGAAGTTTCTTTTTTTTTTCTTTTTTTAAGGTTTAAGTGTTACTGGTTGAAGGCTTCAGGTAGGGATCATAGATTCACAACTCTATGAAAAATAAATCAGCTCGTTCGGTCATAGTTGCTCGCTGCGACCCATCAACAAACTTTCCGGATCAAAATGCAGGAGCCAGGTTCAATCGTAAGCATACGAGACGCGTTCTTCGAAGGAAAAACGATGAGGTTTGGCCCAACCATTTGCGATATAAATGCAATATGTTCCATATGCAGACCAGAAGGAATATTTATTTGAAGAGCCCAACTATATCTAGAATGGGCATTAGAGAGCGTCAAACTCATTTTCATTTTAGGCCACATCTAGATCATGAAAGTTCTTATGGGGCCAGTTGTGGCAGAATATACAGGTAAAAACTATCTATTAATAAATTGCCAAGCTACAGTTTGTAATTCTTGATGAATAAAATTTAACATCTTTACACATTTATGTCATTTGGCCTTGTGTAAATAAAAACTAACATAATTTGACTAATAAAATAATATTTATGCACACAACAGTTATCTCGAACTTGTTTTTATGTAGACCTTGTGAGCCCCGAAAGTGGTTATGGTGTACTGGTCTTGGCCCGCGGTCCTCGAATTTGATACGTGGTCCTGAGTAGAGTAATAGTGTTACTGGAACTGGAAGACATGTTAAATATCCAAAATAAATCATAATAATGAAAAAGAACAACATAAACTGCAAATAAAATGAATTGTGAAGTCTCTGTAAACAAAACTGTCCTTCAGAAAAATGGTCTTGTTGAGACCAAATCACCAAACTGAAGACTTTTGTCATCCAGCTTTTGGGAGAAAAAGAGAAAGAAAAATAACAAATCATGCAAAAAGAAATTACCTTGTTTGTTTTAATTTATCATGCGATTAATCGATTTATGGACTTATTGTTTATTGCGACAGGCCTATCTGAAAGGTCGTCTACTCTTGACATTTTTTTGTAACGTCCTGCCTACAAGAGAGATGTGGAAACTTCAGCAATTACTGGGGCCCGGGAAGACAAAAACAAACTCCTGTGTTCTGTGATGAAATATAAGGAGCAGAGTGTTAGCCCTGGGGATCCCGGCAGCAGCCCACCGTCTTTTAATTACAGGGAAATAGCAAGCAAAAGCTGCTTTTGATTGTCAGGAATTCTGAATGCAGGCGGAAACAAACAAAAAAAACGACTCGATTTTTCTAGTTCCTGGGACTCAGAAACCAGAAAGAGTCATTAGATTGTGCTGCCACCTTGTGTTTGAATGGGTCTTCTACCTACATTTCTTTCAGTAACTGAAGTCATCAGTGTGGTAATATCCAGTTCTCCTGTGCTGTTTGCGTACTGCTGAGCACCAAGCTTTACAGATATTAAATAAAACAAAGGCAGAAAATTCATCAGACTCGGTCAGATCCACCATGATGGACGACAACAATCACTGAGTGTCTTCCCTTTGACCCGTCCCCGATTAGTTTGCTCATCAAATAAGTTTCTTTACTCATTTTTACTAAACAGATGCACCATGTGAGCAAAATCTAGATGAAAGTCATCATTTTAACACTGGTGAAGCATTCGAAACCTTTACCTGACACACACCCGTGTCTCCTATTAAATGTATTTATTTATTTGTTTTTACTGTAACGAGTATTTCAGGTAACGTAAGCCTTTTTTAAATTTCTGATCCCAGATATTCAACAGAAAAAGTAGGTTTCTTTTCAAACGCTCTGCGCCTTTAATCCAAATTCAGATCATTTGGAGAGGAAGGCTGCGTTCACACTGACCAAAACCCGATTTTTTTTTATTATTATTATTATTATTATTTAATGCGATATGACAATTTGAATAACACAGATCGTATTTATTTATTTATTTATCGAATTCGACCCAGACTACCTGTCCTGAATATTCGACACCTATGATCTTTTCAAATGTGACCTAACCTACTGCGGCCAGGTCGCATTCTTCCGACCTGAACTTCATTGGCAGGACAGATGTCACGTGACTATTCTGCTTCCTGATACGCAAGTCGGTAGAAAAACAACTAAGATGGCGGATGAGGATTAAGTTGTTAATGTGCTGGCTCCCGTGTTGCAACTTTAAAATCGTAAGATGTGCTCCGCCACTAGCATCCGCGTCTACATCTGCAAACACTTCTTCTTTTTTTTTTATGTCTCTTCATGTCTTTTATGTGCAGTAACGCGCTCTCTGTGTGTGACGTTATTGCACCCCCTACTGCGCATGCGGGACACTTATGCAGTTCACACAGGTGATCATATACAAGTCGCATATATTTGGAAGTGTGAACGACCACGCAAAAAGAAAAAAAAAAAAAAAAGTCAGATTTCGTAAGAAGTCGGATTTGGGTCACTTCAGGCCGCAGTGTGAATGTGGGCTAATTATCTTCAAACTGTGTGTATGTAATGGCAAGTGCTGGATACATATGTACTTACAGTAAGTTGTTTGCTCTGCTGTAGTTATCAATGCACTTGAATATAAAAAATATTTCAATAGCATATTCCTGCATTATGTAAGACATAACAGTCAGATGCGTAACATAATTAAGCTGTAATACATACCTGTGGTGGAGCTCTGGAAGCTTGTAACGTCTCCGGGTCTTTTCATGTCAACAGAAGCAGGCTGTAAGTTAAACTGACCCGGAGATTTCTCTGAATGTTCTCTTCTTATTACAGTCTGTGTTTCCTGAGGACAATATTCCATCGAAGAAGAGGAATTGTCACAAAGTTCCTCTCTGCTCAGAGGAAAGTTTGCATGTTTGAGTGAACTCTGACTCGTGGGTTTTGTAGGTTCCATTTGATGGCTGTGAAAGACAAATGCTTGTGGGTTGAGCTGTCTGACCACGTTGTGGTTACTGTTGGAAAGTTGAGAGGCTGATGCATCAATGTCTGCGTCGCTGTTGGCGTGTTTGAGGAACTCTCCACTCTCTGTCCTACTGAGTTTGCATGCCAAAGCTCCACCCTGACTGTTCAATACATTTGCATTACACGAGGCTCCTGGATGTTTCACTTTCTGTTGGCTTTTGTCCAGATGTTCGATTTTTATGCTGCTCTGATTTTCTGGACTGGTGGAAAATGATCTCTCACAGATTTTCTGTTGACCTGTAAGCATTTGTGAGCCCATTCCAATTTGGTTGACCCTCTTGGTGGATAAAAACGTATCCTCGGCACAAGTGTTTGGAAAGAGAACTTGTTTAGCCTCTGAAGTGTGGCTTTCTCCTGAGTTTTCACCTTTAACTGAAGCAGAGGTTGCCATAATACTGCCGACAGAATTTCGGGTCTGTGTGACTGTGATTAAATGGCCACTATTGTGCAAGTGCCGGGATAGTGGTTGAGGAGGGAAAGATTTGGTCGATGATGCAGTTCTGCAGGCATCACTGTGTTCAGTTTTTTCTTTCACCAGCTGCACAGACTGTGGGGGTGATGCTCTCTCAGAGTTAAGTCTAGATAAATGCTCCTGTCTGACACCCTCCTTTAGATCTTTTGGTTGTTCTTCTACTCCTGTGACATTGCTAATGTCCAGTGAGTCGAGAGTTTGAGCCTTACTCAGGGCACCTTCTGGGGTCATGACTTCAATTTCACGTAACTGTGACAGACTTGGGCCAGACTGACGTTCAATTTGGGGTGCAATAAGAGCCATCTGCTCATCTGATATGATTTGAAGACAGATCTGGAGGTCTGCCGTGTGAACATGAAAAACATTTTGAGCTTGCTGGTCCAATGGCACAATGCGACAGCGAACAACTGAGGCATTGGAGTCAACATTTGCTTTGTTTGTGGGGTTTGCCAGGATTGATTCTGTTGACAATTGCCTGTCTCCCAGATTGTCAGAGCTGTGTTTAGACAGCTGATGCGAAAGACCTGTGACGGTGGCAGCAGATGTCTGATTATTTCCTGTGGGCAACGGCATGCTAGGAGCTGCAGTTGCAAGAGGTCTGGGTAAATGTTTATGCATAGAATCGGTTGCAGTTTTCGAACAATGCAACAAAGCGCTGCATAATCCACTCGAATAATCTTGAAAGCAGCTTGTGGTTATTGTGGCTGCTGCAAACTGCCTTTGCATGAGAGATACATTCGAAGACAAACTATGGGTGTGCTGTGAAGTTTTAACCTGACATGTACTTGTAACTGTGCAAGCCAAGGCAAGGTGGTCTTGTGTTTGCATGGCTGGTAAAGTGTTTTTAGATATGTTTTCATAAGTCGTCACTAAGGTTTGGTCGCTGGGAGTGGGACTATGGTCATCTGTTCCCTTTGGTTTACTTTGGACTTGTGGTAAGGACACAGGACCAGGTTCATGGGCATTGGGTAACTTCAACTGATACTTGGGAAGGAAGCTGCTCTTTGCAGCAACAGAGACTGAAGTAGCTGCCGAAGTGCTAATCTGGGAAACATTTGCATTGAGTAAGCATGGCAAAAAGAGGGTTCCTTTGACCCCAGGAGAATTTTCTTTAGCCTGGACATAAGTAAGATCTGTTCCCTGCGTAGCTGTGCTCACTATGACAGATGCAGGGTGCTGAGTCAGTGTGTTTGGCACAATCTCCATCTCCAGAGGGGAAATTATTGTTTCACCAGTTTTCTGCTTCTTCCTGTCAGATGGAATGTGGGCTTCACAGAGCTCTGTCGTGGAGTCAGAATGTTTTGGAACATCCCCCAATCTCCCCGCCTCTGTTCGATTGAAACACTCTGTTTTGTGGACAGGCACGGATCTGGTGGCAGATAAAGGCAATACTGACAGAGACAAATGTCTCGTAAGTGGAGCCTTAGCGGAACTATTTGTTGAATGAAGGTGACATCTTTCTACATTTAGATCCACAGAAGAGACAAGGGAGAGATTGGCAGAAATATGGCCTGCTGTTGCATTGCTGGTTGAGAAGTTTACCGCTGAGCCCGATCTTGTTACTGTTTCTTTTTGAACCATGGAGACCCTTTTCTGTACACCCTGAGCTGCCTCATGAACCAAGTTTGTCAAACATTTCCTGCCTTTGAGAGCAGTGGAATCGCCGCTTTTGTCAGGATCATAGAGCTTTTTAAATGTTCCACCCCCATACATGTACCACTTGTTGTAAGCAAACTTCTGTGTTTTTTTCCTCCGGAACTTTCTGCCGCTTGGCTCTCCAGTAATGTCACTGGCATCTCCGTCGCAACTGAGACTGCCGGTGCACGCCTCCTCCACAGATGAAGTTGCGAGGAGGCTGTCTGTTGTGTGGTTGCAGTCTACGGCCGTCTGCCGAACTAGTGGGCGGTGAGAAGACGAGTGCTGGTTCACAGGCTTCTTCAGTAAACCTGTTGGGTTGATCTGGCCAGAGCTTCCCCTGCGGATGTCTGTTGCGTAATCACTTTGACCGGAGGAGGCTGGGCTGCTTCTCTCGGGCTGCAGAAGGGTAACGCTGAAAGGGAGTGAACTGCTGCGCGTTAAGGGGGCATGCTCTGTGGTAGAGGAGCACTGAGTGGGCACAGAGTTGAATAAACCTGACTTGGTGTGTCTCTGCATCCCAGTATTCTGGGCCGGGCTAATCTTCATGTCAAAGTGGAAAGAGTCCTTGTAGGTGTACGGCATGGGAAGGTCAATGCTGCCCTGCTTTGACAAAACTGTTTTTCTTGGCCTCACATTTTCAAGGTGCTTGTCCTCCACAACGGCCGAGTTGTCTGAAATCAGCTTGGATATCCGTTCCTCTAGCCTCTTATGCACCTGCTCCCTGGCTGCGTCTGTTTCGTCTCGTCCGCCATGGCCTTGTTCTGAGCATAAATGTGTGTTCGGGGTTTCATCAAGATGCTCCCTGCTAGGTTTAGAGAGGGAATCCACACAGTGTTCAGGTAAGACACTGCTAGGACTTGGGTAGTGGTCGCTGCTCTCGCTGAAGCCAGAGTCTGTACTCTCATGACTCTGTGACTTCCCTCTGGACACAGACCTCTCCCACTGTTTGGAGAACAGGGTGGCTTCCTGTCTCTGAAGCTGGAGATGCCGACTGATGGTCAAAGACTCGTTTGTATTTTCTGTCTTCTGTTTGTCCCCCGCAACTGTCAGTTTGTCACACCCATTTGTTTCTGCGCTGGGAACCGTCGGGCTCGTCTCTCTCTGTTCGGAACTTTGAGTCCGAACAGCAGGAGTCGGGCTCTCAGTAGCACTTAGCGCAGCATGCTTCTCCTCGCTGCCCAAGTCTTCGCATTGCTCGTCGAGAGACAGGCTGGAGGAACACGTCTCTCTGGAGCTGGACATGCTGTCCAGGCTGCCCAGGTTGCTCTGCTCTGATTCGGACGATTGTCGCGCATGTGCCTGAGTCCGTCTGTGCTTGTAGAGGTTGCTCTGAGTCTTGAAAGACACTCCACAGGTGGTGCAGGGGTAAGGTCGCTCCCCGGTGTGGCAGCGGAGGTGCTTCTCCAGGACGCTGGGCTTCATGCAGTCACGTCTGCAGTGAGGACACACATGTTTGCCCGCAGACTTGGGTTTGGCTGCAGGAGTTGGAGCTGGAGCTGGAGCAACAGCAGCAGCAGCAGCAGTAGCTGCCCTCAGTCCCAGTTGAGGCTGCAGTCCACCGGCGAGATGCAGAGTCAGGAAGGGAAGCGTCTCCTTAGAGTAGAGAGGTGGCATGGCCAGATGGAGTGCGTTTGTCTCTCGCGCGTCTGCAGGAGGTTGAGGGTAAGGCTGCATCGGCACGGCAGGAACCGTCTGGATGTAAACAGCCGTTAGCGGTGCCTGGACGTCCATCCTTTTCTCTGCCTGTGCTCTGCCTGTGCTCTGACTGAGCCGGTGAACACTCGACAGTGTTGGCTTTCCGGTCTCCATGGCAACACTGCAGCTGTCGCGATGTACCAGCGTCGGGTCTCTAATTACCTGAAAGATAAGGACATTTGTTTTTAGTCTTTTTTTTTTTTTTTTGCCTTTGGTCAAAAGGGCTGGTGAATTTATTCAAGCAGACTGCTGTAAGTCTCAAAGTGAAGAAAGCAGCAGTGCAATGTGATAAAGCAGCTAATGAAGACAGATATGCAGAATCCTTCGGGGCAGATGGCAAAGCCAGTCTTCATTTCACATTATGATAAAATCTAGGAATAAATGTTTGCCACACATGTCCAGCCATCCTGCAGCACCCCAAGCAAAAGTACATCCATTTGCTCATTACATCACTCTAGTGATGAGTAATAGTAACCATGATTGCAGAGGGGAGTGCAGGCATGTGCACTTCCCATCTCTAAGTGGAGATGGGAAGGAATCCAATGAGAGACAAGTTGAGAAGAGGGAGGCAAACATGAAGTAAACATATTGAAGGTGGGGTTGTGGAACAATCCAAGACTCTCTCGGACATTAAGAAACCTTAATCCACCCAATCGAAACATTAGCTGCTAACGTTGGCTGCCCGCTCCAGTCTGCAGACCGGTTGATGCGTTTCTGATTTTATCAAAGCGTACACGTCTCCCACATGGGAAGCGTCAAAGGGCATATTAGGAGGAGTGAATGACATTTCTTTTTGTTCCGGTGTGGCGGGTTTAAAACCCACAGAGGTACAGCTGGCATGAAGCTCGGTCTTTTGTTGGCTGTGAAGCACAAGCACGCCCACACTGCATGAAGACTCGTGTGGTGTTGTGTACAGAGGGAAGTTTGCTTCTGATCACATTGAACAAAAGGCCTTGTGTGCAGAGACTTCTCTTTCTGTCATTAGTCACAGTACGCAGATGCAGAGCCGAATGCGCTTTCACTTCCTCATCACCATGTAAATCACCTCGTATTGTTTAAAAGGCTGTAGCCGAACAGAAAGTGAAGCATTGCAAAGATTTTTAAAAAAAAAGTTTTCTTTTGTTTTGTTTTGCTTCTATCTCTACTGTGACTTTGAATCTTGGGTTTTCTTTTGTGGAATTATTTCACAATCAGCTCACACTCTCCTTCGCTCTGGCAGTTCAGTCAAACATTAGCCAGTATTTGTCAAATGAAAGTAAAAATATGGACTTTTCTAATCCGCTAAAACGAATACAATTAGGAAGGAAACAAAGAAAGAATGGAAGAAAGCCCATCTATGCAAACAAACAACAGTACATGGTCGTACCTGACAGTGAGTGATAACTCAGAAGAGTAGAGAGAGAAAAAAGAAGGTGCAGGAAACATTTAGGTAGAGTTCACTCACCACCCTGACTGGTGACAGAGCCCTCTACACATCCTGACTGCTTCACGCTCCTCTCCAATCTCATCTTCTCTCAGCTCTGTGACAAGAACCGTTTCTTGTGATGAGGAAGCGGAAGACATGCAAATGAGAGGGAGAGAGAGGGAGACGGAGAAGATGCAAGCTGGTACGGCAGAAAGGAGGAGAGTGCTGGGTGGGTGTGCTGGCTGTCAAACAAAGACTTCCGGAGGACAAGTTGAAGTCAGAGATTGCACTGAGCGATCAGCTGGACCTGACCGACGGCGAGGCTCATCAAAACAAGCGCGTTTGCAGTGAAATGACGGCTGGAGCTGCTGGCGGAGGAAGTGCTGCAACAAAAGCAAACTTACCCTTTTCGGCGGCTGACTTTTACCATCAGCAGTGTGAGGCGGTACCTGATTCCTCTCTGCCTCGCATGCTCGCTCTCCCACCCACCGACTTCCACCCACGCACAGAATCTCACACACCGACACAGACAGAGGAGCGAAAGTGCATCTCGTGTTGATGTGCATCCTCTCATCCTTTCTGACAGAGAACAAATGGATGCGTTAAAATGATCTCTCTCCAACCACAATCCCTCTTATGTTTTTTTATTGTTGTTATTATTTTTGTTTGTTTTGTAGGGGGTTTAGTGGTTAACTTTGCACATGCTCAAAGAGCAGGCTTTTGTTTAAATGAATTTGTTATTTACTGTGGCATTCTTAATCGTTAATCTGCTGCTGGTTTAGAGAGTAAGGATGATTGTGGAGCAAGCTTACTGTATTGATTATTTGTAAACAGATTATGAAATATGTGTGTTGTGTTTTTTTTTTTAACAGTTTTACTTCAGCCTTTTATGAAACTAATTTGATCTATGAAAGAGCCAAATGAAAACAGCCTAGTTTAGTTCAAATCCGAACTGCCAATTCAATCCAGATTCACAGTGTAAACGCGTAGAGGCAAAAAACTCTGAAGACTGGAAGACTTGGAGCTGAAACCGGTCCATTCTGACCAGGTTTGTTGAGTGATTTACACTCGGGTTGTTTCATTCTGCAATGTTTTTTTGTTAAATGATGTTTAAGAAAGCGAAGCAATAAACGCAGCGATACGCATCTTGCGTTCGCCAAGAGCATTGCGACAAGAAGGGATGGACTGCTTTAGGCGGAGAACAAATTGATGTGATTTTCATCGTGCCACCATAAAAGCCTATTCAAGGTACAGAATGTAACTTTTATATATTTATATAAAAATATATATATTTTTTAACGTATTTGTTAAAACTGTCACCATGTTATGACGGCATGCTATGAGACAGATAATCCGATAGTGCACCGCTCCCGAGTTGACCCACCCAAAATCAACCAATCAGAGCCAGGAGGAGTGTCTTAGCGCTGTCAATTAATCTCATGCACTAGCAGCTAAACGTGCCCCAATTCTGGATAAGCAGAGAGAACGGACGGACTGATTAACACCCAGACAGCATCAATTCTAAAGGTCACTGACCTCCATGGGAGGAAGGATCATGTGGGAAGTTCCTTCAATCAAATAACTTCAACCTCGCAGTTTTTAACAAATGTTGTTCTTGAGAGTTTCGAACCCTTCATGACTTTTGTCAATCAAAGTACAAATGTTTTTGATTTGATTGACAGGACCTTGGTCAATCAAAGGTCTAGCCTTAGTAGTGGACGTGTTGCAACATGTTGAGTAGATTTGTAGAATACAAGGAAAATCATTGTTTTTTGATTGTAGCAGGAAAGAAATCACCACACTTCACTTTTTGCACATTTTGTTATGATACAGCCTTCATTTATATTGTATTAAATTTATGGCTTTCCTCAAAATTCTGCACTGCAAAAGATTTATTCATAATGCTTGTATTCAAAATAGAAAATCAAGCAATCCCATTTATGTAAGTATTCACAGCCTTTACATGAAGCTCCATGTTGAGTTGTCTCCACTGATCATCCATGACCCCAAACCAGCTAAAATGTAGTCCACCTGTGGTAAATTCAGTATCAGTAGACTTGATTTAGATAGGCAGGTACCTGTCGATCCCACAGCTGACATTGTAGGTCAGAGGTCAAACATTAAGCACAGACTGCCTTGAGGCACAAGACTGTCCCGACTGTTTCGGCTGCTTTGAATGTCCCAATTTCTCAGTGGCCTCCATCAGTGTTAAACAGAAGAAGTTTAGAACCTGCAGGACTCTGCTGGCTGGGCAGTCGGTCACTCTGGACTCTCAGACCTTGCCTCTTTATCCCTTTAAGATCTTGGGACAAAGAGGTTCCTCTTCTGTCGGGAACGCGACAAGTGAACTGCTGCTTCTTCACATGTGTACTTTGCAAAATTAGTTAATAATATCTGAAAGCACTGCAACAGACTTCACTTGGTCTCCAAGGCAACTGCAGGCTGGTCCACGCAGAGCATGCTTTCTGTTGACATGGCAACAGGATACCTCCTACCATGTTTTCTGCCATCCTCACCGAGCCCAGCAGGGAGGGGGCATGGCTCCAGGCACGTGTTCCTCAGATGTTACAGTCGTGGCATTTGATCTTCCTCGCAGGAATGCTTTACGGAGACAGATATGAAAACAGTCACTCGGGGTCTCGTGTTGCTGACTTGTAGTTTTCTGGCCATGTTGCTTAAGTTGCTAGGATACAAGGCTTTACAAGCCACCCTTAAGGATAGAATAGAATAGAATAGAATTTAGCTTTTTACTTGCTTCTTTTTTTACTTTACCACTTGAGCAGCAACTAGAAATGAACAACATATGTTTCTTTCTCATACCATTGGCTTGTAGTTACTAAAGTTCTGCCCTGTTTGGGAAATTGGATGTAAATCCACGTGAAGGAGCTGCAGTAATACTACAGCGAGTTGATTAACTTAATATCACCACGCAGGTTTATTCACCTGGAAGCTTCTCTCCAGGTTATGTTTTTTTTTATATGCAGATGACTTACAAGCTTGAGGACTGTGAAGACGATCAACAACATGTCAGGACATGATCAGTTTTAACTCAAAAGTCCTGAATGTAAAAGAAGGAAGACACGGGAAATATCTGTAATTCGTCCGATTGCACAATTTACATAATCGTGACGGATGCATTATCGGTTATGCTTTGTGTTTCGGACAGGCTGTGACTGATTTATTTATCACACACAACCTAAGGTTTCTCTGGTCATGGCAAGTCATTTGTGTATTTATTATTCAACGTACTATTTGAGCCTGCACAGGCGAGGCAGTTTTATTTGGATGGCACATTCAAAGTGCTTTACATAATTAAAGTGATAAAACAAGCAAACAAATATTACATTGCAGCAGCAAATTCGAGGAAAGCAACTACAGCAGACTGCAGTTCATGATGCTCCAGTGGTTATTAGTCACAGGCAGCTCTAAGCAAACTGATTTTCAGACTTGACTTAATGAGACTCAGTGTTTCAGGAGTTTTGCAGTTATCTGGACATTTTTATTGCACAACGTATAATGACAGGCTAAGGTAGATCCTTTCCACACAGTCTGCCATCGCAAACGCAACATGCTTCACTATTCATAAGAAAGGCTTGGTTAGAAATAATTAATTTGGAAATCATGAAATTACAGTGCTGAATGTTATACAATTTGTAATGTTTAGTAATTCTGTCTTGACTTCCTCTTGGAATATCAAAGGCTTTAAAGTCCCAATCAAAGGAATGAAAGTTCAATAGTTTTTAATGAAAGAAAGAAAGAGTTGCTATTGGATTGCTCAAGGAGACTCAAAGAATTTTGAGAATTTCTTTTTTTTTGAATTTGGTTTTTATTTATTTTTAATAACAGTGACACTTTTCCCCAGTTACATTCTTCTGTCTCCCACTGACATGTACCTTCTGCCTTATAAGTTGACAAAAGGAAATGAGACAGGAGTAATACTTCATCGTTATAACAATGAATACAAATACAACAAAGACAGAGTGATAACAAAGGAGAGATAAAAAAGCAAACTAAACTGAAATAAAAAACACACAGTAGTCCCTTTTTTCAGACATGAAAGAGATCAAGTCAAAGTAAGAGTAATGTGGTTACGGACAGAAAAAGATAAATCAGAAAAAATGAATCTACTGCCTACAAATATGTGTGTTGCTCTCTACCTCCACACAAACAAAGTTCAGTTGAATGTGTTTGGCTCATTTGTCTACACTGGGCCACACATGTATACAAGCATGAACAGTAGCACACGCCTAAAGGGGTTAAAGATACAAAAGTGTATAACACTCCCACCCCAAATGAAGGATTGTGGCTTTACTGATGAACTGAGGTTTATCGAAAGTAAACCTCGAGTTTCACCATAATAGCTGTATGCACAAACACACACACAAAAAGGACAGTGTAAGCTACAAAAACACACTCTTACAACTATAACGTTTCAACTAAAAATAATGTTCACCACTAAAAATATAAACTAATTCAAAACTATACCTAGCATTTATATACAATAAAACAAATTCACAATTTCAATCGATCAAAATTAGAACCATCCTTATTTACAAAAGAAACACCTTGTGCCTCCATCAAGGGGGCCACTAATAACAAGACACATTTTAACACATTGCAACTTGTCTTCTGTTCCTTTCTGTACTTAAGCTGCCGTTCTACAACATGTATAGAGCGGAAGTTGTCTCATCAAAATAAAAACATCACATCACAACCTGGAAGTCAACCATATGTTATACAAAATAAAACGACATAAAGGGGAAAAAAGTGCTAAAGATGTGACACAACAATCTTGTGTTTATTTGATAAACAAGATATAACAATCTTAAATTAATTTGGATTTATTTACAAACTATTTTGCCAGCTGCATCAGCTGCTCGGAAGGCGACACGGCTGGCTGGACGGACAGACATTGTCTGTAATCTTCTCTATTATTAAATTAAATAAACCTGTGTTTTATAGAAGTTCTCTCTGGTGTCTCTGCAAACATAATATACTACATAGGTTAGCCTGCTATAAATAGATAGGTCTATCAATAGGTAGGCAGGTCCATAGATAGAGCTATCGGTAACACTTTATTTGATGGGCTGTGCATAAGACTGATGTGACATGTCATAAACATGACACAACATCTGTCTTGAACATGAAGGTGTGCACTTTTTATGCAAAGCTGCATCAAAAGTCCCACATTATTTTGAAAATAATGTCACTTTGATGCAATGCTGGCACTTTTAATGGACTTTCACTGCAACTTTGCATTGAAAGTGTCACTATTATGGAGGCGTTGAGAACAAAGTGATTTTATTGTTTAAAATTAGAAACAGTACAACATATATATATATATTTTAGAGTGTCATAAGTATGTTCAGGAAAGAGAGGTGTTACTTAGAGATATTATAAATATCTAATTTATTTATAAAAATAAATTAGATATTAGGGAATTGTTTCATTGATCATCTGGGGATGTAGTTTTTAGCAGTATTTATAGTTTTCTAAGAGCAGGTATTATGGGGAGATTATAATAGTTAAACGTCTGTTACACACTCCAATCTGGAAGGTGGCGGTAAGGAAAGAAGAAGAAGAGAAGAAGAAGAAGAAGAGAGTTTGGTGACGTAAGCACGACTCTTACGTCGGACGTAACACACGTTTGAGTCCAGGAGCGCTGTTTTAAATTCACTTAAAGTTGGGGCTATTCTTCCAAGTTTTAATTGTAAGAAGAACTTTTAGACATATTTTAAGATTTTTATGTCGGTTGTTACATTGTGGTTCTAGTGAAGCCGGACGCTTCGTCAGACTGAAGGCTTATTTCAGTTACCCGACGGTTGTTTTCCTCGGTGTTAGCAGTAGCATCCAGGCTAACGTTAGCTGCAGAGATATACAGGAGCATCATTGACTCTTGCCTCACACAGCCTGTTCACCCGCTGTGCAGGATAAAAGTTGCAATATTAACGCAGATATAGTTACTGACCTTCTCTGTTTGGTGTCAGCCATCTACGTTGCAGCAGTGGCCCAAAATGTACCGTCCTAAGCCGACTCTGAAGGACCGACAGCACCTGTACAGGCTCATCATCAGCCAGCTGCTCCACGACGGCTACACCAACATCGCCAACAACCTTATCAATGAGGTGAAGCCGCAGAGCGTCGTGTCGCCTTCCGAGCAGCTGATGCAGCTGGCAAAGATCGGTAAGAGCTGAAGCCGGCCCGGTTTTCATCATAGTGAGGGAAAAACACCCCAAAACTGTACTTCGTTAAAAGTAGAACTACTTCAACATATTTTTTACTCAAGTAAAAATAAAAAGTATCCGTCCGAGAAATTACTCAAGTAAGAGTCAAACAAGATTTGGTAAAAGGTCTACTAAAGTACTGAGTAATGGATCAGTCATTTAATATTTAAACATTACATCATCAGACAGACCAAGATATAACGTTCAATGGAAATTTTGGTATTTTAAAGACAGAAATGACAATAATTCACATAAGTAACAAGAAATGTAATAAAAAACTTATGAAAGTTTAATAAAAGCTGCAGCTGTCTGGTGAATTTTTGGTTAAAACATGTTTGTTTTTCATTCAGTGGGTAAAGAGTCCAGAAGTTTTACTTGCGTAAGAGTAGCGATACCTCATAATAAAATTACTCAACTAAAAATACTCCTTTCTTTTTTACTGAAGTAAATGTAATTGAGTAAATGTAACTAGTTCCTACCCAACTCTGCCTAAGACTAACTCTACAGCCTGGATTCTTGTCGCAGGGATGGAGAACGACGACAGTGCCGTCCAGTATGCCATCGGCCGCTCGGACACAGTAGCGCCTGGTGTTGGCATTGACCTGGAGTTTGACGCGGATGTCCAGACCATGTCCCCGGAGGCGTCGGAGTACGAGACCTGCTATGTCACGTCCCACAAGGGTCCGTGTCGCGTGGCCACGTACAGCCGGGACGGCCAGCTGATCGCCACAGGCTCGGCTGACGCCTCCATCAAGATTCTGGACACAGAGCGCATGCTGGCTAAGAGTGCCATGCCCATCGAGGTGAGGCGGGCTGAGGGCGGGGGACGGGTTAGACTCACTGTTGCTCCACTAACACTGTGCTGCTTGTAGGTGATGATGAACGAGACGGCGCAGCAGAACATGGAGAACCATCCCGTCATCCGTACGCTTTATGACCATGTGGATGAAGTCACCTGCCTGGCCTTCCATCCGAGTGAACAGATTCTAGCGTCTGGCTCCAGAGACTACACCCTGAAACTATTTGACTACTCCAAGCCCTCCGCTAAAAGAGCTTTTAAATATATACAGGTCAGAGAATGATTATCTCAGTGGTCAGAACGACCATTTGGGAAACATCCTGCTGCTTTTTGTTCATCTGCTTGTTGCTTTGACATAAAATATTTACATCCACTGCTGTGCAAAAGCATTAATAGTTTTTTAAGTATTTTACATTATGTTTTGTTACAAGGCCTGTCGCAATAACAGGCTGGACAATAAATTGTCCCTGAAGTTATTGCGATAAACGATAATATCGTTTTGTTTTCAAGAATCTAGTAGTAATGGCATAATAATAATAATAATGCAAGGACACATTCTCATAGATCAATAAAAGTTACATTCTAATAAGCATTTAACACTGGAACCGGAAGATATTTTAAATATCCAACATAAACAAAACAGAAACTACAAATAAAATGAATCATGAAGTCTCCGTAAACAAAATTGTCTTTCAAAAAAGAAGGAGACGGTCGAGACCAAAACACCAGACTGAAGATATTTGTCATCCAGTTATTGAGAGAAAAGAGAAAAACGCTAAAACATACAAATGGAAATCATTGCGCTCGTTTCAATTTATCATGCGATTAATTAATTTATTTCGTATTGTGACAGGCTTATTTGTTGCAGCCATAAACGTCAATGTTTTACTCAAACCACAACAAATAAACCTAGCAAATTTGTCATAAAGCAAAAACATAACTACGAAACAACATTGTGAGAGGAAAAATGCTACTGCGATAATTTGAAGTTCCAAAATTCTCAAGTAGCTTTCTAACTCCTAATTTACATCACATCCTCTGCTCCTTGGAGGGCATTTCCAGGATTAAACAACCTTCCAGACCTCTCAGGCAAACTTCCAGGAAACTACAGAGCTGCTGAAACACAGAGTTCCTTTAAATGATGGCTAAAGACCCATTTTGTTTAGAGCTGCCTTTGATTAAGAACCTGAATGTTATTAATTTTGGTCCATAACCCAACCTTTCCTCATGCAACACAGTTTGAGTTGCTGAAATGACTCTCCTCGGCTTCGTTTCTGAACATGTGCTGACCTGTCTTCAATCCGCCGCCCAACAGGAAGCGGAAATGCTGCGTTCGATCTCCTTCCACCCCTCCGGGGACTTCCTGCTGGTAGGAACGCAGCACCCTACGCTGCGCCTCTATGATGTCAACACTTTCCAGTGCTTTGTTTCCTGCAACCCGCTGGACCAGCACACGGACACAATCAGCGGCGTCAGCTACAACCCCACCGCCAACAGCTACGTCACCTGCAGCAAGGACGGCAGCATCAAGCTGTGGGATGGCATCTCCAACCGCTGCGTCACCACCTTTGATAAGGCGCACGACGGCGCAGAGGTGTGCTCTGCCATCTTCTCCAAGAACTCCAAGTACATCCTGTCCAGCGGGAAGGACTCCGTGGCCAAACTTTGGGAGATCTCCACCGGTCGGACCCTGGTCAAGTACACGGGTAAGGAACATCCAAATGTTCAGGGAGGAATGTCACGATAGTGATTCCTGCTGGATGATAAATTGTCCCAGAAGTTATTGAGAAAAATGGTAATATTGTTGTTTGGAGACCATTTTTAAGTCACATCATGGCATCACAATAAGGCAAAAACACATTCTGAAAGAGATCAATAAAATGTAAATTCTAATGAGCATTTAACACTGGAACTGAAAGACATTTTAAATGTCCAAAATAAATAAACAAAACAAAACCAATAAATTAAATGAATTATGAAGTCTTTGCGAGCAAAATTGTCCTTCAAATAAAGGGCTAGTCGAGACCAAACAGACTGAAGACTTTTATCATCCAGTTTAACAAGTTTAGGAACAGTACTAAACTCCCAAACAGCACCCACTGCAGGACTTCAAGAAGAGAGAACAGCAACAGATTGCTAGGCCAATCACACTAAGCAATAAATCAATTAATCGCCTAATAAATTAAATCTGACACAGTAATTTCCATTTGCATAATTTATCGTTCTCCTCTTTCCACCAAGAACTGAATAACAAAAGTCTTCAGTCTGGTGCTTTGGTCTCAAATATCCCATTTTTTGAAGGACAATGTTGTATAGAGAGACTTTATAATTCATTTTATTTGTTGTTTTGTTTATTTTCAGCATTTAAATTGTCTTCCAGTTCCAGTGTTAAATGCAAATTATCAATTAAAGTTTATTGATCTTTCAGAATCTGTTCTTACATTATTATTATAACATTGCCAAAATGACCTCAAAACAACAATGTCTTCATTTATCATAATAACCTTTGGGACAATTTATTGTCCAGCAAAATTTGTTTTTATCAGTAACTAGTTTAGTAGTTGATTAGTTTCTAACTGGAGTAAACTGGCTAAAGCCATCTGCTGAAAGAAAAACACCCTCAGAACAGTAATTAAGCCAAAACTGTCTATGAAATAAATACGTTTTGCATTTATGATTAAAAACCTTGTCTGCAAATGTTCTACACAGAATTGTTTGATGTTTCCTGATCACTTTTCCAGAAAATACTCATGTTATGAAATGAAGGAACTTCAGAGCATCTGTTAAAAACACAGAATTCACTAACACGACTTCCTGAGAAACGGTGTGGCCGGTGTTGCAACTGGAGGGGACTTCTGTCTGCTCTGAGTAACCAGGCGCTAGTTAGTCTGAATTTCTGACAGATGGAGAACTTTTACCGATAAACCTGAACACCTTTATGTTTAACTATGCAGGCACCTTCACTGGTCAGGAACTCGTATTTTGTAGCACAACGCTGGCCGCTGTCAACATGGAGGGTTTTCCTTTGCTGTAATTACTGAAGGGGAAGTGTTGTGTTGTGATGCCGACCTCTGCCTGCTGGTGTCGCTGGTGCTCCAGAGCAGCCTTGACACGGCAGCAGGCAGAAAAAGAAGGGAGACGTAAAACTCGCTAATTGGCAAAGTTAAAAAAAAAAAAAAGAAAACAAACAAAATCTCCAGGAGCATGTTTGCAGGTTTTTAAGCTCAGCATGTTGTTGGATAATTTTGCCACAAGGTGAGAAGAAATGAGAAAAGTTCCTTCTGGTTTTAGATCAGACTGAATTGCTAATATTCTTGTACAGTTCTTCATCAAGTTCAGAGAACTCTAAAGTGCTTTTCATACTACTTTCAATCAGTCACATTATTTATTAAGTTTTTTTTATTTTTAAGCAGTTGTGAGGCATCCTCTGCAATGTCAAAGATTTATTTCCATCTAGTGTCACTTTGCATTTTTCACCGAGATCATGTATTGATAATGGGAGAGTCCAATCATTGCACTCAGAGTTCACTTCACATTGCTTGGAAATACTTTGACTTGAGTAATTTTATTATGAGGTATTTCTGCTCTCACTTGAGTAAAATTTCTGGATTTTCTACCCACTGGATGAAGAACAAACATGTTTTAACCAAAAATTCAGCACATAGGACAGACAGCTGCAATTCAAGTTTTATACGTTTTTTTTATTGACAGAAACTAATTTGGAAAAAGTTATTTTGCCCAATTTTGTTCTTTGTTGTCACTTACATAAATCGCCATTTTTGTCCTTGGAATACCAACATTTCCACTTAACTTTATGTGTTGGTCCATCTGATTATGTAATTTTTAAATATGAAACGATTGATAATTTGATCAGTTACTCTGTTCCTGAGTAGACTTTTCACCAAGTACTTTTTTTTGAGTCATTTCTTGGACGGCTATTTTTCACTTTTACTTGATTAAAAATGAAGAAGTGCTGCTCCTTTTGGGTACTGTGCCCACCTATAATTAGCAGACACACACACAGAGAATGTGTGTATGGTTTTGTTATTGGTGATGCTGAAACCACCTGCAGCAGATGACAGTAAAATCATTTCAGACCTCGTAGCTTGTCACGTAGGTTGTCACGATTTCTGTGTTTTACTTATTGAATAGAAAAAGGTCAAAACTGAAACTTTTATCTCCCACTCTTTGTGAGCTATGAACCGGTGAGAACCAAATCAGTTTACAAAAAAAAAATTTCTTCTGTTGGGTTTAAAACAAATGTATCTAGACAAGAAGAGATGGAACCACAGCAGGTGTTTAAAAAGACGTTGATATTGGAAATAAATTGCAGATCTGAATCTTGGGGTTGGTTTAGCTCATGTAATCTATTTGGGATGATCAGACTTCATCTGAATTGATACTTTCACTTCAGTCTTATTTACTGAAACCACTGCATACCCACACACTTTTTTTCTTCAGTGAACACTTCCTCTTCTCTGCCCCGGCCTACTGAAAATTCTTTAACATGTAAAGCTAAAATTCCTGTGAATTCAGGCACTTGGTATTGCAGATTGAGTTTTCTTAGCTTTGCTTTTGTAAAGCTTGTAATGTAATCTCTGCATTAGGCTGCAGGTAAATAAAACAATCTCAAAATGCTGCAAATAGTAGAAACAGACTCTAGCCCTGGTGCATGAGTAAAAAATATGATGACTTACATTAAGAATTTAACAAAATGCAATTATGTACACAATTAATTCACGTACTTTTTATTTAGCATGACTCGACAGAAATAAAAATGCAGTCAGATAAATTCAAACCATCAAAACTTCACCTGTATCAGCATTTAGATGTAAAGTGTTGGACATACAATCATGGCTTTCCATTGAGGTGGGATAACATGCAACATTTTCCCGTCTGATATGTGTCAGTTCAACAAGTTATGCTGTCTGATGTATTCGTCCAGGAGACGTTTGGACTGTTTTGTTCAGACGTCTTGATCTGAAGTCCTAAAGTTAGGCTGTGGGCAAACAAGGAAGAACAACAATAGAGTAGTGAGTCATCGGCATGCAAGAGCTGTTGAAAAAAAAAAAAAGAAAAGGTTCAACATTTTCAGTTTCAGCATATTGAAGCGTGTAGTATTGTAATATTTATTGACTTCTTTTAAATTGTCTTTAGCATCTTTATGTTTTTGAGGATTTAGACCCTTTGCTCAACTGAGATGTTTGCAAAAGTCTGCCAACATTTCCAAATCCAGCTTTGCGAATGCAATTTAATTACATTTATTTCCATAATGCCAGTTCACAGCATTATGTCTCGGGGTACTTAACCTGACAAGCCCATCAAGTCAGTTGACTGAAGTTTTCGATCAGAGGAAACGCAGCAGATTGCATTGAGATAGTTGACTTTACAGCAATACCCAGCATGCATGTAGCGACTGTAGAGACAAAAAAATAAAAGAAGAAGAAACCTCGCACAAAAGCAGAACTTGGCTCAGTATGAATGGCCTTGACCCACTGGAGGATTCACAAAACAGACACGCAAATACACACACTAACCCAGAAGCACTTTCCATGTCAATGAATAGTCAAAGGTTGATGGCAGCTCTGTGCGAGTTTTCAGATCTAGATGATAGAGGTCAAAAACTTGGTTATCTGCCATCAACAGCTGAGACTCTGGCTGTTTCTCACAGGCCAAATAAGCTGCTGACATGTAGAAAAGTTTTCTTTGAAAGATGTTATTTCCTCTTTGTTGGTTCTCTGACTTCATCTTTAACATCCCACCGTTAAACACAAAGAGCTCAATTTGAGTCGTCTTCACTCAGTAAAATCCAGCCAAACTAAGACTGTTGTAAACACAACCTAGAAGCATGTAGTGTAGTGTGTTCTTCCAACCCAGAAATGAAATTAGCCCAGAGGATATTTATCTAGAAACCCTGAACGGGAGCACCTGGCTTACATACTTTAGATCAACATTAGATCCTTTTTCTTCTTTTGCTCTTTCCTTTGGTTTGTTATTTTGTTTGTTTTTTTTTTCCTTTTAATTCCTGTAAAGCACTTTGTTTTGCCTTGTTGGTCAAAATGTGCTATTTAAATAAAATTACCTTTACCATTAGGTAATTACGTGTTATTGAAAGACTTTTTAAAATAACTAAACTCCAACTATAAAGTCTTTGTCAAACATTTTTTTAAAAAACCAAACATTTCTTAGCCTGGTGGGGACACAAGTTAAGCCTGGAGGCCCGCCAGGCTTAACTTCACCCTGCGTTGAACTGAACTTGACGGAGTTGAGGGCCCTTTAGCCTTCTGCCGTGGATTTAGCCGGAATGGCCCCTCATGGGTACGTGTGGTGTTCTGTGTTTCAGGGGCGGGGCTCAGTGGTCGTCAGATGCACCGCACGCAGGGCGTGTTCAACCACACGGAGGACTACGTGCTGCTGCCCGACGAGCGAACCATCAGCCTCTGCTGCTGGGACTCCAGGACAGCGGAGAGGAAGAACCTGCTCTCCCTGGGCCACAACAACATCGTCCGCTGCATCGTCCATTCGCCCACCAACCCGGGCTTCATGACCTGCAGCGACGACTTCAGGGCCCGCTTCTGGTACCGCCGCGCCACCACAGACTGAGCCTCGGCCGTGCCCCCTCGGTGCTCTGAGCGGCCGTCTATTTCACTTGGAGTTCATTTGAAAAACGTGGAGTGGCCTTTGTCGGAACATTTCTAGAGAAAAGCGGCAGCATTCGTATTCGCTAAACCTCAACAGTAAAACGTCTGGCCACCGCTTCCCTACAGAGCGATCCGCTGAGCGTTGGCGTTTAAACTGAAAGTAGGAAGCAGGAAACATCAGCTGTGACGATGTTTTTGTTCTCCCGATGACCTGTACATTTGCTTCACTTTCTTTTCTCTTTTTAAAATGTCTTTTGCTTAATTTTGTGTCTGTAATTTAGATTTTGTTTTTATAAATAAAAACAAAAAAACCAAGAAGCTCGGCTTATCAGTTTGTTGGTTAAAAAAGTTAGTTTAGAACTCCCAACCACAGCTACAGTGGTATCCTGTAGATATTTTAAGAACACAGTTGCTGCAAAAAGTGTGCACCAAAACACACAACACACACACAGCACTCACTCACTGGAGTGACCTGCCTGCTCTTAAAAGGATTTAGTTTCTTAAAATATGAGGAGCACTTCAGAGAATCTGCTGCACTGCGAAAACACAAAATATTCCCAAGTAATTTTGGTTCCATTTGTAGTGCAAATATTTTAGTACACTTGAAATAAGACTAACTTACAAAAAACCTTTTAGCCAGACACAGGAGCTTGTTTTAAGTTCATTCCTTAATAATCTGCCAATGGAAGTAGCACTTTTTCCATCCGCATTAAGGAATTATTTACTCAAAACAAGTTCCTGTATTTGCTGAAAAGTTACTTGTAAGTTAGTTACGTCTTATTTCAAGCGGACTAAAATACTTGGTCTTGACAGTAGAGCAAAATTACTTAGTAAGGTTTTGTGTTTTTTTTGTTTACAGTGCGATTATTATTTCCATCCCTTCCAAACAGCAGACCAGTTCTCCCAGACGCTACATCCACGTTGTCCCGGCAACCCTGAGAAAACCAACAAGAATGTTCAGCTACAACCACCCATCCCCTCCAACCCGAACTCAGTATCTTCAGAAATCAGCCACACATTGGGAAGAATATGACAAACTTACAAATAATAATAAGAATTATTTCTGGAGTTAGTTGGAAAAGTAAACTTGTAGAATTGAGCCTAGTTCTCCTTATCAAAGCAGGTTCTCTGAAGTCCAGGGTAGAAGAGTGGAGGAACAGTTGCAGCATTACGTGGGGGAGGGGAGGGTTTGGTGAGGGTGGGAGGTTTACTGTGTGACCAATCGGAGCTGCAGGAAAAGGTCTGGCTGTGTGACAGGAGCTCCGCCCCGCCGGGGCTCTGACAGCTCCGCCAGGCAGCTCAGTCCGTCCGGCTGAGATGGTCCAGTGAAGACGCTCTGTGGACAAACTGCAGGTCAACCATGGTGAGTCCTGCCTGACTGCCTGCCGGGCTTTTTCCTGTTTCCTCACTTTGTGGAGATCTGGTGGATCTTTGGGGGGGGTGTGTGTGTGTGTGTGTGTGTGTGTGGTGTGTGTGTGTGTGTGTGTGTGTGTGTGTGTGTGTTAGTGTTAGGGTTTGCTGGTCCAGAACTCGGTGTGTTGTTGCTGTTGGACTGAGCTGCTGGGACTCTGTGTGTTTTCTGTGAGCTGAAAGCCGACAGATCCTGATCCTCACCGGCTAGGGGGTTCTGTCCAGGTTCTGTTCAGGTTCTGTTACTGTCAGCCTGTCTTCCCCATCCCTTTTCTTTTTCTCTTAATATATGAGTGAAAACCAGCAGGCTGCCCCTCTCACATGTCGTCAGCGCGTTTCTACAAACCGTTTCAGAGACTGGATGTTGCAGACGTGAAAACAGTTTTTAATATTTCTCTGAGGTCCGTCGGAAGAACCCAGGAGGATCTGGGCAACATCTGGGGGAGCAATTAAAAAGTTTCCCCCAGTAAGAGAAGAAGAACGAGGGATCCGTGGTTCCTGAACCGAACGATCCGTTCCTAAATAATAATAACAATGTGACAGCGCTGTGATCTCACTGCAGCGCGGAAAGGAAATGCATCACTCTGATAATTCCCCTTTACAGAGCTTCTCTATTCAGCCGAACTCATCATCACCATCCTCATCATCACCCACTCTGTAAAAATAGACCGCATTGGCTGATGAGTAACTCGACTGACCTGGTGGATCTTCCGTTCTGCGGGGTTATTTGGAATCGGACTCGGTCTTTTTTGTTGTTGTTTTCGGTTTCATGGGGACTATTTGGAGCAGAAAGCGGCCCCGGCAGCATCAGGACGGGTTTCAGTTCCACGACCTTCTCTGCGTTCAGCTGATGGAGCCGCCTGCTGCTTTTCTCCACAACCAGTGAGCAAAGTTGACTGGACTCTAAATTCAGTTCAGGATCCAGTTCAACTTGATACTGACAGCAAAACAAAAAAAAAAAAAAAAAAAAAAAAAAATATATATATATATATATATATATATATATATATATATATATACTGCTCAAAAAATAAAGGGAACACTCAAATACCACATCCTAGATGGACAGTTTGATTTCACAGAAGTTTGATTTACTTGGAGTTATATTGTAAATATACAATATTTACAATTTAAGTGTTCCCTTTATTTTTTGAGCAGTATACATATATGTATATATATATATATATATATATATATGTTTTTTTTGTTGTTTTTTTTAAACCTCCATATCACGTGTGTCAAACTCGAGACCCGGGAGCCAAATTTGGCCCGCCGTTGGTTCTTATGTGGCCCTCTAGACTCAAAACTACATCAGTTTTTTGTTGTTGATGCAAAGAAAAATATGTTTTTTACTTGAGCTTGATCTGCGATGCAGACGCAGCAGATTTCAGTAGAGGCTGATCTCGTTTCTAATGCAAACGTCTTGGTACATTTGAAATAAGACAAATCTAATATATAAGTAGCTTATCATGACAATATAGGAACTTGTTTTAAGTCACTAATTCCTTAATATTGGTTTAAAAAGTGCTTATTCCATTGGCTCATAATTTCACTTTTATCACGGGCAAAAATGTCTCATTTAACTTGACATAATCTGCCAAAGGAACTAGAACCTTTTCCTCAATATTAAGGAATTATTTACTTAAAACAAGTGCCTCTATCTTCTTGACAAGTTATCTGTAAGTTATTTTTGTCTTGCAAGTGCACTAAGATACTTGCACTAGAAACTCGAGCAAAAATACTTGGAAAGATTTTGTGTTTTTGCAAAGCATGAAACAGAACGAAGAGGCTAGAACTCATCCCTCCCCAAAACGATATGAAGGAGGAATGACGAGTTGCAGTGTTTACGACAACAAAAGCAGCAGCTGCGTGTTCTGCTCTGTTCTCCGTGAAAACCCGAGCGCGCAGGACGAGAGTGAGGAAGTGATGGGTGAAAAGAAGCCAGAGTGAGATAAGCAGCAGCCGCGCCGCTGTTTGGAAGAGCTCAGGCTGTCCAACACCTCCAGCGTCCCCAGCCTGCCCCACTGGTGGCGTTGCGTTATTTCTGCTCGCTCTGATCCAGGGGCGAGCAATCCTAGTCCTCGAAGGCCGGTGTCCTGCAACTCTTGGATGTCTCCCTGGTCCAACACAGCTGAATCAAACAGCTGAATCACCTCCTAAGTGCAGTCAGGTTCTCCAGAGTCCTGCTAATGACCTCATTATTTGACTCAGGTGTGTTAAAGTAGAAACACATCTAAAAGTTGCAGGAGACCGGCCCTCGAGGCCTGGAGTTGCCCACCCCTGCGTCACTACATCAGCTAGACGTAGGCTTCTAACCTCATGCTTGGTGATTAGTTTTATCTGGTTTCCTGCCAAGTTGCAGAGAAACGTCACATCATCCGCAGCCGTCAACGTCTGTTTGTTCAAGAAACCCTTTTTTATTCACTGTGGAGAATTAACCGTTCTCCATGCTGAGTTCTTGATGTGTGATGTTGAAAAGGAGTCAGTGAGTTGAATTTATGAATTATATTTAGTAACACCAAAATACAGCCGGTCCATTTCTCATGCTACCTTTAGGAGCAAGCAGGACAAAATGGCAACCAAGAACAGTTTGTGATCTGCTCTGTTAGCCTCTATCTACGCTACGTCTAAAGAGGGCGTTCCCTGGTGTGTCATCCTTCACTCCTAGCTCTCATTTGCATTTCCTAACATGTCATTTCCTTTAGGTTTAGCTTAGCAACTAGCTCAAACAGGTAGAAGGAAAACACAGAATTATTATTCCCAACAACTCCAAGCATTTTTTGAAGCATCCTGCTGTGCCCAAGACTCGGCCACCTAGCCACTGGTTTGAGGTGAAGTCTCTTCCAGTGATGGTAGCCAATACCTACATTCTTAAAACTCCTGCAAAGATGTATGTTGCTTAATCATCGGAACGGTGAACGGATGTAAACTGTACAGATTCTCATTGCTGCCACTGTTAGCTTTGCATATTTACGTACCAATACATTCCAAACATCCTGAACTGGTTAAAGGATGTTTTAGCCGCGTGTCTCCAGTGGCATCACTCCATTTCAGTCATGCGCTACACGACACCGAAGGACTGCAGCTCAACCAGGTTGTCGTCCATCTCAATTGGACCCGAGCCAGTCAGCGTACGGTAAACGTTGCCGTACGTTTTCTAAGACGAACCAATCTCGACGTGAGCTGCCGGAGGCACAGAGGAAACAGTCGGGCTGTTCCGTCTGTGGGACGTTAGCTCTCAAAGCTTCCTGCAGGATTTTCCAAGCACAGATAGTCCCGGGTTTGTGTCTTTCGCTTTGTTCCCACGAACTCCAACACACAGGAAATCAGGAAATGCCGGAGCAACAAGAGCGAGTCGCTCGTCACTGTTTGAGTTCGGGGTTGGGGGGAGGACGTTGACCAACGTCGTTCCCGCGAAAGCTGGCACGAGGTCTGTCGTGAAATGTGGAGGAGAAACGGAATATCTGTGCATCAAACAAAACCGTGTCTGTGTTTTTGCCCAGAGCTTTGTCCGTCTAATGTGGAATACTCGATTTCCCCCACAGAATTATGGGAAATCTAATGTTTCGCCTTTGGCCAGGAGGATCTCTGAATCTCTACGTTCCAGTCAACGTCTACTCAGAGAGGAAGTGGTCTCCGTTGTGCAGCCTCTGCTGCGCGTCTGGAGGGATGATGGATGAGGTGCTGACCCCACACCGGGGTCACGACCTGTCTGTCAAAGGGCCAAAGGTCAGAGAAAAGAAGGTGTTGTTCCCACACCATGGCCTGGTCTGACGTTGGTGCCTCTGTGTAAATAGAAGGCTGACCCTGAGGGTTCAAGTACTGTGTTTCATTTGTCATGGCAACCGGGAATGCCATCATATCATTTAAAGGGACGGTTCAGAATTCCTCAAGTGAGACTTTAAGAACCATAAAAAGCAGTAATAAACGACGCAGCTGCAGTTTGGGCCAGTGCTGTTTTCAGAACATTTTAAGGTGCTCTCATGTTTGCATTAACTTACACAGAACGCCGATGACTTCCTGATAACACAGGAAGTGGAGGCTGGAGGGTGTGTGCCACCAGTCATCGTCCCACTCCCTACGAATGGAAACATGTGAAATCTTTCCTGAGATGGAGACTAATATAAAAATGGTGCTTTGTTCTTTTTTAAAACCATTTTAATTCCTCTTCAGACGGATCCTCTCTGCATGGTTTCTTCATAATTCCCAGAATTCAGACAGGAAGCGGGTAGAGATGGAGGACATGCGACTGCGGTTCCCAAGTTGGGGCCGGAACCCCTTGACAGCAGAATCCGTATATGGGCTCGACCTCCTCTACTACGCTGCACTGCATCCCATAATGCAACATTTTTAAGCAGCGCTAATCATAACCACAAATCAACCTGCAGTTTAAGAACACAGCAAACTTGACAAACTGTTTCCCTTTGTTTTACACGTCTCCTCTCGCGTTCAGAAGCAATGACTGCTCTTTCCCTCGCCTCTGTCGGAGTTCTGCAACCGCGTCTCTGCAGTGCTGCGTGACTCAAAGGCGGCGTTGCCAAACTCACGGGTGACGTGTGTTAACTTTGGGTCAGTATTAAGTCACAGATCATTTGGTCCCGGCAGCTTGTGAAGAGCTGAGCAGCCGGTCCGCCGCGGCTGACATTTGTCTGAAACCGAAAAGATCAAAGACGCTGACTCATCGTCGAGTTTGTTACTCTCTGGTTTACAGTTGTGGTATTTTCTAATCCAGGAGCCAGGTTGTGTTTCTAATGACAGCGATGCGAGGCATCACACTGCAAAAACACAAAGACTCACCAGGGATTTTTCTTTTGGTTTTAGTGCGAATGTCTCACTACACTTGAAATAATTCAAAACTAACTTATTAGTAGCTTTTCAGCGAGAGCTTGATTTAGGTAATTAATTCCTTATTATTGATTGAAAAGTATTTCTTTCTTTTGGCAGATTATTTCACTTAAAACAAGACATTTTCCCCTTATATAAGTGAAATAATCAGCCAATGGAACTAGAACTTTTTCATCAATATAAAAGAATTATTAAATTAAAACAAACTCCCATATCTTGCTGAAAAGTTACTTGTAAGTAGTTTAGTCTTATTCCAAGTGTACTAAGACGTTAGCACTAGAAAAATGACCAAAAACACTTTGTAAAATTTAGTGTTTTTACAGTGTGATTTGGTCTTCCAGCACATAAGTTGTAGACGGGGAAATCTTTCATTTCCTCCGTCAGTCGGTGTTTAAGGTCTGTTAGTTGTGCTGCTGATTTTCGTGAGCTTTCAGCCGGTCGAACGGACAAACGGGACGAACTCCACGTTCGAACACTGGCCTGGGTCCGGCAGGGGGACGGGCAGAGGCAGCTGGCCCTTGAGGGGCTCGGAGGCCCAGCTGTCCGTGCGACTGATCCACACAGGCAGGCGCGTGCAGGAATCCCAGAGTCACAGCTGAAGCTGACATTGTTACTGCAGAGCAGTGGTCAGCGCACAGACACACGGCCAACACAAGGCCGTGGGGGGTGGGGGTCCAGGGGGTCCTCAGGACAATCCAGCTGAACTCCGAGCATTTCAAAGGTCAGCCTGTGGTTTGAACGACGTTGAAATGAGGAATTTAATTAGCAAAAACTAGACCAGGTGGCGGTGGAAGTGCTATGAATGAAACTACCTATTTTATTGTTTTATTTACACATAATTACCGTGACAGAACGGGTCGCAGACAGCATGAGCGTCAGACAATGAGGACGTAGCGAAAGCACGTGACAGTCGCGGAATAACCTGTTTTCAGATTGAAGGTAGAAGGGAAGCCTTAAAGGGCCGGCCATCGCTGCATGTCTGTATCATGACCCAAAGGATTAGAAAGCCAGTGTGTGTGTGTTTTTCTGTTGTGAGTGCGCTGCTCAGGCTCGCACCGCAACAGGTGCCGAGTGTGTCGATGTCTGATGGTGAAAGGCCTCTTTGTTGCAGGGAGGGCCGGGCGAGGCCTGCTGCCTTTATTTATCCCTGGCTCCGTGGCACACTTCTTCACATGTGTGAGGCGGACCACTCAGTGACAGGGAAGCACAGACAGATAGAGCGAGGTGGGTTCAAAAGGTGTGGGAGTGTCGGGTCTGGCATTTGGCCTGTACCTCCTACTGACGCCGCCCACCTGTGGCATTTCTAGATTTGAAAAGCAGGAAACCTTAAAATGAGCCATAAATTTGAAATGAGTTATCGATCAGTTTTACGTCGATTTTTCTACAGATCAAATTTGGCCGGCTGTAGTAAATGCCTGTCTGGTAAACCGATCTGTTTGTAGTCGAGTCCAGGATTATCCAGGCATGGCAAAGACCCAAAAATGTTACCAAGTAATTTTGGTCTGGTTTCTAGTGCAAATACCTTAGGAAACTTTAAATAAGACAAAACAGGTAATTTGTCGGAGCTTGTTTTAAGTCAACAATTCCTCAACATTGATGGAAACGTTCTAGTTCCACTGGCAGATTATTTGACTTGACAGCAAGATATTTTCCATGTTGTAAGTAAAATAATCTGCCAATGGAACTGGAACGTTTCCATCAATATTAAACAATTACTACTTACAAGCTCCAATATCTTCCCAAAAAGTTACTTCTAAGTCATTTTGTCTTATTTCAAGCGTACTAAGATGTCTGCACTGGAAACTAGAGCAAAGATACTTGATAAGATTTTGTGACCACTGCATTTGGTCAAAGCGAGTGTTCCCGTCGATTTCTGAGATGTGTGTTTCACTGTCTTTCTGTACCAAATTAACCAACAGCAGATTGTTGCGATTTTAAACATCGCATGTTCCAAATATTCCCCCGCAGCGTGCGAAAACGTCACTTTGTAGGCTTTTACACCTTCTCCATCTGTCGAGTATTTAGTATTTGTCCGTACATTTTCTCGACGTCCACACAGGAACACGGCCTGCACCCCGCTGTCTTATTGTCGGAGTCAAACTCTGCTGCGGGCAAGACCTTGCTCAAAGGTAGCTGCCACCGCATGCTTGCGGGAAATTTTCATTAAATACCTACACGCAACGGAACCAGCCACCGTGGAAGATTATGTTTCGATTGCGAAAAACGAAAACGTTTTATCGCAAGCACATCTTCACAGAAATGGTCGCTAAGGTTCGGCTCCACCGATAAGTCGGAGTGAATTATTAAGGTCAGCCGTGCAAACACATCTGACCGCCGATTGTTGGCCGTGAACTCATAAGGCTTTGCGGTTCTACTTTAGAAATATGTCATCACCCCAAAAAAAGCTTTGTTTCCCTCACAGCTCTCTCACCACAAGAACCATCACAGAAAAAGAGGATGTCACTGTTGCTACACTTCCTGCAGCCTGGTCGGGGTTCGATTTCCTATGCGCGCGATGTGGCATGTGAACGAAGCACGACCGGGGAGTGCAGCGGGCGAAGAAGGGATGCATTTCGGACAAAGTGGCAGCGGTTCGCCTCGTGCCCAGAACACGATGAGCAAAACGGGCTCCCGCTTTGCACAGCCTGTCAGAGGAACTGTGCAGAAACGTGGTTTTCATTTATCTTTCTGCAGAAAGCACAAACAGGAAGTGAAAATACAGAGAACGTTAGGTCATTTAAAACCAAAACATTTTTATTTACAACTACATCTGGTGTATGGTCTCAACAGGGTCCCGAAATGGGGTCTCTTATGGTGCCATCTGTTGTGAGTGGTGCGGTCTTCAGATTCAGGGCAGAGCATTGGTGGCCGTGAAAAGGTATTGATGACACGAGGTCCTGCACTTTTTGGTCATGAAAGCTGTGAAGTGGGACTTGCCAGGCCAGGAAGCACATCGAGGCTGCAGCAGGCCACACCAGAAACATGTGGGTAGAGAAGCCAAGAGTTATACTCAAGTAAGAATAGCAGCACTACTGCGACGTAATTTTACTCAAATAAAAGTAAAAAATTAGCCGATCAAATTACTGGGGGAAGAGTAAAAACGTATTCGGTAACAAGTACTGAGTAACAGGTCAAATTATAAATCTCTTCATATTAAAGAATTTCATCATCAGACGGACCAAAATATAAAGTTAAGTGGAAATTTTTGTATTTTAAGGACCAAAATGACAATAATTTATATAAGTAACAAATAACAAAATTAGGCAAAAGACTTTTTTTTCCCAAATCGGTTTCATTCAATAAAAAAACTTTAACAAAAATGCAGCTGTGTGTCTGGTGGATTTGTGGTTAAAACATGTTTGTTCTTCCTTCAATGGGTTGAGAATCCAAAATTTTTATTTATAATAAAATTGCTCTTTTTTTTTTTGTAACATACTGCCTGCTTTATCATCCTCATCCCCAGACTCTCTGTTCTGCGTTCCAGAGTAAATTTGCCAAGGCTCTGTACGACAACGTCGCGGAGTGTGCGGACGAACTCGCCTTCAGAAGGGGCGACATCGTCATGGTGATGGAGCAAAACGTGTCGGACACCAGCGGATGGTGGAAGTGTTCCCTGCACGGCCGACGTGGGCTGGCCCCCGCAAACCGACTGGAGCTCCTGCCACAGACCGTGACCGCGGCAGAGCCCGCTGCGGATAAAGCTAAAGGTCACGTCAACGTGCAAAACATCTACCAGATCCCGAGCCCACCCCGACCCATCGGCACCATCACCTACGAACGCATGGACGTGATTTGCAAAGACCCGTCTTCGCCCTCGGTGGCTCCACGCGGCCAAATCCCGCCAGCATCGAGGCAGGAGACAAACGGATCGGGCCTGAACAAGGTACTGACCTTTCATTTTTTTGTGCAGTTTAAGTAAGGACTCACTTGTTTGACTTACTTAAACTGGTGTAATATGGTGTAAAAATATTTTACACCATGTTTTGGTGTAAAATCAAGCCTTGTCCTCCTCTGGAAGGGTAAAACCTACATAATTGGAAATGTACACTGTTGGGGAGAAATGCAAAGCTGTGAAACTCCTGCTGGCAAAAGAGCTTACATATGGGGGTGCAGGGGGCTCTCTGTCAGGTTAGGCATGCAGCAACATGGTCTTTATGGGCCTGTAAAAGACAAACAGACATGGACTTCAGACACTTTTAACTGCAAACAGCAATCCCTACTGCCTGGGACCTCAGAAACACACACGAATCTGTACGGGTGCAGGTTGTTGGGAAGAAATACACCCATGTGTTCATGATTTCCTTTTGCGCTTCAGGGTAGTGGTGTTCCCCTCGACAGTAGCCACCTAATATCCACTGAGCAGCATGGTTTCTATTACAAAGCTGCGTTAATTGGCCGAGTGTATGCATAATGGGCTTCTCGACAGGCTTCAGAGAAAAACACTGTCCCCATAAATGTGTTTAATGCAGGGGTCAGTGAGGTAGCTGCAGCTTTGATCATGGCACTAACGACATGCCGTTATGTCTACAGCCTCTGTTCTCCAGCCTTGCTTCCAGCCCCAAAAGGGAAGTCTACGATGTGCCGTCCCAAGCAAGACAAGCTTCTATTTCAGTTGTAAGCAATACTCATTCATCAAAATTTGTCTTTTTTTAAAAAATTTTAAATATTACCATCTGGGTGAGGTTCATTCAGATAATAACATCATGGGTTTATGATCTTTCCTTTTCAGGAATCGTCACCTGCAAGCCAAATCCCAAAGGCAAAATGTCTTGCTTCAGTTTCAGAGTCGGAGAACATGTCTGACACTCTGGAGAGTTTAAGGAGCAACAGTCAAACAGACACTTATGTAAGTTTTAAATGTCTTCAGAAATGATTAAAACAAGTTTTTTTTGTTTTTTTTTTTAGCAATGTTCCGTCGTTGAAATGCCGTCTCACTATCAGTCATGTTATGGCTTCCTATTCAAGAAGTTTCACTTATGAGTTCATCTCTTGTTATTTCAAATTGTATGTACACATTTTTTTTTTTTTACTGAGCCAGTGCCAACAAATATGAGCACTATTTCTTAAACTGTGTTGGCTACTAATTCAATCTGTCTATTAAGAGGTAGTTCTGAATAGTAATTGGAGCGCCTCTGGTAATCAGATCAACATGCAACTTTTCATTTCTCATATGCCTGCATGTAAATAGACCACAGTTTGGACAGTGTGTTCTGATTGGCAGAGAAATGCTCTGAATGGTAAATGGACTGAACTTAGAAATCATTTAAAATGAAAATGAGCTTTTCCAATCATTTTGACCACTCGCACTTTACACTCGTTACAGTCACTCATTCGCACTCACGTTTACACACAGATATGTAGATCGGTAGGCAATGCCAGGGGCACATCGACATGGCGGGAGGAAGCTAGAATCGAACTTGGATTATTGATACAAAAACCGTTTTGAATGCTTTGTTTCTACAGAGTTATAGGGCTCATAATTCAGTTTTTCTTTTTTTTTTTTTTTCAAAGGTGTATGCAGTTCCACCATCTCTGGCTCAGGACCCAAACTACGACATCCCCGTTCCCTCAGGTACAGAATACCAACATAAAGTTCCCAGTGGATTCAGCACTCTTCCTAATCTCCGCAAACACGAGTGGATCTACGACGTACCGGCGGGTTCTGAGAAGCAACGGTTTTCTCCAAGGCACCTATGACACCTTGCCACCCAGAGCTACTTGCAGGCAGCTCTATGACACTATGCCTGCTCAAAAAACAAATCCAAACTCTTCAATTTATGATACGCCAAAACCTTGCATTGCTGACAAGCCATGTCCCCCTAAAGTATTCCCCCGGTCCCCGCTAAACAAACCTCCAACTCAGCAGCCGACAAAGGAGTCACCATATGACGTTCCGCCCAAAGAAGACCCTCTCCAGGTGGTGAGTGATCCTCTAGGAGATTATAAATCCCTTGAGACAAGGGGTGACCCAAAAAATGTTCTGGAACTGAAAAGGGTGCGTCTACAGCGGATGAGGAACTTTTTGGCTTGTTCGGCTTTTAATGACCTCCCAGGAAGCGGGAAGGCAACGGTGCCAGAAAACGAGCAATTCAGACCAGGTCTCTCTGCAGCACTTAATCAGAGAATTAGCACGGCCTCCAGCTCTTCCACCAGCTCTTGTGACTCTCTTTCCTTAAGCTCGTCGTCCCCCGAGCCTCTTCGAGAAGTGGCACTCAGCCAGGAAGAAGCTTGCCGAAAACTCCTTGAGCTTCAGGATTCTGTCTGCGGGGCGATGCCCCAGCTCATGGACTTTGTAAGCAGCAACTGGAGGTGTAAAAACCATTTGGAGAAGCACCTGAAAGAAATCAAGGAAGCAACAGAGACAATCGTATCAACTGTGACATGCTTTCTCAACTTTGCCCTTGACATTAAGGGCAACGCTCGTCGTTTAACTGATACTAACCTGCAAACCAGGCTCTACAAACAGCTGTCCATAGTCGAAGATTCTGGTGTGATCCTACAGCAAACGGCGAGCTCTCTGAACACAGCCGGCTGGCCCCTCGATTCACTCTGTCAGGATGCAGGCCAGACCCAGAACCCTGACCAGCTTGATCGTTTCGTGATGGTGGCGCGCACTGTACCTGACGATGTCAAGCGCCTCGTGTCCATCATCTATGGGAACAGTAAGCTTCTTTTTAAAACTCCTCAAAAAGACCAAGAGCCTGTGAGCAACAGAAGTCCACCGCAGACCAAGAAAAGTTGTGACAAAACAGGAGGACAAGAATCACAAGAAGACGACAATGACTATGTAGAGCTACAGGTGAGAAATTCTCATGTATTATGCACATTTTATCAATGTGCATAATACAAAGCTGGTTATGGCTGTTGAACGTCATGAAGTTTCAAGGTATATTCAACGTACAGTTGCTTGAGTTAATACTTTTTCCGTTTTTCTTAGAGAAAAATTGAAGAAAGGAAACCAGAAGAAATACTTAAAGGTCTAAAAGAAAACATCTCACCAGCCTCTAAACAGGTACGCGACTCAGTAACTCTTTTTGTTTTTTACGCATTTCATCTTTTATCTATTATCAGATGCCTGCCTACAATTTGTGTACACTTCAAGACAAGTTTAATGAAGAGCGCTGTGACTTGGAAGAGTTTATATCTCATTGCCTTTCCCCCATATTTTCTGGAATCACAACCACAAACTCCAATGCATTGCTTCTTGATAATTTATGTGATCAACCAAATTGATCTCTGACATTCACTACACTTTTGAACCACCTTTGTGCTTGAAAATGGTATTTCCCAGCTACATCCTATGTCAAGCACAGAGGTTTTAATAAAAAAACCATCCACATGGAGCATCACATGGCTCAGGCACAGTGTACACAGATCTCCTCAACACAGTTGTTCCCAGTTTGATTCCCAGGAGTTGAGTGCAGCTCCACTCACAGCTCCTTAACTTACCAGTGACGGCTTTAGAGGCAGATTTTGATTTGGGGAATTGCCGGAGCCGCACCCTCGCCTGCCACCTCACTCACATAGCACCTATGTGAGTGGAGTAAAGTGGGAAGGGCTTCCTATAGCTTTTCAGACCTGAAACCGCCTCAGCCTAGGAGCCAACTAAACCTCCTGTAATTACTCTACAAGCTCCACTCAGGCCTGGCTCCTGGTCTCACAAGGTCAGCTGTTTCATGTGGTCTGCCATTCATTAAAGTGTTTGACCCGCTCTTTGTCCTTCCCCTCTTCCAAGTCGAATTGGCTGGAGGCAGATAACCCGAACAACTTAGGTTCCCAAACCTTACTCAAACCTTAACACGAAGCTGTCATGAACAAATACAGTTGTTCTTAAAACTTTCCACCCATTATCTTTTCTTTGACTGTAGATGTTACTTATTATTGTGTTTATATAGCTTTTTTCCAGGCTGGGCACTTGGTAGCGCTGCTGCTGTGCTAGCCCGGGATCTTTGTGCATGGAGTTTGCATGATCTCCCTGTGCATGTGTGGGTTTTCTCTGGGTACTCCGGCTTCTCCTCCAAAAACATGACTGTCAGATTGATTGGTCTCTCAAAAGTTTCCTCAGGAGTGTGTGCATGATTGCTCGTCTCTGTGTTGCCCTGTGATGGTGTACCCTGCCTCTCGCCCATTGGCAACCGCCCCCCTCATAACTCAACAAGGGAAGAGTGTTGGATAATAGACAAATTGCTTCCTATTTTTATAGCAGCTTATTCATTTTTCAGTCAAAAGGCCGTACCTATTGCAAGTCCAAAGTTGCAAATAAGAAAAAAAATGCTCTTATGTGAACATCAAAGAAATATGAGAAAAACATATGTCTTTTCTTCTCAGGTTGACAATAAGCGTAGCTCGTCTGACTCCAGCAGCAGCACAGAAGAACAGCAGTCAGCCTCCCTGTCGGAGCACTGCCGACTTTACTTCGGAGCTCTTCAAAAGGCCATTGGTGGGTTTGTGGAAAGCCTTCAAAATAACCAGCCACCGGAGAAGTTCATCTCACAAAGTAAGCTGGTCATCATGGTGGGCCAGAGACTGTTGGACACTCTTTGCAGGGAGGCCCATCGTCGAGGGTCCTGCAAAAGCCTCCTGTGCAAGAGCAACCACCTGTGTGCTCTCCTCAAGCAGCTGGCCGTGGCCACCAAGAAGGCCGCTGTGCACTACCCAGAAAAGCAGGCCCTGCTGGAAGTCCATGACTTTGCTAAGGAACTAGCCCAGATAGCGCAGCAATATCGGATATCGCTCGACCTCTGAGCGGAGTGGCCAAACTAATTTGTTTGTAGAGCAAAAGCCAACGTATCGTCCATCAGCCTGTGTTTGTTTCCATTTCAGCGACTGCCTTGACAGCTTTTGATAAATGTTGGGTTTAATAACAAATGCAGGCGTTTCCAATATTAAACGTGGATGAGTGAAGAAGTTCTCTTTGTAATGAGCACGGATAGCTTCGTTGCACATTTGGCATACTGGAGTGTGATGTCGCTGATTTTCAAGTGCGACTTCAGTATAGGGTTAAAATTCGGTTTTGCTATTCTAATTCATATTTTTGTTCTGTGAATGTACTTTGTCGGTTTTTGTGTATTTTTTTTTATTTCTATTTGAAGAAAACGTCATCTCTGAGGTAAATGTTTGATACATCCTGCCTTCTGTAAAATTTCTGTACAAAACACCTTCAGCATTCATAAAGTTTAATGTCAAAAACCGAAATACGTTTAATTTTCACTGATGTTCTGACTAAACACTGAAAACCTAATGTTAGCCAGCTTTACAGCTTCAATGTTTGGGTCTTCTGGACTTTATGAAGTCTATAAGACCCCTAAGCATTTCACTAGTTACATTGGGTAGTAACCAATGACATTAATTACAATTACAGTCAGTCATTCACACACACATTGTCCAGCAGTCTGACATGCACCAGCGCCACCTGTTGGGCCCTCTGAAGACCAGCAGCAGGTGAAGTGTCTTGTGAACCTTAGACCTAGCATGAAAATCTACTTCTGCTGAAGCTTTGGCTCAAAAACAACAGTAAAACCATTCGAAGTGACTTTATTACTTGCACAGTGCCAGTCATCAACAAAATATCACTTCAAGACAAACGGATCCAGTTTCTACATCCAGCAACATACAGCTACTGTGTAATCACACAGGCAGATTGGTGGATCAGTGAGGTTTGTGGAAATGAATCGCAGTGAGAACCCGCTTGCTGCTGTCTGAAAACAGAATCCGGTGATCTGTGATGAACTGGCAGCTCTTAAGAAAAGAGGAACCGTCTGGCAGAATCTGGACCAGAAGCTGATGTCCTATCAGAGCAGATGACAGACATCACAAAGATGGACCAGGGAAATAACCAGCAGAGGAAATAATAAGTCTTCTCAAGATTTCTTGCTCTTTGATATAGAAGTAAACAAATGTAAAGAAAAAATAATTTAAAAAAAAAGAAAACACACCCCTTATATATATAAGGAGTGCACATTACTGGTTTCCTGTGGTGGTGCAGGGGGTTAAGCACATAAGGAGTCCTTAGTCCTCAGCCCGGTCGTCGCAGGTTTGATTCCCTGGTGACTTGTGTTGCATGTCTTCTGTATTTATCTACTTAAATATCTTAGCACTTTCAAATAAAGCAAATAAAAAATAAAAAAAGTTTTTAGCATGACTGGACACAATAGGGGCGAGACATGACTCAATAAACAGGTGATTAGGTTCGCAGCATCACGCGGCCCCTCTGTGTTCATCACAGCCCGCGCCTCGCGTACCTCAGTTTAATGAGGAAATGCTGCCCCCTACCGTCAATGACTCACAACTTCATCCAGTCCAAGAGAGCAGGAATCAGTATTAACTGATTTATACGAGTCAATTAATAATATCAAGCTGACTTTCTCTGTCAGTTTGATTATGCACAAATATGTAAATCTGAGTCGACAAAGATTATTACGTTGTACTTTTTACTTTTATTTGATTAATTTTATTATGAAACATCACAGACAGACACGCCATGCAGTTTTTGTTAAGGTGTAAAAATCAGTTTTGTTTATTGAACGAAACAGATTTTTTCTTTTGCTTGATTTTTTTTATTTTTGCGATATGAATTATTGCCATTTTGGTCCTAAAAATACCAAAGTTTCCCACTTAACTTTACATTTTGGTCCGCCTGATGATGTAATAATTTTTAAATATAAAGGACTGATAATGTGATCAGTTACTCAGTACTTGCTACCAAATTCCTTTTTTTACTTTTACTTGAGTAAAAATATGTTGAAGTAGTCCTACATATTTTTTTGGTACTCTGCCCACCTGTGTTCACTACACACCCTAGATAGATAAGATCATTGGCAAACAGCTGATCTGGTGTTTACTTTGGATGGAGCAGCTCCTCTTTCTAGGAATCTGACTGAGAAGCACCGAAAGCCCAGGAAGGAGAACATCTGTGCTGTTTTCCACCCGTCACTCCTTGCCAAAATCAGATGAAAAACTAACCTAGAAGGAGTAAATTGGGAAAAAATATTCCAAAAAAGAGTTTCCTGAACAACACAACAGAACAATTAAATATGGTTTAGGGTTACGGAGAACTCACCCAACACTCTGCAGCGTAGAAAGAGCTCAGCAGAATGGAATATGTGAAGAACAGAGACCATGAGAACTTGATGACCGCATCAGAAATCTGCAAAGAAGTTCCTATGTATCCTCTTCCGGAACACACACACACACACCTATACACACACACACACATCCACACACTTAAAAACGGTCAGGAACTTGGGTTGTTCGTGTCATTTTGAGTTTGTTTATTATTTCTGTCTTTCTTGGTTTCTATTCTTTGAGTAGATCAACAGTGTTTCTGTTTTCCTTTGCTTCAGTCATTTCTGATTCTAGATTTATTTTGTTCATCATGTCTGGTTATTCCAAGTCACCCGGTTTGTGTACACTCCCTCTACCCCTGTGCCATTTTCTCTCTCGCTCTCCTGCCACCCGTTCTAAACATATATATAAAAAAATTCCCTTCTCACCCACTGCGGGTGGTTCTTATCCTCTGAGCTCGGGTCCTCTACCAGAGGCCTGGGAGCTTGAGGGTTCTGCGCAGTATCTTTGCTGTGCCTAGAACTGCACATTTCTGGACTGAGATGTCTGATGTTGTTCCTGGGATCTGTTGTAGTCACTGCTCCAGTTTGGGGGTGACTGCCCCGAGAGCCCCGATGACCACAGGCACCACTGTGGTCTTCACCTTCCAGGCCCTCTCCAGTTCCTCCCTGAGGCCCTGGTATTTCTCCAGTTTCTCGTGCTCCTTTTTCCTGATGTTGCAGTCACTCGGTATTGCTACATCCACCACAACGGCTTTCCTCTGTTGTTTATCCATACGACAATGTCCGGTTGGTTCGACCTTACCATTTTGTCTGTCTGGATCTGGAATTCCCACAGACAGACAAAATGTCTGTGGGACATATATATATATATATATATATATATATATATATATATATATATATATATATATATATATATATATATAACATACATATTATATTTATTTCTGTATTCATGAATATGTGTGCATATCTATCTATCTATCTATCTATCTATCTATCTATCTATCTATCTATCTATCTATCTATCTATCTATCTATCTATCTATCTATCTATCTATAATGTATATGTAATTGAATTATATAATTGAAAGACCATTTTCATTTGTCTTTGAAAATGAAGACAAATGTCATTTATTTGTCTTTAATTTTCCACATTTCATTTAATGACCGCCGCGGAGCCTCAATGTCCTCGTCTCTCCTTCAGCTGATTGATCCTAAAACTCATTCATCAGATCCAGAACCGCTTCCTGACGTAACTTTCCCCACTTATTTATTTAACTCCGCCAAAGACGCCGATCCTACTTTATTTTTTTTTTTTCTTCTTCTTTTTCTTCTTCTTCTCCCCTCCGGCTCCCGCTGCGAGCGCATCGGTGCCGCGCAGTCAGCAGGGGGCACGCACATATAGTTATAATAATAATATTAAAAAAAAAAAAATAGAATGCATTTCAGGAAAAGCAGCTAAGACGAGCCTCCATCGCTTCGCCCGCCCGCTCCGCAAACGCAAACGCGGCTGCGGCGGTGATGGAGCAGCGAGCTTAGGCTGCATGTGTCCGGCGGGACTGCCCCTGGCTTTTTTTTTCTGGGGAAGATCATATTGGATCATATTGTTTGCAGGACGCTGTTCCTCCTGCAGCCCCCCCAGTCTATCCCGACGTAGTTGTGAATTGAACATGGCGACTGTACCAGTGTATTGCATCTGCAGATTACCTTACGACGTGACCCAGTTTATGATCGAGTGCGATGCTTGCAAGGACTGGTTTCACGGCAGGTAAGGCCGGCCGGGCGGCTCCGCGTCGAGCCGCGTCGTGTGGCGGTTTGCGTTTTTGTGGGGGGAACAAACAAAAATGGCGAAGACTCGGCTCCGTTTTGACAGCTTTGTGGCTCTCGGTCGCCCGTCTACATCTGAAGAGAGGCCGCTCGGAGAAGAAGAAGAAGGCGGAGTTAAATCCAGCCGACCGGGGTTGTGACATTTTTTCGCGAAATACAACGAAACGGATCCCCGTGAATCGAAAACATACTTCGGGGAATGATATTGCGGAGCGAGGGGCTTCGCCTGCTCGCGTCTCCCCGCGAGCCGCTTGACATCTTCCCGTCTCCCCAAACTAAAACTCTGCCTCCCTTCCCCTCGTCAGGAGCGGACAGCAGCGGGGGAAGCCTCGCCGTTCTTCTGGGTCTCGTTTCCCCCCCCTCTCTCGCTTCCCTCCGCCGCTGCCACACTCCCTTTTTATTTATCAGCCATATTGTTGTCAAATGCTGCCACATACGGAGCGCTCTGTCGGGTTTTCGCTCGCCGCTCGAGCGGAGCGTGGCTTGGAAATCACGACCCGAGCCCAGAGCCCCGCAGCGGAGTCTTCCTGCCAGGCGCCAGCCATGGCTGACAATAGCCCGTGTTTATGGAGTTGTGACCCGCCAAGCAGGGAGAGAAGTGTGGTTGTTGTTAACAGTAATGGAAGCGGCCGGAGCCTCCGGTACTCCGGATTCGTGGCCGGCCGCCGCGCTACCCGTCCGAGCGGAGCGCCTATCGGACCCTCCGCTGCACAGGCGTCGCTGCGATCTCCGCAGAATCCTTGTCAACATATGGCATTATTTGCCTCACTGCTTTTTTTATGTTCGCAAGCTGCCCCGTCCGAGCGTCGGCGGCGGTCTGCGTGTAATTCACACCGTTCGGCTGCAGTCCGGGGCGTCCTGCTTTAATTAGATCATTTGTTTAAAGCGTTTGTTTGAGTGAAGAAGCCCCACGGAGCGATGGACAGTATTTACGCGCCTGAATGTTAACCCCTTAATGCTTCCCTGACTCGCTGGGCTGCCTGCCTGCCTGCCTGCCTGCCTGCCTGGGGCTTTATCTGAGCCACGACCTGCAGTCAGGCATCAGCAGAAACTATACAAGTACCTGCATTCAGGGGAATGATGTTGAGATATAAGATGCAGGTTATGGAGAAAAACCTGAATGCTCCTGTTTTCTGCAAACCTGTGTTATAAAGCCCATTCAGATACAGTATGTTAGGAGCTAACATACTGTACATGAGCCCTTTAGAGATTCTGATGTTTTTAGTCACTGTGAGTAGACCCTCAGCTCCAGCAGCCTAAAAACACAATCCACAGGGAACCAGTGTGTTATTCTGGAAAAGCACAGAGTATTAAAGGAACAAACCTCACCTTGACTGGAGACCAACACCTATCTAACACAAAATCTGTGAACTCGTACTGTGGCGTTATGAGCAAATACTGCTTTATTGCAGCCTCTAATTCAGGTTTAGGACACCTGAATAGGAGTTGGGCAAAATAAACTAAATATGCAATCTGACGATGTTAAATACACACTCTTGACAGTATTAGTGTACTGTCAGAGGGAATAAAGTTGGAGTATTTTTGAGGAAACAGGCGTGTTTTTTTTTGTTGTTTGTTTGTTTTTTGCAGGAGTACATCTATTCAAACAGACTGAGTCTATTTATTCATAAAGTTGCTGCTTTTTTAAACTTCTAAACTTTTTTTGTTGTTGTTTTTAATAGTTAAGAAAAAAAACATTTATAGACATGTTGAGTGTCAGTGCTGTTGTTGATAACAGATGAGCGTTCTCAATAACTGTTGCTACCATCACAATCAATTTGAGCAACAGTTCAGTTTCAGTCCATCCGGAGGAAGGATCTTTACGCGGTCGTCAGAATTCTGGATTCATGACTCGGTTTTAATTTAACAAAGTCCGAATTTTGGCTCGGCAGATCAGGGCTGGGAAACAAGCTATTGATTAAACACGGTCAAATAGTGATGAAAAAACCAAAAAAAAAACAAAACAGCGGAGACACTTAAATATTTAGACTAAAATATTGTAAACATAAAGGAAGTAAAACAAGCAATTGACATATTTAACATAAAGGTAATTGGATTTAATTTAATGGGATTGTACTCGCGAGGCAGCAGCCACCCTAGTGGCTCTTGTTATACGGCTAGACGTTTATAATTACTACATTCTCCAATGACAATAAATGCATCTATTGCGATTTGTAATTGTGACTCATCCCACTCAGTAATATGCAGCTCTGGAAAAAAAATGAAGAGTCCACTGCACTGAACCCCCTTGAAAACCTCCTGGTTATTCCACCAAATATTGGTTTCTGAACTCTTCCTGAGTTTCTAAATGAACGTGAACTTGTTTTCTTTGCATTACTTGAGGTGTGAAAGAACTTGATCTTCTTTTGTTATTTTGACCATTTCTCATTTTCTGCAAATAAAGACCAAATTTTTTGCTTGGAATTTTGGAGACATGTCGTCAGTAGTTCAAAGAACAGAAAGAACAATGTTCATTTTACTCAAACGGTAAAGCTAAACCCAAAGTGAAAAGGTACGAGTAAACCCAAATGAAAAAGACAAAAAGAGCAGCTCTTTTTTGTGACTCCTCTAAACTCCAGATTGCTTAAATAAGTCCCTCCAGTTTTATCACAAATATGCTAAATTCAGACAAAATCAAGAGATTCCCACATTTTTTTCCGATTTAGTTTTTTTTGTCAAAACATTGGGTCTAAGTGTCTGCTGCCTCAGCCTTGCTTGATGTCAAGTTATAATCCGTGACTGATACGGCGATGAATTAAAAGCGGCATTAGCGCAAGTATGGTACAAAATCTGTCATTTTGATCGCAAAAAAAAAAAACAACAACCAAAAACAATCACAAATTCCTGGATGGACTGATCAGTGTGAGAAGATGTCCAATAATTTTTAATTTTGAGAAACACCAAATGCTGAAGCAAACAGCTATATATCAATATTTTTAACAGTTTAATGGTTTTATGAATACAGTCTGGCACAACCGGCCCTTTAAGAACATTCAGATTTTTGATATGGCCAAAATAAAAAACGAGTTCGACACCCCTGCTTCTAACTTGTTGATCACTTAAAAATAAAAAAATCTGACTCCAAAGTATATTTTATTATAATCAACAGCATTCATAACTGAACTATAAGCTTTCCTGCTGTGAGTGTCATTAAACCTGGGAGTAAGAAAAGGGGGGGCCACACCATGTTGTAGGGCCCTGTGCGGTTGGCCCAGCATGCCGCTGTCAGTCTGAACAGCAGCTCATGGAAGTTGAGTAATGCTGTTTTCCACATAAATAAACACACCAACGAAACTTAGACCAATAACACAATAGCATTGAGAGGGAGGTGCGAAAAGTTCGCCAGTGTGTCGGACCACATGAGGCCGGAAACAAAACGACGCGATTTTCGTCACGAGAACCGATTTAGTCAGTTTGGCTCAACCATTAGCACATTAGCATGCTGCATTCTACAGCTAACCCCTCGTATCGTAACATCCACTTGTTGAGCTGTTGATCAGTCTGAGCCCGTGTTTTATACCTGGGTGTTTGGTTTTGGTGTTTTCATATGGAACTGTGTAGCATTTTGCCCAAAACAAATTTTTCTCCAGGAGCAAGAACATGCTCTATTCTTTTTGACAAAAAATACAATTGAAATAAATCACAATTCTTTTTGCATGTCTGTTAAATCCCATCAACTAATCAGCCCCAGATCTTGAGGAGCGGACTGAACTTTTACAGCAACCGCCACCGGTTTACCGTTTTCAGCTCTTCATTTTCCATGTTTCTTTGTGTGCTCATCTAAAGTAGATTCACTGAACATAAACCTTGCAGGTGAAAAGCAGATTGCAGTACTTGGCAGGAACACGGGGACAAGAACAAACAAACAACAAAGACAAACAGGAAGTCCAGGGCTGGCCCAAAGCTGGACGTGGGCCTTGAGCAGAATTTGATTTAGGGCTCTGAGTTAAAATGTAGATTTAAAAACACAAACCAAAGAGCTAGAATTTTAATAGTTGTTTAATGTCACTGTCAGTGATGTTAAACTTGAAACTTTAATGGTTTCAGTATGGATACATTAAAATATTTAAAATTATGTAACATGTAAGTTTAAGATCTAAAGGAGCTGACAATTTTACCTTGTAAAAGTGCAAATCTGGTGCTCTGACTGTGAGTTTGAGCTCGGTTTGTTTATTTATATAACCTCAGCAAACTACAATAATTGCTGGTCACTTTTAAGCTCAGGCAATTAAACTGGCCGAGATTCAATGGAGTCTTTCTTCTCGGACAGAGAAACATGTCCACTAAAACTATAGAAGTAGTTTTAGTGTTCTTAGAGGGGTCCCTAAATCAAATTGTGCTCAAGGCCCCCATACAACTTTGTGCCGGCCCTGCACATCTTGCTTGTTTGTCCCTGTGTTCCTGAGACCTGCTTTCCACCCGGACGGCTTATTTTCTGTGCATCTACTTTAGATAAGCACATCAGGAATAATGTGGAAATGAACAGAGTTTAAAGCGGTTCCTCTATAAAAGTGTAAAAGTTCAGTCTGCTGCCGATCCAGCCAGACGTAAAGTGGGTGTGGTCTGACGTAGTGACTCATTATTCTAATCAATTGTTTGTCTAGGTTAAAGTTAAGGATGTTTTCAGCTAATGGTTAGAGGTATTGAGGGGTTTTATTTATAGAAGGCAGATATTAAAAACGGTTCAGGAATCTTCTCAGATAGTCTGAGGTCAGTCTGTGACGCTCAGAGCAACAACTGGGCCTCAGAGTGTCCCGGCTCCTGGACTTCAAGCCGGACACCAGGGTTTCGCTGCACAGAGACAGAAAAGTCAAAACGGTCCAAAGCGTGAATGTTTCTGTTGGTATTTTATATAGAACAGAAGCCAAATAAATCCATAGCAGCAGGCAGCTTATGGTTATCCCCGTAATTAGTAAATAAGCTTGAAACCGAGATACTGGCTCGGTTTTATAACGCGTCAGCAGCCTGTGAGAGAAGACAGACTGTAAAGCAGCGGATAGAGGAACATTCGCCTGATTTGGGAAGAGTTTGCCTCTGAGAAACACTAAACTAAACCAACACAAAAAGTCACTTCGCTTCTTTAGTCCCTTCATTCATCTTTTTTTTCCTATCTTTTGATTTATTATAGATTTATTATAGGTCTGGCAATGATGTGGTTCTTGGATAGATCTTGTAGGTCATTTTTGGGAGTAGTTTTTCTTTTTTTTTCCTTTTTTGCTCAAAGTGTAATATTATATTTATAAACCCTGGATCCAGGACAGAATGATTACCGCCTTTGAATTCGGCCACAAACACAGGAAGACGTCTGATGCTGGTGAAAGAATGTCGCCTCTGTTGTCTGCCGTTGACTTTTGGTGTTGCAGATCAACTCTCTTTCAAAAGAAATGGTTTGCTATGTCCGTTTGTTGAAGGTGCTGCGGGAAAAGAAAGGCAGGAAAATGTCCGTCAGCAGACAGCCAGTTCACCAGGACAGAGTGAAGGGAACAGTGGTAGTCCTGCCCAGTGGAAAAGAAACTGGCGCTAGCAGGGATCTGTGAACATTTTTTTTTATTACGTCGAGATGTGGTAACGCTCTCTTTATGATGATGCAGCAAGCGTCTGGTCTTCTTGTTTTATTTGGATGAGGTCATGCGTGGAGGAGCCCGTCTGATTCCAGCCTCCGCTCCCTCCTTCCATTCCCCACGTCGCCTCGGTCAAGTTTCGAGGTGCAGTGATGGCGCGAAACGACGTGTTGCCAACAGGACAGAGAGCTTTGCATTTCCCTCAGGCGCGCACTAAAACATCACGTCTCGAAATTGTCATGTCTGATTTCTATTAGGTCTGTGAGTACGTCTTGTCGTCGCTGTTAGCGTCGGCGCCAGAGACGGTGTGACTCCTGCGTTGTTCATACTTCCCTTCCTGCGACTGGTCAGCTTTGGTCAACATGTTTGCCGGCGTCAGGCTAGTTGACCACAAAACACCGGAAACTAGTGTTGTTCGATTCCTTCAGTTTCCTTTCCGATCCAATACTGAGAAAAATTAAAGTTGGTATCAGCGATATGATACGATACTTTGTGCAAAAACACTTAATTTGCCTGTTAGATCAAAAAAAAAAAGTGTTGTATTTCAAATCATAGCTTCCTTAGAAGAATGAAAGACATCGCTCTAATTTATTCATTTTAGTCTCAGAAGTACTTTGAAATAGCAGGGTCATTTCCTAAAGTTGCTATTGTAATAGATCTGCTGTTGAAATGCACAGATTTTCCAGAGATGAGACTGAGACGGCAAAAGTGCAAAGAACAAAAACTTTTAATATCACTTGCAAGTGGAGAACCACACAGATAAAATCATAGCAAACTCTAGGTGTGTTCTGGGGAGGCTGAAACAATCACAGAATCATGTACAGTTCCTTGGCGCACAGGAAGTGAGAGTCGTTTTAAATGTCCATTACCAAGTAGGACACATAACATAAGAAGGGGGACTTTGAACCCAATAGACAGCCCTGAGGGGGAGGCGTCCTTTACCTAGCTTCCTCCAAGGCTACACAGATAAGTTGAGCATCTCATCCCGTTCCCATAGTGGGGGTGCGCTAACTATTTGTTATCTCTTCCCTTGCAGGCAGCTGGCCTTGGTCCTCCCTTTTACCTGCACAAAGAAGAACTGTTCTTATGAGACTATGAGTTACCGGTTGCTGCTGACTAGGAGAGAGGAGTAGAAAAACAACTTGTACAACTCAGAATGTTTTATATATGTCTATGTGTAATTTTAAATATTGTAGATAATTAATTTTGTTCCACAGTACAATCATATCTTATATGATTGCAAAAATCATATAAGATATGTGAAAATGTTACAAACTCAAAAAAAAAAAAAAAGAAATTGCAAAGTAAAAACCCTACTGATATAAATCCTTGTGTAATTTTTAAGAACTACTATAAAATGAAAGTATTGATATTTCAGTATCAATCTGCACATCGCCACTGGAAACGTTCTGTAACAATTTGATCTTAAAGCTGGGTAGTAATCCTGTCCGTTGTGTCCGTCCTCCGGTGCGTTTGTGGGACGCAGATTGAGAAATCGTTCAGAGAGTAAAGACAAAGATGTGATATTAATGTTCAAATACATGCATTTAAAAAATACAGTACAAACACACGGCCTCTAAATAGGTCAGAGCCTGAGCTAAACATAGTTCCAGTGAAATATCGCAACATTTTAAACTTGAGTGATGTTTGCACTTCCCTGGACTTCCCCTGAGACTGTTTCACAGTTTCACTCCTCAGACAGAGAAACATGTTTTCATAATTGTTTTAAAACAGAGAATATGAAGTTTATCTTGAGATTTTGGCCTTCGTCGCTGTCTGAGAGGATCTCCGTACGTTTACATGCGTCTGATTGGGTCGTACTTTGCACGCCACTAGCAGATTGTTTGCTGCAAATGTATTTTGCGGGAGAATTGAGGTTTGTGTTCTTTCAGCATAAACAATAGTTTGATTACCTTGGGCAAACGTGTTCAAATAAATTATTTCCAATGGCTCAGAAAGGGTAATTAGGAATTCTAAATATAACGTAGAATAAATAATAAAGCACAAAGACCAGCAGTAGATTCAACAAGTCTGTCCATATGCATCAGGCATATTGTCACTGGTGTCCAATCTGGAATTTTTAAAATATCGGATAGCTGCTGAAAAAATCTATTAATATCAGATTGGTGGATCTCTAATGGAAAGTCCATGGCCTGAAAAGCTCACTGCCTGCAGGCCTACAGAAAATCCTCTGCAGAGAAATTCTTTGGAAGCATTTGTCAAGCAACATTTGTCTGTTTCAGTTCCTTTATTGTTTATTGTACATTGCCTGTTCTTCTCCTAAATGTAGTGACTGAGCAAATGAAAGTTGTTTTTACGTGTTTGACCGAGCTTGTGAAGCTCTTGGTGTGTTTCATTGTGCTGTGCTGGCGCAGAGTTATCAAATTGATTCGTACTTCAGGACATTTATTATCTGTGTGTGAAAAAACTGAAACGTTTTAAGTAGGGATGAACTATATATCGGCACCGAGATCAGGTATTGGCCGATATTAGGCGTTTTTTGATATATCGATATCGGCCCGACATAAGCAAACATTTATTTTTATCAATTTCTGGACAGGTTTTTTTTCCAAAGGTGTTGAAACAGCAGTAAAATATCTATAATATAGCTAAATATTGGTTATTGGCCATTACAACAATATTAATATTGGATATTGATATTGGCACAAATTTTTGTATCAGTGCATTCCTAGTTTCAAGTCAATTCGGATGTTTTTCTGTATCAGATTGGTTTCTGCAGATACTAAACTCAGGTATCGGAAATGAAAAAAATGGTTTGGTACATCGCTAGACAGCATGTGGAGTTCCCATGTCTTACTAGAGACTGTACAGTAACGGGGCAACACCAGAAAATATCCCTATGGTCTTATATATATATATATATATATATAGTATATATGTATATGTATATATATACGTATATATATATGTGTATATATATATGTATATATATATATATGTATATGTATATATATATATATATATACACACATATACTTACTTTCACTTTTTTAATCTCCACAAAAAAGTTTGTAAATAATGCCGGAAAAATAACGGAGACAGCTTCGTTTATTTCAATGTGGACAAATTTACCCCTTTTCCATATGCTCAGGTCATAAAAATAAAATAGAGCAAGAATGTGACGAAATAAAACAATCCTAAATCAAATTCAAATTCTAAAAGCAGTTTATTGATCTCAAAGGGAAATTAAACAATTAGGTCCATATCAGTAAAAGTTTAACTTTAACAACAAAAAAAATGTGTGTGACAAGAAGTCACACACAGAGTGTGTTTTGATTCTGATTCCTAGAGTTTAATTCCTAATTAGGAGCCGAACGTGATCAGTCCAAATGTATTTTTCCTTCACCTAATTTATAGAAAACTCTTTTGTTCGGCCGATGAGATGAAAAAGTGGTAAAATCTGCCCAGAGCCTCTGACATGCAGTGTGGTTGCGCCTGTAGAAAGAGAAGCAGAGGAATGACTTCACTTTCCATCAGCTGTGGTAATAAACTCAGTCGGTTAATGGATTACCTAATAATCTGTCAGATGACACTTTTCTCCTGCTGGCTGCATAGAATCCTCCATTCACGCTATTGCAGCGAAACTATTGGAAGAAATTGGACGAGTGAGCTGATATCTAAAAACAAACGAGACAACTTCAACATAAACGCCACGATTAATACGTCAATTATTCACGCAAAAATCAGTAGTAACTGACATTTGATAAATTTTCATAGATTGGATGACAGGTAGTGTGGTATTATTTCTAATGATCGGGCTGCTGACTGCAGCCAGTCCACATTGTTAGCAGAACTACAGGGCCCCAAAACCAAATTTTGCTTTGGAGGCTTGGGCCGGCCGTGCCTACAACACATGGCCGAGGTCAGAATGTTGCTGCTGTCGTCTGTGTTTGTTGACAATAAGCCTTGCCGCCGTTCTGCTTTCAGCTGTGTTGGGGTGGATGAAGACGATGCGCCGGACATCGACATCTATCACTGCCCGAACTGCGAGAAGACCCACGGCAAATCCACATGTGAGTAACAGCACTGATTCAGTCGGCCACTGGGTGGCAGCGTGGGCCTCTGTTTTAATGGCTTCCAATTTTAAGAAGACTGTGTTGAAGACAAGCGTTTTACTGACTCGGCGTTTTAAGACTAAAAATGAGAAAGCGCTTTTTAAAATTCAAATACATCACGCAGTCTTTATTTCTTCTTGCTTCCGACTTTTCAGTGAAAAAGAAAAAGAACTGGAGCAAACACGACACGGGGCAAAGCACGGACATCCGGGCGGTTCAGAACGGCAGCCAGGTTTTCATCAAGGAGCTGCGCAGCCGGACGTTCCCCAGGTGAACACCTCTCCGTCCCGTTGACCGTTTCCGGGAACAGGCCACTCGATGTTCGCTCCACCTTAACACTGAATGACTGTTTTTAATGTTTGGTGGCGAATTTCAAGAAAACCTCGCTGGAAATGCTGGCGTGAAGCTGTATGTCACTGAGTTTAGGGTTTCTGTTCCTTGCAGATGTTTTCATACTTTGAAACTTTAATGGATTTTATTGGGTCTTTATCCGACAAATACACGCGTTAATATTAAGAGGACAGGAAATTATACTTGGCTTCCACGTCTTATTTACAAATGAAAATCTGACAGGTGGGATGGTCAGTGTGTATCCAGGCCTGCTGGGTCAGTACTCTGTAGAACCGCAGCGACTGCAGGTCATTAGGGGTTCCACTTCACCGGCTTTGAACATCTTTGAACAGCACATGTGTCAAACTCGGGGCAAATCTGGAACGCTATATCGTTTTGGATTCCAAATTACATCAATAAATCCCTCCAGTTTTTCACAAATCCACAAAATTTACGCAAAATCAACAAATTCCCACATTTTTAAAATGCTTTTTACTGAAAAAGCTTAAGTTTATGGCAAATTTCTCAAAATTTGCCATAAACACTGGATTTAAGTCGCTGTTGCCTCAGCCTATCTTGATCAAGTTATAGTCAGTGACTTTTTTTTTTAACAAAAAGTTGCATTTAAGGTTATACATTAGTGCAAATGCAGTAAAAATTTCTTACAAATATTTATAAATTAGAGTAATAAAATCTTTGGTTTTGATTTTGAAAAACCCTCCAAAATCAGTCACAAAATCCTGGATGGATTTTATGACGTTCCCTGGTGAAAAGATGTTCAGTGTTGTTCAAGTTTAAGAAACAATTTCTGAATGCTGAAACAAACAGCTACTTATTGATATTTTAACAGTTTAATGGGTTTTATTAGTACACTCTGGCACAAACGTTACTTAAGGACATTAAGATCTTTGACGAGATTTTGAAGAATTTCTTTTTTGTTGTTTGCTAAAGACCAAGAGCCATTTCTTCAGCTCATGCCTGACTAGCTTGTTTGTTTTGGTTGTATTTTACCCACAATGCCCTGGCGCTGTAGTTAGCATTTTCCTTTGGAGCGGTCTCCGGCCTGCTTGGCGTTCACATGTGCATTCGCACCGCACCAGAGTTCGCTTCAACCGAAGAGTTTAGGCAGACAGAAGTTTTTTTTTGTATCCAAATCAGAGTTTGATTATGCATTCACACCTCCCCAAATGAACCGGACCTTGCAGACAAACAAACTAGAGTTTGATTGAAGAGGACTGAACAAGACGGGTGGGTTCTTGTTGTTCTCTGAAGAACCTCTGCAGACGGAACAACTGGTAGTAGTGACCCTTCTTACAAATGGGCTCCACACTCTCGAGATGTTTGCGTGGAGAAACCACGCAAGGATGAATGAGTGGATATTGATGGATGGTCATTTTTCAGCCAGTGTTTCACCACCTCCAGCTGCCTCCACATGGGGGTGCTGTGGTCCAGCCGGTCACAGTAAAACCAAACTCTTCTCTCTTCCAGCGCTGACGACATCGTGGTGAAGCTGAGCAGCGGTCAGCTGACCCTGGACTACCTGGAGGAGAACGGCTTCAACGAACCCATCCTGGTCCAGAAGAAGGACGGTCTGGGCATGTCCATGCCTCCCCCAACCTTCTACATCAGTGATGTGGAGAAATATGTTGGTAGGAAGAAATTCCAACAGCTTAACTGGAGCTCCCTCAGTGCCTCTACTGGCCTATGAGAAAATGTGAAAACAACTGATTGGAGCTCAGTGTTTCACCATTAAGATGGTACTACACACAATCTGTTCGATTTTAAAAACTTTAAATCAGGGGTCTTCAAGCTGCGGCTCTGGGGCCGATGTGGCTCTTTAGACGTTCCAAATGATAACATTGGCTAAAAATGATAAAGAACCAGCCAATGTTTTTAAACAAAGGCACATTTTTGATTTCTTGTTGTTTCCTTTAAATATTAAGCAATTACATTGAATGTTCAGAATGACACTGAAAGTACCAATAAGTCTATTTTAGAACCATTTTTCATTTCATAATGTTGGAAACCATACACTTTATTATATAATTTTCCGCAAATATCAACATCTCATAGAAGATTTTTCCATCCTTCTTTATTAAACAACCTAAAAATTTATATAAAAAGTTGGTTCTTTCCTTTTAGTACAGTGTATGTGACTATCTGGCTCTAAATGTATGGATTTCTATTATTATTTTTTTATTATTCTTTCCTCATATTCAGTTCCAAATATGGCTACCACCACCTGCTGACATAATTTGAAACAACTTAGTGAAATTCTGCTGTCTTATTAGCAACACGTTTCACGTAAACACTAAAATTAATTAAATAGGACAAAGTGTTATGTGTAGGAATTGCATTTTTATGACTGAACTGCTTTAAATAATTGTAACAATATTTAATGATAGGATTATGCCATAGAGGTGCATTAGTAATTATAACAGATGAAGGATTTCAATTTAAAGCAGGATTTTATTCTCTATCTGTAACAAAAGTTGTCATCCGAATGACTTATTCGTATGTGTTTATTCTGCTGAACTGTCAAATGAAACTTTAGGGGGGCTTTTTTTTGCTTCTTGTTGAAAACTATATAAAGTTCCATTGTTTACAGAACAGCAGGAGTAGGGATAAAACCAATGAAGGGAAGCAAACACGGAGTTGGGAATCTGACTTGCACGCAGTGCCGCGCGATCTCCAACAGGGGGAGCACCTACTCTCTCTGAATACGCCGATGTTTGGGTGGTAGTGACAGAATCCCAGCAGAGATGCGTTCAGCTACACTGACTTTGTGACACGTTGACCTCATCTGTGGGTTCTGTGTCTTATCGGGTCCTGTCCTGCTGTCTCAGGCCCAGACGTCCCAGTGGACGTGGTGGACGTCACCAAACAGACCGACAGCCAGATGAAGCTCAAAGAGTTTGTTGACTATTACTACAGCACAAACAGGAAGAAGGTTTTGAACGTCATCAACCTCGAGTTCTCTGACACCAGGTAGCGGCTCGCCGTCTCGACTGTGATGTTTGAAAACAGGAAACTTTTTCTTCCAGGCTGAAAGCCATTTTTTCCCCCCTCTCCCTCTCTCCGCCCAGAATGAGCTCCGTAGTGGAGAGTCCGCAAATCGTACGGCGGCTGTCCTGGGTAGAAAACTACTGGCCCGACGACGCCCTGCTCGGGAAGCCGAAGGTCACCAAATACTGCCTCATCTGCGTAAAAGACAGCTACACCGACTTCCACATCGAATGTGGTGGCGCCTCTGTGTGGTACCACGTCCTGAAGGTCGGTGTCGGTCGGGCCGCGGAGCGGTCACTCAACCCTTCCTCAATGCAACCACAGTCCATGATGCTGAAAACCTGCTCATGTCCGCAGGGAGAGAAGATCTTCTTCCTCATCAAGCCCACGTCGGCCAACCTGTCTCTGTACGAGCGCTGGAGGTCGTCGTCCAATCACGGAGAGATGTTCTTCGCCGACCAGGTGGACAAGTGTTACAAATGCACCCTGAAGCAAGGCCAGACGCTGTTCGTCCCGTCAGGTCAGAGTTTGTCTCACTCTGCGCTCAGAAAGTGAGAAGAACTGGTGTGGAGTAACTTTAGGAGCACATGTGGTGAAAGCCCGTCTAAAAACTCACTTCAGAATTGTGGATTATGCTAAAGAAGACTCCAGGGATGCACAATATTATCAGTATCGCCTGATATTAGCTGTAAAATATAATATTGGACATCAGCCATTCTGTCAAAATAATTCACCGATATAAAAGGCCTTGTTCTTATATGACAAACCAGTGACATGATGCCTTCAGCACAGCTCAACGTTATAAGAAGCTGTTCAGTATTAATCCACGACTGATGAGCTTTTCACTAGTTGCTTGTGAACAGGTTGAGTTTAGTTTTGTGTAGATTTACAAATTGGCACTGAGTGTTGTCACTGTCTTAGAGAGAGCAGATGTCATGAATAAATTTGACATTAAATATAATGGAAGTTGAAAGTGTTGCATCATTTTCAGCTGCCTTTTTAACTTTTGCATTTGGTGGCAGGCTGAATTGACAAAGATAATTCCTTTTTTAATTCCACAATATAGAAAAGCCATATAGTTTCAGAAAGTAGGTACAGAAAAAATATCAGTATTGGTATCGGTTATCGGCCAAATGAGTTTTAATATATCGGCGTATAAGATATCGATCAAAAATCCAATATTGTGTATCCTTAGAAGATTCATTCTTTGACTATTTGAAATCCAAGCAGACGTATTCTTTTGTTCTCATCACCGGTCCTGGGATCAGTCTTTAGAAATGTCCGATTGATCATGTCGTTTCTTGCGGACTCAGGATGGATCAACGCGGTGCTGACTCCAGTCGACTGCCTGGCTTTCTCTGGACACTTCGTCCACAACCTGAGTGTGGAGATGCAGATGAGGTTTGGCATCCCGTCTTACGCCGCACACTCATCACAAACAGACATGAAGCTTATGAACAATGCCAACATTTGCCTTGAGTCGGACTGAGACGACTCTGGAGCCGAGGAGGTGGAATTGCTTTTTGACTCTCTAGACAGTAGAAATGTGAGCAATGTGACATTACAGCTTTATGTTCATGAAGAACTAAAGACTCGGCCCATAGATAGATGGGCCGAATTCTGATGTCAGATTAAAACACAGGAACTCTTCATATCCCTCCAACCGTAGCATTTGTTCAGATTTGTTGACAGCTGTCCTGTGGTGACGCTACAGAGGCAGTAGAGGGTGCTGTTGCTCCCCCTAAAGTCATAGCCCTCATAGAACCTCTAAGAAAATATTTGATTATTATTTTCTTTCTCCAGCCAACCTGGGAAAAATTTTATGTTGTAAGTGAAATAATCTGCCAGTGGAACTTTTTTCACTTTTTCATCAACGTTAAGGAATTATGTACTTAAAACAAGCTCCGATATCCTGCTGAAAAGTTACTTTAAGTTAGCTTTGGCCGAGTAATTAGCACCAGAAACTAGCCCGCATCACAATCATTTCCACGAGTAAAAAACACAACATAGCTTTATCTTTGCATTACCCCCATTTGGTAGTTTCCCTTTGGCCTCCCGCAGTTGTTGTTTCTTAATGCATGTAGCCTGCGTGGTGTGTAGTTAAAACATGCTTTACTCTCCTCAGAGCGTATGAAATCGAGAAGAGGTTGAAGGTCAAGACTCTCACCCCGTTCCCCAACTTTGAGACGGCGTGCTGGTATGTGGGGCGCCACTTATTGGAGCGGTTCAAAGGTGAGCTCTTGATCACTGCAGGAAGTAGTTTTTTTTTTCTCGCTTTGTTTTCTTTTACAGCAGCTTGTGGCCATGTTCGCAGAAAAGCTTCTTTCCTCTTAAAGTTTCCAGAAGAATGCATGAAGCAGAGAAAAACGCAAACAGTCAGGAAAAGGCTCTTTTTGTTTTTCTTTCAGAGCGCGGCGTTGCGTCTGCCGTGCAGATGACGAGTTGGATGCTGTAATATTGTTTCAGTCATTAAATCGGTGGATGGGAGAGAGAGCAGATGATTAGCTTCAAAAGGCCTGGCCCCTGTTAGAATGGCTTGCTTCATTGCAAGCCAGTGTTCCAGCTCCCCTCAGCTGGCCTGGACCAACTGTTTATGCTTGCAGCCTTGTCGGCATAATGACTTCCTGTTTATCGGAGCTCCATTGCTTCTCTGGGTCCTGCACGACACTTCTACCCCGCAAAGCTGTGCTGTTAGCACACCATCATTCATTTTAGCCTCAGGGGTTAGCTTTTTTGCCACAGAGAAACCTCTGGAGAAGTTTGAATTAGGGATGCACCGATTGCAGTTTTTTTGGCCAATCACCAGTCTTTAAAAAGTCTGACCTGCTGATTCCGATCTTGTTTTGGTCTTAAATGTTGCTAAATATAGCAAAACAAAAGTCACTGAGTCGGCAACTGAGAGGCGACTGTTGTTAGCTGCAGATGTGCAGACATGACCTGGATGGCAGGGCTGACAGTCAAACCTCTCTCACGGGAGAGCAGAAGAGGACAACAGATAATTTTTAGATATTTGCTGAGGTTGATGAGATCAGAGGATGAGATCGGCTTCACATGCAAGTATTGGCCGATCACCGATCTTCCAAAATTAAGAAAATGGTTGTTGATAAATTGATGCGTCCCAATCTGTAACTCCCGTCTTTGTGGCGGTCGGCAAAACATTGAGCACGCTCTCTATGTGTGACGTTACTGCGCCCTCTAGTGCGCATGTGTGACACTTTCAGGTCGTTTTGCGGTTCACACTGGACGTCACATACAAGTCCCGTATACTTGGAAGCACCAAAAAGAAATCCTACTTCACCAAAAATCGAAAGCCAGCTTCTTTCTCAAGGCCTTATACAACATTAAAAAAAAAGTGAATTCAGTCTTATCACACAGACAGATTCCCAGTAAAGTACATCCCATTTGATCCTAACAAAAAGAAACAATCTGATATGTTTGGGTTTATTATTCAAACTGGTAAAATAAAATAAGTTTCTATCTGCAGCATTCAGTTCTCCTGGGCAAACTTTGTGTTTTGCCGTTGACTCTCCATCAGTCCCTCATACCCACCATGATGTTCTATAACAGGGGTGTCAAACTCAATTTCACCAAGGGCCACTTCAGCATATTGGCCACCCTCAACGGGCCACATTGACGGTATAAATCAGGAGTGCCCAAGTGCAGTCCTCAAGACTGCAACTTTTAGATGCATCCCTGCCAAAACACATCCCAGACTAAAGGTTGACTTCCCTCATTAGCAGCAACTCAGTTCTGAAGAGGCCTAGTGATGAGTCAATGATCCAGGAACGCATCTAAAGTTGCAGAGTGGAAAACTAGACTTGGGCACCCCGAGCATAAATGTATGAAAATACAATGTTAAAAATAAATTAAACAACACCTCATATTGTCCAATAACTCATTTTATGTATTCAAGTTTTAAATATTACATTTGAGTTTACATGGGTGTAAAGTTACTGCTCAGTTTAAAAATTACAATACTTAAATCAGTGTTTAAAGGTAAGCAAACAAATAATAAAAACAAGTTTTGATATTAACTCTCAACTTCATTCACAAAACTTTTTTGTTATTACACAACCAACATGTATTTTCACATAAGAACAAAACAATTAGGTGATGTTGCCTGTGTTCTTCACCCTGACACCAACTCACACACATCCTCATTCATCGGTCCTGTTCTGTAAATACACACAAAACAAAACACAAGCAAAATCAATAAACTACATGCATATTGTAGTATACTTAGTCTTGGTTTTACAGTCATTCTATTTTAATTCAGTTCCTGCTTACCGATGTTTTATGGCCGGGTGTCTGGCACCGTTTTCCCATGGTCAATTCGTCCATGTCTGGTTTTAGGTCTTGTGCTGTGGCAATCCGCAAAACGGCGTGCAGGTTTTCGTCAGTAATGCGCGATCTGTGTTTGGTCTTGTTTAAATTCATTATTGAAAACATCTGTTCGCACAGATAGGTGCTTCCAAACATGGACAAAACACGAGCTGTATGGAGTCGAAGCTGTGGCATCAAATCAGGGGGCAGTAGATGGTAAAGGTCCTCGATTGAAACATCAGAAACTTCGCTCTCAGGCCGCTGTGGCTTTGAAGCTCAGTAGCTCCATCTGAAGGCGGTGGGGCGCACTGCAGACATAGGCGGTGAAAGGATTTGTAAAGACGTCAAAATCAGAGTGCTGCGATTTAAAGTCAGAAAAGCGCCGATCAAACTCGTTTATTAACAGTTAGTTCGGTAGTTAACCGAGCACATGAAAAAGCACCAGGAGGCCGAGATGATCTGACAAGCAGGGAAGTAAACGAGATTGTTTTGTACCACCTGGCGCTTCCATAGGTCGAGTTTGCGCTGGAAAACTGTGATCATGTCGGACATCTGGGTGATGATTTGTTTACGTTCTTGTAGTTTCTGATTTAGCTGAGCAAGATGCTGGGTGACGTCACATAGCATTGCAAAGTCACACAGCCATTTCGGATCGGACAGTTCAGACAAGGGTTTCTTTGTTCTTGAAGGCTAAATTTAGCGTACTTAGCTCCGTGTTTGGTTTCAAAATGCCGACGTATATTGTATTCTTTCGGTCCCAGAACACAAAAAACATACTGGCTTTTGACCTTGAAGTACAAACGGGTATTCGTTTTCCCATCGTTCATGAAACAGTCTTCCTTGTAAATCGATTTTTCTTTTCTTAGACATTTTGATGTTAGCTTGTCGATGTCTCAGTTTTATTCGCTGGGAAAATTAATAATGAGCTTGAGGTGACTCTGCTGCACTCTAGTGGAGTGAAGCCGTAATGTTGGCTGGTAACAATCGGAATGCATTATGGGAGATGTAGTTTGTAGTCAATTCGTGCTCCAAACCTATTTTAAGTCAATCATGGGCCTATAAAACGGTGGTGCTGGGGGGGAGGGCCACATGAAATGACGTTGAGTTTGACACATGTGTTCTATAATCTATAGGTTTACACAAAGCAAATAAGCAGCCAGCTCCATACCTGATACACGGTGCCAAAATCATCAACGGAGCCTTCAGAGCGTGGACTAAAAAACAGGTATGGAGAGTGAAACATCGGCCTCTTGCGGCGTTTCCGGCGTTCCCACGTCACCATAACTCTGCTTGGTTCTGCTCTTAACAGGCTCTGCTGGAACACGAAGATGAGCTACCAGAGAACATGAAACCTTCCCAGCTCATCAAGGACCTAGCCAAAGAGATCAGGCTGTCAGAGGTAACTGTTATTTTATAGATGTAGAGAAAGAGAGACATCAGGGAAGATTTGAAGTCTTTACTTTAGCTACGCTCTGCCTCATTTTGTATGCAATACAAGGCTTTGGTGTGGAAACCGAAACGTTCATCTCAAACTCCTTTAAGACATCAAAATCAAACATTATAATGTTACTTCTGTGAAGTCCTATGATGAAAAAAAAAACTGCTGCTTAGCAACATCGCTAGGCCGGTCACAATATCGAATTTTGCTGGACGATAAATTGTACCAAGACGTTATCGCGATAAAGAATAATATTGTTGCTTTGAGACCATTTTCAAGGAATATAACTCAGGAACACGTTCTCAGAGAGCAATAAACTTCTAATTCTAATGAACATTTAAAGACTGCAACTGCAACACATTTTAAACATACAAAATAAATAAACAAAACAACAAATAAAATGAATTGTGAAGTCTCAGGGTACAAAACTGCCCTTCAAAATAAGAGCTGGTTGAGACCAAAGCACCAGGCTGAAGACTTGAAGAAGAAATAAAAATTATTGAGTTCATTCTAATTTATCATGAGATGGAACTGATTCATTGAGACAAGCACAGATATCGTTATAAGAGTCAACGAATACTATAAAAATAATGCTTCATCCCAGTTTGTGTTGTTATGAAAGACAGATTCATCAACTGAAACGATTGTAAAACAGAGACGTCTGAGATGCTGACTTCCACGACGTTCTCTTATTATCTCTGCTCTCTCTCCCAGAACGCAACAAAAGCCATTAAGAGCGAGCCGAGCATCAAGGCACCCGTGGAGGAACCAGCATTTACCCACTCCGAGCCCGACGAGCCCGTTTCCCCAGCAACCATCCCGTCTCCCAGCAGAGAAAAACCCAAGAAAAAAGCCCCCAAATCCCAGAAGCCTCCAAAGGCGCCCAAGGCCCCCAAACCTCCGAAAGTCAAAGACGGGGAAAAGAAGAAAGTGAAAAAGATAAAGGAGTTGTCACCGCCTCCGAAGCCCTCCAGCTTTGCCGCCCTCGAGTCTCACGCCAAGGAGATCTTGAGTCAAATGGACCAGCAAAAGAAGCCAAAGGTGAGCACATTTAGTGTAAAAAAAAAAAAAAAGTGATTGCTTTTAGATATTTTGTTGCCATAACTCCCGATAAACCGAGAAAGCTTCTGACAGGAAGTAACAAGGAGATATATTTCTGAAACTGCTTTTTCAAATTCAAGCTCCAACCTAAACCAGTGGTGTCCGAACTTTTTTGCCCCCTTGTGGCCAAAACTGGCAAAAAAAAAAATCTTTAAATTTTACCTGCTCAACAATAAAACTTTTATGAAATCTGTACATCATTAAATATCCAAAACCTAAAAAGGAAGTCGGACCGTCACCTTAATAAAAGAAAACGGGCAATTTATAAAAATATTGGGTTATCGGCCCAATAATATTGGGTTATTGGACACCCCTGGTCTCAACCCACCTAATTTTAAGAACCTGGAATGCTTTGTTTAAGCATCCCTCAATGCTGAAACAAGCAACTATTCGTTAATATTTTAACAGTGTAATTGGTTTTATCAGTACATTGATTACATTGAAACGTAATCAATTAACATTTTAATGACTTAATGTAACGTTTTGATTGTTTATTCTATGTTGCATGACTTTGTGTTTTTGTGTTTATGATGTAAAGCACTTTGAAATGCCTTGCTGCTGAAATGTACTATACAAATAAAATTAGATTTGATTTGATTCATCCCTTTAAGAACATTCAGAGTTTTGATATGGGCCAAAATAAAAATAAGTTTGACACCCCGGCTCTGCATGCTCCAGGCTGGATGAAAGCTGCGTTGAAGGTTTCTGTGACATTAGAAACAGTTTGCAGATTGTAAAGCCAACAGTGTTTTAGGTTCCAGGTTCTTTTGTTAAACTTTGTGTCTCCGCTTTAAACTCCCAGGTTGTCAAAAATGTCCTGAGTGTGTCCGAGAAGGAAACGTCAAAGCAGAACAACATGGACAAGTTCGAAATCAGAGAGCAAAACAAAAACAAGACGGAAGCCAAATGGAAGTACAAGGTACGCGTTATCATTTCTGCTTTTCCCATGCCAAAGTAAGAAAGCATTTCCGTTTGCTCTAAGCCAAACCAAACTTCTGCCCATGTTCTTTTAAAAATGTCATGAGCCGATAGGCTGAACTGACAAAGAAAAAAAAAAAAAAAAAAAAGCAAACCCTGAATCATCTAAAAGCAATTTGCAAACTTCAAAGTGGGAATTAACAACGATGATATGGCCAAGTCTTAGATTTCGGCTCTGCAGTCCATCATCCGCCCTCTCAGAGTTTACTTAATGGAATTAAGCCATGTCCACATCCAAACACCTTCCATTTAAGTGCTTACACATGTCCACAAGAAAAAGAAAAAAAAAAAAGTGTTGTGTGATCATCGCTGAATAATTGAAGGAAGCTTTTTGGGGGGAACAAAAGTGTAATTTCGTCAAGCAGAAGACATTAGAGAGCTTCGGTTTCACGGAAAATGTAATGCCAGACTGCTGAGGAATGTTTGCAGCCTCTCTGCTAGCCGCTCCGCTGCTTCGCATCGGGCCAAGCATTTACAGATGGAGAGGAGATCATCGCTAGGTCTTCACCAAGGTTACTGCAGAACCCTTTTCCTTTTAACTCGCGTTAAAAAAAAAAAAAAAGTCAAAGACACAGCCCCTCTGTATGTCTTGTGCTAGCTATTAATCGTCTCCAGAATGTTAGGGCTGATTAGAAAGAAAGGCATTCTGAATTACAATCTCAGCATACACAATGCTGTCACACGCCTTTAATTAAAGAAGCAGAAATGTTTAATGTTTTAAACACTCGGCGGCAGATGCTTGATTACAGAGTCCGCTCAGCTTTTATGGCTGCCATTTTGGATTTGCCGTGCAACATCTGGATTGGCACGAAGCAGGTCAGAAGGTTCTGGATGTGTCATCTGGGAACATTAGCACTCTGACCATTAGCGGTTAGCTTGTTTTCACTGATAATTAGACCGTTGATTCTAATAACCATCTCAGCCTGAATAGGGAGAGCAAAATATCAGAAAACGTGGACTTTTCATGTTGTGATGATAACGACGGGAATCATCTCCCATGTTAGCGTTTCTTTTTTTTTCTCCTACATGACATTCTTCTCATCTCTCTTCATGCGCTTCGAGAGTTAACCTCAGAAAAGCTCCCACTTTAATTTTTTTTTTTCTGCGTCTCTGCGTGAATCTACTTGCTTTGATTGACTTTCAGAAATCTCCCCACTATGGGGGATATTTGTTTTGTAAAATGGGTTACAACATTTCATTTTTTTTCTTGGAAAATTTACTTTGTGAAGCTGAATTTTTGAACCGAATTGAATTGAAAAGTGGTTCTGATACCTCAGTAGCAGCTGTGCACTGATTGCAGTTTTCTGGCCGATTGCTGATTACCAATTTTTAAAAATCCTGACGTGCCGAATCCGATTTTGGCCAATGCCAATTTTATTTTTGTCTGAATTGTTGCTAAATATAGCTAAAACGTTGCTGAGTTTTAGCGTTGGAGTGACTATTGTTAACTGCAAACATACAGACATGACCTGGTGGGCGGCGCTAACAGTCAAACCTCTCTTACAGGGGAGTAGAAGAAGACAGTGGCTGATCTTTAAGCATCGGCCCATCACCTAAAATCTTCCAAAATTAAAAAAATCAGCGTCGATAAATAGCTGCACCCGTACCTTACTTTTTTAAAAAGTCACTATTTTCTGATTTAAAAGTTGTTTTAAATGTCTAAAAGAAAAACTCAGTTTTTTGGACTGATGTACCTGTAATGACTTGGTGCCGTTACGTTCTGTGAATGTCTTGTCACTTGCATTACTTCTGCTTCGCTAAGTACTACTTTGATTGGACCATTACAGAACAGTAAGCCGGATTCCTTGCTGAAAATGGAGGAGGAGTGCAAGTTTGACAGAATACCGCTGTCAGGCAATAAAGACAGATTCAGCTTTACTATGTCTCACAGGAAACTAGCCAGGTACGTATGGCATGGCCTCCACTGCCAAATAAATACTTTATGGTAGGCTTGAAGAGTCAGGCCTTCTGATGTGGTCTATTATGGTGATTATGGAGCTATGTGGCAATCAGCACGATATCCATTAAAGCTAACTGGAGGGTTTCTCACTGTCAGTGCCTCGCTCAGCTTATTCTCCTGCGGTTTCTGTTCCAGCTCCAAGATGCTGAAACCTCAGACCAACTCAAGTATTTTCGGATCGTTACAAAACCTAAAAGAGGACAAAACCAAGCCAGTGAGAGACGAGTACGAGTACGTCTCGGATGAGGGCGAGCTGAAGATAGATGAGTTCCCCATCAGGCGGAAAAAGAACACCGTTAAGAGAGATCTTTCCTGTGAGTGTTTTCAGATTAAGCGTGTACTGTTTCACTTTTGTTTAAGCCAATAACCACGCTGGGCACAAAAGCACTCCACAGCATCAGCTTTAAAGACCTTAAACTTAATCTGATGCATGTTAAAGTCCCTTTGACTGCAGCTTGACATTCCTTAGTTGAAGCCAGAGGTGGGCAGAGTGCCCAAAACTTGTAGTAAGGGTAGAACTACTTCAACATATTTTCATTCAAGAAAACGTGTGTATCTTTTACTTGAATGAAAGATACATACTGATTATCAGTAAGATCTCAACCACAGGACAATACGAACAACAAGATCATTGTCCCAGCACAGATTGTAGAAGGACAAGCACAGATTCAGCAGGCGCGCACTGTCCCAAACAAACTGATACGTCTGGAAACATAAGTTGGTGAGGCCTCAAATCGTCCCACTTCTTCAGCACCCAATGGGAGCCAAGACTTCTTATCGGAGGCTTCGTCTCATCAACGCCAGGATGGCTCGTCAGAAATGTTGTCACCTGAACTGATGTTTCTTATCTTTAGTGAGGAAATGGATGAAACCTCAGACCAACTCAAGTATTTTCGGATCGTTACAAAACCTTGAGATTTGGCCTTCAGGAAAATCGTCAATTTTCCTGAACGGCACCCCTCCCCCCAAAAAAAACGTGTTTCATGGATAAAATGAACGACTGAGTTTTCCTTGCTACCTTTCTACTTAGTGCTCAAAACTTCAACAAAACCACCTGACCCTGTTTCCCCAGAGCACCCACCACTCAGCGTAACAGAGGTCTGAGACCAGGGTCCAGACTTTAACGCCACACCTGCCTTCCTGTGGCAGTGCGATATGGGACAGTACCTGTCTGGATCACTAACAAGAAACAGGACAACACGAAATGCAGTGATCAAAAATCAAAATCATCCCAGTCTAAAGCAACCTCAAATTCATGAACTGTCTGCCACCAAGCCACTTAAACTGCCTCTGCTAAATATAAGACCGCTAATGGCAACAGGACTATTTAATGCCTTCATCACAGAACATATTGGTGTTATGTTCCTGACAGAAACATGGTTGGATGACAGTAACAAATCACCTGCACTAATTGAATCAGCGTCATAAATAGAATTTATGAAGCGAGAATAAAAAACATAAAACGAGAAGGAGGGGTTGCTATAATATTTCACGAGTCGATAAACTGCAAAAAGGTCTTTCAAGAGAGATTAAGTTGTTTTAAATATCTGGGAATTGAGGTAAAATGCAGGAAACAACACTTACTTCATACAAAAACCCCAAATGTGTGGATATTTTCTTCGTTGACTACAGTGCGTTGCTGTCTGCTGTGCAATGATTATAACAGTTTATTAACGTGTTGCTATTTATCAGAACCTGCTCTACTCTGATGTTTATGAATGAATTCTTCTTTCTTGTCCAGTCTTATCGGACATCAGAGAACCGCTTCAGCCGGCCAAAAAGGCAAAGTTCCAACCCTTAGTGAGCAAGGTATGTATGCTGACCAGAACCTGAAACTGCTTCTGCAAAATACTAAAGCTGCTCATCTCTGTCATCTGACATGTAAGAAGCTGTGACTAGACTGCGAACATGTTATTAAAAATGTGAGGAATGCTTCCAGAGCAATTGAAAGGTGAAATATCTGTTTGGTGGGGATCGCTGAGGGGAAGTAGGTTTGGTCTGAATAGAGGAATTAGTCCAGATGTTCTGACGTTCCCATATCTCACATACCCGGATAGAGTAACAGGCAGACAACATGTAAGGCCAGCCTGGGGTTTATATGGGGTCTGAATATTTAAATTTTAGCCCTTAAAAAGCTCAATTCAGCAATCATCTGCTGCAACCGATACTCCAGAGCAACTTATAGTCTGGAACATCCAGCACAATGAATGACGCTTTCGGTCAAATGCCAGAAGAAGTACTGAAGCTTTGGTGGGTGCAAAACCACTTCATAGCTTCAGTGGGACTCAGCAGTAAGCTGTTGAAGGACATCCTAGGGCCGATTCAGAACCTAGTTGGGACACAGATCCTGGACGTTTAGGTGCTGATTGTCCTTAAAAAGTCGGCGTTACCTCACTGAAACAGAAACCCTGGCTTCAATTGTTCTGATACCGAGAAGACTTTGATTGCTGTGAAAGGCAGACAGAATGCATGTTTTTGCCTCGGGCCGCTTCCTGTTAAAACTCTCTCGTAAACGTGTTTCTTCTTTGTGTCACTTCCTGCGCCAGCAGAGCGTGGACTCCTCAGACGAAGAGACCTTGCACATAGACACGGAGGCCAAGCCTGAGGTCAAGAGTCGCAACTCTAAGGTGAAGAAGAAGAGCGGAAGTGCCGCAGGGATCCTGGACCTGCTGCAGGCCAGCAAACAAGTGGGCGGGATCGACTACAACACCAACAGGTAGGAGAAATACCACCACATAAAACCCCAGTCAAGTTGGCCCCCTCGTCTTCTTCAGATCTAACAAAATTGGTGTCAAACGTTTGCGCTGCAAAAATATTAGTTTGTGGCGCTATCGTTTTGAAGATATCAATAAATATTTCCAGAGGTCATGAAAGGTCAACCAGCCCCCTCCCCCACCTTCTTCAAATCAGACAAAATCGGTGTCAATCAACTCGACTGCGTTTACGCAGCAAACATTTTCAATTGTGCCACTTTGGCTTTGAAGATATTAAAGGAAGTTTACAGGTCAAAAGGTCAACCCCCTTGTCCCCCAACATTGCTTAAATCAAACAAGATTCATGTCAAACATTTGTGCGACGTTTGTGCAGAAAAGAAAAATGTTTCTCTGGAAACATTTATTAACATATTTAAAATGTTTGTGCCTTTTGAAGCTCAAATATTTGACACTAATTTGATTTTAAGAAGGTGGGGGGATCGTGGGGGCGGGGCAACTTCACTCGGGTTCACATGAAGCCCCACTTTGCCCCGCCCTTCTCCTGGGCAGTATCACATGCACAGCATTAATCTCTTAATGGACCCCCTGAGACCCTCTTTCTTCTCAGCAAATGAATTTCTGGCCTCTTTAATGGGCCGAGTCTCTGACAAACAAACGAGCCGCTCTGTGATCGAATAAAAAAGTTGAGTTTTCTCATTTTTTTTCTCGGAGCTGAAAGGCAACAGGCGGTTTACAAATACTCCGTCAGCAGTTTGTGTTAAATCAGTGTTTGTATCCCGTCCCACACTAATCTATCAAGGCCTCCGTGGCTCCAGGCGCTTCCTTCTGCCTCACTCTGTTTGCTGTTTCCCTTCACCTCTTGATGGTCTATTTCCACCACACTGAAAGCTATAAATGAGGAATGAAAGAGAGAAACAAAACATTGTTGAAATATGTTCATTTTTCGGAAAGTTTCTGTGCTTTGAACAGGGGCTGAAGCGATTACCGGGTATTATCGGGATGTTGGATAGTGGATTTGTCATGTCGGTCGCTGACTGGCCTTCCCTCTTAAGGCGTTTCGTTTATGTTCAGATTCCGACTTCATGTTCAAACCGCATATTTACACGCAGTGCATAAAAAGACTTTTAACCGTTATGACTAAACGGGTTTTTTTTTTTATCTAGTTCCATTAGAATTAGAAAAAAACACAATTTGCCAAAACAAGAGAGACAGACTGTCATCTTGCATGGCACCGTAAAACACACGTACCATGTACGTTTTGTTTGTTTGTAGGATTTTTTTTTACGTTTCTGTGTTCATGTACAGAACTTCGGCCACCCAGGCAGCTTTTGAAATAAAACTATAGGAATAACGTTGATTGATTGATAGGAATTGTCCTCCTTAATGACAATTGCTCCATTGTTGGTCATATGAAATGACAATAACAAGTCCTGTATTTACATGGGTGTGAATGTCCATAATTGGTCATTTTCTTTGACCAATTATGGAGCGGTCATAAATGCAAACCTGAGAAGATCATCGCAATCATGAGGGAGGGTGGCGGCAGTATCATGTTGTGTTAAGGTGTGTGTGTGTGTGTGTGTTTGTTTGTAATACCTAGTGGGGACCATTTTCCTAACACTACGTTGTGGGGACCCGCTGGTCCTTGTGGGGACCGAAGCCTGGTTCCCACAAGGGGAAACATTGTTTTGGGTCAGGGGTCAGATTTAGGACTAGGGTGTGAATTGAGTTTTGGTTGGGGTGCAGGATAAGGATAAGGACAAGGTTAAGGCTGTAGAAATGAATGGAAGTCAATGGGAAGTCCCCACCAAGACAGCCACACAAACGTGTGTGAGTGAGGAAGCCTACAGACATAATCTGCTCCTCCGGTTCCTCGTCAGAAGCAGAGGTGGGCAGAGTACTAAAAAATTGTACTCAAGTAACACTACTTCAACCTATCTTCACTCAAGTAAATGTAAAAGGAAGCCATCTAAGAAATTTTTCAGTTAAGAGTAAAAATAAAGTCTACTCAAGTGCTGAGTAACTGATCAAATTATCAGTCATTTAATACTTAAAAATCACCTCATCAGACAGACCAAAACATGAAGTTTTTGGAAATTATGGTTTTAAGGACCAAAATGACAATAATTCATATAAGTAACAAAAATAACAAAATCAGGCAGAATTATTTTTTTTCTAAATCAGTTTCTATCAATATAAAACTTAAGAAACCTTAACAAAGCTGCAAGTGTGTGTCTGTCTCTGGTGAATTTTGGGTTAAAACATGTTTGTTCTTCATTCAGTGGGTAGAGAATCCAGGAATTTTACTCAAGTAAGAATAGAAAAACTTCATAATAATATTACTCAAGTAAAAGCTCCCTTTTATGAGCTTTTACTCATAAAAGCTCATAAAAGCTTTACTCCCTTTTACTTGAGTAAAAGTAAGTTACTCAAATAAATGTGACTGAATAAAAGTAACTAGTTCTGACTCTGATCAGGAGGAATGGGACAAAATTCCAGCAAACTCCAGTGACAAGCCTTTTAAAGAAAACCCACAACACAGGACCCAAATCATAGTTTAATCTGCCAGACATGTCTCTCTCTCTCTCTCATTATTCTCATATTTAACAAACAGAAACAAACGTCGTAATAGATCTAAAATTGAAACAGTTTAATAACATTTTATGATATACGGTAAGAAAGAAGGTTTGTACAGTGTACATCTGTTTTCAGATGGCATTTTTGCCGATGCCAGTTGACATGTAACGGGTTGTTCTGTTCGGCGCTCATTCCCCTGCAGCCAGCCGCCTGCGTCTCCCAGCACACAGGAGGCCATCCAGGGCATGCTGTCCATGGCCAACCTGTCCTCCTCGGAGACCCTGGAGCAGCCGTGGAGCAACAGCCAGTCAAAGAGCAACTCGCACAGCTCGCAGGCGTACAAGAAGAGCGGCGCGGGAGCCGGCGGGAGCAGCAACAGCAAGCGGCCCACCAAGAGGCTCCCGAAGAAACCCCGAAAAAGCAGCAGCATCGAGAGCCTGGACTACGACGACGACGAGCAGGATCACATGGATGCCTGTTTCAAAGACTCCGACTATGGTAAGCAGAAGGGAAATGTCAACTGATGTAGATTTAAATGTGGCCAAATGTTAAAGTTGGCTTTAAAAATCAACTCCGCTCTGGCTACTGTACAGTGCGCTGCTCTCAGGAGTGAAGAGAAACTGGAGACGACGGTTCGAAGTAGAGGAAACACTGCAAAAACACAAAATCTAATTTTTGGTCTCGTTTCTGGTGCAAATAATTTAGTGCACTTGAAATAAAACAAAACTAACTTATAACATGTAAAAAAAACCTTTTTAGCCAAATAATCTGTCAAAGGAACTAGAATTTTTTTCATCAATTTTAAGTAAATTTGGCTGCAACCTGAAATTACCCAATTCCAATTTTTCTGACGTAATGCAACCTGTATCTGATCTCTTTATGACAGTCTGAACAACACAAGTCTGACTTTTTTTTTTTTCAAATGCAACCCACCCACATGGGTGTCCGATTCAAATGTGACCTCACGTCCCGGTCGCAACCGTCCGATCTGAACGCCACTGATACTTGACAAATATCACTATTCTGCTTCATGGTACATGAAAACAGGAAGAAAAACAGCAACCCTGACGGACTGTAACGAGGGTTAAGTTGTTAATATGCTGCTCCGGTCGGACAACAACTTCAAAATGTTAAGATGCTCCACTGTTAGCATCCATGTTTACTTCCACAAACGCGGAGCGCTTCTTCTTCTTATGGCGGTTAACAAAACACTGAGAACGCTGACGTTATTGCGCCCTCTACTGCGCATGCGGGACACTTCCGGGTGGTTTGCCCTGTTCACACCGGAGTTCACATTCAGGTCGCATATGTTTGAAAGTGTGGCCAAAAAAAAAATCTGATTTGACAAAAAATCGGAATTGGATCACTTCAGGCTGCAGTGTGAACGCAGCCTTAGATACCTAAAATGAACTCTGATATCTTGCTGAAAAATATCTTGTTAGTTTCGTCTTATTTCAAGTGCACTAAGATATTTGCACCAGCAACTGGACAAAAATGACTTGGTAAGATTTAGTGTTTTTACAGTGTGTTGCTTGTGGAGCGAATGACAGCAGCTCTGACGTCAAATTGATATTTTACAACAAAATGGTCAAATAATTACATTCTCTGGTTGATTTTTTTTCTCTGTCTTTTTTTTTTTTTTTTTTTTTTTTGCTGATGCTAACAGGTGCCGCTAAAAACAAACCGATTCCTTGATGAATGGGTCCCGGGGCTCTTTTTACTTCCTACCTCTTGTAGCTGCAGAATGTTTCATTTGGAGCGGATGATCGGAGCTCATGTTTATTCTTCTGCGTGTTGTTTCCAAATGTTCTCCATTGCGTCGCCCGGCTTTCTTTGTGAAGCCCTTCCAAGCGCAGCTGTTTGAACCGAGCGCCGCTTGTTAAGAAGCCATTAACACTCGTTGCGAGCTGTTGTTTTACTTGCTTTTTGAACTCCTAATTAGAGTCTAATTAGTTGTTCGTAGCACGAACATTCCTGCTGTGTAATCCCGGGGCCGGGCCGGAGCTGCAGTCTGCTCTGCCTCTGTAAACAGGCCATCTTTTATCTTGATCGCCCAGTTATCAGATATTTAAGCCCAGATTGGGATGGTCGTGCCGTGAGCGGGCTGAGAGCGGGAAGCGGCCAACAGCTGGCCAACAGCTGGCCTGCAGGCCACCGCTGGAAATCTAACATCTTCCATGTTAGAAAACACAACCGGATGAGGAGCCCGTCGTCCTTCTTCTCTTTCTTTGTTTGCTGATGTTCGTTGTCTCGGCCTGTGACAATGTAATGTTGCAAACCAACGTTTCATTGCTGGGCTTTAATGTTTGCTCCATGTGCACTAGTTTGTAGGAAAACAAAAGAAAAGAGGTGTAGAAAACTTCAAATAAAGTCAACTTTTTAGTAAAAAACAACTGAACGGACTTTAGCTAGCGTCCCGTCAGTCACGTGTTGACCTGTTTGGGTTTCAGTGTACCCCTCGTTGGAGTCCGAAGAGGACAATCCCGTTTTCAAGTCGAGATCCAAAAAGCGGAAAAGCAGCGACGACACTCCGTACAGCCCGACAGGTAAGCGCCGCCCCGTTCGGTGCTCTTGTCACTCAAAGCTCCCGAGTCCTAACAGCGCTGTCGTTGCAGCGCGGGTCGGACCCTCGGTTCCTCGGCACGAGCGACCGGCAAGAGAAGGAGCCCGCGTGGCGTCGATCGAAACGGGGCTGGCCGCCGCCGCAGCCAAGCTGTCTCACCAGGTAGGCACTCCAGAGCGCCGGAGCAGGCGGGACGCTCGTCACCGGGTAAGGATGACCACGTGTCAATGTGTCCCGCAGGAGGAGCAGCAGAGGACCAAGAAGAAAAAGAAAAGCGGCAAGAAGAAGAGCGTGGCGACGGAGGAGCCGCCAAAACACTCTCAGGACACCAGCTCCCCGGAACACAACGCCGACTCGCAGGACGGCAGCCTGACCGACCACGAGTTCACCACCGGCACCGCCAAGTCCCCGGGCGGGCCGCAGCCCATGGCGCCGGGGATCTTCCTCAGCCAGAGGCGGCCGTCCGTGTCCTCGCCCAACAACAGCACCAACTCCACGAGCACCAACAGCAGCAGCGCCGCCAGGGCGGACCGACTGGGACCCGCAGACGCCAAAGGTCCGCGCCGCAACTTCTATCTGTTCTGCGTCAGACTAACAAAACGATTTCTGTAACTTTATGAAAATATTTGTATTTGAGACTTTGATGGAGCAGCACACTTCAACTAGCTTCTCTGTCATTAGCTTTGAGCTCATTGGATTGGAACAACCACAGTGAACTGGTTGTCTAATGAATAGAATAAAATAGGAAAACAGAATAGAATTTTAATTGGCAACTACTCCATCCAAAGTGTTAAATATTAATTGTACAAATATAATCATAAGCCATAAAATTAGATATATCTAACAATTATGTAAGTCATTCAGATATGACTGAATATAAGCAAATACATAAATAAATAAAATAACAAGCATGCACACGCAAATATGTTAATCTCTAAATAATCTACGAATGAGTGCAGAGGAAATTAGATGCAAGTTACTCAGAGTTGTTCGTTGTAAAGTCTCATCAGCTGCAGGCAGAAATGAAATGAAGAGGAATTCGTTCGCAGTCGGACTGCAGAGGATTTCAAACCGGACCCGATCCATGGTGGTTCTGGCTCCTAAAACCAAGATTATTTCACTTATTATAAGATAATTTACCAATGTTATTATAACATAATCTGCCAATGGAACGAGTACTTTTTTCATCAGTATTAAGAAACTATTTACTTAAAACACGTTAATAAACCTTGCTGAGAAGTTACTTATAAGTTTTCTCTTACTTCCAGTGTACTAAGACATTTTAATAGAAACTAGACAAAAAATACTTGGTATGATTCTGTGTTTTTGCAGTGCAGCTGGACATCCAGACTCATTTCGCGTCGTTTCTTCTTCTCTCCACAGCGAAGCGGCTAAAGAAAGGCATGGCGACGGCCAAACAGAGACTGGGAAAGATCCTAAAGATCCATCGAAACGGAAAGCTCCTCCTGTAGCACGCAGCGGCAGCAGGCCGTTAATGGACTGGGCCGGTTGACCGACTGGGCCCCGTCCCAGACTTGCAACCTGCTCACTAACAAACAGCCAACAAGAGGAGAATTAGGAAAAAAAACAAAAACTGAAACAACGCGAGAGCGGAGGAAAATCATGCATTTTTCAATTTCTAAGAAGAACATCACTCAGATAGGTTTTTGCCTCTACTTATACTTTATAACTTTCAGATATTAAAGTGTACAGAAGCTATTATAAATATTTTTTAAGAGAACATGTCTCATTTTACTACAGCTGTCATTTTATCAGGGGTTGCTCAATAGAAGTACATTGCAGTCATTCCAAGATTTGCGAAAGTATCCCCTGCATGTGTATGAGTTGCATGCGTGCTTCGGGTCGAGGGTCGGGGGGGACAAGGGGGATTAAGAGTGGGGGGGCTCCTACCCGCGGATGCAGCTTATTGTTGTCAGACTGAGACGGGATCTTCCTGGAGCGTCGGATCGGATCAGCACCAAGCCCAAGCAGCATTTATGCCTTCACATCCACACTTAACGTTCGCAGAGCACTATCAGCGCCGCCACTTATTTATTCTAGTCCGAGTCGTTAGATAGGAAAATGGAAACAAACGGCTGTAAAGCACAAAGCACACCGAGTCTGGACGTTTCTCCAACATGAACGTGGGACGACGCACATCGGCGGACCGGACCGGACCAGGGGGTGGGGGGGGGGAAACCGGGACGCGACGCGGGAACACGACGATAAGCCTCATCCCTGACAGACGCAGTCACACGGGGATACTTTCTCTCTTCTTTTGCTTCCACAGGCAGCACAGCACACTTTCCACCTGTTCCTGTGTTTTGTTTTGTTTTTATGGCGCCACTGTATAGAATGTAGCTTTGTACATAGCCTTTTAAGTTTTTGTATCTTTTTTTTTTTGCTTCTCACTTAATGCTACATTTTTGCTTTTTTTTTTTTTTTTTTTTATAATTTAATTTGAAAAGTATCCATGTATGTATATGAATTTCCGATATTGTCCTCCTTTTCCGTCTCTCCGGTCATCAGTGCTGCCTTGGGAATCAACAGGAGGAATTAGCCAACATGTTTATCATCATATGGCCTTACATACACAAAGCTAACTGTATTGTGATTCTGTTTGAGCGAGAAGAGAAGCTTTGAGGAGAAAAAAACTGTAGAAAAGAAAAAAAAAAAAACCCACAAAGTTTCTATGACCAGCCACTTGTCCAACTTCTAGTATCCTGAAGGTTTCAGAATTATTTTACTAGCACCTTGTGAAGTGTTTCTGTGTCAGTGATGTAATTTATTAATGTTTGTAGCTTTTTTTATACTTGTACAATTCTTAAGAGGTTTTGCTTTTGGATATATATCATCAAAGTTGTGAAACGACCCTTTAATTTGTTTTTTTTTTTTTTTTTTTCCATGTTGGGGTGCGTGTCGGAGGCGTCGCAGCCCTCCACCCCGACCCGTCAGACGTGTGTCACGTGTTCCTGCAGCGGCGTCCATCGCGTCTCCACCGGGACATTCTCTCCTCCCGTCCTCTCAGCAATTACTTTATTTTTTTTTTTCCTTTGAGGTTTTTAATTTGTACAGTACATGTGTTGCTTTGTCGTGATTTATTTTTGTATGTCTGACTCATTAAATGCATCCACTGTGACCCAGCAGTGAATCATACTTGTTCTTACGGTCTTCCTTTCTGTTTCACCTCAGTAATGTTACAGATGGGTTTTTTTTGTTGTTGTTTTTTTATACTTGGAAGTTTTTTTGTAGTTTGATTTTTTCTGTTTTGTGCTTCACTTTCCTAACATGTAGCATATTTTCAAACTCCAGGAGCTTACAGACATGTTGTTGAGTGATATTGTTGCCACTTGGTGACATCTCTTTCTCCCATACGACTAGCAGTGCATCGATTGCAGTTTTCTGGCCATGATCACCGATCTTTAAAAAGCCTGATCTATCGATTCCGATTTTGGCTGATACCAATTTTCTTTTTTGTCTGAAATGCCACTAAATATAGCAAGAAAGTTGGCAACAGTGGGGCGACTGTTGTTAACTGCCAGTGTGCTGATCTGTCAGTCAGAGCTCTAATGAGAGAACAGGACAGAGTTCATTTTTAGGCTTTTGTTGAGGTAGATAATATCGGCTTCACATGTAAGTATTGAGAGATCTCCCAAAATTAAGAAAATCGGCACCAATAAATCGGCCGGCCTACAAATCGGTGCACCCCCCCGAGTCCAGAAGTCGGATCTGTTGCCTGACAGGGGACCCGTTTTCTCCAAGTTCGTGGTCGGATGCTAAGCGTTCCCAGAGTTGGGTTGAAGAGCAATTTGTTTTCTTTGCTGGATACTTGAGAAAATTGTTGAAGGAACAGCTGGATGTTATCTGCATAAAAGTTAAGGAGATATTCTGAAGGTATTCCAAGTGGGCCCGGAAGACAGCCATGAGTTCCCTCACACGTTAAGACCAGTTGGCGTCTGGCATGTGGTGGTTTATAACAGAGTGTCTAACTCACAATGAAATCACCAAAATAAGTGAATTGAGGCTCGACTGACTTAGGATCAAATTTTCAAGATTTGACTTGGATTTAAGAAAAAGTTACTTTTAAATCTGGTTTACATGGAACCCGAAGGCTCTGAAAATAGTTTTAAAGATCTTGACTATGCAGTTTGCTGATTAAGACGGTGGACTGACAATGTCAAAGGCTTCTAAATCGCCTAACGAGACTCAAACAGTAACATTCACAGTGATTGCAACCATCATGGTGTCACTGGGTGCTTTAAGTAAAGCTAAAGGAATCTCTTGAATGCATTTTATGAAAACCAGATTGGTATTTATCAAACATTTTGCATTGATCTTGGAAGAAATTGGGCTGGCGTGGGGGGTTCTTTGTCAGATGTTTTTAAATAACTGTAACTTAGAAACAGGACTGATTAGCTGAGAGGAGTCCAAGAAGTTTTTAATACCAGGTTTGATGACATCATATCGTCACTTTCCTAAAGTAATACTCGAAATCACTAAGGTGGCGATATTTAAATGGGAAGGAGAGACAACTTGGTCAACAGAAATCAGCCAAGATAACAGAACTATGAAGCTCTTCAAGTCTGGTTCGTCCCTGAGTCTGATTCCCAGATGTCTGAAGGTCATGGCTGCAGGCAGGGATGAGTAGCATGGGAATGTCCATCCATCAGACTGTGCAGGAAGGAGACAGGTTCTGTGTGCTGGAGACGAACGGGCTTTGACGTGAAATGTCTAAATCAATAACCGAACAAAAGATGAAGATCTAGTGAAGATGCCAGCTGGAAATGAAAGTCATTGTCCAAAGAGAAACATGGCCTGTACTGACGTGGGGTGAAAGGTCACTCAGAGAAGAAGGAGGTGTTCTCCTAAAGCATAACGTAGTTTGTGAGTGGATTCAGAGACTCATACCTTGTGCTGTTGAGGTCGTGTTCTGATTAAATGGTAGTTGAAGCATTTGGCAGTAAGTTACACTGAGCAGGAAAGAGTTTGTAACCCTGGCAACACCGTCCCAACTGTGAACGGTTCCAGTAAACTGTGAGAAGCTTGTGGCAGAAACCAGAGTTGGGTAGTAACTAGTTGCATTTACTCAATTACATGTACTTGATTAGCTTTTTGTGGGGGGAAAAAAGTACTTTTAATGGTATTTTTTACTGTGCTGTACTTGAGAAACTGAAGTATCTCTACTCTAACTTGAGTAAAATTTCTGGATTCTCTACCCACTGAATGAAGAACAAACATGTTTTAAGCAAAAATTCATTTTATTTTTATTTAAAGAAATTAATATGGAAAATTTTTTATTTTCTCTGATTTTCTTTTCTTTTTGTCACTTCTATGAATTATTGTCATTTTGGTCCTTAAAATACCAGAATTTCCACTTAACTTTATATTTTCATCCATCTCTTGATGTAATTAACATTAAATGATTGATCATTTGATCAGCTACTCAGTACTTGAGTAAATAGAAATAATTTTGAAGGAGCAAAAAGTAGACAGCATTATTGTGTCCTTTCACACACTGTAAATAAATAGTTTTAGCTATACAATATATATATATATATATATATATATATATATAGTAGTTTCATCAACTGAAATTTTCATTGCAAAACAAAACTGTAACCCTATTAGGTTAATGTTTGTTGTGGTGCATCACCTAAGAATTTCTCAAACTATTGGTCTAATTCAATCATGAATTCAGACAGGCAGAACTCTTGGCCACTAGATGGAGCCCAAGAAATATTTGAGCAAAGCCTGATAAAGGCATAAATAAACCACTTTGAGCACTGCAGCTCAATCACGTTATTAAAAAGTTGTTTGCAGTTTCATTGTGGAAAGAAAAAACGTTACTTTGATGTGTTAATTTGAGGTATTTTCAGTATTTCTCAATTTGAAAAAAGATTGAGAAACAACTTCTGCCTCAAAAACTCTTCCTTAACAGAACAAAAGCTCCATTTTATTGAATATGACTGTAAAGTCATAACCCACCATCCAGACTGCATCTGTGTTAAAGTGCATAAAAAAAAAGACAAAGCTTAGGCCTTTTGGGGTTTTTTCAAAGTAAAAAACTTTCCTAAATATAAAACCAGCTTCTCAGAATCAGATGAGACGACCTGCTGAATTTAAGCATATTACTAAGCGGAGGAAAAGAAACTAAAAACAACATATATAAAAAAGACAACGCTTAGTCCTTTTCTTTTTTTTTTCAAAGTAAGAAACTTTCCTAAATATAAAACCAGCTCACAACCCCGTTGTGATTTCACCCCTCTAAAAGTTTTAAGACCTTCTGATCGTTTCTTATATTTCCTTTACGATCACATGCAGGTTTTAATCTCTGGGATGGAAGAAAATGTTTTAGCAGCAGATGTTGAAATAACTTCGTGGAGTGGGAGAAAATTAGGAACAGCACAGCGACTCGAATTTGAGTCTGAAACCTAAATAAGTCAATTAACTCCCCATTTGTGTAATTTAAGATGCATTACACTAATAGGGAAGTTATTTCTTGCATTCATCACGGTGCTGCCTTTTAATTCCACGCTAATAACACATCTGGACACAGTTGATGGCGCAAAAATAAAGCAGGCAGTAATCTTCATGGGAATTTATTTCCCCATGATCGTGAGTGTGTCTGTTTGCGTGTGTGCGTGAGTGTGTGTGACGCGGCAAGGACACCAAAGGTCATGACCCTGCTTCCACTGTGCTTAGCATCAAAGTGTGTTGTTGTCATTAGCTAACTGTCAATACCTGAGCGTGCTCCGGTGCCGCGGACGAGTCACACTGAACATTTTATATTATGAAGCAAAAGCATTGGCACACACACGCACACACATACACATTTGCGTGGCTATCTTTGTATTATTGACTTCCATTCATTTCTGCAGTCTAAACCTTACCCTTATTCTAACCCCATTCATTAAATACCTAACCCTAACCAAAACTCATTTCACACCTTAGCCCTAAATCTAACTCCTGACCCAAAAACAGCGTTTCCCCTTGTGGGGACAAGGCTTTGGTCCTCACAACATAGTATGTAAATGGTCCCCACAAAATATTACAAACAAACGCATGCACACACACACACACACACACATGCACACACTGCAATACAACAAAATAAAATGGTACAGGACAATTCTAAGTGTATTTTGTTGATAAAGTAAAGAACCTCAGACATTCAATTTTAGTTCAGTTAAGTTTATTTAACTGAAGTAAAATTGTTCAGTTAAATTCAGTATTGTTGTTTCTAAATGAAACAACAATACTATTTGAGGTCTGAAAGCACTGCATCTTTTTTATTAATTTGACCATTTTTTATTTTCTCCAAATAAACACCAAATTGTTGCTCGGAATGTGACTTTGTCATTAATTCATAGAATAAAAGAACAATGTTCATTTTACTCAAACATATACCTATAAAACGTAAAATAAGAGAACTTGATGAGGTTAAGTGGTCTCTTGACTTATTCCAGAGCTGTATACAATATCTGTAAATATCGGTTATCAGCTAAAACAATAGTGAGAATATTGGACATCGATATCAGCCCAAATTTTCATATCTGTCCTTCCCTAATTATTATCAGTAGTTTTGGTGTTATTTTTATTATCATTAATGTGTAATTTGTTATTTATCTTAAATAAGCTCACTGAGGTTGAGTAAAACATGGGAACCCAACTAACATCTTGCTGGTCGATGTAAAAGCTCAGCCTGGGAGAACGCCTCCTCCCCGGCGCTCTGCTGTAAGACAAAGATATTCTTTTGCTCCCTGAGCACTTCATCGTCTTCTCTCCCCATTTCTGGTCCTTCAAAGGCCAAGTGGGGTCACAATTTAAATGTCAGAGTTTGAACAACAATGCCTGTGGAGTGTTACAGTCTAACTGCGTTCAGGGCCGCCTTAGCATTCACAGATGTGGGCGGGCCGCCCCGGTCCGCTTTGAACGAGTCTCAGGTGGCGAGGAGAAACGGGCCATGTGACAGATGTCCGAATTACTCAGGAATGTCAGCTTCGGCTTTGTCTTGTGTGGCCATGCAAACATGCATTTTCCCCTTTTTGTGTCTCTGGAGCACCTTTATTCTCCCCAGTCTTTCCGGTTCAGACCTGTCCTCTTCATAAAGCACGTTGACTCATCTGGTAAAGTTATGGCAGCACCTGCAGCAAACTCCTCACCCATTTTTTTATGTATTGACTCTGTCAGAATGCTGCTGTTGGACTCACTCAAGCTTAAGAGTTGCAGAAGGAAGCTTGGTTTCTGTCTATGCAGTAGCTGTGGGATCTTTTTTTAATTTTGCTGGTGCAGAAGAGAAAGGCCCAAATGTAAAAACTGATGTCAAAGTTTTTATACACTTTGACACTTTATACACTGTAAAAACACAAATCTGGCCAAGTATTTTTGGTCTAGTTTTAGTACACTTGAAATAAGACAAAACTAACTTGCAAGGAAGATAATAAAAAAAAAAAAAAGAAGAAGAAGCTTGTTTTAAGTTAACAATTCCTAAGTTGGTGAAAAAGTAAAAACTCCACTGAAAGATAACGTCACTCAGAAAGTGGGGAAAATATCTTGTTATAAGTGAAATAATCTGCCAGTGGAACTAGTACTTTTTGATCAATATTAAAAAATTATTTACTGAAAACAAGCTACTATATGTTGCTGAAAAATGACTTGTTAGTTATTTTTGTCTTATTTCATGTGTGACAAGACAAAACTCGACCATACATACTTGGTAAGATGTTGTGTTTTTGCAGTGTGGGTGGGAGTCTTATTGTTTCAGCTTCCTGAAGACATGTCATATAAAGGCAACTTGTTTTATTCAGTAAATCTCAATTTCACTCACAGTATTAAAAGCAAACATCAACACACTGCTTGTTTTTCTGCTGGGTTTTTTTTGTGCTCTAATTCAAGTATTACACACTATTAATATGACAGGAGTAATTTCAGGGTGCTTACCCAAATGAAAGTCAATACAGGTCCAATACGTTTACACAGAGTCCAAATCCAACTAAGCAATTTCTATAATTGTACATCAGTTCTTTCAGTCTATGTTCACACAGCAAGTCTTGATGCTCAATTCTGATATTGTATTCTGTTATATATATATATATATATATATATTTATTGTCTGCATGGTCATTCATGCTTCTCATAAAATGCGACTATAGTCAGACTTTCATGTGAATGTTTATGAACCCAAAATGAAGAATTGAACTCATTGCTACCACTGCACTCCTACCTGCATACAAAACAAACTGGACTACAGATGTGTGCGTGTGTGCGTGTGCGTTTGTTTGTAAGACCTTTTGGGGACCATTTTCCTGACATGTACTACATTGTGGGGACTCACTGCTTCTTGTGGGGACCAACTAAGGGAAACTTGCTCCACTACACATTTATACAAGTAGCAGCAAACTTATTCAGGAGATAATTGACAGATGAGAAATATTTTTTTTCCCTAGTTTTTGGATGCCCCACCCCTTTCTGACACTGCCCAGGTCAAATGCCCATATCAAAATATAAAAAATAATTATATCAAAAACTGCTGTATGCACATTTTAAAAAAAAAATGTATTATCTCAAACCAAACATGTCTGAAGATTCTCAATTTTCCAGGTTCTTTAATTTAGAAAGTCATTTTTGTTTTAAACGTTAATTTAGAAACGGCCCTCTTCATTCATTTCCCATGAAACTTGTGTGATGAGACGACAGTCAGAGTAATTTGTGCGTATAAAATTTCGAACTCGTACATGCAGATGTGCAGATGAGGGCTTGCGACTCGACACAGATGGGAAAATGTTCAACTTTGTCACTGTCTGCTGTAGTGGAAAACTTTCACCTTACTGTCTTTTGTTGCTCTCCGTGTGTCGAGTCGTAATGCGATGCTGTGAACTAGAAAACCCTTTGTAGAAGAGACGATTTAGGTGAAGATAGGTAGTTGGATTGATCTGCATTATGTAATATTGCCAAATTAAAATTTCAGATTAATTGCATGTGCATTGATGTTGTCAACCCTAATTTCTACGTTTAATAAATTTTTTGTATTTATATTCCTAGCTTAGCTTGGATGATGTTTTTTCTACACCTTACTGTGTCGTATTCTGGTTTTTTTATGTTATTATTTCTGCTACTCTTATTTTGTACAGTCCACTTTCTGTCATGACAGTTTAAATTTAACACTTTGGGGACTAATAGAAGATTATCTTCTCTTTTTTATCTGAACTACAATCCTCCAAGATGACAAAGGCTGGATAAAGGTCTCAAAACGTCAAAAACTTGAAGAAAAGGCTGGTTGCCTTCGATTTAACTGAGTGAATGTAATCAGTTACCACCCACCTATGGTGCCATAGATAGTGCAATGAAAACATCAATGTGAAAATGTCCCTTTTCGTTTAACAAGCAAATTGCGGGAAAGCAATAAACATATTAGTATAAGCAGCAGATTTGTGATAATGTTAAAGTGACTTGGATTTCATTTTGGATGCGAAAATGAACCCTGGTCTGCCAGCACTGGGAGTCTCCCAAGTGCAATTATTCTGTTTACTCTGGTTGGAAAAGGAGGGAAATTACATTTGAAAGCACTCCGTGGGCTCATGGAGTCATTGCCGTGGATGTGCCCAATGTTTATCAAAGTATTTCAAAGGAAACAAGAAGCCACGTCACGCATCAACAGACGTCTTCAGCGGCCTCACCAGGGGCTCCGTTTGCAGCTCGCCTGCAGCAAACGCTCACCTAATTGTTTGGAGAGGCTCCTGTGACGGACTGCCACCACTGGAGCGCTGTCCAAACAAACAACCCTAATCATTCTCGAACTCATTCCTTCAAATGGTTCTGCGCCTGGCAAATGCGGACGATGAGCGGTGCGTCTGAAGCTGCGGCGCAGTCATCTGGGTGTGATTATTCATCATCCTGCACAACAGTCCCACTAACTGGGCAGCGGCATCATGCTCCTCTGAAACAAGTGGGGGTTTATTTTCAGGCCTCTGCTTTTCCTCCCTGCTCCAGATTGCCCCGGGAGATTGGCTTTCTCTGCCTGTGAAACAGATACCATCTAAACCATTAGCGCTCATTCACTGCCATGTGCCACTCTGTAGCTCAGGTTCCTGCGACCCCGGGGTCAAGCGGCTGAGAGCTCCCTGACCTCCAGCACTTCCTCCCGATATTAACTGGGTAGTTATGTAGTCAAAAGTCCTGATATAGAACATTGGTTTATTTCGATAATTGCCAATCAGGCCGAGCGCCGAGGAGAGCGGTGATCTCCACATGATGGCCGGGTCTTTATGTGGCTTACTGAGGGCATAATGACAGCAAGCAGAGGAAGCGAAGGCCTCTCTGGCCAAAATTATGCGGTCCAAATGCCTGCTGGGTGTAATGCTTTCTTCTAGCTCAGCTAAATGCAAAACAAACCCATTTTACACTGATCATTGCAGATATTACAGCAGCTGCCTGCAGGCCACCGTATATCAGTTTCTAGACCAGCAGTCTGCAACCTTTACAATCCAAAGAGCCATTCTTGCCATCAGTCTGGCTTCATTTTGGTTCTGCTCTTTATATATACAAGCAAAAAACTTATTTAATATCTAATTTCGGAAATTGTATTTTTAATCATGCCTCACGTCTTGTTTCATGCATGTACATTTTCCCGCTTTTGAGCTGTGACCGTGTAGAACTATGCTTGAGATGTAAAAAAAAAAGAAGAAAAAAAGCCTGATATTGCCTGTTTTCTTACAAAATGAGGATTTTGAGATAAACTGACTTGCATCTCAAACAGACCGAATTTATGGCAAAATTGTAACAGATATATATAAAAATTATTATTAAATGTTGAGTGTCAGGAAGGTTTGAACTGAAAAAATGTCTCTGTGTCTCTACGCAACATTGTTTAAGAGATTTTATGTCACAAACACATCTCAGAATGCAGGAGAGTTTTCTTGAATTTTTTTCATTTTCACAGTATGTCCTACTGCACATGCTATGATTCCCTACATCTAATCATTCATTTTTAAGCTGGTTTTAGCTCAATTTAACTTCTAATTACTAACTAAATACATATTTCTTTTCACACTGCGTGGAATTTGTAACAGTTGGTCAACATGCTAGTGCTAGCCTAGATGCTAATGATAGCATCTGTAGCTAGTTTTAGCATTCTTCACTATTTTAGCTAGCTTTAGTGTTTTAGCTAATTTCAGCTTTACATGGGTTTTTTTTCATACTGCATGTAGTATGTCACTTTAGGTCAACATGCTAGTGCTAGCCTAAATTATATTATCAGCATTTTTGTTAGCTTTACCCTTTAAGCTAATTTTAGCTTGTATATCTTTTCTAAATTATTCTACTGATATGCAAACATTTCTCACATCAGTTTGATTGATATTTCTTTGACATAACTCTAACATTGTTTTTGTAATTTTGACTACCTTTATTTTCTCTCTCATTTTGCTGTTTGGAAATTTTCATGAATACAAGAATCATCGTTGTTTTATTAATTTTTTTTTGTTTATCTGATCACACAGGTTCTTGTTAAGATTTGTATGTGGTTCAGACCATTGGAAGAGAGTCCATAACTCACTGTCTGAAAAATGACAGTCAGGGAGAGGATTTGTGTTCCTCTCCCTATCTACTGTGGCGCCACGAAATAAAAAGTGTTCCAGGCATTTTGCCCGGGGCCTAATTTAACAGAGTGTTTGGAAATTTCTCCTAACATGTTGACTCTTGGGGAAACAGCAAACTTGTTAGCCTGCTGAGACATGTGTCACAAACACACAGCTATGTCCTTCACTGACTAAAGGACGGACAGTGAGTCTGTGGGAGGACAGTCTCATATGTGCAATGTGTTTTTGCATGTGGCAACATCAAGAAATGTGACACAGGCTTTGGACGCTCGTCAGTAATGCAAACGGTTTTAAAGCAAGAGTCGGAGTTTCCTTCCACCGCCTGTTGTACAGAGCGCAGGGAACGCTGTCCCAAGCTTGAGTGCATGTCAATTACAGCATAATTCTCCTTGACCTCAGTGAGTAAATAAACACCCTAAAACCAGAGGATAATCATCGCAGGCACTTTTTTTTATTTTTATCAGTGCAGTCCAGATGATACATGGAAACTGCATGTAGGCCGCCCTGCCCTCCACTATAAATAGTTGACAGCAATCAAATAAAATAAATGAACTGTCAGAGCACAAGTGTTTACAAGCACGACAAAATTTAAAGTAATTAGAAGTAAATTTGTTGCATTTCTGAGTAAGTGGTAGCAGATAGGCCTCTGACAGGGAGGCAGTGAGGTGTGACTGGCTGATTTAGAGCAGTGAAGCTGCCCAGCTCTGTGTAAACCTTTAAAATCAACAAGGAACGTACCCCCCCCCAAAACCACACATGTGCACACACACACACAATTGTGTTTTTGTAATTTGTGGGGGCTTTACTTCCATTTATTTTCTACAGCCTATCCCTTACCCAACCCCTATTCCTATCCCTAACCAAAAGTAAATTGACAACTTAGCCCTAAACCTAAACCCTATCCCCAAAACAACATTTTCCTTCATGGGGATCAAAAAAATGTCCCCAAAACCCCATATTGTAGACAGAAATAGACCTGGTTCAGCAACACACATGTCGCTCACACACAGCAGCACATCAAGCAATAGCTGACCTCAGTGCTGCTCCTGTATAGCTCCCCCAAACAGTTGTTAGTACATTATTTCCAGGTATGTGTAATGTCTAGTCACATTTACTCTATTACATTTACTTGAGTAACTTAAAAAAAAAAAAAAAAAAAAGTACTTTTAAGAGTATTTTTATTGTGCTGTACTTTTTACTTCTACTTGAGTAATTTTATTTTGAGGTATTATTTTGCTAGTTTTACTTCAGTAACATTTCTGGATTCTCTATCCACTGAATGAAGAACAAACTTGTTTTAACCAAAAATTCACCAGACACAGCTGAATTTTTTTTGTAAAAACTGCACCCACTTTTTTTCTTTTTCTTTTTTTTTTTTTTAGGAAACTGACTTTGAAAAAATTTATCTTGCCTGATTTAATTTTTTTGTTACTTCTATGAATTATTGACATTTAGTGCTATAAATGCCAGAATTTCCACTTAATTTTAAATTTTGGTCTTCCTGATGATGTTATTTGTCAATATTAAGTACTTGCATAGACCTTTTACCAAGTAGCTTTTCACTCTTATTTAAGTAATTTCTTGGTCAGTTGCTTTTTACTTTAACATGAGCAAAAAAAAAATATGTTGAAGTTGTAAAATGTTTGTGGCGCTCTGGTTATTTCTTGGTCTGTTGTGGGAATTATAGACGTCCAAACGCTTTTATTTGGATCCCTTCACCGATCCCCTTCGATGGTTTAAGTCGCTCGCAGAAACAAGTAAATCGCATTCTCACGCAGGAAAACTGAAGAACGACAACTCGATTCCATTTTAGCTTGCGACGTCGAATGAGGCGTTCAGCGTTAGTGATGCGAGTTGTTCGCCACATTGTTGCGCTGAGGCCTCCTGTTGTGCGATTTGAAGACCTCTGCATGGCCTTGTTTATGTGGCCAGCTGAAGAGGACCGGCGCTGATTACAGAGCGATGTGTGCAGCTGGAACAATGCACCCCGAGCTTGTGAACTTGAGCTTGGAGAGAAACGCTTTACATGCGGTGGCTATATTTGGGGATTTGAGATCTTTCATTTGGAGAGACCGCAGCATTTGTTTGAAGGCCGTTGTCGCTGGGGCTTTTACACAGGCCAGATAAACAGAAGGTGTGGAGAGCAGCGGAGGGAACCTGGACGGAGGTGTTACCACCATCCAAGTTGATGAATGAGAGTGCCATGAATTCAGCAAATCTGCTCCACAAGAAAACACACACACACACACCAGACGTCTCCCTTCTCTCCCTCTCACCAAGCCCCTTTTTTTTGGGGCGACTCCGGCTGACCATGAGCAAATGACAAATAAGGAATGATTTGCTAAAAGCAAAACCCTAAAAACAAACAAACCATTACGCCGTGCAGCATGGAGGGCTGGGTTGGTGCTTCTAATTCAGGTGAACTGCACACAAATTTTCCCCGGCTGGCACACTTACAGCTGTAATAACACACACGCGCACACACACATAGAGGGCTGCCGGTGAGCAGTGTGTGTGTGTAGGCTGAACGGTGTCCGTGCGTCGCCCTCACAGCAAACGTCTCACGCTGCAGCTCTGACCGTGGAGGGAAAAATGCTTTTCACAACCTGTAAACATCCAAAACATTCCCAGGAACAACAGTCTGCGCTCAGTCCATCCAGCTGTGTTCAAGGAAGAGAATGGATTCAGTCACAATCCTGCACAGAACGTTTGTTCATATGAAATGAATAATTATTAGTCTTTATTGCTACCAAACGAGTAAGACTGAGATGTTCTTTTTTATTCTTGATGCCAATAAGAACAAGCTCTTCTGCTGTTTGACCATTTTTCTTACGATGCATTCACACCAGCCCTGTTCAGTCCACTTTAATTGAACCGTAGTTTGTTTGTCTAGAAGGTCCGGTTTGTTTGGAGAGGTGTGAATGCATAATCGGACTCTGAAGCAAAACTTTAGTCCATCTACAAACCTTGGTCTCGGTTCAGTTGAAGTGTAATATAGCGCAGTGCATTCTGGGCCAACAGAGACAAAATAAATGAGCGAGTCGCGCACTACATAAAGAAATGGCTCCACAGACGAAAGAGAAATCCCACAACCGCTGAAATCTGACGGACACTACTCCATTTCCATTTCATGAGGAAGGAAGATGTGTTTGTGTCCTCCTCGGAGGTTTCTGTGTTGTTTCCTTCTATAGGAGATGAACAGGTTTTTCGATTAATTTGTATTGTTTCACACAGGATAGTGTGAAGGCAGAGGACAACTTATATATGCTCAGCAAATGTTGCCATTTTGGTCCCCAATGGAACTGAGTCTACTGGACTATCAGGTGTAAAAACACCCAGATAGTGTTTAAGTTTTCCAGTTAGAAACCATGATATGCTCATTTGGCTAGTTTTTATTTTTTTAGAAGCTCATCAAATCCTGGTACTACACATATGAAAGCAGAAATAAAATATGGCTTGGTTTATTTTTAATACCCGAGTGGTGTGTGTGTTTGTGTGTATTTGTTTGTAACACTTTGTGGGAACCACTTTCCTGATATCGTCCCCATAAAGGACGTTGTGGGAACCCACTGCTCCTTGTGGGGACCAAAGCCTGGTCCCCACAAGGGGAAACACTGTTTTTGGGTCAGGGGTCAGATTTAGCACTAAGGTGTGAATTGAGTTTTGGTTAGGGTCAGGATAAGGGTAAGTTTTAGGCTGTAGAAATTAATGGGAGTCAATGGAAAGCCCCCCTGAAGTGTGTGTGTGTGTGTGTGTGATTTTCTTGCGTTAGTTGTTGAGGACAAGACGCTGGACGTGGGATAATCCCAGCCAGAGAGACAAGAGGGAGTGTATTTGTCTGCGTTTTCTTTTCCGAGAGTTCCATGTTTATTTTCTGTTTCTTCGGTTTCAGAGCGTGGGCTCCAAAACTGCAGCGCGAATGATTAAAATTAAAGCGCTCAGATTGAAAGCTGTTTTTTCCAGCCTGCGGCACAAACATTTGGCATTTTGTCCTTTTATAGGGATCCTAATGACCTGTTGGGAACGCTCGGCCCTAAATGATGTGTTACAGGAAATAAACTTCAGAGGGATTTGCCTCCGTGTCGCCCTGCCTCAGATTATGTAAAGAACTTTTAATGGGTTTGATGTTTACAACAGTTAGCATTTGAAGCTCTGAACGCTTGGAGAAAAGTAATGCGGAGCAGAGCGCTCAGTTATGATTAGGGTCGATGTGAGCGCCAAGCAAAGTGGGGGGTTCTGTAAACAGACCAGAAGACATCAAGGAGGAGGATAAGGACGTTTTCACTTTGAATCCACATCACTCAGGCCACACACACACACACACGCACACACACACTTGGGTTCCTTACCTGCGAGGAATTCAGGTCTTTGGGTGCGCCAACAGAATGGATGGAGCAAAGTCTTGGATCTGAGCGCATGGATCTAGAAAAGATGCGGTGGCATCCGGCTCACCACAGATCTTCTTTCAGTGGGAGATTATTACCAGAGGGGGGCAGAGTTCCCAAAAACGTAGCTCTACTTCAACATATTTTTGACTCAAGTAAAAGTAAGTAAAAAGGTATTTCGCAAAACGTCTACTCAAGAATGGATCAAATTATCATTTAGTAATTTAAAATGACATCATCAGACGAACCAAAATATAAAGTTACGTGGAAATTTTGGCATTTTCAGGACCAAAAGGACAATTTATATGAGAAACAAAAAGTAACAAAATTAGTACGAAAGAAAATTTTTCCCAAATCAGTTTCATTCAATAAAAAAAATCATGAAACTTTAACAAAAACTGGAGGCATGTGTCTTTTGAATTTTTTGGTTAAAACATGTTTGTTCTTCATTCAGTGGGTAGAAAGTCCAAAAATTTTCCAATAATCCAAAAATGTATTTTTTTTTTTTTTTTTTGCAAAAAATGTTTCTCAAGTTAAATGTGACTGAGTAAATGGAACTAGTTACTACCTTACTCTGGTTATTACCTGCTGCTCGGGCAGGAAACGCTCTGAGTTCTGGGTCTGATCAAGATGTAGCTGTGCTGTTTGGTGAAAGGAAAACCTGTGGATGTGTGGGGAGGCCATTTGCCGGGCCCCGGAAACACACCGAGGCCGTGCTGTGTGTTTTCACTGCTGCTAAACCTCCCTGCTCTAATGACCGCGTTGACTAAAGCGGGGGAAAAAAAACCCAAAACAATCTTATTCACCAATTTTGAAAATTTTCAGTGATTCAATGGATTAATTGCTCAGCTGAGCATTAATCAAGCGGGCGAGGTCCGGAACAGAGGGGGACAAAGTTCACCTTTTTTTTTTTTTTTTTTTAATGAAAACGCCAACTTTCTTTTTGAATCCAGCCAGGTTCCCCCCCCCCCCCTCCCGTCAGTCAAGCCTAGAAGCGAACACACTGGCTTCCAGTGTCTGAGCTATCTGACAGGTGTGCTGCTCCTTCCCCTCACATGTGCAATCAGACACTGTTGGTAAACAGTCTGTCTTTTCTCAACATGTGGGGGTGGGGGGCCTCGGGGAGACTTTGGCCAGGAAAGTCAAATTGCTGCAGAAGGACCTCATTTGGCTCCAGGCTGCAACTTCCATGCTTGGCTGGCCTTAATTGGTGCTGTGGAGGTGGGTGATGGTGATATCTCCTGCCGTTGGCGTTCCTTGATGCCAGCGAGTGCTCCAAAAGGTGATTGGGTCAGGAAGTTAGGATCTCAGTTAGCCGTCCTTGGGATGGTCTGGCTTACAGAGGTTTACCGTCGGAGCACTGAGGTATTTTAAACGGATTACGGTCCCCGTTTCGGAATAATTAGGTTTAATTGAGGCGTGCACAGAAACAGATTACTTTAGAAAATTGGTTTCATCTTTGGAAATTATTTTCCATTTGGACAACAAACCTGCGTGTAATCTATCTCATCTTGTTGCCAGGGTCTTGCTGTTGGACTGCTAACAGCAGCCGTCCTGCAGAATGAAGACTTTTGTGAAACTTGTTGAACTTCCCTCTGTTAGCACGGTTTATTCAGTGTGTGTGTGTGTGTTTATGCAAGCAGACATGACTCGGCCAGGCACACTGCTTCATGTTTGGGTGTCGGGCCTCAGTTGTCAACATGGATGCTTTATGAGAGTATTTCCTGTGCTGTCCTGACATGTGCTGTCACCTCGGTGTGGCAGACACTTCCACCTGCCCATTAACAGCCAATCCTGTCAACACACCCACACACACACAAACACACACACACACACACGCGCGCGCCCAAAGGTCGGTGCATGTTTGTTTTAATGTCCTGGTCAGGCGTACGGTCACACATCCCTCCATTGTTTGATGACTAAAATCAAACTGGAATGAGTTTAGTTAATTACATTTATTTAGGAATATTTCCCTCCTAAAACTTTTGCACTTTTTACTTTTACTTGGCTGATTTTATTATGAACTGTTGTTTTTGTCCTTAAAACACCAAATATTCCACATAACTTTATATTTTGGTCCGTCCGATTTTTAAATATTAAATGATTGACAATTTGATCAGTTGCTGGGTACTTGAGTAGACTTTTTTTACCAGATACTTTTTTTTTTTTTTTTTACTTTTACTTGAGTAAAATATAAGTAGAGCTGTTATTTTATCATAATTTTGAGGTTCTCTGCTCACCTCTGAATGTAAATGAATGTCCTTGATGATCGGACTCAATTAATTATTTTTGTTTGTTGATTTTTTTTTAAGCAATAATCGCTGTGCAGTGGAAGTGAACTCAAACCACTTCAGTTTAAATTGAATTCAGTTGTTTTTCAGAGCTGTAACGATTCATCCTGTCCTGCTTTGCGCCGGCACGTCACATAAAATCCAACGTTGACGTTGAAGCGTGACCCAAATGTGAAAAAGTTTCACTACTCTCACAAAGCGGCGAACCGTTAACATGAAAACACAACTCTCGTCTGTTCCGTAGCCACTTATCTCCTTACAGTGATTTGATTTCAACTCCATCTGTGGGCTGTTTTAAGATGATGTAATCAGCATACTTTCAAATAAATAAATACATCTATTTGCTGCCATGTGTTCAGCAGGAGAAACAGCTGACAGGTTGCCTTTACGGCCAGAGTACAGTGGGTCGGGACAAAATAAAAAAAAAAAAAAAAAGGAGGCAGATGATTCATGTAGGTGCTGTCAGACGGTTTGTGTGCGCAGGAAGCGGGACCACCCCTTGGGAGCGGCCGTTTGTTGGCCGTGATGAATTGGCTTCATGCTTGAACCCAAAGGTTGGCAAATTAACAGTTAATTAGCAGTTGATAAATGACAGATTGTCCCAGGCCCTCCGCCACCTCCACCCTCTGCCGCTATCTCGCTGAAAGCAAGTGTTTATGTGCTGGTAACAAGTGCTGGAGCAGACTGTTATGTCTGGGTTTTGTCACAGGATGGGATTGCTCTCAGATGTTCCCAACGCCGCTCCGCCTTTACTAACCTTCACCACACATCGCTTAGTCCTGCCCCCCCGTTTACCTTCTGCTCACACGCCAGCTTCTGCTTTGCTCTGCGGCGCTTAATTTGTTTCATTTTCCTCTTTATCCAGCTTCATGAAATTCAGAAAATTTTAATCTGCCAAAGGCAGTTCCAGCTCTTCACTGCAAAAACACAAAATATTCCTTGGTAATCTTTAAGTAAGTAAATATTAATTAAAATTGACTTACTTAATTCTTACCTACTTCAGAAAGATTTACTTACTTACTTGAGGAAGTAAATATTATTTAAGTAAATAAGACTTACTTAAATCTTACTTAAGTAAATCTACTACTCAAGTAAGATTTACTTCCTTACTTACTTAAGATTTAAATACTTACGTACGATTTCAGTAAGTAAGTCTTACTTACTTAAGTAAGTAAATTTACTTACTTAATTAAGTAAATCTTACTTGGTAAGTAAATCCAAGCTTACTTACCAAGTAATTTCTAGAGGAAATGTCTTAGTCCATATGAAATAAGACAAAAATAACATATTAGTGTAACTTTTTCCAGAAGACATCGGGAAATATAAAATATAAAATAATTGTTTTAGGCAAAACAATTATTTTATATTGATGAAAGAAAAAAACATCTAAAATAATTTATAACATCTTGTTATAAATTAAAATAATCTGCCAAGGGAACTAACACTTTTTCATTAATATTAAGAAAGTATTTACTTTTAAATTAGTTTGACTTTATTTCAAGTGTAATAAGATATTTGTAGTAGAAACCAGACCAAAATGTAAGGTTTTTGTGTTTTTGCAGTGTTGTTAGTGAGCAATAAAATATTTGAATATAGTCATTGCGTTCTCCCTGCTAAGCAGCAACTAAAAAGATTTGATAAATTTTGCTCCAGCAATGTCATTTAGAGGGAAGTTCCCCCCCCACACTGTGCTGGACATGAATGTAATGAGTGTAGAGGAAGAAATGCATAACGTCTTAAAAGCGCCTGTCAGTGTTAATAGGCTGTAAGTGACCTCATATTTACATGGACCATTTTCCGTTTTGCACATTTTCGCGAGTTTTTCCTTTCGAGAATAATCTGCATGAGCGTGTTTGATCCACGAGCCTCAGCACATGTGACGCATTTACCGAATGCGAATTAGTGTCAGTTCTGAAGCATGAAATCAGTTTTGTCCCTTGTGGGAAAATAAAATGTCAATAAAATAACTCAAAAATACCGTTGTTTATGTTATTATGTTACCTTTCTGCATAAATAGTATTGTTCCTGACAGAAAGCTGCCTCAGGTTATGCTGAGAAGAAAGGCGAAAATAAAAGCCCTAATTTAACTGGAACCATTTGAAATTATGTGATATTGCAACAAAATTACAGTTTATTTTATCAGTATTTCATGTGACGGACAAATGGTGATACTGTTTTTTTTTTTTATTACACTTTGATGTAATTAATGGAAAATGGTCAAAGTTTACGTTCAAAGTTCCAAGTTTCGGATTAACGAGAGACGAGCAAATCCTTTCGATTAAATATTTTTACAGTTTACAACCAGAACAAATGGTATTTTTACTGCTGGTCTCTGAACCGCCCGAGTTTCTGACAGTACAATGCAACGAGTTCTGTAACGTTCAAATAATTGCTAAGCTATAAATCAGTGTGGAAAGTTACACAGCTGCTTAGACCTAGGAATCCTTAAAATTATTTTGTTTGAGCTTTTCCTCATTTACTTTTATAATTTCCCAAATTTTGTTGTTGCTTTTCACAGCACCATGTATTACAGATTATTTATCAGAGTATTAGACCTAAAATGTACCTAATCCAATGTTTGACGTAATCAATTTCAACTGTTCAGCAGAGAAATAATCTAAATTTATTGTGAAACTGTTTTGCCAAATGAGAACTCTGGACCTGAAAAACCTATTTGTGTGAATTACTGGAACAGTTAAAGTCAAATACGACAGCAGCGATGTGCAAAGTGAATGAAGATAAATAAAAATGTAATGACTTTCGGTGTGTTTTAGTTAGTCTTTTATAAATATCCATGACACAGTTCTTGTTACGTTAGAGACAAGATCATTTATTAGTCTCCCATAGGAGAAATTTGTCTAGGAATAGTTTCCCCCATTAATTACTGTTTTTGTTTAGTTCAGTTAACAAATGTGTTTTCTTAATTTCAGTTTCAGTTATCTTGTTTCTTTTCCATCAACTATAATAACCCTGCAAAGCACTTCAGTCATTCACACACACATTCACACACGGATGGTGACTAGCTACTGGATTATAGCCACAGCTACCCTGCACAGACTGACAGAGGCCAGGTTGCAATGCACCAGCGCCACCTGCTGGGCCCTCTGACTGCCATCAGCTGCCCAGGCGGGTGAAGCGTCGCAAAGACAATCAAACAGGCCACCAACTGGCTGCAGGGTCAACACGGACGCCACCGTTGGAGGATGTTAGGAAGCACCTTTCAACACAACACCTTGCCTTGTTCCCGCTGTCCGCGCTAACTTTGAGCGAACCGCCGCCCTGCAGGTGGCAGGTCTCGCCAGGCTAGTGCTTGAACACAGTGTGGAGAGGCACAGCAGCGCTTATTTTATTTAAAGTTTGCGTTTTATAATATGCTAAACTTATGGGGAAATACTAATACGGGAGGAAAAAGGGTAAAATGTGGCACTGTCCAAAACGTGAGACTTGACAGCTATGAAGTAAGACCCCAAACCCGAGAATTTTCAGTTATTTCAGAAAAAAACGAGAAATTGTCGTCGCTTAATATTACGTGGCCGTCTTCTCCTCTCTGATTGGACACTGAGGCGGCCAGGGCTCCGCCCTGTTCCTCAGACGTCACCTTGCTCCACCGCTAAACATGGAAGCTCTGTCAATCTGTAAGAGAAGGCAAAAGAACCGGGCTTCACTCACTGAGACGTAAGCAGTCCCTGCCAGGTTTCTTATCCAAATGTTTACATCCCTGATCCCGTCTGAAACGAAAAGATTTAAAAAAAAAAAAATTGTATTGTCGTTGGGGTTTTTTTCTTCTCTTTTTTTAAACAACATCCCTGCTGCTCCAAAAACCTCCGCTTTGTTTCTCCGCTTCTGGGCGCCATTTTGGTTTGCTGCAGTTGCTCAGAGCCAGCATGACTCACAACGCTAATGTCAGGGACATTACTCTCATTATTTCATGGTTAGTTTGACACACTGCTAATATTCAGATGGCAGGAGTTGAAAGAGGAGGCCGAGGAATATGAAGTGCAAATTTGAGGGTGGGAGGTCCACGCAGAGAGAGAGAGGGCGTGTGTGTGTGTCCTCATGAGAGTGTGTTGGAGGTGTAGGGAGGGGCATCTGGAGTCTGCCAAACAGTTCCTGACAGAACAGTGCCTCTCTTGGCTATTTCTTTCAAACAGCAATCAGGCCAAATCGAAGCAGCTGCTGCACTCCTGAATACTCCAATTGCACTAATCAAGTCCGTTTAGCTGCTCCACGGCTAGTTAGGGTCTACTGAACATGCACGTATGTTTATACACGTACACATGGCCTGGGCTGGGTTTTTTTTTTTTTTTTTTTTTTTACCTCAGTCCACAGTTCAAAACTGCAGTCAGAGATAATAACACTTATTTTATTAGGCTAACTGGAGTGGCGCCAGCAGCGTTTAACAATTTTCTCGTTTAAAGTGATTGCAATGGCCGTTGAAGAGTCACACAAATCATCCGTTCGCCGTCGACTCTCGGTCGGCCATGTTGCTCTGAGGAGGGAGGGGGCTGTGTTACCACGCGGCAGCTGTTTTGTCTGTTGTGTGTGACAAATCCAGTCTAAACAGCTCGCCACTAATCCATTCACTCAGATGATAACAGTTCAGGTTATTGTCGTTCGCTGAAAGATAATACGCGGCGATTCCAAACAAACCGCCCCACCGCCACATTGCTGATAACAACAACGCTAATTGTTCTGACTGGTGTCCGGGTTCCAGCTCAGAGGCCCGGCCCCCGGCCCGCTAATTCATTTGATTACTTCATCCCCGTACCCCGTGCTCGCTCTGATCACCGTTACACAAATCCTAACATTTAGCAACACAAAGCGGAGGAAGTGAAAGCGCACCGAAAACGCTTCAATGTGGTCTGGCTGTACAGCCTTGGCCCAGGCAGAGACTTCCTCTGTGAAGTATTTAATTTTGGACGCCTTCCCTCTCCAAACACGGAGCACCTGGGACAACAGCGGCCGTTCCAGGGCCGCTGTTAATCAGCAGCTGTGGCCGACCGGCAATCAGCTGTACCCACAAGAATACAATTAATACACTATGCTGACTCCTGATAGGACCGTGTTAAACTGCTCTAAACATTTGGGGAGAGGCTGTGCGGTAAAACTAGAAAAATTGTCCTGATTGCTTAAAGGATTCCAAAGAGTTTTCATGGAAACTACATGAAACAGAGGGGAGGGAGGGGGGTGTCTAAGCAGGTTTAAAGCTTGTTTCCCCCTCACTTCTGCCAGTTTTACTCCTCTGATTCATTCATAAAAAAAAATTTAAAAAAAGAGCAAATTCTTTGGAATTAGTCACAAAGCCGGAGAACATTTTAAGTCAAGCCGTCCAGAATCAATAGTAATAAGACTGTAATTTATCCAGGATGTAAACAGAAACCTTCTATTGGTTTTATATGTCAACAGAGTCAATAAATCATATGCATGTGCGATGCACCAGGGGAAAACATGGGAACCAGAGCAGAAGAAAAAAGCCGCCTTGAAAGCGACCAAATTTCTGAGAAAATTATTATTATTGTTATTATTATTGCAAAATATACAAGTTTGACTCATGAAGAAACCACCCCATGCTGTAAATAGCCGCTTCTCTGGTTTTTAAAAGGGCTTTATTGGCTATTCGCACACATCTTTTTTTTTTATTGGTTTTGGCCAATAAAACCAAAGTTTGAAAGAAACTTACAACATGTAATTTGTTATATATCAAGATCCTGAAAAAAAGTTCAATGAAATAATTTCCATCCCAACACAAGGGTTTCATAGAAAAGTTGTTTCTGGTTAACATTTAGTGATTTGGCCTTTGAAGCAGCTTGGCCGCAGCGTTCGGTAATGTCAATAAAACAGGTAGGTGAGCAGGCCAGATGATGCCACAATGAGTCTTTTAAATGTGTGATTATGGATTATAAATCTGTATTTTTATACGCCATTAAAAAACAAGACGCATAAGTATTTCTTCCCTCTCAAGGGATGCTCTTTAACCTTATCCACTATGTCTGTAAACACAGTGGATATTTTGGGCCAATCTGAACCTGAAACCTCTGGCTAAGGAGAAGCATCAATATGGACCGTCGATTAACGATGTCCAAGCTATGTTGGACGCCACGATTTTCTTTGGTCTGACCAGTGACGACATGTTCAGTTATTTATAAAGCACCAATTCACAACAAAACGTCACCTTGAGGCACCGTACGAACAAGCCATTTCGAGTCAGTCGTATGTCAGAAAGTGAGAACAGAAGACGTGGATGTGTCTCTTTTACTTTGCGTTTGTAAACTTCTGGCTTCATCTGCTCATTCCGATTCATCCTCATTGTCAGACAGGGCAATAAGGTCGGTTCATTACTCAGATTAGCTTAAAATATCGCCTAAGGAAAGCCAGCAGATTGCACAGAGACATTGACCTGCTGCGCTCACTCCTCGTGGACGAACACGCAGCGACAGCAATCGCTTGGGTTGTGTCGTTGACTTTACAGCAATCCCTCACACCAACTATTTCATGTCGTGCGATCATCTTTTAACTTGATAACACTTGAATCAACGAAAATCAAACAACGATCCCAAAAGTTGAAAAGCATGTGCTGAGACAGACTTGTCTATTTGTCCCTTTTGTAATCGGCCTCACCGTGATCAGAATCGATTATTGCAGCTTCGACGGACATAAACCAATGTCGTGTTATGGGGAGTTCCCATCGCTGTTACGTCAATAAGAGCCTACCATGACTTCCTGCTGTTTACACAAACATTATTACTGTTTAAAACCACTTTAAATTGAGCATTACATTGTGAAGAGAAATGAAGCGTAACATGACCTCCTAACCAGCTAAACCGGAGGCCGAGTCGCAGCGAGAGAACTTCTCAACACTGTAATATTCAAAAGGCTGCAGACTAATTGCCTTGTTTAAAAAAAAAGAAAGGCCACACTGGGTCCATATGAGAGTGGTCAGTTTCTGTCATTGACTTAATTCCAGACATAGCTTGGTCTAAACACAGAACCTTTTATGGAATTATCCTAATTAGCCAGGCCATTAGCCTTAATGGGGAGTAATGGGCAGTTAGATGTTATTTAGTAAAACAACACGCCAGAGGCTGGAGGTGTTTTATTACTGCTCTATATTAAGCACATCTCTGGAAGGTAAAGAATGTTTCCAGTTCGCGGGCAAAATTACCCGGCCGCTAATGGAGTTTCTGCATGGAGCCAGGGAGAGACCACCCAGTAGGAGAGGAAAGCACCGCGAGATGCTGAGGCTTCTCCACAAACCGTCTTCTCGGCAGACTGTCGTCACAATTCAAAACATTTACAAGTTACAGTAAAGAAAGGAAAAAAAAAAAAAACAACCCTCTTCACTGTTGCTTCAGTAGATGCAATGGAAACCAAGGGCTTCCATGTTCTTGAAACATGATTACTGAAATATTGTTATGCATATTTGAGTTACAGAGCATGACTATGGACTATGATCTGGCATTCCTTGGAAGCAGGACTGAACCTTCCATCCTCTATAAAGAGAATGTAGTAAAAATGCTAATTTGTGTTAAATAAAATTTCTGATGGTTAAGCTTCTGATAAGGAACTTATTAGAAGGGTAATGTGTGTTGAAGAGTTATGCTAAATTTAATTTATTCTTTTGATTGACCATAGATTTCTTCAATTGCAATGATTTGTATTCATGTAAATATTTCTTGGTACTTTTATTTATTGGTTTGTGTGTTATTTGTGGTGTTACATTTGTGTATAAAAGGCAGTCTGTTGTTTTCAGAGTGTGATGATGATGATGGTCTGCAGATAACCTGCAATAAATCCACCTTATATTGAATTTTATTATTGTGCCTCTCCATTAAACATTGAGCTGGTCAAAAAGGGACAGTTGGACTTTAAAAAGTTGAGCAAGAATGTCGGGGTTCCTTAAAAACAGAATAACACCTTCTGCCCAAAGCTGGCACCTTTCTGGTACGGAATCTGTCAAACCATCAGGACGATCTTGGGTTACGTTATCCCCAGAAACCCCCAGGACTTTCCTGTTGGGACTAATATCTGGAGAGGAGTTTCAAAAAGAAGACGTGTATCTTTTTAAAATCAATTGCATGCAAAAAAGCAATAACCCATTCTCGGCTAAGGAGACCCCAACCCCAATTGGGTCACTGGCAGGGAATGGTGGAGGAGATTCTGTAGCACTTTATTTGATGGGCTGTGCATAAGACTGATGTGACACTGTCATAAAAATGACATCATTTGTCATGAACATGAAGGAGTCTTTATGAATGTTGATATCTATTGTCATGAAGTGTTGTTCGGTAAATCATGACACTTTTAATGAAAAGTCGGCACTTTTAGTGGACTTTCAACGCAACTTTTAGAGCAACTTTGCATTAAAAGTGTCGTGATTTATTCAATAACACTTCATGACAACAGTCATAGACATAAAGGCCTCTTCATATTCATGACAGTGTCATGTCAGTCTTATGCACACCCTGTCACATAAAGTCTTACCCGAGATTCATTCTATCTTTAAACTTTCTGTTTTCTGGTCTAAATGGTTTACGTTTAAGAGTAAGGAAGCTTAATTAGGTCTAACATTTTGTACTATTGTTTTTTTTCCTTACAATACTATAAATCAGTGCCCCAAGTTCTGTGGGCTTTGTTTTATTGTAATAAAGAAAAATGTGAAGTAAAGAGTATGTATATGTATATAAACAGAGTAACACCAGATCTGCAGGTACAACACTGCAGCTGTTTCCACCAAATGCATGTTTCACCTTTTAAAGCTTCAGTCTTAGTCATGGTGTGTTTCAGTGTGGTGGTTTGCATAATTAAGCCTCAGAACTCTATAACCTCTGGCACTGCTTGGTTAGGACAACAGACTCTTTTTTTATGTTGATGTTCTTGATCAGCTGTAATTGCAGTGACTGGTTTTACTGTTCTCCCTGTGGGACAGAGCAGGCGGTCTGAAGCCACATGGCACGCTGTCTTCAGGTTTGCAAAGACCACAAGCCCGACATGACAAGTCGCCCCATACACGACTACTTAAGCCGGAGGAGGTGTTTGACTGATTTCCAGAGCGGGCGGTGCTCACCATTTCCCGGGGAATTCCTTCACATTAGCACTTCTGTAAACAGCTCCTATAACAAGCTAATTGCTTACCACGGTGAATGCTAACAAGATATTTTGTGGGGATGAGGAGGGAGGAGGGGGGTATAAATCTCAGGTAGAGTACCACCACCGGCTTCACTGTCTCTGAGATTTATGATATTTCTTGTAACTAGTTTAAATACTGTCTCTGTGTTTGAACTGAGCCACGGGCCATTAGCTTTACACAAGCACCATTAGTCTGAAGCTGACTGTGCTTCAGATCCCGGCCAAGTCAATAGAACCTTTTCATTAGTTGTATTCTTCTTACCTTGAATGACCTGTCACAATAGAGATGAACAGTCTAATCAGAACACTGTTTTACAGCACAATGGATGACCTGACACTCTCGAAGTAAGAAAAGGGTTTGGGCATTTAGACAGCTATTAGCATTGAGAATTATCTCTTTAAGTGTTTACGATTCCCATCACCCACCAGAGAATGTCAGAAACATGGACCAGAATGTGTCTGGGCCTTTGCGTGGTCTCAGTCCGATCTTCTAGGGGAGCATTAAGAACGATGTGTGCGCCCCAAAATGAAATGTAAGGCATGAGAATTTCTCGATTTTGGCGTCTTCAAAGGCTTCGTTGAAACAGCGTGGTGTGTGTTTTAACGCGGTGGTAGGTGTATCAACATACTCTGTGGAGCGTCATGGAAGTGGAGCCAGGATGTTGGGACTGTAAGAGACAAGAAGTCAGATTTTTCAAATTCCTATTAAAGTCATATTCTGACTTTGGTAGAATCGAACTTTTCTAAGTTCAAACAACTTTCTAACGTGCCTCCAAAACAGCTGCTGCCTTCCTGTTATTTACACAGGACACAACACAGAATCAAATACGCTACACATATACTAAGTGCAATAAGTGCAATAAAATGGCAAAGAAAAACTGGATACTTGGAGAAAATAAGTTGTAAAACAGCCCAGATCTAATTGATGATCTGTAAAAAATATTTAACATTACCATGCCTCTGTACAGCATTCATAGCCTACAGATATATTTCTACATTTCTGATATTCTAGAAGTGGTAATGGGGGGAAACAAATCGCCATAAAACTGTGACAGGGTGCTTCTGAACTCAGAAGGGTTCAAGAACCAAGAAAGAGGAAAAGCACAGGAGCACAGATGGAGCGTTCAGTCCTCGACGCGGCGGTCACAGGTTCTAGTCTCAGCCCGATGACCTTTGCTGCATTACCCCTTTCCTGTCTGACCACTCTCAAATAAAGGCCACTAGAGCCAATAAAACCTTTAAAAAGGGTGTGGGGGGGTTCAAAATAAAGTAAAATCAAAATATTTTAAAAAGACGTTTAATTATTTTTACTAGGGATGCATGATATTATCAGCATGGTGTCGGTATCAGCCAGCATTTTTTATGACAAACCAGTGACAATGACGCCCGCTGTGTCAAATTTGTACTGTTTGAGTGTTGTGGTTGTCTTAGAGAGAGCAGATGTCATGAATAAATTTGACACTAAACATAATGCAAGTTGAACGTGTTGCATCATTTTCAGCCTCCTTTTTAGCTTTTACATTTGGCAGCAGGCTAAATTGACAAAGATAATTCAGTTTTTTAATTCCACAGCAGAGAAAGCCATATAGTTTCAGTAAGTAGATATAGGAAAATAAATATTGGTATTGGTATCGGTTGAGTTTTAGTGTATCAGTATATCGGATGCTGATCAAAGATCCAATATCGTGCAGCCCTAAGTTTTTACAATAGCCAGATCCTTCGTTCTAGTCCCCCTCGGTTTACAGCTGTAGACATCAGTTTCTATTGAAGGGAACACAACATGTTTGTTGCTGCGTGCTTCAAACAGCTCAGTTGATGACGAAACCACGTGCCGGAGTGATCCCATCTGGGATTGGTAATGTCTCCGTTTCCCCCTGAGACTTTGTGATCTCCTTTGATTGCATGTGGCAGCCTCTGACCCCGCGCTTCAGGGCATCTCCTGACATGGAAGATTGACAATCGTGGTAATTTGCTGTACAAGACCGTCCAGTCTCTGAGCCAGGGTCGCTGTTTCAGAGCCGTCACTGAAGCTGAGCACATCAAATCAAGTCCATGTAGGACAAAGGATTGAGCGTCGAGGTGATTCTGATGCTTCGATTTACATCGAAGGTTCTTTGATAGCTGGAAGTGAATCACTTCCTGTATCGAAACGACAAACACCAGGAATATTGTGTTCCGGGTGGAGCGAAATCTGAATCTGTATCTCATCACGGAAATTGATCTTCTTCATGTTGACTTTTTAAAAGTCGTCTCATCTGTCTCAAAAACAAAAAGAAACAAAGAAACAATACAGATAATTGCAAAATGCCTCAAGAAGAAGAGCTTCGCTTTTCACAAGAGAACTTTTTCTTTTCTTAGTGAGAGAGACGGCATGTGAAGCAAAAATCAACACAGAGGCTAGAATGAGGCGCTGAATGAGTGGTATTAAGATTCAGACAGGACACGAAACGAAGGAGCAGGGAGGCAGGAAAACGGGGAGTAAACTTAACTGTTTTTGTTGTGTAGTCCTGTTAGTCTGAGAGAGATTTGTTCCAGATGCCAAATTAACTCATGTTAAAAATACTTAGCGGCATGCAAAATCTCCCCGGAGTCATTGAAGCAAAAACTGCAAAATGAAAACATGCCAAATGGCAAAACCAAAAAAAAAAAAAAAAAGGTAATAAATAAATAAAAGAGGAGGATTTGAAATTCAAAGTGTTAAGCGACTCCACCTGCTTGCGTCTCTGCCGTCCTGCGTCAGCAGCTCAGCTCGCCGTGGGGGAATTCCTCCAGCATGTGCAGAAATGTGCTGCAGGAGCCACAACATTACTCTGTTCTCACAGCAGACATTTATTGAAACGTCACTGCTGCCGGGTATCAGGATCGTCCAACTTTGAACTCGTTTGGCTCAACCACAGCTACACGGTGGCAAAAAACATCGGCCCACACGGCAGGCGGAGACTGTTTTATTTCTCTTTTTGCTTTTTATGTTTCTGTGCATAATTGAGACACACAACAGCTTCATTTGAACTGTTCGGTTTTGGTTGGTGGAGGAGATCTTGGACAATGACACTGAAAACATTACTCTGATAGTTTCTAACTTAAATGTTACAAAATAATAGAAACTGAAGTTTCTAACTATTAGAAAATATTATAAACTTAATAGTTCCAACCTATTAGTGGTTCCTAGTGATCAAGTTAGAAATTTAAATTAGAAACTTAAACTTAATTTCTAACATAAATATTATAAACTTTTAAGTTAGAGACGTTTTAAGTTAGTTTAAATTTTTTTAAAAAAGTTTAAGTTTCTACCTTAAAGTTAAAACTATTACGTTTCTAACTTTTAAGTTTTTATAATGGTTCATTAGTTTCTAACTCGGAAACTATAAAACTGTTGTAAAAATGTAGAAATAGAAACTTTTAGGTTTCTAACTATTTAGTGAGAAACTTAAGTAGGTGAAGTTTCTATTAAGACGATGAAAATTAATTTTGCTGTTTTGGAAGGAAGCAGAATCAGACCAACTGAATCAATTAGCTGGTGTTTGCTACATATCACACAAAAGTAAGTGTAATTAATTTGTTGAGCATTATTATCGTTGAACAGTTTTGCGCCGTTTCATGCAGATAATGCGTTTTAAACAAATTGAAAAGCTCAGCAGGTGTTGAAGCCTGTAATGAAACTCAGATGCAGCGAGTCTCACTCCAGCTTCCCTTTCAGGCCCGACGTGCATGCAGTCGATTCCTCACCGTATTTAGTCAGAATGCACATTAGAAAAATTAATTTCAACGCACTCTATGCTTCTCTTTTCATTGCTTTAGCATCTGGAATGTGCTCACATGCTGCTGGATTTCATTAACATTTCTAGGTTGGGCCAAATCAAAAAGCTGAATGTTCTTAAAGGGCCGGAATATATTTATAAAACCTATTAAACTGTTAAAAAAAAAAGGCTGTTTGTTTCAGACTTCAATAAGTAAAATAATTTAGAAATATTTGTAAGGAACTTGTATGATATTTGCGCGAATAAAAAATGTTAAATGTGACTTTTTATTAATCAGTCACAGACTATAGCGTTACATCAAGTAAGGCTGAGGCAGTTGTTAGAACCAATGTTTCAGGCCAATTTTGAGAACAAAATTGCAGTAAAAATCAGAAAAAAAAACTGGAGATGTGCTGTTTTTGTGTGAGTTTTACAGAAGATGTAGTTTGGAGTCTCGAGGGCCACATGCAAACCTACGGCAGGCCAGATTTGGTCCCCGGGCCTCGAGTTTGACACACGTGTCCCGGAGTGACCCAGACTGCGTCTCAGCAACGTTTGAACTGTAAACCTGGTGATTCTGGTGTTTTCCAACAGAAACCAGCACAAACTTTTACATGTGCTGATGCTTTAGATGCACTTGAGGCAAAACACTCACAGCTTTTCCCATGTTCAGGAAGAAAATAATAAAAAAAAAAAAACTCCCTCTATTGTAGACGTTAATCCTTCGCTTTCCATTTATCAAACGTCTGGGCATCAGCCAGGCGGATCGGCTCACCAGACCAGTTTGTAAGCAAAGATCATTCTCAATCAGTGACGCACGTGATCGCTAATCTTCTCACCATTTTAATAATAATGATAATAACAATAACATCGGGTTACAAAAAAATATTCTTTGGAAATTTTCTATGTGTGTCTATTCTCCGACTCTTTTCTGTCCTGATGGATTCTCTCCTCCTGCTCTTCACTCACTGATCCAGATTCTCAGCAAACCGATCCATGTCAGAACAAGTCAGAACATCAACGTGGAAGAGTCACGTATCGATGGATCGATTCCTGCACAATTAACCCACCAAGTGTCATTAAAAGGCTCGCGTAATGGCCGCTGCGCTGCAGCAGAGGGATGCGGAGGAGTCCAGTGTCAGTGCCTCCTTCAGGCCCTCGTCAGGTTTCAACGGTCTCGAATCGGCAACGTGACGTCTCGTCACAGAGCCGAATTTAAGCAACACGCTTATTTCCAGTGCTGCGTTTGAGAGAAGGTTTGACCTTGGTTGGGAGTATGAAGTTTTTCTGTAAATTTAGCAGTGGAACAGGATTGGGGGTGGAGGGGTTGGTGGGACAGGAGGAAATAGGGGATTTAATGTTCTGCATCCACTTTGGCAAGAGACCCGCTCGCTGTCGAGCCAGGTCAATGTTCTGGAAAACGAAAGAGTCATTATGAGTGGAAACACTTGCATTTAGATCGTTACCTCACGTAGTAATTATTGCATACAGAGCATAATGAGTCATTGCAGGAAGATTAGTTTGTTAATCTCTAAGAAAGAAAGAGCCACAGAGGACGCACAAAAAAGAAAAAAAAGACGTCCGATCAAAAAAACATCTGTGCACGCCGTTCCAGATAAGTGTTTATTTTGCAGAAAGCGGTGCAGATCTCCCAACTGCACCGCAGCTCTGGAGAACATCCGCCAGAGAGGAGACGTTGGATCCGACCGGCTCGTTTTCATACGAAAAAGGCCCAAACTGGACCCCATATGCCTTACAGCTCCCTAATGAATAGACGCTTAATCCCTCCAACAGGAACAGTTTTCATTTCCAATCTGATTGGAAACAAATGGCATTATTCCCTAAAATACCGGCGCGGCATATCCATGCAAATGCTTTTGTGTACAAGGCTGCGACGGGGTAACAAATTGCCATATCATGTGTTACAATTACCGCCTTGCTTTGGCCAACCAATACATCTTCCCAATGAAATAGGTTGAAAGCTATGAATTATGGCCATATTTCAGTCTAAAAGAAACAAACCACTAATTGCGACGTGGCCTCTCGGTAATTTTCAACAGGGAACCCAGAAGGGCGCTGCAGCGTTTGGGGAAAGCAAGGTTTCAAGTAACAGACACTACTAATTTGGTGTGGGCCTGACCCCCTGCCATCCCACCCCGTGGCCGCCCCCCCTCTGTCCCCCTCGTGCTCCGCAGGGAAAAGTCCAATCAGCCTCCGTCGCCTCTGACTTTTCTTCTTCTCTCTCTCCCTCTCTCCGCTCCTCTTTCCATTTTCTCTTGAAGGGCCTGCATGCTACCAGCAAACAGGGGACTGCCTTTTTTCCTGAAATGTTCCTGCTAATTCCCATTTCCTTCATAATCACAAACTTTCATGTGAGTGGCTGGTCTGGCCGGGGAGGGGAACGGTAATTACTCCGGGGTCTCGGGCATTAACCCGGCCAGGTGTCACTGGATGGCCTGTTTACCTTGGTGATTAATGAATGGACCGCCGGTCTCTCGCTGCACCCCTCCCCCTCGCCCACACCCACCCTCAGCTCCTTTTATTTGGCGAGGAGCACGCCGCTGACTCAACTCGCAGAGGAGTGGCGAGTCCGGGCCGCGTCAGGCCTCCAGGACCAGGCAGTACCCTCGTCGTCCTACCGAACGGCCGCACCTGTTAGCCGTGCTAGCTTGAGGACGACCAACGTGCAGCCGTTGTGCAGCCTGAGATAACACTTGTGTGCGGGAGCAGTGATAAATTCTCCTTTATGATAAATGAACTATGGCGTGTTTTCTTGCGTGGAAACCAAAAGATGGTAGAAAGACAAGCTTGTGTTTGCACTCCATAAAACACAAGTATCCATAATCCCGTCTTGAACTGACAAGAGTAAAACCGGTAATAAGCGTCAGCCCAGCATGCATTAAAAGATTAACTTTTCATCATCTCCTCCTTCCCCCCCGTCCTGATTCGACAATAGGCCATGTCAGACTTCACCTGGCGGTTCTGTGCAAACAGCATGAAATATGTTTTACCTTCTCGCAGACTGCAGCAAAGCTGTTAACCGCACTGTGATGAAAAGGGGCGTGAAAGCAGAACCGCGTCTTCCCCTCGTGTCTGTCAGAGAGGATATGGAGGTAGAGGAGTGCGCGGGCTTTGTGTACACAGGTGATTACCTAATCAGCATGTCCTCTCTAAGAGGGGCCAGCGAGGGTTCATGTCACTCAGCTGCCACAACCCAACCACCTAAAGCTAAATAATACAAGCTCGCTGAGACAGCCTTGACAAAATAGCGCAAGAGGAGGGATGAAAAGTGAGCGTTTCCCCCGTTAATGTGATTTGGGGGTTTTTTTTTCTTCGCCGAATAGAATCAACAAATGATGTTCAATATCAGCCCACTTTTCCAGTTGTTTTCATGAGTAAATAGTAACTTTTTTGTACCATCGATTCTTGATTTTCGAATAGCCTATATGGCACGAGTGTAGTGGTGACGTACTTCTGTTTTCCCGTTGCCCCTCGCTCCAATTGTTGCAAGAGCTGTTCCACAAACAAGACATCAACGTTAAGATGTCTGCAGGCTACTGGCGTAACAACTGAGTTTTGTTGTGTGCCGTCATGTCCAGTAATTAGCCGGTACAATCCAGTGCTAAGTGTTTTCATTTTCCTGCTGACATCAAGGCAACAAAGGACTGTAGCCAAAACTTAGCTACTAAAGCTAACACATGAGTTTGTAGCCATCTGGCATTTCAAACCTGAGGATATTGAAGATCCAGTGTCAGAAATGGGAAGACAGAGGTTAAAAAGGCAGCTGTCCGTGTTTCTTTCAGTGAAATAATTTGTTGGAAGACGGTGATGCTCTCTGGGAAGAAATCCGCCGCTAAGGGGAACAAGCTGAGATCAGAGGCAGAGATTTGGAAGTGCTAAAATGGAAATCCATGGCATATAGGCAATTGAGGATCAGTTAAAAAGTTACAAACGGATTCAATCTTACTGACTCACTTTTTCTTTATTAAGTGAAAAACTAGATTACTTGGTTCTGGACACTAATGGTAATGGCTTTTCTGAGTAGGGCCAGGACTACAGAGGATTTCCACCATCTCAAAAACATCAACTAATGCTTTTTAGTTAGCTGATGTATATAAATATGCTTACATTATTATACGCAGTCCACAGCTAATCTATAATTTTGCTTTGGAATTTGCCTTGAGCTAATCACTAGCCAGTTGACCAATGCGGTCGGCTGTCAGTCAAATCGTTTCGGTGACGTACCTGGCCCGCTTCACACGGATCTGTGAAGTACTCCAGCGAAACGTGGAGATCACAATCCCCTGAAGCCAGATGGACCGACCGCCTCTCCTTGAAAATGCAGAGACAATCCTGAGTCCACCAAATCAGAGGCACCAAATCAAATCCCCAACACCTTATCTGCGCCAAAAATGTCTGTCCATAAAGATTATGAACAGAATCGGTGACAAAGGGCAACCTTGGAGGAGTCCAACTCTCACCAGAAACAAGCCCGACTTACTGCCAGCAAGTGGACTAAGCTCTGGCGACGGTGGTACAGAGACCTAGCAACCCATACCAAAGGGCCCAGTACCCCATAGTCCTGGACCACACACCACAAGGCCCCAGAAGGACTCGGTCCAAGTCTACGAAGCACATGTAAACTGGTTGGGCAAACTCCTACACACCACTTAAGGACTCTACGGAGTGTCTCAAAATCCTTATGAGTGGCACCGGGTCGTGGTTAGCCTGTGGTTCTAAAGAGGAACATTCAGAAGTTCAGAAATGCCATGTAGCCATCAGTATAATTTGGAACAGTGGGACTTTTTCATGATGCCCTCCTTGGTTTTCCAAGTGAACCACAATCACTTACTATTGAACCAACTGATATTAATTTGGATACAGCAGCAGTGGCAGTTTCTGATATAGGCAACTGCCACAGAGTGCCATCTTGTTTCTTTTCATAAAATCAGATTTTATCCTGTCTTATTTTATAAAATGTTTGTTTCATTTCACATAATTAACAACATTTGCGGCAAATGACACATATGTGGTTACGGTTGGGGTCATCTAGCCACTGGCAGCTCAATCCTCCTGGATTTGTTTTTCATGAATGCATCACTTCACACTTCTCATGAGTCACCTGGCCATAGATCTCCTAATAGCTCTATTGAACTTGTTCAATTGACTTCAAAAACTGGAGTTCTAACGTTCTAGGTAGTGTCAAAGTCCTACTCTTTGGTCAGAAACAGACGAAGCATTGAAAGATGCTGCATGGTGCAGAGGTAATTCCTTTAAAAACTCTTGTAATCCAATTTCAACTGGGTCATTGAGAGACGATAATAAAATGATTCTCTATACCGGCTACGTGTCGGGACAGAACGCATTCCGACTGATGCATTCAGGCTTAACTGGCGTGCCATGACATCAGCTAATGGTAAACTTTAAGACGGGCCATTAACAGAACCGATGAGTAACAAACTGCTGCTGCTATCACCTCCGAGCTCCTAATGGATCGCACTTTGATTGTGTCAGCTAACACCCGGGCGACCCTGTCATGCGCGAGGCTCTGCCATGTCCTTCCAGCAGCTGCTTTTTCTACGCCGTCTGTCAAAACAACACGGCTGAGTCGGGGCGGAGGTGGGTGTTAGGGGAAGGTAAACTGTTGTGACTAGCGCAGGTGGGGACATGGAGAAGGAGAGGCATGACGAGTCGAGCTGTCACTGAAGAATGCCGCCGCATTGAGGAGCGTTCGGCATTCACCGTGCAGGTGTACTGGATGCTCACAGGGATTAAGTACAGTGTTGATGAAACGAAAACATGCCAAAATTCATCCAGCGCGCTCATTGGGGTGTTTTAACACCTGCGTTTTCGTCGGCGTGTCGGTTCTGCGCAGCGTTTCACGCGCCCAGATGGGCAACCGGGGGGGATTTAGGCCATCATGAGCATCGTGGTGAAATATCACCTTTCTCAGAATTACAGTTCCAACAGGATTACAGCGGTGATTAATGTGGAGGACAAAACGTATTGTTCAAAAGCACAGTCAGCATCATAACTGCGTGTGGTCTCAAGAGCAAAGGTTTTTCAAGGTGTCTCTATAAGTATATTCTTTCTCTAGTCTGTGTGTGTGTGTGTGGTGTGTGTGTGTGTGTGTGTGTGTGTGGTGTCCAGGTAGAAAATGTCTCAGCATGACTTTGACAGATGGCAGCAAATATCCTATTGAAAAGTATGAAGTCATGACAAATTACGCCACGATCCAGTGAGCGCAACCTGATGATGCAAAGCCAGACCTGGCAGGTTTCAGCCGACCTATGGAAACACTCTCAGCATCATGAACGGACATTAACAGCTCTAAACAATGGAGGCAAGTCACTGCGAGGGAATTGTTAGAAGTAAACTGAAAAGCTTTTTTTTTTATTTTTTATTTGTAACAACACGTCTCCCGAAGTTGTTTCAATGAGCCACTCATGAGCTTTTCCTGATTAAGAAACGGTTTGTGAGACTCGCAGCGCATAAATCTGTTCAGCTGTGTCTCAGCAGGCTGCCACTCGTCATCACAAACCAGAACTCTTCCATCTGCAGCAACTGAGACGCAATGGACCATTAAGTATAAATCAGCGGTCCTTATTTCAACATGCCCGGAGGAGTGGAATAGTACTTAGAGCTGTGAAGCATGTGACATTAGCTCCATTTACAGCATTTGCTTTCAAGTAACAATTCAAATGTATGGGGGGGGGAGAAGAAGAAAAACAAATTAAATGCGCTGCGTCTCCAAATTCAAATATCTGCAACAGCCTGAGTCCTTCAGCTGGAGTCAGGTCAACCGACCTGGTTGTTCTCCAGTCCTGAAGGTTTTATGAAAGTGTCAGAGCAGCCAAAGATTGTACTCATGTGACAGTAGCACCACTTCAACATATTTTTACTGAGGTAAAAAATAAAAAGTAGCCATCCAAAAACATTACTCAAAGTATTTGACAAAAAGTCTAATCAAGTATTAAGTAACTGATCAAATGATCAGTTGTTTAATATTTAAAAATTACATAATCAGACGTAAAAAAACCCCATAAAGTTAAGTGGAAATGTTGGTATTCTAAAGACCAAAATAACAATGATTCATATAAGTAACAAAAAAATAACAAAATTAATTTAAAAAAAAAAAAAATTCCATTTAATTTCTTTCATTATAAAAAATATAAAACTTTACCACAAACAGCAGCTGTGTGTCTGTATCTGGTGAATGTTTGGGTAAAATATATTTGTTCTTCATTCAGTGGGCAGAGAAACCAGAAACTTTACTCAAGTAAGAGAAGAAATACTTCATAAGAAAATTACTCAACTAAAAGTAAAAAGTACAGGGTAGTAAAAATACTCCTGAAAATGATAAAAAAAAAAAAAAAAAAGTTAATATAAATAAGTTAAAGTAATCAAGTAAATGTAACTACTGTCCAGTTCTACTCATAGATAGCTTTGTAATGTGTTACTCTTCATTTATCATTCTGAACAAACAGCTATTACTATTACCACACAGTAAAGACACGCATCATCACCATTGCAGACAGAAAAAAAAGTAAAAACATGAAGGAGTACATTTCAGAAATTTAACTCAGAAACTTTCTAGAAAAAACCTGGACATATGCGAGTTCCAAAAGTCAAAAATGTGCAAGAATAAAGTCTAAAATTTTGATTAAGCTCAGAAATGACCTCATTGACGCAACAGATTCATAGTAAACATCAAACTCTACTTCTTCTAGTTCCACATTTGAAGTGTAACTAGCCCCCAAGTTAACCTTTTCTCAGATAAACCGTCTAAAGTTCTTAAAGCTGCAATCTTTATGTTTCTTGACGTTGTTGTGTAGATTAGTTTAACATTTTGCCTAAAACCGTCTGAGTGCTGACTTCCTGGCCAACATGGTTGAATTGAGGACGACTGTATCAGACTGACTGCAGTGCTCAGGACTTGTTACGATTTGTTGCTACTCGCTCTTTGGAAGAAAGAGCAAGTGCCTGAGAAGTCGCTAGATGGAGTGACAAAGTAAATCCCCACTGCATTAGGCCCCGCCCCCTGTGACTCTGGACATTGTGCTTTCACTGGTGGGGGGTTATTTATACCTTAAAAACAGCTGTGACCAAACTAACCCCCCATTAGCTCCACAAGCTAATGACCGCATTTATCTGCACTTTGAACTTTCAAACACTGGCAAACATGTTCACGAGAGCAGGCTGCGTTTTATGATTTGTTGTCAGATTTATTGAGGTAAAGCTCACTAAAAATGAGAGTCAGCTGTAAATCGGTTATGTAAAAGAAAGCAAAAACTGAATTTTGACCACAAGGTTTGTAAGAAACCAGAGATTTCCCCTCTGAATGTTTAGGCTTCACTGAAACTCGGAAATTTGTGCTTCTGGTCAACAAATAAGAGCTTTTTTTTTTTTTTTAAATGTTTTTGCTTTTATAAAATTGCACAAACCATCGAAGTCTTGTTGTGCTGCAGGTTTGTCACTATAGAGACAAAGGAGTATTTTAATAATAATTGGAGTGGTACTTGAATTGTCAGTCTTATGTCCAAATATTGTACTCAAGTGAGAGTAGCACTACTTCCAACATATTTTGACTCAAATAAAAGTAAAAAGTAGCCATACAAGAAATTACTCAAGTAAGAGTTTAAAAAAAAGTATTTGGTAAAAAGTCTACTCAAGTACAGAGTAACTGATCACATTATCAATCATTTAATACTTGAAAATTACATCATCAGACAGACCGAAATATAAGCTTAAGTGGAAATTTTGGTATCTTAAGGACAAAAATGACAATAATTCATATAACTAACAGAAAATAGCAAAATCAGGCAACAGAAAATGTTTCCAAATCAGTTTCTTTCATTGTAAAACTTCAGAAATTTGACCAAAAACTGCAGCTGTGTGTCTGTATCTGGTGAATTTTTTGGTTAAAACAAGTTTGTTCTTCATTCAGTGGGCAGAGAAAGCAGAAATCTTACTCAAGTAAAAGTAGAAATACTTTATGGTAAAATGATTCAAGTAACATTTTTTTCCAAAACGGTACTCAAGCAAATATAATTGAATAAAATGTAATTAGTACCTACCCAACTCTGTGTAATGCAAAGTCAAACACAAAAAGTAAAGAGACTCGAACAAAAAAAAAAAAAAACTTCAAGAGGCAGCTTTGTACCTTGTACGCAGCTCTTTATGGTGCTTAAAAGACCTTTTCAGAAAAGACCAAGCATCCAGCGTCTGGCTTAAACCTGTTCTCTTGCTGAAAGATTAAGCGGCTCTATAGCACTTCAGCGTCTAAGTTCCTCCACACTGAGGAGACGAGAAGTGCCGACAAATGACGATTCTTGTACACAAACGGGCATCAAGGGCAATCTTGAGCAGTCATCCATCAGGCTTTTCTTTGTAGACGCAGGTAGTCTGGCAGCCGGGTCATCGGTCAGCGTCTGGTTTACACCTCTCGCTCTCTCCGTTCCAACCAGGAGTGGCCCGACTCCTGAGAGGTCAGGGGATTGATCTGGGTCTTAGTTGGGAGCCCTTGACCCTGCGCCTCCATTTAAAAGCTATAAAGAAAGCCTCGCTGCTATCTAATGTTTTCGGCCGACGTGCCAGCGGCGGCGGAGGACACCTGCACTTCGTCAGCGTGTTTAGATTGGGAGCTGCGGCTGATCCGGCCAGCTGGGCCGCTCCGGCCTTACATCCAACAACACTTACAATCGCAGAGGGGAAGAGCAACACAAAAAGCCATTCCATTAAGCCTTATTTATGACCTTTGATGACTAGAGTGAAACTTGCCATCCAGCCCGAACATTAGCTGGATTAATTGATTCAAAGCACTTACGGAGCTCATCTATTGTCTAGTGCTAAGACGCTTGTCCGCTGTAAATATTAGGATTAAGAAATTTTTCACCCTGTCAAAACAAAGCTGCTTTTACTGGACTTAATCTTTGGATTCTTGGCTCTGGTTTTTTTTTTTTTGGTTTACGGCTAATAAATCTATTCAAAGCCGTGGCATTCTGTTTAGCGTAGAGAGCTGTTCCTCCCCTGACCTTCTGATTTCACTTTTTGTCACGTTTAATTCTTTCAGATCGTCAAAAGCGGTTTTCAAATGATGATTTCATTCACCAAGGGGGAAAAAACAAATGCTATGCAAACTGACCTCGAGCTAATAGCCGATCCTTGAAACCCTCGTTGAAGAGCGTTTGATGTCTTTTACGTTGATTGCGAGGAACTGTTGTTTTACTTCAGCCACGCTGGATGGTTTTCCAATGTTTCCAACGCACAACATCACCTCAAACATATGACTCCAAACTTTGAGTAATGAACTACCAAACCTTCATATGATTTATTCAGGTTTTTTTTTAAGCTTTTCTTGTTAATGTGAACAATTTTCCTGCTGCATAACCCATGTGTGCTCCAGCCTAAAGTCACGAACTGACGGTCAGACGTGTTTATTTACAATTTCCTACAAGAAAACAGAATTCATGACCCGTAAATTACCAGGCCGTCGTCCAGGTCCTCAAGAAGCCGGGGAGCGATTATCATTCTACCACCTCCGTGAATGTACGATGTTATTTTTTTATTTTTTTCGTTCACATCAAAAGTAATGAAAAGAAAAAGAAACAAAATCACTTTCATCTCAAAATAAAACACTGTTGAACAATATTCTCATGCATCTCACGCCACAAAAAGCTGATCCAATAGAGGAAGGAGAATAGATGTTAAATTAATCAGTTGGTGTTTTGATGAAAGAGCAGAATGTCTCAGGGTGAATGCTAATGCTTTTTTTTTTTTTTTTTTAAAGTGTCCTGTTTGTCAGGATAGCAAAGTTTTAAAAGTGGAATTTTAAGACTTTTGCAATAACACTCTCACTCTATGAAACAATAGTTAATGGACTGAATATGTAGTGCTTTTCCACCAGAATCACATCTCGTTATTAGCACTCAAAAACCACACAGATTGGTAGACAATTTGGGGTTAAGTATCTTACCCAGGGGCAGGAGAAAACTGGAATTGAACCTACAACCTTCCAATCACAAGCCTACTACTGTACCCACTGAGCCACAGTCATCCAGCGACAGATAGGGAGATATTCTCTGCACTGGTTCGCAACCTGCTGACAGATCTTCACAGCAGTTTCATCTGTCCTGTATCACCTCTCACCTTGTATCTGGGATTGTTTCTAACTCTGCTAACAATAGAAAAGAATCAACTGGACTGGAAGAGTCAAACTCAGGTCAGTTAAACCTCAGGTGGGTTTCCAGAAAATAACAGCATCATTTTCCCGTTTTCTCATTTCCTAGAATATTCGACCTGTTAACATATTCATTACGCTGCGGGACATCTGAAACGATCCGACGAGTGATCCTAACGATTGGTGTAATTACCGAGCTCCGTGAAAATGGTTCCGCCTGTAAATAAATCCACGAGACGGGATTTTAAAGCAAAGGTTGCCACCACCGCTTCCCATCACGTCAATGTGTTTATGTTCGACCGGGTCGTTTGCCGGAGCTCCTTTACGAAGACGTTCCAGCACTCATCCTCAGTTTACAGCTCCACTCGGACAAAATCACAGCGAATGATGCTTCAGCAGAACACCTTCAGTGGATTTGAAGTGGCTTTTAACCCACCCCAACCCAAAATTACACACCACTATAAAAACGTATTTGGCTCTTCGTAGATTTTTTAAATTCTTTTACACTTAATCCGTTTACCCTTAATTCAAGTAATCGATGGAATCTTAACTAAAGACAACCTGAAGTTTTAATTTATTAACCTATTAAAGATATCCAGTCCAACGTGACTCTGTGAACCATGGGAAGAGCTTCAAGAACATAAAGGCACTTTTTGCCAAAACCAATATTTTTTGCCAAAAACATATTTTTTTGTAAAAGTTAGCCGGTATGACAAAATATTACAAGGCTATTACAAAGGCAGCTGTGATGGGTTTTTTTACACTCTGATTGGCTGCTGATACGCCTACCGGTTTTAAGCTGAATGTCCATTCAGTGCATTTTCCATAGACACCTTTAAAGAGGATTTTTACTCACATGGCTTTTTGATCTTTGGAAACTATCCTTCCATCCAAACTATTCATCCATTTTCTGTTCACCCTTGTCCCTAGTGGGGTCGGAAGGCGCCTATCTTCACCTTCAGGGCGAGAGGTGGGGTACACGCTGGACCAATTAACCTGACAGTCAAGACCCCGGGCCGGGAATCGAACCCAGGACCTTCTTGTTGCAAGGCAACAGTGCTACCAAGTGCGCCACTGTGCAGGATTATTGATGATGAATACAGAAAAAATAAAAATGAAAAACAGCAACATACTTAATACTTAATATAAGCATTAATACTTATATTAATACTTATATTAGTATAAGTATTAGTATAATACTTATATTATGATTAATATAAGTAATATTAATCATAAAATATTACGACATAGGCCTATATCTTCTTTGATGGGGTCGGTGAGATAATGGAAAGGGGGGCGCCGGCCCAAAAAAAGGTTGAGAATCACTGTTCAGTTCTAGGAGACGTAAAATGAAGAAGTTATTTGTAAAGCAGAGCAGCTGCTGCATCAGGGCAGTTTACTGATGAGCTGATCAGTGGGCTTAAATCTAATGGAGGTTTTTTAATGTCTCAGTTGTTTCCAGACAAGCCCAACAGGCTTTACATACACAATTTACTCATCCATGTTCAGATTTAATTTATTAATTAATTTTTTTTTTTTTTCAGGCTAATTACCACTAGTCACGGTTGTATAACGCCTGATTATAACTGTCAATCCTCTCTGCTCTTTTACAAGGCATCCATAAAATTACTTCCAGCTCATGTGCCAGAAGTTTCTGATTTTTTTTTTTTTTTTTTTTCACCGAGCTCCACATCAGGCTCGGGAGGAAACGTCTCACTTAACTCCACAGTCATGTGAAGCACATCTGGGAGATTACTGTAGCTGTGTGTTCCAGTCAACAACCTCCCAGGGGCCTATGCTATTTTAATCCACGTTGCATTATTCCAAATGACTGCAAACAAATCTAATGGCAGCGGATTGGACCTACAACACAGGACTGAAGCCCCCCCCCCCCCCAAACATTTGCAGAGAATTGTGGAAATGTGAGTTGTCATGTTTAGATTGCAGAGTTCGAGAATGCTTCTAATGTTCAGCAATGAGTTCTTCTGACATCTCGTAATGACGCTGTCTGAAACCTTTTAAAAAATGATTACAGCCACATCAAATCTTTGTTTTCCTCCCAAAGTTTTGTCTTTTCTAACAAACAGTTGAGAGATTGTTTGATATAAGTAACTGAACACAGCTGCCGTCCAGTTTTCACATGTTAGAAATAGTAAAAATGTTCTCTTTTTTTTTTTTTTTTTTGATCGTAGAGGTCAGCAGGGGGAAAATGTTCTTCAGTCGTTCCCCCGCTTGCCACCGAGCAAAACTGTATACCAGATAAAAATAGTTACATCGACTGTATCCTGGGCAGGACGTCACAGTCTCTCCGGTCATTAGAAGTGTTACGTCACAGCATTTCAAATCCCCATCAGGGCTTTTGATCATTTACCTGCAAACACAAAGAAAACTCTGATATTCTAATCCTCCACCAACGATTGCACGTCCACAAGGCTCCACAGAGAGATCCCGCCCATTAAAGACGCTTCTGCTAGAATCTTGTTTCTGCTCTTTTCTTGTGGTTTAATGCCATAAATCCCCCTGAGGTTACTAGCAAAACCTCTTGTGGTTGTTCTAAACTCCACCGTTCGTGTCTGGACTCGAAGCCTCTCTGAACGAGGGACCAGAGTCAGTCTGCGTCGGATGAAGCAGGCCTCAAGGTCGCGTGCTCAGTCCAACGCTGTTCACGCTCGTGACTCACAGCCGTGTCTCGCAACACGAGGAAAAGCTCGTCAGTAAACTGGCGGACGTCGCCAAGGTTGAGGGACCTTTTCAGAGAAAAGTTGAGCCAATGCACAGGAAAGAAGCCAAACAGTTTAAAGGGCCGGTGCGGAGATAACAACGTGGCGTTGGGTGTGGACAAAACAATTAGACGATCTTTGGCCCCGGTTGAAGAACACCAGGGTCCGGCAGAGACGGCCATTTCTGAGGAAAAGAAATCAAACTTTTCTCCCCAGCAGCATCCTCAAAACATTGTTGAGCTGAGAATATGTTGACGTGCGCCACCTCACGTGTGTGGTACTGTAGCTGTGGTACGGCAGTCCAGACCCAGATAAAGTAGTGCAGGGAGCTAAAAGAATAATTGAGGCATCCCCCCAAAAACTTAGACACACACACAAATGCACACTTGGATTCTGGTGTTTACATCCTGAGCTGTGGTTGCCACGAGATACATTTCGAATGAATTAGTATAATGTACTTTTCAGTGAATTTGTTGTTGTAATGCATGTTGTTTGTCACTGTGGTTTTGCCTTTTTCTCTCTTTCTGCAGGTGTAGACATTCTACAGGGTGTTTTCTTGTATTCTCTTTATCTTTCTTTTTATCTTCTCTATCTCCTTTTTTCCCATTTGACGTTTTGCCTGCAATCGTTGTGAGTAAACTATCCAGCAGGTTTACTCAACTGAGAGTAGCGCTACATCATAATAATTGCTCAAGAATAAGTCAAATGTATGGTGTAGTAAAAGAACAAAAAAAGTTTTCCTCAAAAAAAAAGAAAAAAAGTTATTCAAGAAAACTGAGCGAATGTAGTTATTTCAACTTTTGGCTGCAGCGGTTAATCTTTTCAGTATTTGGGAATATTAGTTCCAAAAATGTGGGAACTAATGTGAAGGAAAAGCAGCCAGCTCCCACGACTTTAGTATTTTCATTGGAGGCGAATGTTACGGAAAAAGGTTCGGCAAGAAACTCTTCGACACTTAAGCTATTAAACGTTTACTGAAGTAACATAATAAATGGCCAGCATAGCTGAAAGGAAGAGAGGTTAAACATTTGGTTGTGGAAACTCTGAAAAGGAGGTTTTAAAATAACAATCAAAATGCCTCAGCACTCTGCTGTGGCCATCTTGCAAGTCCAAATCCTTACCTAAGTTTAATGGCCGACATGTCATGTCTTGATTGTATAAAGATTTCCAAAGTGGGATTGCCTTTCAAGAGGAAAGGTCGAGCTTGTGCTGTAATTGCTATATAATGGAACATTTCGCTGACCTCCATCCACATCTTGGCCGTGTTTTTTTATTTACTCGTCTTCCTAAAGGTAATAACTCTTTTAAACAGATGGAGAAAAAAAAAAAAAAAAGAAGGTCTCTCCAGCTCCTGCAGGGTTTTTGATTTCTCCCAGCAGCTGTCTCGTTTTATAGAAGCATGAAGTCAAGGAATTGGCCATTTGAAATCAATCACGCCGGCTGACATTTCCTGCAAGCGGCTCTGGGAGCCGGGCGGGGGAGACGGACGGGTACTGTACTCTATGGCGAGACATTGGTGGTGGACGAGCCGACAGGCTGATGTGCTCTTGTTTATGTCCTCTAATGCCTTCTCCCATTAGTTCCATTCGGACAGTTGTAAGGGGAGCCACAGGAAATTACCTGCAGAAGGAAACTTACTTTAGCAGAGCTCCATTTCCTCTGAAATCTACCGTGACTGCATGTGTTCATGTGGCACTTTAGACCATGCTGGGCTTTTAGCATTGGGGATGCTTTTGTCACTTTGCTATTAGATTGAGTTTTATGATACATTTGTGAATCAACTGCTCTCTCCTCTCTCCGCTTAGAAGAGCGAGGACGACCATATCTTTTAGTTTGGTTAAAAAAAAACAAAAAACAGATAAATTGTTGGAGGCAAAATAGAAAAAAAATAAAACATTATACACATTTCTACCACTAGCTCTGAAAAAAGTTTTCTACATTATGTAAATTCTGCTGAAACAGCGTGTTGATGACGTTGAATTCTGGCAGAAATGGCATTAGAAACATGAGCTGCGCCTCGTTCATTGGATCACAGTACATCTGGTGTAGGATTTCAGCATCGTAACATCTTTGCTTATCATTTACTTGTTAGACTTGTAAATCTGGGACCTGTTTTCAAATTTTGTACCAGAAAGCAAGCAATTGTGAAAATGGTATGACAATAAAAATTACTTGGAGAAAGTGAAGCTTGGATCCGTCGTACACCTGACATATGTGTCAACTTCCCCGGGATTGACGAAGCTGTAAGTATTCGCTTCAAGATTCTGAGGGAGGGTCTCGACTGCCTTGCTCACACACAGCTGTATGGAATGGCACACACACTTCAGCAGCTTTTCCTGGAGCAGGTGTGTACACAGAATTGACTTTCCCCACCAGTGACACTGCGGCCATCTGTGCAAAATCCAAAAGGTTTTTTGCGGTATCCAGTCCAATGCTAGGTAGAAAACTGGTCAAGATGGAGACAACCGGCCTCGGCTGTTTCACCGTCCAAAAACGTCTACAGAAATAACAGCTGCTTGACAGACGTGATATCTGTGCTTTCATCGATTACGAGAGAATGCTGAGCTTCTCCGATGTCACGCATAAGGTTTTTGAGCAGACAAGGAGCGATTGCAGGACTTATTAATGCAGTGCGTTTTATTCGATGTATGTTTAACTCATTGTCGGTCAATGAGGTGGCTATGTTTAGCTCTTTTCTTAGTTTTGTCTCATTTAGTTTTTGATGAATTGAAACCCATGTCCAATAACCTCATAGAAGGGAATGGTGCTCTTGCTCGGGGAGCGCGTATTTCACACTTACAAAGTCTGCAGAATGCCTGTGACGCATCTCTGATCTGAGAGCGGATCCCTTCCTTAAGTGCATTCAAATTCTCCCACTCTATCACATTTTACATTTCCATATTTTCCCCACTTACTGGAGTTCATTCCACTGCCGTCTTGTCACTCTGGGCTGTGGCCGGCGCTTGTTTGGGTGTGCGCCTGTTGCCGAGCCAGCTTGGGGCGGAAACGGCGAACAGGAAATGAGGACACTTCCTGTCAATCATCTCTTACTACACGGAGCTGGGAGATAATCAACAAGTTTAACTCGGAAAGAAAGTCAAACCCGAGTAAGCGGCTTTACGTTCAAAAACAATCCCCAAAAACAGTAACGCACGACTCACAAATTTGCAAACGCCTTAAAAAAAAACTGCCTTAAAGTGACTTGTAATAAGTGGACTTGACAACATTATCTGTGGCCCTGTTGTTACATCTATTACTAGTTGGACTAAATCATTGTTCCAATGACGGCGGAACAAAGCTGTTGAAACTTAAGAGTTCACTCCAAGTTTCCTCTTAGATGAATGGCATATTCATTTCGGTCTTTGTTTCTTCTGACTTTTCATATTAATATTGCTTAAATACAAAGGTCCCTATTGTGATTCATTTGAGGGGGTCAAATCTATACTTTTCCTAAATCTATGCTCCACCCACTGCATAAATAATTAAAAAAAAGTTTGAGAAAAATGAAAAGTTGAGAGATAAATCAAAAAACCTCCAGGAATCTGATCTGTTTGTTGTGCATGTCTTCATTACCCACTTTCCTGTCCAACAACTCTCAAATAAGGGCCGCTAGAGCTAATAAAGCCTAAAAAAAAACAAAAACAAAGAGACGTAACAGTAAGATGGATAAAACATCCAAAGGGGCAAAAACTTTTTTAATATGTACTGAGTTTTGGAATAATCCTGCTCCAAATATCAAAGTTGTTGATATTCTATTGTCAGATGCCTTCACAGTCCCTCAGCCACGAAGGGGCTGGGAACTGAAAACTGTTCCTTTTAAAATGTAAACAGCATCATTTCCTCTGGGAAAAAAAAAAAAAAATCTGACCCCACTGAAGGAGCATTAACTGGACAGAGTTGCCAGCACGAGCAGTTCGAGAGGGGAAAAAAAAAAAAAATTCAAATCTTCATATGGTTTGAGAGTCTTTTAATTCTAACGAGCAGAGAGAAAAAAAAAAAACCTGACAGCTTCTCAGATGGTGGATTAGAGGCAAACCAATTAAAATCCCCATAAGTCACAGTAACGTTCAATTTAATACCACTTTGCTCAGCGACATGACAGAGTCTGATTCATCAGTCATGGAGTGAATGCTGCCTGTGCCGTAAATAAGAAACAAATAGAGAAACGTTGACCCATTTCCTCTGTAACTCTAAGCAGCTATTTTGACAACGAGCCCTGGGTCACACATGATGTGTTCACTGACATGCGGCTCTACAGAAAAGTCCAGCGCGACTCCCATTCATTAGAAGGCCGAGCTGTCAGCACTCGGAGGAGGGCGGGGCGGGGAAAGGGTTCTGAAGCAGACCACATGGCAGCGTTAGCAGTTTGGAGTGATGGGGAGAATAAAGTCCTCACTGTTCCAGTCTCAACAGTCGGAGAGGACAGAGCCATAAATCCTGCTTCTTGTGTCCACTCGGTTGCCAGAGTCACGTTTTCTGATCGGCAATCAACCAACGGGAACGTTTCTGCTCGGCCCAGGAGATCAAATTCCTTCTCCTGTGGATGTTCCTCACAGAATAACACTCAACACTCCTTTGTCGGTCGTTATTTGTGGAGCTTGAGCAACTTTTCAGTTCTTTTCATTTTACGTTTCAAAAAAAAGGGGGGAGGTGGGAGCTTACAGAAGGCTTTTAAAAGGTTTCTTTCAAAAACCTTGATCAGTTTAATCCTTATGCCTGATAATGATGAGCTGTAACGCTACGGCTTGAGCAGAAACTGCAAAAGCCATAGCAGATATAACTGACAGAGCATTGTTTTGAGTACAGAATTACTTTAGGCTTAATAACTCCCAGGTAAAAGAGTCTAAATATATAGACTGACTGCAAAGCTACTTGAATGTCTGAAGGGAAAGTCCTAAAGTGATTCAAGGATTTATATTCAATTCCATTAGACATCCAAGTGGTGGAGGACAAAGTGCTCAACTCTAGTGCTTAAGTAAAACTATTGATATTGAAGGTTGTTCACTCTGAAGTTTACAAAAATTAAAGTCCTGAAGTACTTGCTTTTGTAAATACTCACATGTGGCTCTACAGAAAAGTAGAGCCGCACAGTACTTTTCTTTACTATAAGAAAAGTAAAGGTACTCAAAACATGTACTTAGGTCTAGTGGGGAAAGTCTCTAAAGAGTCGAGGTGATCAAAAGTTAGAGGAAGTAAGCTAATGTTAGCTTAGCACCTGGGCAGACATCTCCCAGTAACAAGATCCTCACCAAAATCAGGCGTGCATTTATTAAAGAGGTTTTTTTTTCTTCTTTTCTTTCACTAGTCAACAGTACTAGGATGCACTTTGGGAGAACAGTCAACAGTGATCTCTATATTTCTGTGACATATGCTGAGTTGAGTACCCAAGAAATCGTCAGGTTGTTGTAAAGTTGTCGCCTCATTGCATTGTTTTCTTTTTTGCTGCTGTTTTTGTTTTCTATTTGAAACCAAGTCAGTAAAACTAACTTGGACACTTGGTGTGCTGTCAAATCACTTCCACTTTGCGTCAGGTTCTGAGTGAAAAATCTCTGCTCACCTTTCTGCATCAGAACTCTGCAAGCGGGGGACAGAAATAGTTTTTTCTGACATGCAAAAATAGGCTGTCTGGCGTGAATTACCGTAAATTGCTTTTTTTTCTGTTTTCGGATAAACTGAAAATATATTGCAGTTAATGATTACCTGCAGGTCTACACCGACACAACGCCATGTTGCTTGTCTTTAAAATGTTTGTCCTGTGTTGTTTGTTTACCCCCACCGGTCCATTAATGTCACACTGAACAGTGACATGTCATCTGATAATTATCAGTTATCAGTCACGTCTGAATATGTGTGCGGGCCTCGTGTGTAGCAGGTCTGTTGTCACTGAGCACACTGTGAGAAGAATGGCAGGCCTAATGTGGAGCCGGGCCTCCACAGAGTTGGGTTTCAGGCTAATTGGGATCATGCGCCGCATGTGCAGTTTTGGCACATGTGCTAAATTAATCAGGGGCTCTTTAATGGTGGAAAAAAAAAAAAAAAATCCTCCTGTGTGCAGTTGGAGAAGTGGCTTGACACCCCGCACCCTCACCCCTCACTCTCCACCAATCCTCTGACCGCCCAGGCCTGGGCTGTATCTAAGCATGGACCTTTTGACTCAATAAACACCGGCTATTTAAAAATTAGGGTCAGCGTCCCAATGCTCACACCGACGCGCTATCAAGACCACCACAAAGGCTCCACCTAATGATTAAATTGTGTGATTGTTCCAAATCTGCAGGTTCCTGGCAGCTGACGCTTCCTCCTGATTGTAATTTATGTCAGAAGCCATTGCTGTCCGACTGTCTGCCACGTCCAAAGCTCAGGAGAGGGGACTGCCTCGTTGATCGGACCTGTATCATCCCGCCTGCCGCGGCTCCCGGGCTCACCGTGTAGCACGTCTTAAATCTGCTCCTGTTTTTCTTTTCGTTCAGCCTGCCTGATCTCTGTTGTTTAGCTTAGCCTGTCATCTAGGTGAATATCATTAAGGCCTGACAGAAATTTGACATCCTTTAGGCAAAGACTGATTAGGCACTCTCTCAGATGAAGACGCTGGCGGAGGAGTGCGTACCGTTTTGTGTGTGGGCATGTGTTTGTTTCTAATACCTTGTTGGGACCATTTTCCTGACACATGCTATGTTATGGGGACCCACTGCTCCTTGTGGGGACTGAAGCCTGGTCCCCACAAGAGGAAACACTGTTTTTGGGTCAGGGGTCAGATTTAGGACTAAGGTGTGAATTGAGTTTTGGTTAGGGTTAGGTATGTAATGGTTAGGGTTAGGTGTTAGGGTGTAGAAATGAATGGAAGTCAATGGAAAGTCCCCACAAAGATAGTCATGCAAACGTGTGTGTGTGTTGTGAGGGGTTACAGGTAACAGCCTTGGATTTTACCTGACACCAAGAGCACTTCTGCAGGAAACACAGAAGAAAGGAAAATGTGCAGTGAATAGAAATAAAAGGCGTATTACATGTTTAAAAATCTGGGTTTTATCCTGACTATCGAGAGGGCCGTGAAAATAAATAAATTATTAATAATATTAATAATAATGAATTTTATTAATTATGCACTTTACATTTCATTGTTAATCTCAAAATGATGTGATCAATAAAACAAAAATAAAAACAAGAACCCCAAAATGCCGATTAATAATGAAAACAAGACAAATAGCTTACTAGGAAATGTTAAGGTTTTTTTTTGGGGGCTCTTTTAAAAGTTCCTTCTGCCTTCCACTGGTAATGCTGAGCTCAACCTTGTGAATTATGATCCTTCCCACTTATTTATTCAGCTTTTTAATGCTAATCTGTCATAAACGCAGGCATGGGGTTAACTTTTTATTAAATACATGATACATTATATCAGATTACCATGAGAAAACTCTTGTTTTGGACTCGTTATCACTTTTGTTAACACTTTTGACAGTAAATCATCTCGTTGATTTACTGTTGGTGATTGATAATACAACGTAACACAATTAAATTATATAACTTACATAGTAAATTGTTTAATTTTTTTTTTAATTAAAAAAACAAAAAAACAAATAGAATACATTAAAGATATTTTTTATTGATGGTAATTACTAAGGATGAAATTGGAATGTATGAACCATAATTGATTTTGAATCTGTCTGAGTGATTGGACTGAATGGACTATGTATTTGTAAATTCTATGCATTTTTTTATTTCATTGAGACACTTCTTAAGGAGCAGTTTATAAATAAAAAGACGTTTCTTAAGTGTGACCCTGCAGAAGAAAAATGGTCTCAATTCAAACATCACAGTTTTTGATGAGACGTGTGGCTGATGCTGTATGACTGAACTTATCCATAAATAATATCTTTATAATCAGCTTGCAGCTTCAAAACTTCTCACCAATGCGCCTCACTTCACTGACGTGCCTTATGAGATGGTAGAAATTACGAGATTAATTTATTGTTTTGCGCAACTAAATGTCAATCAATAAGGAAAAACTCGCAATAAATAAAATGTAATTTGTTGTTTTGTTTTATTTAATTATTTCTTGAAGTCACAGGGGGATATACCATGGGATTTTATTATCAGGGTATATTCTGACAATTCTAGTCCTGGTCAGTGCTATATGGTAATCCGCAGAATTATTTTTATAGTAATAAAGTAATAAAATTATAGTAATAAATATTTATTTATTCATTACTAAGCTAAACTGTACAACAGTGAGCGCGAGTTACTTATAAATGTTAAAGTTACAACCAGCCAGTCCTACAGTGGGAGGTCTCTTGTCCAAAAAGCTCCAATGTGTCTGAAGCTATTTGTGCTTGATACTGAGAGGGTAAAAGAGAAAAAAGGGACTGAACCCCAGTGTGTGACAGGTGGAAACACACACGCAGCACTCTGTTATAGGAGGCTCACACACATTTCTTAAAGTAGACATCTCTCACAGGTGGCACTGTGGTTGCCACGGTAACTTTTCTGACAGGAACCCAGTTAGTTAGCTGGCATTAAAACCAAGTTCAGCACAAAGAGTTTTCCTCCTTGTCGTGTGAGAGAGGAGGGGCCCCGAAATGTCACTGAGATAAACTGACGGGGACGAAAACACGTCAATGCAGAAATAAAACAGAGTGTTTGCTCTCCGACATCCACAGGCTCAAAACGACCCGCAGTTTCTGACTCTTGTACTTGTGCCAGATCTCAGTTGAAAACGGGACAAGCCATCCTGATACCGAGCAGGTTCACGGAGCGAGTCGATGCAGGATAACAGCTATCTGGAGGATATGCTCACAGTTATCCCCAAAATTTACCCAGGATTTTTTTTTGACTTATCCCGCTTTCTGAGAGACGGGGCCTAATCCAACACTCAACACACTGACGACCAGAGAGAGAGAGAAAGGGAGAGAGACAGAGAGAGAGAGAGAGAAATTTGGACAGATTTAAAGGATTCTAGACGTGACGCAGTCACAGGAAGGAAAAAGTACCACTTCTTCTTCTTTTCATTTTGCAAAAACAGTGAAGCGTTCAACCCTTCTGAACTTATTACAATCCCATACCTGTTTCGTGTAACTCTTCATTTAAAACGTGTTCCGCCATATTTTCAGCATCCCAATATTATTTGTTATTCTGTGCTTTACGTTGATCGCCGCAGCGCCGCTCATGTTTCTTATTGTTGTTATAATGTTTGACAGCCGCAGTATAAATAAAGCTGGGCCGAACGGTGTTGAAAATTGCGACCGAGCCAGATCTTCATCATCTAATCCAGCGATTTCATCGTCAGTGAAAACAAACAGCCATATTTGTTCTTCATCTTGTGCGCTAAATGCTTATTAAAATAAACCGAGCGGCCGATGACAGGACGGGCCCGCTGACGGAAACAGAAATGTGCATTTTTCTCCCGGTGAGACGGGCTTTCATTCTCAGCGGCCCGTTCAACGTCTCACAGTGAAAACGCGGAGGCTGCAGGTCTGCGTGTAAAGAGGCGACGGAGGCCCAGTCGGTCCAACCTGGGAGCGGGGTTCCCAGCGGACTGGGTTTGTTTTGATGTAGTGTGAAAATCCACAGCAGGTTGTTCTCTTGAAATATAGACTCAGAAAATACAATGTAAACTGAGGCAACCATTTAAAAAAAAATGCCGATAAACTGTTTTTTTTTTTTTTTTTAGAATATCACATAAAATATAATTAAACACATTGCTTGTTTTTGGAGGGGGGCTAATAAATTATAACGAATTATCTTATTTGTCCTGAAACAGACTCAAGCTGCTGCTTCCAGGACTTGAACACTTTTCAGACATGATGTTCGGTAATTTTTATGCTTTTTGACTCCGCCAGGTGTTGACGTCGCGGGTTAACGCGTGACTTAAACTAAACTAATGTTTGTTGTTACGGAATGAGACGTCAACCGTGGAGGAACGACTGATTTCACGTAAAGTGCCGTGAGTGCCGTGAAAATGACATTAGGAATTTTGAGGGAAAATAAATCTGGCAGCTAAACAAAAATAAATAAATAAATAAATAAATTCAATAATATCTTATTGAATCTTTCATTCAGTTGTGCGGGTGATTCAGAGCAGCCCGCCTTGTTGATAAGACATAACTGCGTTTGACATGTGTATTTAGCCGCGCTTTAAAGAAAGAGCAGGATCAGTCAGCTTTAGCATAGTTGAAGCTAATATCAGCCTTTTTTTTTTGTGGCGCATTATTTTTGATATTATTATTATAAGATTATTTTTGGTTTTTAAACGTTATTGTCAAATAATATCCGTTTTCTTAGTTGGTTAACAGTTGGGCTCCGCCCTGCGGAGTTGGGGCCCCCCCACTCTCAGCCATATGTTCCAGTTTGAGCCGCAAACTGGGCGCAGTGGGATTATGATGACGTTTTCCTTCTTCAGCACACAATTAGAATTAGAATGAAGCTCATCTGGATCCAGCAGATCCTCGTAGCTGCAGAGCTGTCAGTGTAAGAACACGCAAAGAATTAAGAGTTTAACATCACGATTGGATTCAGGTTCAGATATTTTTAATGTGTTTTTTTTTTTTTTCATTTCAAAGAGGCTGATTAAAATAACCTTTTTACGCATAACTTTAAAGGAGATATTTAACACAACTGTCATTATTTTTGTAATAATTGTTTTCGGCCTGGTGTATAATCTTGTATTACTTTGTGTGTCTGATCAAATTGTCTGTTTCACTTTTTGGCAGAAATAAAGATTCCAATAATAATAAAAAAAAGTCTTCAATTTACGGTAAAATACCGGCAGATGTGGTTGCGTATTCTACCTTACAAATACAGTAAAAACCGTATGCGGTATTTTACCGTAAATTAGAGACATTTTTTTAAAGTGTGGAAAACATTAAATGTATATGTTTTACCTTTTTTTTTTTTTTTTTTTTTTTACTGAGAAAAAAAATCCAAATGAATTCTTAAATATAACATCTAACTTCATTAGTCAGCTCTAACCTACTGAGACATGCAAAAACAATTATTCTTTTAAATATTAAAACAAGCGACAGCTTCAGTGTTCCGGTTTCTTAGGCTAACAAAGAGAAAAATATTTCAGAAAAGTTTGAAAAGATCTGCTAACATGAAAACTCAAAATAGGTTCCAAAAAAAATAAAAAATTAAAACTTTTATAAGATGACCTATTAGTCTAACGGAACTCTCTATTTATTTCCTGACCCTTTATCATAATCACTCCTTTACACAGCTTATTTAAATACATCCAGCATAACATGAATTGAGCTTGTTCAGTTGCCGGTTCAGGATTCTGCAGGGATTGGTCTGCTATTATCAACATTTTCCTGTCAAAGTAAAGGGGCGCGTGTTTTTCATTTCCACGTCTGAGGACGTCTGATGTTTTCTGCCCCACATAAACCCGACCGCTGGCTCGACTCCAGTCGCACGACCTTCTGCTAACACGCACGTCGTTTGGAATGACAGGAGGAAAGCGTTACTGAAAATATATTTAATAATTAAACATAGCACAGTTACATAAAAAGGAATGCAAAACAGATGAGTAAAAAGTGGGTCCTTAGAAGGTGAAAACAGACCTACTGCAAAGGTTTGAGTTCCTTCCTGAACAGCAGCAGGCTCATCATGAGGGAACGCAAAAAAAAAAACAAAAAAAACACGGGTGCTTGCTGGAACATAGCAGTTCTCTTGGAAGCGTTCTCCTAAAGGAGCGCTGAGCGTCCCAGCGGTTCCACGAGTTCAGCTGAATTACTTCACTCTTCCTGTGTGTTCTCGAAGTGGGAGCTTGACCCCTCGGACTGATGGTCGGCGTCGGCAGCAGATCGCTCCTGCTCAGAGAGCTGCTCGCTGCTGGGGATGGAGTTCTTCTTCGGTCTGCCTTTTGGCTTGGTGGGGGACTCCAGCCCTCCTCCCTGTAGAACCTGGAGAGAGGAAGAAGAAGAAGAAGAAAAAAAAATCAGGTTTGTGACAATGTAAATGATCACCCACTCTGCAAATTCTTACCAAGCATTTCTGGTGTAATTTTTTCAGTGTAAATATCTTAGTGCACTAGAAATAAGAACCAACTTATAAGTACATTTTCAGCAAGATATAAGGAGCTTATTTTAAGTAAATAATTCCTTAATATTGATTTTTTTTTTTAAAGTATTAGTTCCATTAGCAGATTATTTCACTTATAACAAGACATTTTTCCCTTGTTATAAGTGAAATAATCAACCAGTGGAGCTAGTTCTTTTATGTCAGTATTACAGAGTTATTCACTTTAATCAAGCCACTAAATATTGCTGAAAAGTTACTTATAAGTTAGTTTTGTCTTATTTCAAGTGTACCAAGATATTTACACTAGAAACTAGAACAAGAATATTTGGTTAGATTTTGTGTTTTTTGCAGCGCAAGATAGTTGCCATTTCAGACTCTTTTATTTTCAATTTTCTTCCCCCCCCCCACAAAATCCTCAGTTCTCTGGTTTTTCACCAACCACAAAAAACACACAGCTGCTGATATGACAATGGGAAATGTGAAGGTGAAACAAATTCATGTGGTCAGCAAAACAGAGCTCCAATATCATCATCATCATCATCATCATCATCATCATCATCATCATCATCAGGGCACAACTTACAATTTTCTTCCATTTCATCCTCCTGTTCTGGTACCAGGTTTTCACTTGCAGCTGACTGAGGCCCAAGGACTCGGCCAAATCTATTCTGCAAGGAGCAAAACACACACAGACGCTTTTCAATATTCAACATTTAACATGTTAGTACAACACATGCTTCAGAAATCAAGTAATGGCATGAATATGAATATTTTAAGAGTGTTTTTTTTTCTGTATTTCTAAATGCTAAACCTGCAGATTCCGTGTAAACACACAGCAGCAGCAGCTCAAACGTCGAAGCCTTTGTGTTTTCTTTTGCCTAGTTTGTTTTAAGAGTTTACATTTTGCAATTAAAAACTGTGCATAAAGTCAAACAATGTTCCTATGTTACAAATAAAGCCTAACTAACTGCTGGAGGACATCTTGGACGTAAAGACCCAAATATCTTAAGGCAACACAGTTCAGTTCACTCAATCCAACACAGGAGCAACTTCAACGTTCCTCCTTTGGATTGTTTGTGTTTCTAAATGTTACAGGGGATTAACATAAAACAGTGACAAATCCAGATTTAATAAAAATAAAGAATGGAAAAAAGAAATGAGAACACAAGACCTGGCCTGTTTGGTCCAAAATCCGCCAAAAACAAGTTTGACTTCATCAGAAAACCTTCGTTTACAAGAACACAACATCTAGGAAAATTCTGTTACTTTACAAAGTTCTGGGTATTTTTTATTATATGTCCATAATAAGTACTTGTCTTCAACTCTTTTTAAGACGATGTTTGCCTGTTTCAAGATTAAGGTGACCGTCTGTGTGCCGGTCTTGACACGAACCGAATAAAGGAACCGGATCCCGAACCCGAACCTCACGTTTCATTTTTCTAACGAATTACTGATGAAAACATGGAAAACCCTGAATAATATCAATGTACGCGAGGCGAGGTCTAAACATTAGGCCACACGTAAGTCATTTGGCATATTCAAATTGCTTTATTAAATAAAAATTGCACTTCATCTTTGACGTTTATTTTTTCCCTCTCTCTCTTTTTTTATATTTACTGCTGACAGCATCAATATATAATATATATATATATATATATATATATATATATATATATATATATATATATATATATATATATATATATATATATATATATATATATATATGGAGGAGTTGAAAAAGAGAGGAAAGGCAAAGATTACAATTAAGAATTATTGGACTGGTTTGTTCCTTGAAGATGAATAGACGGGAATAGACGCACCTGTCCGGGGTGGAGAGGTACTTCTGCTTCTCGAAGCGCTTCTCCAGGCCCATTAGCTGCAGCTCGGTGAACACGGTGCGGCTCCGGCGGCCCTTCTTGCTCTTCCCGCCGCCGTCGGCCCCGTGCTCCAGCTTCCCGCGCAGGTGCAGGTCCAGCGGCAGGTGGTGGCCGGCGGGTCCGACCTGCAGGCCCGGAGCGGCGGACAGGAGCGGGGAGCCGAGCGCGGAGCCCAGCGTGCAGGAGAGCGGGGACAAGGGGAACTTGAGGAGGTTCGCCTGGTCGGCTTTTAGCACTGCGGCGGCGTGGGGAGAGGAAACATGGAGGTCGAGTTTAAATCGCAGCTTCTTGAAGGTAAACTTTAGCTCAGTTTTACAATGACCTCCCCTCGAAAACTCAACAAACGGTCGTCCTTTCATAATGTGTTGCTAGCGCTTACTGTAGCTAACGTTTAAACGGTACTTTAAGACTTTTATGTTTTACTGACAGAGAAATTTCAATATAACCTTATTAATCTGCTTTGATTATCAGAGACGTTGAGGAACCTCAGAGCCTCAGCAACAAGGCAGATATAAAAACCTGCTTTTATTTTTCATCGTTTTGGTGTTTTTGTCAGAAAATAAAAGCACAAATGAACAAAGTCGGTTTATGATAGCAGCGAGCCCCAATCAACCTGCGCAGTGCACGCGCTCACAAACTTGAGCTAAAAAGTATTTTAGCTAAATACTCATTTCTTTTATCTGCACTCCGAAGCTAAAAATTTAAGCTAAATATTCAGTCACGTTGCTCGGACTAAATATCGGAGTAATTAATAAGCATGAACAGCGAGGAATTTAATATTATTTCTTTTAAAAAGCTGGACTGTTTTCACAATGATGACCAAAACACGGGACCGCCGTGACTAAATAAGCTGCTTAAGATAATCACAATTTTACAAAACTGAAAAATAAGAATTAGCCACATTTGCATTTTGCTCATTAAAACCTTCTGAATTTATACATTAAAAAAAATCTAATTAATTTTTGGAAATCTCAACTTTTTTTCCCCTTTTTTGCACAATTTTGCGTTTTGATTTGACAGATAAAAGAATCTGGGTTAAAGACAACAATCCAAATTTCTAATCCGAATAACATCACACGGGATTAAGCTAAAACAATGTAGGGGGCCAAATCTCTTGTAGTTGCTATTAAAGGATAATATTTGGAACATTGATTAAAAATCTACAGTTCTGAGTTTTTCTTTTTTCTTTTTTTAAACCAGTCTACTGGGTGTAAGGCCGAGCTCATCTGTTCTCCATCTCACCCAGCTGACTGTGAAACGGCCGAGCGGACAGAAGAGCCTGCACCCCGAACTTGAGCAGCTCTCCGGCCGGCGCTGACGTTTTGTGCTCCGGGTGATCCGTCAGAATCTCCTCTATCATAAAACTCCTGTAGCGGTGAGTCCTGTGGTCCGGCTGGACGTCGGGCGGGTAGTAATGGGCGCCCATGTCCAGCGGGTGCTGCATGCCTCGGACCTCGTGCCTGTAGACACTAGGGAAAAAAAAAAAAAAAAAAAAAAAAGCTCGGACACGTTATGATCGCTCCCTCAGAGGCCCGAGTCACAAGTCATTTTTCCTCCGCAGCATCGAGTCTGCAGCTCGGAGATGCCGAACACAGGCAAAAGTCCTCAGATGGAGTTTTAATCTTCTTCTTTTTTTTTTTTTTCTTTTCTCACAGCCGATGGCGATCACTTGGCCTGAGTCCGGAACCTGCGCATGGCCTGCTGGGGGTTGTTCCTGCGGACCGCGGAGCCCGGCGCCTTGGTAGTGAGATCAGGAATAAAGCCTTTTAGAGTTAAGAGTTCCGTCGTGGCTCCACCCTCACTCCCTCTCTCCCGCCCCGGATTTGCCCTTGCAGCTTTCTGCCTCTGTCGCAACTAAAACCTTCCATGCAAAGGCGCACTTGTCCTGCGTGGACATATTCAAAACAGAGGTAAATGAGGACTCGGAGCAAGGACACTTGAAGCAACTTCAACTAGGAACTCTTAGCCTGATGATGATGATGGTAGTGAGCAGGCTGAGAATAGAGGAGCTGGTCCTAAAAAGATGAGCTCTTATTTTGCTTTTTTTTTCTTTTTACCTCATAGCCTGAGTACCTCATTGGGTTTTAGAATCCATCTTGAATCATTGCCCTAAAATTTCAGTAAGTCTTGTAAATTACTTGAAGTTGACAATCAGATTAGCTACTTTAGATTTAGAAAACTCCCTCCACAGGTGTGTAAAGTTGTATCAAGACTTCTATAAGCAGAATAAAACACAGACTTGGGACTCGGGACTTTCCACACTGATACCTCATCTTCACTCTTTTTTTTCCCAGACTCCTCTTCCAAATTTATTCTCTAATAACTAATGAACCCACACTCTTTATGACATTTATATTTGTTATTCATATTTTTATATATATATCAGAATATTTCTGATATGTATATCAGAAATATATATTTTTTTCTTTAACACAGTTAATTACAATCCACCAAAGAAGTTTGTTTCTTTCCCATTCATATTTTAACAAACCATAGGATATCTTTTCATAAGTTAAATCCTCTTTGCAGAAGTTGTTAATGACTGGTAGTGGGGGACCAGTCCACAAGGGGGCAGTAAAGGATCTGCTACTTGCTGGGTCAGTGGCGATCCCAAGGTCTGTTGTCTTGTTAGAAAAGTGTTATTGTCTCTCCAGCTTGCTATGATTGATGCTGTGGATCTAGACTAAAACAGTTGAGGCACTGCAGGCCCTGGCAGCCATGTTTAATGACTAACTGTAACTGGCATAACTGTCAGACACCCAAAGCAACAACAGAAGATACCAAATATCTTAAATCTTAAAAAAAAAACATGTCTTCTTTTTTCAAAAATACTTGAACGCACCTGGTTTTGAAGTGATCCTGAAGGCAACGTTTGTCACCATTATTTACATTCAAGCTTTCCTGGATTAAGATTTCCAAGTAAAAGGCAATTTATAAAATCACAGAGGACAGCTTTGTTACTGGGAGCAGTTTGGATGATGCTTTTAAAAAATGTTTTGATAAGACTCTGAAGTATGGAAAGTAGATTTCCTTAAAAAGATCTGGATACCAGTTTGTGTCACTAGTACACAGATTAACTCTGGACCATTTATCCCAAATCGTCTGAGTAAGTAATTTTTTATATATATAAAAAAAACTGAAATAAAAAAGACAAAAGTTAAAGGTTTGTTCTGTCTATAATAAATTATAGATCTCACATTAAGAAAAAGAAATCCATTTTGGACAGACTGCAGTTGATGTTGGTCACACACACATCCAACCTGATTGAGTGACTTCGTCTAACAGTGCTTGATAATGAATCTTTTCCACAACCAGTGAACCAATGTCACAAAGCAGAATCGGCGACAATTCAGCTAAATTATCGGAGAGTCTGATCAAAGTGTATTAAAAATTATCACTTCAAGTTATAGCTCCAAAATTATTTCCAACTTGTGTTTCCACACATTTTTTTTCCATCTTTACCTTTGCATAATAAATATTGACAACAGACACTGGAATGGATGGATGGATGGATCGGTTAAAATTTATTTCCGGATACAATTTTCTTTGACTATCGCTGCATAAAAATAATTATGAAACGAAACCTGAGATTGTCTGTGCGCTATGACGGAAACCGTCAAATAAACTGCTGATCTGAGACTGAGGTCACGTGGTGCCTCTGGACCGTTATCCCCATCAGGTTGCTAGGTAGGCTAGTTAGCTAGCTGACCAAATGATGTGGCCGCGAGGACGGAGCGCTTTGCAACCCGCCAGCGTTGACATAACGACGGCTTCGTGGAGATGACGAGACCATGTCCGACACTGTAAAAACCTCCCCGCTTCGGGACGACAGGAAGACGGTAATTCTGTCCCTTTTTTCCTCGGTATCCTCTTGGTTAGCCCGAGCCTGGGCTTTTAAAGTACCGTAAGCTAATTAGCTAGCGCTAAGTCTTCAGCTTGCAGCATCAGCACCAGGACACAAACGGAGCTGCTGCTGCAGTGCGGTCATGAAGATGTGTTCAAAAAGGGCCACCGAGTAAAGACTGGGCGTCAGTTATCTGCGGGGTTATTACACGGCGTTGCTAGGAACTGGTAAAAAGCAGCACTGCGGGTCCGGACAGGTTTGCTGGCCGCTCCACACAGCGGTGAGTCGGTGACAGCCCAGGACGCTCATCAGCGGTTTCCTCTGAGCCGTGCTGCATATCTTGCTGAGTCCGAGTTCATTCAATTCAGTAGTTGAGTTCAAAAAGTAAAACTCGTATTATAAGTATTAGTTACAAACAGAGTGATATATTTCAAAGATTAATTTCTGTTGCTTTTGGGGATTGTAGCTAATGAAAACTCCCAAATATATAGGATCTGCTCTCAGTCTGAGCTTCTTCTCTGTAAATTACTGCATCAATGCAGCGTGGCTCGGAGGAGATCTACCTGTGGTTCTGGTGAGGTGTTCCAGAAGTCCAGGTTGTATTTTTGGCCCCCATCAGGTATTAGAACCTGGAAACAAATATCGTGGCTCTATGAAGGTTGTCAGCAAAGAGAACGTGAAGTGGTCTAAAATGTCGTAGTAGCAGTTGCTCTGACTTTGAAATAGGGTTGCACCGGTTGCAGTTTTCTGGCAAATTACCGATCTTTAAAAAGCCTGACCTGCTGATTCCAATTTTATTTTGTTAGAAATGTCACTAAATATAGCAAAAAAGGTGCTGGGTTGGCTATAGTGGGGTGAAATTGCGAACGTACAGACATGACCAGGTGGGCTGGTTTATCAGTCAAACCCCTCTGACGAGAGAGTAGAAGAGGACTGTGGTTCATTAGTAGGTCTTTGCCAAAGTAGATAATATCGGCTTCACATGTAAGTATCGGCTGATCATCAATCTCTCAAAATTAAGGCTAAATTGGCTGGTCAATAAATCGGAGGCAAGGTCATCACTCGTAGGGTGGGCAGCGGATCCAGCAAGGCGACCACAAAACTGTTCCTTGGGTTATCAGAGGAAATCCCACGAAGAGCAAATTCGGTGGACAAACCATGCAGGTGCATTATGCAGACACATATCTGGGATCTTAACAGCCCCAGAAAAAGAAACCAGGGATGCCAGCAGAGGTTCCCCAGTAGCAGGCGTGCACTGAGAGGAGCAGGCTTCACCATTAAACAAATGTAGAGGAGCGAGAAGGACGACACAGGAGGTATGTTTGAACACCTCGCTTACTGGACTCCCACTGACCCTCATAGAATAATGGTACACTGAATAACGTGAAGGAAAGGTGGTTCGCCCAGAGCGCCAAAGAGGCTAGCACCGCCTCTGGCCATTGAGACTCAAATCTAGTGGCTGTTGTCGAAAAAAGAAAACTTGCCCCGAGGATACAAGGGTTGATGCAATTAAAAATCTCATAATGGAAATGACGAGACTTTGACGACCAGCTCTCCATCCTCGTCAAAGTCGGGAGCGTTTCTCGACTCGTTACTCACTGGGAGCCGCGTTAGATCATTCTGAGCCAATGCTCCTTTTCTATCTCATGTGTGTCTTCCAGATAAGTATGATTCAATCACCAAATGCATTCACGCATTCTTCTTCTTCTTAATTTTTTTTATTGGCGGTTGGCAAGAGGGTGGTAACCAGGCACAGTAGGTTGTTGCTCAGATGATGAACTGTTCCACGTCGTTGCGCAGACTCTTCTCTCTGCCCAAGTCCTTTGTTGTCTGATCAGGTGCCCCTCCAGACACATTGTCATAAATTAAACACGGTGAGAGAAACATCATCTCGTTGGGGGTATTTCTTTCGTAGCACTCACAGGAAACGACTCACATGCCACGCTCCTAATGAGCGTGGCAGGAAACTCTCAGCTTTCGCACCAACTCTCCTCAGTCCTCCCGTTGGACGTGAGGGTGTGGAGCAACAATGAACATGAGCAGCGCCGTGGTTGGCATGTCCCCTACTAACAGTACTGTACAAATTAATTGTTGCTGCTGGACTGACTAAGTTTAGCGTTTTTCATCTGCTGCGCGTGCGTTCCAATTTGTGAGGAAGGACAGCTTGATTGTCATCAGGAGCTCCACGTGAACAATGCCAGGTAATGTCAGGACCCTTCTGATCCATCGGAAACACCTCAGCCAGTCTTAGATCAGCCCTCGGTGCCATATCGGTTTTTAAGGGGAAGTGTGGATTACATCTTGAAAGAGGGGGAAAAAAAGCGGAAAAAAAACCCCATCCACTGGCTCTAACTTTACATGGTGTATTATTTATAGAGTTCGGGAGCGTAGCTCAGGTAGTGATGTAACGCCAGCAGGATCTGAGGTTGGTAAAGATAGCTTTCAGTAGGAGTCCATCACCTCTTCACAATATAAAATGGTAAAAGCAGCAAACAAAATGTTCTGTTCATCTTGCTAACATCTGTATATGTCTCTGTTGCAATATTTAGTCCTCTATATAGAACTTGTTAGAACTGGACAGAACTGGGTTTGATGATGTTTATTCTAGCTTTTATTCTGATCTCTGGTGCAGACTGATGTCATCTTAAATACGTCACTCAACCTCAATTGTCAGTAGAGCCACTCAGATTATAAGTCACATAGTTGGTTGAGTTTTTATCCAAGTGCATTCTTGTGGTTAATGAGTCTAATCATAAATATCACAGTCTAGGTGATGAAAAAAAAGCTCAAATATACTGAAATAGATCTTTTAGGTCATATTGCACAGTCCTACCTTGAACAGCATTTAAAGCTCCTGCCTGTAGTTCAGGTCGTGATTCAATAATAAGAAAAAGAGACTGGGTAAAAATGCTCTCCATGGGAGACATGTCTGCCAGGGGGGTGAAGTCCAACCAGCAACTCACCAATTGCGGAACGAACTCCTACCACTGTTACCACCGTCATCCCATGTTACTGTTGGCTCCTTCTTAGTTGGCCTCACTGCAAAACAGAAAATCTTAAGTATTTTTGGTCTAATTTCTAGTGCAGATATCTCAGCACACTTAAAATAAGACAAACTAACTTGCAAGTAACTTTTCAGAAAGATCAAGAAGCTCGTTTTAAGTCATTAATTTCTCTATTGATGGGAAAAGTATGTGTTCTACAGGTAGATTATTTTATTTATAACATGAAAAGATGTGTTCTTAAGTGAAATAATCTGCCAATGGACTTTGTACTTTTTCAGGAATATTAAGGATTTAATAATTTAAAACAAGCTTGTATATCTTTATGAAAAGTTATCTGTAAGTTAGTTTTGTCTTATTTCAAGCATACGAAGATATTTCCACTAAAACTAGATCAGAAATATTTGGTAAGATTTTGTGTTTTTCCAGGGCTGTTCATTAGTCATTTTCCAGAACAGGAGTCTTCAAATCCAGGCCTTGAGAGCCAGTACTGCAGGTACTGTCTTGTGGTTCAACACACCCCAACCAAATGACTGAACAGCCTCCTCAGTTTGGAGTGAAGTTCTCCAGAGTCTTGCTAATGATCTCATTACATGACTTGGGTATTCTGAGGCAAAGACGCTTCTAAAACCTGCAGAACACCGGCCCTAGACGACTGGATTTAATAATCCCTGACCTCGACAGATCTTCAGTTGGTTCATCCTCCAGTTACAGGTGGACTTTATTCAATAATTAGGTGAAAGTAATTGGCTGTACTAGACATCATTTATCACGTGCATCCAATCATTTTAGAATGAAAACATATTCAGGTTATTTTGTGCATTGGTCAAGGGGTGTGCATGCGCTGCACATCTATCCTGCCACTGTGCTGTTTGACGAAACTCGTCTCATCGACTGAATCAAAGAGGAAATGTTTGTTATTTCCAACAGTCCAGCTCCATCCTTAACGGATCACTGGATACGGCAGGTGCTGAATTTCACTAATGCAACACTGAACACGCAGAGCCCTGATTGGAGTTTCACAGCATCACATGAAGCATCTGTTCCCTCGAGCCAAACTGACGTCTATAAACTTAGTAGTGACCAAACCTTTCCTACTGGAGCCGATTGATCTGTAGTGTGAGCACAGAAGTACTGCTTGCTTGCAGCGCTGCTGCAGCAAGTGTATGTGCTCAACTGAATAATTGATTAGAGCGCCATCAGCCTTGTAGAGGAGAATCGATTGCCATCATCACCCTGGAGCTGCAAATCAGTGAAGGGGAGGTTAAAGCCAAGAGAGATCTCATGTCTGTGCTTTGCTGCAGGTGCAAACATCAGCCCAGAGTGGAGCTCAGGACATGAGAACTCAGAGCAAACATGGAGGCGGGTAGATGGTGCATTCCATGGCAACACTTATTGGTACTTCAGCTGCTCCCAGCGGTGCTGATGCCACGCCCTGCTGCTCCCTGTGCTTCTGTGTTCTGACTGACATGCGTCTTTCCCTCTCTCCCCTGAGGTGTCCTGCCAGGCAACGCTGCTTACGATCGCAGCTCTGACGTGCCACCGCCCAGTAACCGTCTGCGTAATTGGCACAACCGTAGCTCTTGCCTGTTTGCTGCTTGGCTGTTCCGTTTTGTGTTTTTCCACCTGCTGCTGACACAACGTTTGTTCTCATGTTTCAGCCCCGGCCATGGCAGCAGGTGTCAGCATACTGAGCGACCTGCCCCACTCCGTCAGGGCTCCCCGTACAGAGGAGGTCGGCACAGAGATGGAGGCAGGTAGGGAAAACTCTGCAACACAATCAACAACACATGCATACTCTGCTGCTTTTGTTCTAGGCAGGATCATAAACCTACAGTCTGTATCCTGTTAAATTAGAGATTCTTTACAGGTTTGCTCTCACTTTGAGGCTGGATCTCTGTGTAATGTGACACATCCTGTTTCCTCTTGTAGATAATACACCTGATTGGATGTCACATGTGAGAAACTGATTGATTTATTTTGGATTTGGTGAGTTTCAGGCGTTTTTTTCTAGGTGACGTGACGTGAGTTAGCACTGCATGAATAAAGTGAACTGATTGAAACCAAATTCTTAAATAGTTATTTATATTTATTCTGGTAATTGAAAAAATAATAAACTGTGTTCTTGGTAAGAATCTTTTAGAATCATAACTGTTTCAACTTTTACTGGGCAGTGATCTCAACAACAGCACAGAGTTAAGTGTAAAATAATTGCTAATTTAAAAAGATAAAAAATAAATACTATTGTATGCTAAAGCCGGAGAATAGTATACTGAAACCCTCGTTAATCGCTGGGATTACGTTCCAAAAATAACCTGCGATAATTTGAATCTTTTGCAATTATTACACAGTACTATAGAATAAAACCAAAGACCAAAATCTGTTTTCAGACCCAAGCATTTGTTTAAGAAATAAAAATAGAAAAGTTTTCTTACAAATAACTGACCGTTTTTATAAATACTGTAAAATAATCATTTTAATAATCAACAAATGAGGTTGGACACATTGTGACTCGCATATTTTACTGTTCCACTGACTCCATCTGCTGTAGCGTCTTTTTCTACTGAAGGCCGTGGTGCAGGTGTCTTGTTCCCAGAGAGGAACAGTTATGGGTCGTTGTTGGCGCTCTCTTTTTTTCTTCTGAGCAAGAAGATTCTTCTAAACAGACTGGCCTCCGATTATATTAGAGAACTGATGAACGACACAGCAGAGGGTGCTGTTCTTGTGCTGCTCGCTGACGTTTTTGCAAACATGTAAAATTGCCAAGTTGAATACATTCTGTACTGGACAGTGAGGAGATTGATTCACAGCCAATCAGGACGCAGAACACAGTGCGTGTTAATACAGTGGAAAACCAGAAACGTCTGCGAAACCGTGAGGCCGCAAAAGGTGAAGTGGGTTATAGTGAGGGTTCCTTGTATTGCTGATTTCATACCATGATAATGACCTTGAACCCCAATTATTCCATTAATGTCTTGGACATTCTCCTGCCAGGCTTTCTCAAGTCTTGAGAAAGCAAAGCAGCCACAAACCACGCTGCCACCACCGTGTTTGGCTGCTGACTCTGCAGCGTCTGTTAGCCCAGAAAGCCTGCGATGCCAGAACCAGTTCATGTTTCAGAACTGAGAACAGCCTTCCTGAAATGATTGAAATCATTTCCTGCAGATTTAGGAACTATTTCCCTTTTTTTAAATCTAAATGCCCCAGCTCTGCTCTGGAGCTCCTGCTCTCCTCTCTGATGGTTGCTGCAAGCCTCTTCCAGCTTAATAAAACACTTCTCACCCCATTTATACTTCTGATCATTATCTTTATATGCTGTGGAATATTTTTTTCCCCAGCCAATGCAAGAGTCCCCACAGCGAAGTACACCAAGATGGGGGAAACACTGAGACACGTCATCCCTGGTCACATGCAGTGCTCCATGGCTTGTGGAGGGAAAGCCTGTAAATACGAGAACCCGTCTCGCTGGAGCAATGAGGAGCAAGCTATTAAAGGACTCTACTCATCTTGGTGTGTCTACAGGTCTTTCTAAGCTCATAGCTGATTGGTCCATTCTGTTTTTTCCTCCTCATACATCGTCTAATTTCCCGTTTACAGGATCACTGACAACTTGCTAGCTATGGCGAGGCCTTCCTCTGAAGCTATAGAAAAATATCATATAATCCAGCAGTTTCAAAGGTACTGTATTATTTATGTAGTTTTTTTTTAGCTTTGGTTATGTTTCCATTCCTTCATCCTGTTGACGTGTGTAATGCTGTCCTCAGGTGTGGTGTGAAGACTGTTATTAACCTGCAGAGACCCGGAGAACACGCCAGCTGCGGCTTCCCGCTGGAGCCGGAGAGCGGCTTCACCTACCGGCCCGAAACTTTCATGGAGGCAGGAAGTGAGTTCCACATCAAGCAGCACCGTACTGGTGAAAGCAAAGGCTGCATGTATTTTCTGTAAAACAAATTGCTCATCATACACGTTCAGACCTGTTAGTACTGTTAAAGCTGGATCATGGTGAGGGCTTTGACCATTTAGCCAACTATTTGAGGTTTTATCATTTCGTTACTTGACTTTTTAGGGTCCGCCACAGGACATTTCGTTCCGACCGTGTGTCAGTTTGTACCTTCCAGCTAGGTGCTTCCTGTCTGCTTCAACAATCAGGCATGTAAAATAATGTTCAAAGGAGTATGTTAACCTGTTGTACATATGGCTGGATGTTGGTGTTTTATTGTTCGTGTTTTGGTTGGTTGAGCTTGAAATGACCAAAGTCCCATGAAGCCTTCTATGCGCTGTTCTTGAGCTAATCTAAAAGCCACATGAAGTTTGTACCTCTGTAGCTCCTGACTCTGCCAATTCCAGCCATCTGCTACCATGGTTGCCAAACACTGGCACCAAGAACGGAACAACACCTATCGGTCAAAGTCTTTCGTATGTTCTGCAGTGTTGGAACACTGGTTTATCTTTTGTAATTGCCTCAATAAAGTAGCTGTACAGGGTGGGGACGATGCCGCCAGGTAACATGCTAACTTTTATTGAAGCATTGTCTGTTCATTTCTGCCTGGGTGAAAAAAACATAAATGTCGACAATGAGAGGAACAGAAGTGGATCATGTATGAAGTGCCAAAATGGTCGGCTCACATGAGGCACACAATGAGCCAGTTGTTATTTGACTTTCTTTCAGTCTATTACTACAACTTTGGATGGAAAGACTACGGTGTGGCCTCGTTGACAACAGTGCTTGATATGGTGAAAGTTATGTCGTTTGCTGTTCAAGAAGGAAAAATAGCCGTCCACTGCCATGCAGGTCTCGGAAGAACAGGTTTGTACGCCAACCCCCTCTTCAGAATGGCAGAGATTCTCACTTTTTCTTCTAAACGTTTGAATTTCCTTTCACTCAGGTGTGTTACTGGCATGCTATTTGGTTTTCACCACCCGGATGAACGGTGATCAAGCCATCCTGTTTGTTCGAGCCAAAAGACCCAACTCCATCCAGACCAGAGGCCAGCTGCTGTGTGTCAGGGAGTTTGCACAGTTCCTGGTTCCTCTGCGAAGTGTGTTCTCGTGCGCGGAACCCAAAGCAAGTGCCGTCACCCTGTCTCAGTACCTTACCCGGCAGCGTCACCTGCTGCATGGCTACGAGGCCCGGGAGATGAAGAACGTGCCAAAGATTGTTCAGCTGGTGTGCAGGCTACTGGTGGACATTTCGGCCAACAGACAGGTGGTGATCGAAGAGGAGTGGCTGGAGATGCCCGACCTCACCGCCGAGGTGGAGAAGACCGTGTCCCAGCAGGCCCTTCAGCAGCTGGGGAAGGAAATGATGGGGAAAGGGATTCCACTCCTGCCTTGTTCGTCAGACATGCTCAGCCCACCACCACAGCTGAGCAGAACCTCAGGTGATCAACCACTCGCCAGTGACAATGAGTTGGACCCACTGTGGCGACAACAGAACCTAGGAAATCCTCACAGATTTCTGTCTAACAACCGGAGTCTCAGCGACTCTTTGCTCCACAAGCATGGACTGTACCAGGACTGCGTAGAAAATCTTAGTAAACCAATCAGCTGCCAGACGAGACTTTGCTCGTCTCACGGCAACCTAAAGACCCGCAACCAGTCTGGCTGCTGTTACCCCTGTACGCAAGACACGAACTCTCACACAAGAGCCAAACAAGACTTAGGCATGTGTGTTTTACATAAGAGGCATCGCAGTTTAAGCTCTCATTTGTCAGAGCTTGGAAAGAAATCCTGCTTTGACGCCACGCTGCCTCCTTTAACACTCCAGAGCAGCTTAGTTTCCAGCGTGGAGTGTGTGGATGGAGGAGCTGACCTAGGAGATGCCCCAGAAGCCCCTCACATCAGCCTCCAGTCTGAACTCTCCCCAGATAACAGACTTCTGATGGTGGCCAAAGCTCTGGCCACAGACCTGGTCGACAAGGAGGTCTCCTCCAACGTTTTAATGTGGCAGGTAAAATCTTTTCTTATTCTGCCCAATGCAAATGACAATCCAGGCTCAGTGAAGCCTTTATTAACAACTAAATCCAGATTTGTCATGGACTGAACCTGCAGCAGTTCTTTTATAGTTCAGTCAGCCACTTCCTGTG